>CM031239.1:881682788-882361047 GCA_018340775.1 Taxus wallichiana var. yunnanensis | reverse complement strand
TTAGTTGAATTAGGTAATTTAAAATAGAATAAAATCAGTAATTATCAAGAAAGGGTATAAAAGATGTAATAATATTAACTAAGCATTTAAAAAAAAATTACCCTGAAATTTTGGTCACATTTGATGCATTTTTTTGTTGTCCTGTGAGGGGCACTACGGTTGGTATCGTAGCTTGGGGTTCGCTCATGACCACCAGGTAACTAATTAAAATAATTAATGTTAATTTTAACAACACAAAAATTAACTAAATGAATAAAAATAAACAGCTTAAAATAAATAATTCACCCACTACCATTAAATTTTAAATTAATAAATTTCGCTCACCTCGTGCGCGAGGATGGCGCCTACTAGCAAGGACAATCGGCTAGAGGTTTGGGGCGTAGTGCATCTACACAAGAGCCGCTAACACCCGATTTTGGGCCTCGAATATTAGAGGCCTTGCGTCACTGATGGCGTTGTGGAGCAGCGCCTACCACACGGCCATAGGAGGCGAGAGTGGAGGCACCATTGAGAGACGAGGAGCCGGTGGCGGGGCGTGCATTCGGAGCCGCCGAACACGATACATCGAGACGGGAGAGGTCACGTAGCCCTTCCGTTCATCACAAGAGGGTAGCCTCATTCCGTCGTAACCGCTCACACAGTCTCGACGGACCATTCGAGGATAGGCGACCCCCTTCGCCTCTTGGGCTACATCGCCAGGACCGAGATGCAGGTAGTGTGATCAGGGATCTTCTTCGTTTGCAGCCACCCACTTACACCGGCTCTACAGATGGCTTTGGGGCTGAGTCATGGCTCCTTAGTTTGGATAGTTGCTTTGGCTTGCACTCTTACGAGAGCAACGTTAAGGCAAGGTTCGCCATACATCTCCTCCGAGACGCAGCAGGCGTTTGGTGGAGGAATGAGGAGCGGAAGCTCCATCTGACTCGAGAGACAGTGACTTGGGAGATGTTCGAGGAGCGTTTTAGGGCTCGTTATATGTCAAAGCATTTTGTGCAAAAGAGGATCGATGAGTTTCATGACTTACGACAGGATCTCGCACGAGTAGCACGATGAGAGCGGTGTTCTGGATCTTCTACAAGATGTGGACTACCTGCAAGATGAGAAATTGCAGGTTAACAGGTTCATTCGAGGGCTTAATGCAGATATAGCAGGAGCAGTTAGGATGCTATCTCCTCCCACACTTGAGAAGGCCATTGAGAAGGCCTACTTAGCTGAGGAGAACAGGACCAAGGCACAGGAGCATCGTGATAGAAACAAGAGCAAGTTTCAGGAGAGGATATAGGCCTTCCAGAGTCAGAGGTCACGAGGTACTGCACCACCCCCTAGAGGAGGATTTTGGCCTCCGTCGGCAGCCACGAGGGCCCCACCACACCCTCGGCGGCGAGACACAGCAACGGGGCCACCGCAACAGGGGCTAGATAGACACGGTATTTCGAGAGAGGTGAAACTAGAGGAGGTTTTGGTGGAGCCGAGAGATAGGAGCGGGGGCACTCGGCGAGACACAAGGCCCCCCGCACTCAAATCTCTCGCTAGGTTAGACCAAGCAGGATCGGTACACCCGGAGTACGGGGAGGACCCCATCTCGTAGGGGAGTACAGGGACATTGTTTTATTTGTGGATCTCCAGATCACTATGTGCGCATGTGCCCGCACAAACCCAATACCATGGATGCACAGAGCTGCTTAGATCCGAGTAGACGGTGGGTGATGTGTAGGACGCGCCCATCGGGTATATCTGGCCCGATTGTGACAACCGCTGCCGAGCATCAGTCGGGCACCGGATCATTGAGGCGACAGTACTATCGGGGTATTTCTGTCTCAAGATTTTTGATTCAGTGCTTCGCAGATTCCTTTATATCACCTTCTATAGTGGACCGAGTGTGGGCTAGTGGTGGCTAGGCAACCGCAGATAGTTGGCGAGTTGAGTTGGCCTCTGGGCCAAACTCGCCGTGGACTCGTATGTGGAGAGTTGTGTACTAGATTTAGGAGGCTTCTCCACTACTCTTGACCTCCAAGTTATACCTCTAGGTTCCTATCGGGGAGTTTTGGGCATGGATTGGCTCGAGACTCATCGAGCTAAGGTGGATTGCAAATAAGGTCATTTAGTGTCGGGATGATCTTGGGAGTGCGGTTGTTATATCGGGATGCAGAGACCTATCTCCTCGCGCATGATTTCATTCAAGCTGAACTCAAGTGGAGCATGCGTAAGGGTTGTTAGTTGTTTCTATCACCATCAATGATCGATCCGAGAGCATTCCAAAGCATTCACCCTTAGATGATCATGCAGATATTAAGGAGTATGCGAGATGTTTTTCCAGCGAGCTTCCAGGATACCACCCCCGCAGAGAGGTGGATTTCACCATTGTTTTAGTACTGGATCAGCACCAGATTTTAGGGCACCTTATCGGATGACGACCCCAGAGCTTCATGAGCTCAAGATTGATTAGAGGAGTTGTTGGGTAAGGGTCTCATTCGCCTAGTGTATCTCCTTGGGAGAGCCACCATATTTGTGAAAAAGGAGGACGGTTCTCTCGGACTTTGTGTAGACTTGGGCACTCAACAAAGTCACAATAAAGAACCCAGTATCCGCTCCCAGGATTGATGACTTGTTTGATCGGATGCGGGGAGCGAGAGTGTTCTCCAAAATTGATCTCAAGTCGAGATATCATCGATTGCGCATTTCAAATGTAGACATCCATAAAACAAAGACATTTCGCACATGTTATGGGCATTACGAGTTCACAAAGTGGTTCCCTTTGGTTTGACCAATGCCCTCACTGACTATCTTCATGAGCCTCATGTATGGTGTTTTCAGGACATTTACGGATCGCTTTGTCTTAGTGTTCCTTGATGAAATATTGATATATTCTCGCTCCGGAGGAGCATGAGGAGCATTTGAGGCAGGTACTTGAGTTTTGCGAGAGCGAGAGTTATATGGAAACTTGGAAAATGTAGTTTCTTTCGGATAGAGATTCGATTGCTTGGGTCATATCATTTGGCGAGGGTATCTCTGTAGATCCCTCTAAGATACAGTTATCTTGGGTGGCCAAAGACCCACACTCGATTCTTGAGGTGAGGAGTTTCATGGGTTTGGCGGGGTATTACCGCAGAGGTTCGCAATGCAGACTTTTCTAGGATTGCTCACCCTATCACTTCTCTTCGAGGAAAGGGAAGAAGTTCGATTGGTCGAGAAATGTGAGCAAGCCTTTCATTCTTAAGGAAAGGTTAACCACGGCGCCCATCTTAGCGGTTCCTGACCCGATAGAGAGATTTTGTTGTTTGTGCAGATGCATCACTAGAGGGTTTGGGAGCGCTTCTTATGCAGGGAGCATCGGGTTATTGCTTTTGAGTCTCGTAAGCTCAAGGACTACGAGCTTAATTATCCTACCCATGACTTGGAGCTTACAAGATTGTTCATGCTCTCTAGTTCGTTGGCGACATTTCCTTTTGGTAGGCCTTTCATTTTGAGGACAGACCATCGTAACTTGCAAAGCATATCTTCTCACGGCCGAACCTCAACGCTCACACCAAGGCGTTGGATGGAGTTCCTATGTGAGTATGATATGGAGGTTCGAAGACATCAAAGGAAGGAAAATGTGGTTGCAGAGATGCTCTTAGTAGGCGACGGCATGTGCTTACTTCTTTGACACTTCAATCGATTTGAGAGGCGGGATTCTTGAGCACCTTCCAGAGAGGACCAGATTTTATGAGGGAGCTAAACAAATGTTAGAGACTCGGGGTTCTTTAGAGGCGAGATATTCTGGGTGTGTTTTAGAGGCAGATGGTTTGTTTCGGTTCCACAGGCGCATCTACGTGCCTAAGTCAGGTGATCTGCATAGCTTCATCCTCACGAGAGGCTCGTCGAGCCCCAAATGCGGCACATCCAGGAGTGAAGAAAATGCATGCCGATCCGAGAGAGTTATATTATTGGCCAGTGTCTTGACGGGACATAGCAGATTTTGTTGCACGTTGCCTTGAGTGTCAGAGGGTCAAGGAAGAGCATTCTCATCCCGCAGGACTTTTACATCCTCATGATATTCCCGAGTGGAAATGGGATGTGATCTCCATGGACTTCATAATCAGACTTCTTATGTCATCTTATCGTCATGACGCCATTATGGTCACCGTGGATAAGTTGACTAAGGTTGCACACTTTTCGCCAACCAAGGTCACCTATAATGCACAGCCATTGCGAAAGTATTTATGGAGGACATTGTTAGGGTCAGATATGGGATTCCGAAAACCATCATCAATGATGGGGGATACTATCTACACTTCAATATTCGACTTCTTTTCGGACGCTCTGGTACTCGATCAATTTCAGTTCCGCTTATCATCTAGAGACAGAGATGGGCGAGACAGAGAGGGTTAATCGGTGTTAGAGGACATGTTGAGAATGTATGTCATGGATCAGTAGAAGAAATGGGAAGACTATTTGCACTTAGTTGAGTTTCACTACAACAACAGCTATCATAGTTCCATTCGTATGGCTCCTTACCAGGCTTTGTATGGATGACCTTGCAGGACACCTTTGAGTTGGGATAGACTAGATGACAGGATTATTCTGGGACCAGCCTATCTTCAAGATTTAGAGCAGCAAGTTGTGTTGATTAGACAGGCGTCTTGAGCGAGCGAGCACGCCAAAAGGCGTATCTGAAACACTAAGAGGATTGATCATCACTTCTCAGTGGGTGACAAAGTCTTCTTGAGAGTTCATCCGCATAAGAGTCCGATCCGTTATGGAAAGGGTTCTAAGCTATCGCCTCGTTTTGTGGGGCCTTTTGATATTTTAGAGGTCATCGGTCCAGTTGCCTATCGCCTAGCTTTACCACCACGCCTTGCGGGCACACGATGTTTTTCATGTTTCGTACTACATAGATATGTACTGATGCTTCTTATGTCTTGGATTGGTCGGCATTACGGGTAGAGGATGGAGGACAAGGTGGAGATGGGCCCGTACACATCTTTGGAGCAATGGAGGTTGGCCCTTCTGGTCGAGACTTGACCGGAGTTAGAGTACAGTGGGACCAAGATCGACGAGACAACAGCTACACGGGAGAATGCGATACCTATGAGGGCTAGATATCCCTATCTCTTTCAGTGACTTCCAGGAGGAAGTCTAATTTTAGTAGAGGGGGATGTAGTGCCCACACTTTTTATAGCTCAGTAGCTTGTTGTTTCTTTGCTCATAGACATGTTTTGACAGTGATTGGTTATATCTTGGACATTATATTTAGATATTTGATCTTATTAGACAGGTGTGGACATTTAGGCGTATAACGCCAATTTAGCTTAATTTCTATATTGTCGCATTTTCTTGTTATGTCATGGAAACTAAAGAATATGATGATGTGTTTGGAACCTAATTATATTGATGGATAGTTGTTGCATGGTGGGATTATATGTCACTTTATCATCTTGTCTAACTTTTGGAATATTGAATATAATTGTGCACGTTATCGCATCTTGATTTCAGTAGGATGTTAGGTTAGTTTAGAACGCATTGATATCTTACTATGTCATTGAATTATATTGTATCGGACAGGTGCGGTTAATGTGTGCAATGAGTGTGCAGGTGACAGGTTTACGAGAGAACGTGAGATTCGGGCCAGCCTACTCAATCTTGCATGGCGGCCCACGGGCCGAGTCTTAGCCATGTTCATTGTGTGAAGCCTTAGTATAGGAGATTATTAATTTTGGGCCGTGAGTGACCCCAATGTATGTAATGTATTGTGCTTTGAATTATCAATTTGGTTAGGGTAGTTGGTTAAGATGTAAACTTGTTTTCGGAGTTAATAACTCCTCTTTCATTTAAATTGTTGATTATGCTTAATGTGTCACTTAATCACAAGGGTTTAGGGTCACATGTGAGACCCTTGGGTGGTCCCCACACCCTGCCCTTGTGCCAAAAATGCAAAACCCGAAATTAGGTATTTTGGGCATTTTTGGGGACCCTTCAGTAACTTGAAGTCCACCTATCACAAAAATGAGCCCTTAGACCCTACCTAATGGGTAGGGGGCTTATTTTCAAGGCTAGAGGAGTTTTCCCTCTCTTTCTACCTCTTGAATAGTCACATCCATGTAAGGGATGTGGATTTGTGTGTTTATCAAAAGTTCCACTTATTTTGTCATGCTTTGCATTTAAGGGAATTTGGGAGAAGAGGGCAAAAGTTAATTTTACCCTTTCTCTCTTTCGTTTTAGCATCATTATCGGTTACCCCTTCATCTTGTACAAGTTGTGGTTGTTGTCCTCTTTCCCATGGGCTTGGAGGAGGCTAGCATGCATCCCACCTTGGGAAAGGCATGTGATGATGCCTAAAGGTTGGGTGGTTAAACAAGCCTTGTTCTCTTCAAGTGGGATCCTTGTTAACCTTCAAAAGTCGGAATTCATATGGATGATAGTTGGAGCCTTAAGTTTGAAGATTGTCTGGAGTAGCTTTGGTGGCATGGTCTATATTGGCCCTCTCCTATTGTTGGAAAATGTTTTTGCCTTTCTTGACATGTGGTCTTTGTAATAATATTGAAGTAAGCCTCTTTGTAAGCCTTCCTGTTTGGGGGTATGTATATCATTTCAAGCAAGTGTTTGCTTCTAAATGTATGTCTTCCTTTTTAGTGTGGCTGGAACGTTGTATGTAATGGGAGTAATCTTACTACTCTCCATGAGAGAAAATTGTCATTGTGATGAAACTTTGTCTCCTTCATTTTTTTGAGAACTCTCTTTTGGTTGTAAATATTTATAAATCTTATTCCATAAAAAGTGTGTATATGTATACAAGATTTATGTAAATCATTCATGCCTCATAGAATGTTGTATTCCTACTATAGTGGTTGTAAAATCTTTCCAAATGCTACTATTGAAAAAGTATTGTAAAAAAAGACAAATAAAAGAGTTGATAGTTTGTTGGGTTTTATTTTGAAGAAATCTTGTCCTTAGTTTCTTTTACTATAGCTTCTTGGAAATAATATATAGAGAAGTTTTAATATTGTGTTCTTAAGAAGCAACCTTATTTGGTTTATTAAATTTTCCTTTGAAGAATTTTCCTTTAGAAATAAGTCTTTCATTTTATTGGAAAATACTGGTTTACTTCCTTTCAATACAAATTATAGAGTAAATGCATATGATCGGTTTAACTAGGTCTTTGCTAGTTTTTATATTTAAAACTGTATATTTACTTGTGCATTCCTTTAGATGGAACATAATCTCATGTTAGTATATGGATTTATATCTTTTTTAAAATAGAGGCATTAAAATATATATATATATATATATATATATATATATATATATATATATATATATATATTTAAATTTGTATACACACATATATGTTTAAATACTTATATAGATTAAAAATCATATATATATATATATATATATATATATATATATATATATATATATATATATATATATATATATATATATATATATATATATATATATATATACAAAGAAACGTTTTTAGTATTAAATAATTTTAAAAATAAAAATAAAAATGGATAGTGGGGAGGGGGTTCGCCCCCCCCCCACTCGATTTTAAACAAAACACAAAAAAAAGGAAACAATGGCGGGGGACCGACCCCCGCACCCTCAGTAAAGCCCTTGGGGGCGCTACCCCACCTCCCCACGCACCTGTCTCGCCGTAGCGCCACCCCCACACTCTGTCCGAGCCACTTGCCACACCCCCGCACCCACAAAGAACCCCCGGCCACCATTCCGCGGGCCTCGTCCCTTCCCACCTTTGGTCACACCTCCTCCACCCACGGCCACCACGACCGCCACCGGACCCCGCACCACCACCGCCACGCCCTCGCCCCTTTTTCCTCCCTTTGTTGTCCCCCTCCGCCACAACCGCCCCGTCCCACGTCCTTCCTCCCCCTGCCTAAACCCTAAACCGTCGCCTCCTTCAAATCCGCCCCGCCCAAAACTTTCAAATAAATGTATATATATATATATATATTCCATAAAAAAACACAAGTTCGGTAGGTAGAAACTATGATTCAAGGGAGGAAGCCAAAGAAATTTAACAAACCTCTTTAACCTTCTTTCTGCACACACCCAAAAAAAAAAAAAGGAGAGAAATAAGAAAACAAATTTCAAATGAAAAGAAAGAGATGGAAAGGAGAGGGGATAAAGAAGTTTAGGGTTTAATAAAAATCTAGGGACAAGATGCATTTAACTTTTGGGGTCCATACTCAACCCTGACATACATTAATTCTGGATAATTTTGTGGGAAATGAAGACTGTTTAATAAAGAGTTTTCATTATATAGAAAAGAGAGAGAGACATTAAAAGAGTGTAAATTTAAAAGATAGGTAAACATTTAAGGACGAGTTTAGGCTAGCAATTAGTTGAATTAGGTAAATTAAAATAGAATAAAATCAGTAATTATCAAGAAAGGGTACAAAAGATGTAATAGTATTAACTAAGCATTTAAAAAAAAAAAATTACCCCCAAATTTTGGTCACATTTGGTGCATTCTTTTGGTGTCCCGGGAGGGGCACTACACTAACACGTTCTTGTCATCATCTCACATATCTTTTTATTGTAACACTTATCATATTGTTGTTGCCAACTCTTCTCGAGTTGATGTTTTGGGCTTCAACACAATTCAAATGCAAGATGGATGCATAAGTGACGTACTTTTTGTTCCCAATATTTCCATGAATTCACTTTCTATATATCAAATATATAATTCAAGCATAAGGAATATTGTAGAATTTTCTCCACATAATGTTGTAATAAGAGAATAATAGGATCAATGGGACGTGGTTGCAGAACATATGTTATTGATCATTGTTAACATTTATATAATTTTGGGAGGTTTGAGCCCTCTACAGTTCATCTTTTGTGGCTCATGGTGATTCAATGCGTAACTTGTGGCATATTAATGCTCTGGGCACCTACAAATATATTCAATAGTTGAGCACATAGAACTTGGTGATTGGCCTTCTTAAAAGTCTCTTGTATTCTTAACATTTGTTAAGGATGTATGTTTAGCAAACAACATTGTGACCCTTTTCTATAAGGGAAGGCTTCCCGAGCGAAAGCTCCTCTTAAGTCAAGTGCCAATGATCTTATAGCATTTTCCACTCGAGTCATTTTCAAGGGCAAAATATGTACTCACTTTCATTAATGATTTCTCTTAAAGGGTGTGGGTGTACTTTCAATGTACAAGAGTGAAGTTTTTAAGAACTTTAAGGCATTCAAAGCCTTTGTTGAGAAGTATTTGTCTCTTCCACTTAAGAACATACGTACAAATAATGGGGAGCATACAAGCAAATCTAAGTCTTTATAATGAGTATGGCATCGTCCATCAATTCATGGTGCCATATACTCCTCATCGAATGGTGTTTATGAACAGAAAAACTAAACCTTGAAAGATATGGTGAACTCGCATCATTTAGTCCAAGGATATGGTAGCTAAATTTGGGGCTAAAAATTAAATTGTGCAAATTATATTCAAAATTGAATACCCTACAAGTTAGTGCAAAACAAGACACATGAAGAAGCTTGATTATAAAATAAGTAAGGTGTGGATGTTTGTTTTTTATGATAAGCACAAATAGATGGAGAAGAAGAGTCAATTGCTCATCTTGTTGGCCATTGTTATGATGTAAAAATGTCTTGTCTCTTTGACCCAGTCACTCATGATGTTATGTTTTGATGACATGTCAAGGCTGATGAGAGTTGCATCCCGTAGCAACCAACATCTACTATTTCGACATCACTCACACCTCCTTTTCCATCTAAGTGTGAGGACTTACTTCCCGATGATGATTATGCTCCTACACCGACACCTCCACTATCTTCTCGTCAATCCATGCCCAAGTTCTTTAGTTAATGATCATTTTGATCCTCACAAAAAGTACACCCTCTCAAACATATTGTGTTGCTCTTATGAGCCATTTTATTTCAAAAAATATCATTGTTTTATGAGGCAACAAAAATGAGCAAGGAATCCTATTTGCATGCATTTAAACTTGAATTAAACAAGAAATTAGCAAATATCATTAACCTCTATTCTTGAAAGCTTAATAAAATGTGCCTAATAAGGACTTAAGCAATCAGTTTGCATTTTTAGAGAATGGGAGCTCACCATTAATGGCTTCAAGGCCAATGGTTCTTCCCATTTACTCTATGCTTGTGTGTGTGACAATGATAAAGCAAATAGCTCAATGCATGGATGAAATAAAGACTCTAAACCCTAGCAATAATACTATAATTTAGTTTAGAGGGAGAAGTGTTCTTAGAAATGAGAGGGGGTAGTGGGCTATTTATAGTTTTCATTTGGGAAATGGGAGGATTTTTGGTGCATGTGGGATCAAAAAGGAGTCCACAAGTGGTTTAGGAGAGGTTGATTATGGTTAGGACTAGTTAACCTAGGTTAGGCTAATTAATCCTATTTAGAGAGAAATTAGGGTTCTGGGAGGGTTCTGAAAGGCCTAATCAATCCAATGAAGTGGATTGATATTCCAGGGAGCTAATAGAGGTGGTAAAGAAGAGGATATTAGCCAAGAAGAGGTTATTATAACCTATTTAATTGACTTATGAGAGGAAAAAGACCATAAAAGTGTCGAACAAGGGGAGTTAGATAGATCTAATTGATGAGGTGTTGTCCAACTTGCAGGAAGAGGACTAGTTAGGGAAATATTAGGGATAATGGTGCTTTGATCAAACTACAAGTGTCTACATTTTCCCCTCTTTGGGGTGACGTAAGCTACGTCACTTCAAAGAAAGTAGACAAGTACAAATGAGTAGAAAATTTTGAAGGGGTAGAAGAAAAATTAATAGGATGAAGGATGCCCCCTCGAGTGTCGATGGGGTGATGGAGGAACTTGATCGATGATCAAAAAAAAGAAAATAGGAGAGAAATCGAGAAGAAAGGAGATGAGAAAATAACAAGGAAAAAGGGATATTGAGCTATCCACAAACCAGTGCTTTATAGAAACAATGCATAATCATCATTTTTCTTAGAATCCTCATCATCGGTCCTTATTAAAATGTAAGCATACGACGGAGGCGTAAAATGACATGAAAATCCAAGATACAAACAACCATCCCTTTTAAAAATGGCCAACTCCATGCAACATACATGAATGCAATGCAATACGAGAAATAAACAATCTCACTTAACAGGGAAATAAGTACAATCACACACACTTAAACCAACAACGTTCAAGATAGTTGCACAAATACTTTGTTATCGAGATGTAGTCCCAAATGTTCTGATAAATGAAAGGGTGAAGGATGATGCCCCAAGAAATGTGTATATGCAAGGGAAAAGATGGAGGACACTTGGGTCCAATGAAAAAGCAATGTGCATGACGAAAAAAAATAGTACCAGGCAACTGATAGTGCCCCAGAGTACAGAGATGTAGTAAAAGCGTAGCTTTTGTAGATGATTTGAAGATTCATATGATGATCCATGAGTCATTGTTTCAAAATATTTGAAAATGTCAGCAAGATATGGGATGAGTGCCATGCGAGAGACACATATTTCAGCTGTAAATGAGCGTTTTACCAATTTTTAGTCCATTTTTGAAGTATTTCAATGTTTTTGGTTTTTTAAATGGTTTTACAATTTTTAAATTTTTTTTTGGTTGGAAGAATTTGTATAAGAGATCAAAGATCTCCTAAAAAATATGTGCAACTACCTAAAGGCAAAGGCAAAGGTGTCAGGGAGCACAGAAAAGTGGCCCAAGAAGAATTATAAGCCAAAAATAATTATTTAAAAATAATCATCATGATAGGTGAAAAGAGAAAAAAAAGAAGAAAAAAGATAAGAAATGCTGGAAATGCGTAAATCATTCCAGTGCAATGAAGAAGTGACCGCAGGGTGACACTAAGTGCCCCAACATGCGAAAATGAGTAAAAATAATTATTTTAATAGAAAAATAATCATCTCGGCGGATAGAAGAAGGGCTAGAATGATCACGCAGGTATGGAGAAAACATGCCCCTCGGGGGCATCACGACAGCCTAATATACCCACCCGGGGTAAATCAATCACGATCAGTTCATTTGTACCAGAGTTCTTGCAAATTTTTACCGCGAGTGAGAGCGATAACCCTAGAGTGAGATGGCGAGGCTACCAAGCAGGAGGAGATGAGCAGATCACATCCGAGAGTTCATGTGAGACCCAAGCGGATGGACCCTACGTGAGTGGCCTATCCCTCTTTGTGAATTACGCATTTAATGCACTTTTTAGGGCTTTTAGGCTAGGGTAGAAGAATTTTGACGTATGCGTATGCATGCGTCGATGAACGATATATACGCATATGCACATATGTGCATATCGTGAAACCAATGGATACATGCACATGCGTATCCATCAAAAAATGGATATGCACACATGCGTATCCATTGGAGGAAAACTGAAAGGGCATGGCACACACACATGCATCGAAAGGGGCGCGTATGCATCCCGGGTGGGGGTAATGATAGGGGGGCGTGCACACATGTGTGAGAGAGCGCGTGTCGGTGTCATCTGGTGCGTATGCATCTCTTTGTGCGATGAGATGAGAAAAAATAGAAGGGGGCACGTATGCGTGAGAGATAGGCATAGGTATGCATCGTGGATGGGGCATGTAGGCATCGAGGCAGTAGGTGCACATGCATCGAGAAGGGAGCAGAACACCCTTCTAGGCCAAACGACCAAGGAAAAGAAGACAAACTAGAAGAAAGTGAAATTTTTAGGAAGGAAATAAGATGGAAGAATGGTGATTTACCAACAATTTTAGATAGAAGTAGATAGAAATGTCAACTGATACATGTGTGTTTTCTTGTTTGCAGCATATACTACCCATCCTGTAGACCCGTGAGCGATATGGTCGCTAGCGATGATAGAGGCCCAGTTTGATGATGATGATAGAGTGATATTGGATAGCCTCCTATATGTTACGGGATTGGCTCATGTGGCTGATATGCCCTAGATCACATTAGATCACGGCCTTTTGACAGCTATAGCAGAGCGATGGCACAATGAGAGTCAATGCTTTTGGCTCCCACCGGGAGATCACGATTACTCTTGAGGATGTGTGGCGTATTATGCGGGTCCCGATCCAGGTCAGCTTATCCAGTCTATGAGCCACTGGCCTTGATATTCAATGGTACATCATAGAGTTGTTTGGTGTCCCAGATGATACCACGACGTGGGATGACTATTAGGCTATCACGGTGTATTGAGGACTTAGAGCTAGACCGAGTGGTGGTTTATATGATGGCATTTGTCAGTGGAGTTTTACTCCCTGACAAGACCGGTGCTTCATTTCCGCTTGGCCTCCTTGGAGTGATACACGTTTGGTAGAGGGAGAGACCTACTGCTGGGGTCAGTGCATTCTAGCACATCTATATTGGGACCTTCATTTGATTACCTACTACCATCAGAAGATGGTAGGACCAGCTCACTTGCTTCAGATTTGGGCGTGGGACCACATTGCCATTGGTCGCCCCTTAGGTGTTTTGAGAGTTTGGGTTCCCGAGGAGCCTTCTACGATGGGTTGGGTCCCGATGGGGGATGATGTGTGGCCATATATGGGGATGCATATCACTATCGCCATGAGCTTGATGAGCTATAATAGGCTTCCATGGTATGGAGGCCCTACAGACATTTCTAGTGGCCTGAGGATGGTTTAGAGCTCAGATCTTGCTACAGTGGAGCACTTTATATTAGGCATCATGTAGCTATATGTGGGAGTTGTATAGGGTGGATCGGTGCCAGAGGTAGTTTGGGATTACCTAGGATGTTCTGGGCCTAGATAGGTGGTATGCTCATAGGGCCCAAGAGTACATTGATATGGGTCCACAGATTTCCCAGAGATAGAGCACTGGCCAGTTTCCTACAGGTGGTACCTTTTATATGTGGGTGCCACTAAGATATTAGAGATCCGGGCACCACACCTAAGTATGCACCATGGTACCATGGTGTGCTTCCATGTCATTTGATTATTTCCAGGGTGGCGTATAACGCGGTGTGAGAGATCCTCTAAGTGGGGCCTCCTAGTGGTGATGAGGGTGGAGCCATTGGTGGTGATGACAATGATGATGATGATGATGATGATGGTGGTCCCGACTCACACCATTATGTTAGGGGTAGGGGACAGGGTCCAACATTACAGCAGCCACAGGGACAGGTCCCAAGCCTAGGCGAGATAGGATTTCAGGGCACTGACATAGAGTTTCCCCCAGTAGGCATTCCAGTGGGGATATACACCCCTCTTCAACAGGTATTTCTAGAGAGGCCCACCACCTCATGCTCCAGGGGGTGGTGGCATGGTGGATGGTGGCAATTAGGCTTCCCTTTAGCGAGTATACAAGTGGTGATTTCATTCATTACAGGTGGTGGGAGAGAGAGGATGCAGCCAGGCATAGTACATAGCCCTTACAGCAGAGTGAGATCAGGCACATGCTTAGGTATGATTTTGACATGGAGAGGGATCAGGCCAGAGTACAGCCACTCAGGGTAGTGATAGTACCTCATGGCAGAGTCAGATTAGTGAGATGGCCACACAGGGGCTCAGATACTGAGCCTTTTACATCAGTCTCAGACCCAGGTGCAGATGGTTTTGCTCAGAGGACCACACCCCCGAGCACAGTCACAGGCTATCATGCATGAGAGATCGAGCACGAGCCCAGTGTAGACTATTACCGCAGATAGAGATCGAGAGGTCACTTCTTCTAGACAGGCTCAGGCTGATAGTGGCAGGTTGATAGGTGAGTGAGATGTCACCTATGGGGTAACTATTGCTTCTGGAGATGTTGATCTGATACGAGATGATATGAGGGGGGGGGCGAGGCTTATACTATAGGACTTCCTATTTCAGGGGTAGTCTGGTAGGGCAATGAGTAGTAGTACCTTTTGAGCAGTCAGGTGTGAGCACGATATGCTCTAGGTCACGGTGATCAGGCCATTTAGTTAGATCAGTTTGGCAGCCCATTGTAGAGAGCGGCGGACAGACAACAACAACCAGAGAGATAGTAGGGTGATACCCCGGTGCTTGGTCCATCACAGCCACCACTCTTCCATCCTCCAGTCATGGTCCCAGGAGCCCCGAGAGAGGGTGAGAGCTATGGTTGAGCTCTTTACTTCTCCTTTTGTATAGATGTATTGTATATATGCCTCTTATGAAGGCTGATTTTGATGTATAGATTCATGTACCATTGTTTTGATGACGCCTCTTGATGAAGGCTCGATTCTTTTGATGCATGCCCCTTTTAGATGGCATATTGTATCGATGATGTACATTTGAGTATTGACATGGACAATTATACATGTATCATATGGACATTTGATGATGATTTTGTCATGTTATACTGTGATTATGCTTTGTATGATTAGTGATTATTGCTTTGTAATCATTGTATCATGATGTATGATTTCCCTTTCCTCTATGTATGTGACATACTTTAGATTTAGAGATGTGTATGTTTCATGCTTTCATATTGATGATATATCTATAGATAGTATCACATGTTTTGGATTTATGAGATGTTTCTGATTTCTTATTCTAGCACTTGGGATGATACTAGATGATATTGGTGTGGGGGGGATAGATTTGTGATTATGCAACCCCTCTTGCCCCCATTGATGATATGATATGTGATGATTAGCTTAGCATACATGCATGATGTAATACTTAGCATTTTGTATATATGATGTAGTAGATGATGTTTTATATGTGATGAATGATAGATGATAGATGTGATAACAAACAACTTGTGCAAGAGACAAATACACAAGCAAAAAAGTTAACAAAGCTAAACAATTGTACCTATACAACACAACACAACTTATGATGCAAACACACGAATTGATAAAACATACTAAAGAGATCAAATTGACATTTTAACCTAAGTAAGTAAAATGAACCCTAATAGATGCATATAACAAATGATGCGAGCATGCCAATGTTTGTACAAGAAAATGGATTTAATGCAATACATAATCTAAACTAAACACAACTTAATCTAAAGTAAGCAAAAAACTACTCCTAAAGATATACAATATGAAAAGTTCAGCATATTAATACTATACAAACCAACAACAAAGGCAATATTTGAAACATTACTTTGTTTTTTTGAGACAACATTGATATATGTTTTTCTAATGTTTTTGGGTTTATCTAGAAAGATAAGTTTTCAAGGCTACTGTTCACATTGTTTTCTAAGACAACGTTGTTGTGCGGTTGTTGTAGCTTCATCCCTAAAAGGGAGATTTTTCTGAATGTTTAGGTTTTTTGTGTATCCTTTTCTGAGTGTTTTTGCATTTTCTAAGGTCATGTTCTGAAAGCAATGTACAAGAACAAAGAAGCGTGGATGCCCCAGCATGATGTGGGAATATACAAAAGGTAGAATGCCACACGTGTATGTATGAGAAGGTGAAATGTGAAGGTGCCCCTAGCATTAGATGGGAATATACAAAGGTAATGTCCTTCACGTAGATATAAGAGAAAATAAGCCAGATCACGGTTCGGCAAAGGTAGCTTCAGTAGGGTTCTAGACCTAGCAAAGGAAGTCATATCTAGAAAGTGGTGAGATTACCCATCTTGTTGTAAGAGTGACTTGCATCCGGAGAATCTTCTTTGAGCACTAGAAACTGGTTTTCACCCAAAGACCTACCCATTGCGCCACAATTGTGTGGTTTTCACATGTGGATGACCTACTTTTTTTTTACTGTTTTCTCAATTTTCCATTTTTTTGCTTTTTTTTTTTTTTTTTTTATTTTTAGTTCTTATCTGATATTCTCATCATGCTTAAGCATAGAACTTGAGGTGCATGGCATTCATAGGTTCTGAAGCTCTTCACCATCCAAGTATGCAAGTTTATAGGCTCTGATCCATACTTAGCAACTACCACATAAGGGCCTAGCCAGTTAGCTTCAAACTTACCTTTCTTTTCTCTATCTTTGGTGGTGTTCTTCTGATTTTATTTTAGGACTAGATCTCCTACATCAAATTCTTGATGAATGATGCATTTTTTATATCCCTGGACACTCTATTTTTGATAGACCTTTTAGGTGATTGAGCACTCTGATACGCTTTTCATCTAATAGTTCTAACTCTGCCAGCTCGAGCAACTCTGTAGTCTTCATCTTTATCAAGATAGTCCTGAGAGATATTCTCAGGGAAGGAAGCTCCACTTCCAGAGGTATGATGGCTTTAGTGCCATAGACAAGTGAATATGGGGTCACACCAGTAGGAGTGCGGATGGAAGTTTGATAGGCCCAGAGGGCGGGATGTATCTGTAAGTGCCAATTATGGCTGTTTTACTTGACCATTTTCTCCATAATCCATACAAGGGTTTTATTAGTAGCCTCTACTTGTCCATTACCTTGGGGTAATAGGGGTAGACCATTTGAGTTGGATATGGAAATGTTGACACAATGTCTTTACCATTTTATTTTTGAAGGATTTACCATTATCTGTGACAATGGCGGAGGGGATACCATAATGGCAGATGAGATGGTTCATAATGAATTTAGAAATTTGTGCACCGGTGACATAAGTAAGAGGCACAACCTCTACCCATTTGGTAAAATACTCGGTGGTAGTGATGATGTGAGTATGGCCATCTGAAGAAGAAGGATGGAGCTTCCCTATGAGATCTAGACCCCATTTAGAAAATGGCCAAGGTGTTGCGATAGGCTGCAAAGCTTGGGCTGGCGCATGTATGTATTAAGTTTCCATACTTCTAACATAGCTTCACATTTCTTTACAAAATTGCAACAATCTGATTCCATGGTAGGCCAATAATAGCCTACTCTTAATAGTTTTTAGCTAAGACCATGCCGCTAGTGTGTGCTCCACAAATACCACATGTACTTCCTTAATAGCGTGGATCGAGTCAACAACATCCAAACAACAAAGCAGATTCCCATCATAGCCACGATGATAAAGGGTGCCTCCTAGGAGGGTATAATGGGCTATATACGGTGGATAAGGGATTTCTTCTCAGAATGGGTGATGTCTGGTGGAAAAGTGCCATCTTGTAGGTATCGAAAGATAGGGTCATACCAGGGATAATGGACCAACAACTTCACATGCCAAACATGACTCTGACATATCATATGCGGGCACTTGTAAATGCTCTACAAAGAAAGGCATCTTACTTTCCTGAGGGGAATGCGTAATAGAGACCCAATTGTAGCCATAGCATCCGTGGATCTATTATGTGACCTTGGCTTTTGCTCAAATATGATCTATGTAAAGTACTCCTTCAGGGTTTCACCATCTTCTTATATGGAATGAGCTTCTCATCTTTAACTTTGTACTCATCATTAACTTGTTTAATGATAAGTTGAGAGTCTCCAATGACTCGTAGTTGTCGATGTTCCAAGTAATAGCTAGCTTGAGGCCAGCGATGAGTGCCTCATACTCTGCAATGTTATTAGTGCATGGAAATCCCAACCGAATGCTCTTGGTATGACATCACCTATGGGAGTGATAAGCACCACTCCTACTCCGGATCCATGGAAGGTGAAAGATCCATCAAAATGGACCTGCCATTCTACGATTCTTCAATATACATCATAGATGCATCTGGAAGATCTAGGCACAAAGGTTCCATTCTTGGGAGAGGGGCTTACTAATTGATCAACCAATACCTGTCCTTTTAAGGACTTTTGATTCACGAACTCAATATCAAATTCACTCAGGAGAATGATCCAATTAGCCATTCGACTATGAGGGGGTTTGGATAAAAGGTATTTGAGAGGGTCAACTTTGGATATGAGTTTGGTTTTATTGTTTAGGAGATAATGGCGAAAGCTTTTGGAAGGTAAAGACAACTTGCCAAGCAGGCCTTTTCTATCTGGGGTAATTCAACTCGTACACAATCAAGGTGTGACTGAGATAGTAAACTTCTCTCTCTTTATGGTCTAAGTCATATTGGGCAAAGTAGTGCACCAATAACAAACTGGGTAGTGGAAATGTACAAGAGGAGAGGTTCACCTGGGGTAGGCGGCATGAGTACAGGTGGGTTGACCAAGTACTGTTTTAGTAGTGCAAAGGCCTTTTGGAATCTGGTCCCCAATTGAATGCAACATCTTTCTTTAGTAAATGGGTAAAGGGGTGGCACTTATCCACAAGTTGTGAAATAAAGCGACGATTTGCTAAATTTTCCCTTGTAGACTCCTTAGTTGTTTGAGAGTGGTAGGTGGTGGCATTTTTGTGATAGTCGTAACCTTTGCAGGGTCCACTTCAATCCCTCTTTGTGAAACAATGAACCCTAGGAGCTTTCCTGATAAAACACCAAAGACACATTTCTTAGGGTTCAAGCGAACCTTATAGTCTCGTAGAGATGCTGAAAAATACACCTACACTTCAGGGTGCTCTCCCTACTCTTGGATTTTTCTAGGATGTCATCAACATAATCTTCCATGATGTCATTCATCATATCATGGAAGATAACAGTCATGGCCCATTGATAAGTAGCCCCGGCATTCTTGAGTCCGAAAGGCATGACTTTGTAGCAAAATGTCCCCCAAGGGGTGATGAAGGTTGTTTTATGTTGATCTTCTTCTGCAATCCATATCTGGTTATAGCCTAAAAAACCCATCCATTAAAGACAACATCTCATAACCAGCGGTGGAATCAACTATCATGTCGATGTTAGGCAAAGGGAAGTCATCCTTAGGACATGCCTTATTGATGTCACGAAAATCAATACAAATTCTTATGCTGACTGGCTTCTTCTATACAGGGGACTATGTTAGAGATCCATTCTAAATAGTCGATGGGTTTAATAAAATCAGCAGCTAACAGTTTTTCCAATTCTTCTTTGACAAGGAGTGCCACCTTAGGGTGCATCTTTCTCAATTTTTTCTTGATGGGTTTGGCATCTGGGTGCACAACGAGGTTGTGCACAACTAACTCTGGGTCCAAACCAGGCATATCTATGTATGTCCATGCAAATATATCCATATTCCCTTAAGAGTTCTACAAAGACCTTTTGTTCTTGAGCTGAGAGTGAAGCTCCCAACTTTACCAGTCTTGGTTGTTCTTCTGAACCAATGTTGACATTAATTGTTTCTTCAACAAGCATCTTAGAAGCATCTTCCATCCATGTAGGATCGGGGGAAGAGTAAGATCAACTTCCTGTGGTAGCTCCTTATCATCTTTAAATGGGTAAACCACTTCATCCACACTCTTCGTTCTGTTTATCTATGAGTGCTTCAAAGAGTTTTCACTGTGAGACTTCCGTTTATCTTTTTTGCAAGGTTTCTCTGAAGTGTTTTTACTCTTGTTTAACACTTTCTTATTCAAACATCCACACATCTCTACCTCTTCTCCAAAGTATGCACAGTGTCTAGTTGAATTACAAATCCTTTCTTGTGGTCTCCAGCTGGAATAGAATCCTGAGTCCCATGAACTCTGCAAATGCCTCACTATTTTCAAAAAATCTAGTGGCACGTGAAGTTGTTGATCCCAATCTATAAGTTCAGGATACACTAGGTTTATTTGATAATGGGTTAGGGGTTGGATTCAGATAAGGTAAGGACCGTTGTATCTAGGAATAGGTTAGTGGAAGCAAGATCCTCATAGAGGCTACATTGGGAATCTGCATCACTATCAGAATGAGATGAAACATCCTCACATTCAAAAGAGGTGGCATCAATCTCAGAGGGTAGAGTGTTATGAGGCCTTATCCCCAGGCCATGTTTATCAGACTTGAAACGGGGGATGGGAATAGGCTCTAGCTGGCCTTGTGCATTGATTCCACATCCAAATCCACTGTAGCCCATGACAAACATCATGCGGTGACCTTTGATGTACTGGGGTGCTTGATGGCATGAAGCCATGGTACCTTCTGGCACTCTGCTAGTAGGATCTTCTAACATTTTCTCCTCAGATAGGAGACCGCTATGGACAAACTTTTCCAATGGTTTAGGACACTTCTCCCGAGTGCTCTTGAACTAAAAATAAGGCTTACCCCTTGTTTTGGGAGATACTGATAAATCTGATATTAACAAAGCCTGTTCAAGAGTGAATGGCTCACCTAGGCCATATTTTGCCGATGTTGCCTCCCATGAAGAAAATGGGTTGACTAACGAAGGAAAATCTTGATTATAAGGCATGAGTGACTTTGAATCTACCCATTTCTTAATAGCTTCCATTTGTAGGGGACAACAACATCCACCGAAGGACACTCATAAGCCACACGAGAAAAATTGTGCAATGCCCTACAATGTGTGAATGGTTCCAGTCACCCAGAATGGTAACCACTTGTCCTTCATGACATGAGCTTGATACATTGATGGAAAGTCGATGGAACGGCCTGCATGGCATGAATCCATGGGTGCCCCAAGAGCATGTTATATGGAAGGTCTAAGTCAAGGACATGAAATGTCATGTCATGACAAGTAGGGCCTACCTCCATGGGAACTACTATAGTACCCACTGATTCTCATTCTTCATTGTCATAAGCCATGATCGTGATAGTCTTAGCTCCCAGATCTATTTCTAAATGGCCTAGCTGCTTAACCAACTTCAAAGTGCAAATGTTTAGACCAGATCCACCATCCACAAGTACCCTCTTGATTTTGCGATGGGTAACCACCACTTCTAGATATAAGGGTAAGTTATGTTCTGGTTGTTATTATGCGGGATTGCAGTGTGATCAAAAGTAATATGATCATTGGAGTCTAGGCATGCAATCATGGCTTGAAGGTTTGTGGGATCTACATCTATAGAAACTCCTAAATTTTGTAATGTTTTATATAGTATGTTCTTGTGGGTAGTAGATATTTTGAGGAGATCGAGAATAGATATCCTAGCAGGTGTTTTCTCTAACTGATCTATCAAATTATACTTGACCTTCTAAGGGATAGGCATGGGATCTAGTATGATTAAATGAGCACGTCTCGTCCCTACTGCACAATTCTTTTCTAAGATCTGATAGTGTTGACATGTTCATCAGATGAGCGAATACATCCTATGAGAGAATCAAAGGGACTATCATTAGTAGGGTAAACATAAGTGGCAGTTATATAGTCATTGGAGGTTTTCCCATGATTTGGCTTCCTTTTCTTTTTATCTGCATGATTAGGAAAAGGCTCTTTGTAGATACCCATTTTCTCATTTTGACTTGTCTGATTTAGGGGGAGAATCTACGGTGATCTTACCCTCTTCAATGAGGTCTTGTATGTAATGATGCGCAGTCTCAAACACCTATCTGTCTTGTGTCCTTTAACATGGTGGAAGTCACAGTATTCATGGTCTTTGAACCAAACAGTTTTGGAGCATCCTCTGGTATGGTATTATCGTAGTTGGATATTCCACCATTTTTACATCATCTAATTGTTTTAGTATGGCAGATAAGGACTCCGTTAATGATGTAAACGTATGTTTAGTAGGTGCTTTGGGATGAGGTCCTTGTGAAAGCTTTAAAAGTGGGCTGTTTGTATGGCTTGGACTCTCTTGGAGTCTATAATGCCATCACCAACGACATGTTTGTTCTTATTGAAGAATTTTGGTTTGTCTACGGATTTGGCTTCATGTTTGTCTTTAACGACAGACTTAAGTGTTCCCTTTGCGATGAGGGCTTTCTCGATTTGACCGCCTTTCTCTATGACCTCTTGAAGTTTGAGCCACAATGCATCTATAAATGAAAGGCTATTTTGGGTTTAAGTTAGGAACAAATATGCTCACTAGTTGTTTTTTTGGTAATGCACAAGGGAAATGACTTGCTAACCCTCGCCATCATTGTAAAAATCTTGCAAAGGTCTCATTGGGTTTTTGTTTTGTATTGCATAGATCATTCATTGTGATGTCACTTTCCATGTTATAGGAGTAATGTCGTACAAATTTTTCCTGCTAATGCGGCCATTGTAATGGAGCCCTTGGGTATGCTATAGAACCATTCCAATCCCATGGCTCCTAGGCTGAGAGGAAAAGTCATATTAAGAAATTATCATTGTATATGTGACCTCCTGACAAGCCATATAAAAGTATTTTATGTGATCACGAGGATCACTTTTGCATTTATACTTATCAAACTTGGGAATGGTAAAGTGTTTTGGGAAGGGTTCCCGTAACATGTCCTTATCGAATGGGTAAGGGCATAGTTCTTCATATGAATATTTCCTATTCGGCCTACGTTTCCCTCTTGTAATGTAGTAAGTGTATCTTTCATTGATCGTAACTCTTTCTGAATGAGTTGTTCTTTAGTAGGTGACATTGGTCTTTGTACTTGAGTCACCTTAAAGGTAGTGTCAGTGTATGGCTCAAAGTGAAACTCACTAGGTTTAGTTTGTCTTTGTCTCTCATATATATTTTCTTCTTGAAGAGCCTAGGTTTGCTAGTTTTTGGCTCAATTTCAAGATCTATTTTTGAAGGATCTCCTCTTCAACTAGAGGGTCCTCTTCTTCATCAAATTTGGGAGGAGGTAAAGCTTTATGCTCAATTTTCACTTTACGTGAAGCTTTGTAGTGAGGTCTTCGTGATGGGTCCCCTTCGACAGTGGCATGATGTTTCCAAAAGTGGAAGCGTATCCCACATCAAAAGGGTTATCTATGTCTAAGAGGAACCTTCGTTCTCCTGGTTTAGGGTTAATGACCTTAGTTTCTACTTCACGCTCTTGTGGAAGTTTAGCTCCTAATTCCAAGACTCTTGTGAGTACTTGATCTTTATTATAATATAGGAGTTCATCAAATCTACCTAGGTCTAATCTCTTTGTTCTTCTCCGGAAGAGTCTGACTCTTCTCCACTATGGTCAATTAATAGCTCCACATCCTTGACTTGAGAAAAGAGAGGTGCTAAATTGTTTCCGCTAAATGGGAAGGTCTCGAAAGGGTTTTCTCCTAAGTCATGCTCATTTTGATTTGGTTTCCATCTTTGTGATTTTAGGCATTACTAGCCAACATTTGTATGAAGCTAGCGTGACCCTAAATGTGTGGTTTTTACAAGTTTCAAGGTGATGTTTGAAATATGCCACAGTGTGTCCTAGATGCAATGTTATGCAAGTTTTTTTATCAAAGAACACTCATATGCACACTTAAAATGTAATGATCACTCAATTTTGTTGCTACCAAGCCTATACCTAAAACAGATAGTGACAATATCATATCAATGCGTAGGTCAAGTTAGATTCCCTAACAAGACCTAAATATCAAAGCGGTATTGACGCAGTCTCTCGATGAGGTATACTTAAAACTAGTTTGAATGCCAATGAAAGCTAAGCCTTCTAAAAAATGGAAGTCGTGACTAGATATAGCGTAACAACGTTATCGTGATACATTAACCGAGCAAGCAAGGTGTTAGTATCATGACAACCTTATTACGATATATATAAGGCGATATCGACACTTTTAAGACTCAGATGACGTCGAAATTGAAACCAAGTGATAAGTATAACAAGGAGTTTTTAATTGTGCGAGCAGCGTAACCACACAATAAAGGGACTTATATCACGTTCTCAAAAAAAATGAGAACACGATGTAAGTACCAAGGTTGTGCGACTAGAATGCGAGAAAAAACTATCAACTCAAGAAGAGACAAATGATGAACCGAACTCATGCAATAGTGAAGATGATCTTGAAATCAAGATCGAAGGACTTTATCAAAGATAGAAAAATGTACTGCACTTTAGACGTTTAACAACCCAACCATAAACATGGATGGGCGTAAATGAAAAAAAAGTGGTGAGTACTATCTCTGATAAAAACGTGCAAGGTATGCACCTTTCTCACCCCAAAAAATGGGCGGTGAGAATGCAAGGGTATAGATCAAAAATGAAAATAAACTAAGTGCCACTTGGGTAGAGTTTCACCTCATCCAAAAATGAGAATAAAACTGAGCTAAAGTGGGACGTAGTTTAATTCCGTGATGAAAGACACTTAGATCAAACTTACGTGGATTCTTTTCCTTGTTCGAAAAACAAGGTTCGATTCCAAATGAGTTGTCACTTCGTGATGGCTTGACGCAACAATGGACTAGCAAAGTGGGCTCCAAGACAGAATGGCCTCCTTAATAAGTTCTCTCAACTAGGTGTTACAAAGTTGTCTTAAGCGAGCGCGATTTACCCAAAAAGTCATGAATGACTAAATTGGGAGTATCTCGGCTTTACTTTACCCCCTTCAAGCATAGTGGGCAATAAATGCATCCATGTGTACTCTCACTGGGGTCACCATATAGGAACAACCGGTAACACTAACTCACAAGGAAAAACTAGTCAAGTGGGTAAGCGGAGCGCTTCCTGTTTCATCCACGAGGTTACTCAGCGGTGGATTACTTTAGGGTTCTTGGAACCACCCCCATTGTTGTAGCTTAAGGCGTTATGCCAAAGGGGTTATGTTCCAGTTGAGCGGATAGGGACGTACCCTTTTCCGAAACCTACAATACAGTGTGATGAAAGTGGTGTGTTTTTTTATCTTTTTAATTTAATTTAAATGTGGTTTCAAGTAGCACACCATTTGGCAACCTGCATAAAACACGTGTATTAGAAGTTTTGTGTTTTTTTGATGCCTTTCTTTAGCAAGCGTTAGGTCCTGCAGATAACGAGTTTAGTAGTTTTCCATTTGCAAACTTAAGAAAGAGAATTTACACTTTGCTTTTGATTCCTAAGATCACCAAAAGGCGCACGAAGGAAGAGCATACGCAATGTGAAAATTCCACTAAGACAAATCATATGGAAATCTATTTTACTTTTTAGCATCATAGAACAAGTGTTTTTTAAAGTATGACATAAAGTTTGTACAAGTGTTTTTGATCTCCAAGATCACCAAAAGGCGCGAGGAGAGAGCATACACACTTTACAAGCTTTATTCAAGCTAAGGAATGAAAACACTTAAGTTGTTTAGTTGAAATAACCAAACAAACCCTAACCACCTTGTTAGTCTTCAAAAAAATCTCAGAAAAGTTTAGAAAAATGATTTCACACACATAGAAAAGTTTCTAATTTTAACTTAGACACATGCACACCCAAAATGACACCAACACGCCCTAGCCAATGGATACGCACCCTTACCAGCGTAGACGAGGGGCAAGAAAAAAACTATGAGGGGTATGACACCTACGCGGGCTGGCAGAGATAGGTAGTACGCTAGGGTTTCGACACGTGCGCCCTCATTCGAACGTGTACGCCTACGTAGGCAAAAAAAAGCTTTAAAAATAGTATATATCTAGGCTGCGACGGTTCAATAACGGAGACACCGATAGTTTGAATGGAGATGCCAATGGTTCAACGAGAGACGCGGCCTAGGTAAAAAAATATGACAGAGTTTTACATAGTAAGCTGATATACGCCAATGCTTCCAGAGAGAGACATGTGCACTCTAGCCAACGCAGACGCCCACCTCGATCGATGGAGATGCGGCCTTTCTAAATAAGTTGTCAAAAAATGTGTAGTATGTCCCATATAGTGCGCCCCAACTCAACACTGCAAGTCTAGGGTTTCAATGAGGACACGCCCCCATGAAGACACTTGCGTACCCCTAAAAAACTAAAAAAAACATGGAAATGAAATTTTTGAAAGCCAACAGGTTTTTGTCAGTTAAAAAAAATATTTCTAACTTTAACCCACAAATTAACTATGCACCAAGCTCATTTAACCCTTTTAAGAATTGGAAACAAGCAAATAACAAGCTAATTTTTTCTAAAAAGATGAAAATGGGTTAAAAAAGCTTGAAATAAGCCTCCATTAATGGAGGATGGACTTCATGTCCCACCGGGCATGCCAAATGTGTTCAATGAAAGGTTTTGCAAGAGCTATTGAAATGGGGTAAGAACACTCAAGAACCCCAAAGCTTTGTGCAAAAATCCCCTCAATGGACCATATGATAAGAAATGAGCAAGGAATCCTATTTGCATGCATTAAACTTGAATTAAACAAGAAATCTAGCAAATATCATTAACCTCTATTCTTGAAAGCTTAATAAAATATGCCTAATAAGGACTTAAGCAATCAATTTGCATTTTAGAGAATGGGAGCTCACCATTAATGGCTTCAAGGCCAATGGTTCTTCCCATTTACTCTATGTTTGTGTGTGTGACAATGATAAAGCAAATAGCTCAATGCATGGATGAAATAAAGACTCTAAACCCTAGCAATAATACTATAATTTAGTTTAGAGGGAGAAGTGTTCTTAGAAATGAGAGGGGGTAGTGGGCTATTTATAGTTTTCATTTGGGAAATGGGAGGCTTTTTGGTGCATGTGGGATCAAAAAGGAGTCCACAAGTGGTTTAGGAGAGGTTGACCATGGTTAGGACTAGTTAACCTAGGTTAGGCTAATTAATCCTATTTAGAGAGAAATTAGGGTTCTGGGAGGGTTCTGAAAGGCCTAATCAATCCAATGAAGTGGATTGATATTCCAGGGAGCTAATAGAGGTGGTAAAGAAGAGGAGAGGATATAAGAGGTTATTATAACTTATTTAATTGAGGAGAGGAAAAAGACCATAAAAGTGTCGATTATAACCTATTTATTAATTGACTTATGAGATGTCTCTTGATGCTCCCATGAACCTCATGAGAGTCATTAGCAAATGACTAAGCATATTTTGCACTACATTTGAGGCACTACACAATTTGGGATTCAATACATACCATAAGAATCTTCTCGAGATTGAGGATTTTAGAGGCTCAAATTAGGTTGACATTGTTAATATTTGCAAAGTCCACCTCCGGCTTTATTTATAACCTTGGTTTTGTCCAGCTTACACGAGGTTGCAAGAAATACACAACTACTACATTGTCTGCGCACCAAGACAAAATATTGTGTTGTTAAGGCTAGCAAAGAGGCACTCTAACTTTGATAGTTGTTAGGTGAGTTTGGTTTCTGTAACTTAAACACAATATTCTTTGGCATGATAACCAAAGTGCAATCAAGATTGTGCGTAGCCCGATTGAACATCAACGTCAAAAGCATATTAATATTCACATGCATTTCATTCAAAAGCTCATTCAAGATGGAGTTGTTAAGTTCAAATTTATGTATATTGTTGCATAGATTGCAAAAATCTTTACTAAAACCTTCGCAACACCTCGTTATCTTCAATGCAAATAATGCTTGGGGAGAAGGAAGTTGTCATTGGGGGATAAAACACGAGGTCCGTCATTACTCCTTTTTTCTTTTGATTGCAAATAGGTACCTTATCGGGGTTAGTATTCAGGACCCATACTTAATTTAACTTGTCTCCTCCCTAACTTTCACTTACGGGAGAGTGTTAGTGCATTCTCATTAAACTTGTCACACCCCCGCAAAACTTAGTATTCATCATAAATGATAAGTCATTGTCTGCTATTTTTAGTCTTTGGATTTTCAGTGAGATTCCTTTAAATGGTATAACTTGTTGAATTAAATATCATGGTACCCTCACTATAATGTGATACTCATCTTGTTCGATTGTCATCTTGGACCGATCTTGACTCCATTGTATAGGGGATTAGTGTTATGATAGTATGTTGCGATAAACTAGTTTACAATCCCTAACATCTTATTCACATGGGAACATGTTTGTTTTATAGACAATTACCTTGGGCCTTGATTGTAAGGCTAAGGAGTAAGATTGTAATTACAAGGCAATTAAATTAGACTTTCTTATCTATTGATGCATACTTGAGGAGGGCCTAGATTAATTGACTACGTTATGTTATAATAGGCTAACATATCATCATAGGCTAATGTAGTTACCCCCGCCCGCCCCTCCTCCCCCTTAAGTCTAAACTTTACAAAGCATGGGCATGTTATTAAAAGGTGCTTAAGTTATGATTAAGGCTATATTGCATGGCTTAATGTGCATAAGGTTTGGAGGGACAAATAATAAAGGCATGCCCAAGGCAAATCTTAAGTTGTTGTTTCATCTTATAATTATGTTGTCTATTGATGCAAAAGATGTATTGATTGGTCAAGGTTATCGTATTGGCCATGCAAGGTCAACGTGGTTAATGATTGTTTTGGGCAAACGACCCATCCAAGTAATGGTGCGTTAAGTTAGAACGCATGCAAGTTTCTAACATTGATAAAAGTTTAAGTTAACTATCCACCACTCCGGTTTGCTAAATTTGGAGGTATAATTAAAAGGCGGTGATGGATTTATGAGATGATAACACCGCAATTAATACATTAATGAACTCCTCAAACTCGGTGAATGGGAAGCTTCTAGTGGAAGTGAGCGTTAGGGTTTCATTATGTTTTCTTCACTCCATTTGAGAGCTCGCATGCTAAAGTTTGGTGTTGCCATTTATAGATTTGTATATGTTACTGCATGAGGGACATAAACCATGAGTTTGTCACTATTATTGAGGATTTTAAGGCCTTTAAAGGAGAAAGCTCTAAGATTTATAGGGAGTTTTCTCATGGTGATCTATTTTCGACTTTGTGGAGATTTTATAAATCTATAAAAAATTTGGAAAAGTTGGAATCCTTGGTTTCTGCTTTGAAGAATTACGTGAGGAAGTCGGTAAGGGCATTCTTTGGACTTCATCAAGACGCTTGCTAATCTCAAGGCATGAAATGTCTCTTTTCCTCGTTATTATCTTGCTCCATTTGCTATTAGCATAAAGGAATAGTTTTGTAATATTTATTTATTTTCTTCTTTGATATTGGTGAGCCGTGGTTTAGTTGTGTATGCTCCTTTGTTCGTTGTCTTGTTTTCAAACATGATACTTGGAATGAATATGAATTAAGATACATTTTGAAGGTGACATTAGACTTGCTATTTTGTGGGCCTATTGAGAAGCTGTTTCTAGGGTTTTTGTTATTATTATTTTGATGGATATTTTTCAATGGAACATACCCAGATGTCCGAGATATCATTAATAATGTGGCATTACTATATTGGGAATGTGTTGTGACTGTTTTTAAAATAAGGGGTTACCCTTGGTATCTTGTTAGAGTTAATCGTACTTTTGGGTTTTTATTTGCTATTAATGTAAAAGGGGTGTGTATATCTAACTTTGTGCCTCGCCAAAGAACATAAGAGAGAGTGTTCATATGGTGATTTTACCGAATGTTGGCATGAACTCGGACCTAAAAATTGATGGGTGTTTACTCACAGAATCGTGGTTGTGAAAATAGATCCGTATCATTTTAAAGAACCATATGCGGGTCGATTTGCACTATTTAGAATGGAGGTTGTGTTGGAGCCTTTGTTGTTAGAGACTTATGCCCTTGATCAATTAGCTTTAGGGCTTGTTGGTTATCTTTTTGCACAACTAAAAACCTAGCGGTGATGAGATAAATCTCTCTCATTTACAGGTGAGACTCCCATGTAAGATTTTGTCGATATATTTTCTAATATTTATCTCGTTGGTTTTACTTTAACCGCGTAGCTCATGCACCATAGCTAGGAAGTTTTGCAGTAAGTAAGCATATATAAGAAATGTATATATGCGTAAGAGGGAAATAATTGAATGCGAGCATAAAACAAAAAGATGTACAACCTAGCCAATAGTTGACATAGTTCATGCATATAGATGAAACAAATAGATCTTAAAATGCAGAATTCAAAGCAAAGGAAAGTTTCATATCCAAATCTAAGATAACACAAAGTTTATGCAAAGATCTAAAAAGAAATAAGAAACAAATGCATCTCGACACAAAGTTCTCCAGAAAATTTATCTCCTCTTTATTCCTTAGCTTTCCAAAAAAAAAACACCAAGGGTTTCAGCTCAAAGTTTGGAACACAAGAATGTTGATTACAAATTCTGATCCTTTAACCCGTATGTTCTTCCTTCATTTATAGTGTATGGAGGGGAAATTACAAATAGGAAACTATAACTGAACTAGCACATGTGGAAGTTGTAAAGGAAACAACTGCAATCTCCCTCCTGAAATTCCTCTTTGCATGACATACATGATTTATAACTGAAAAATAAAACCTTCTATTTTGCATGTCTGCCACCTATTTCCAAGTAAGTAACGGCTTTTAAACCAATCACTTAAGTTTTATAATTTAATTGATTGCTCAATTACTTTTTCAAGAAAATAAGAGAAAGAAGAAGAAAGAGGAAAAGAAATTAGAAGAAAGTTGCAACACTTCCAGTCTTGTTCTTTTTCCATATTCTGCATGTGGTTGACTCTTTTGCCTTTGATTCTCACCAAACTGGATCTGGAAGCAACTGACTGTGATTTGTTTGTGGGTATTGCCTTTGACTTGTCTTCCCTCTTATCCTTGAAGCTTTTGCAGTTCTTCTCGAGTACATACACCAATGCAATGTTTGCCATAAATAATTCAGACAAAACTAATCATTTTTATTTTATAATTGCATGAGCAATTTTAAATTCCAGAAAGCACTATGGGTGAATGCAAATACAAGTAAATTCAATGAAGGCTTCAACAGGAAGATTGGGAGCACGTGCACAAGATCCTGGAAGGAATTTCTATGCACCGACTTCTACACGGGTTGCGTTAGAAACAAAAGGATAAATTTTTGTTAAAAGCCTTTGTAATTATGAGATCTGGATCTGTCAATTAAATCGATGATAGATTCAAGGCCTATGTTTGTATCATTGACTTCATAAAATATGGAAGCTATGCATGATTATGTTGATCATTTTCTTTCATCGTGTTTCGTCATGCCTGGAACAATCTTTATCGAGTTCTTTTTCTTTTAATTCTGTCGAAATCAATTGCGGTTAGATTAATTTGTGTAGATCTCGACAACTTCTTGATTTAAAAGATATATTCAATGTACCCGACATTGATTTGAACTCCCTTTCACTGATATGAGCACCTGTGATGAATACCTGTAATTAATTTAGACAAAGATGGAGTCCAGGGCATGAATACTTGATTTTTATCACCAAAATCCGCATATAAAATTGGTTGCCCTAAAATTTAAGGCTTTGTTTGCATGCACAGCAAGCAAGAATATTATTTAATTTACCTGGGCACATATACCAACATGCAGATGCTCATAATGGCAAAAATTAGACTATCCTAACCCTAGGCACCAAAACTGGAAGCTTCACGGCAATGAAATATAAACTTTAATGCAAAATCCTCCTTTTGGTGCCAAAACTTGTCTGGGCTGCAATCTTCATCAAAAAGAAATAAGTGTTTCTCCATTATGGCATCCCATGCTTATATAACCTCCAACATGTTATTTTTAATAATTGTATCTTCCTATTTCTGGCAATTTAATTAATTAATAGCCATGTCTATTCATCCAATTTGGGCGCCCAATTACGCATGTTGTTGGTTGTTTTTTAATAAAAATATTTTATTTATTTTTAGCATGCATCCTTCAGTTCTCTTTGGCTTGTCTTTTTGCATTGACTTTCCTTCCATACATGACGCCAAAATTGGGTGAAAAAGCCATAAATAAATAACATTAAATGCATTGTTTAATGTCAAGGTGAGTCGCACTTTTTGGTAGGGGTAGATGCTAAAAATAGGAAGTCAACTTGGCAGAATTTCCACCCTGCACTGCGGCTCCAAAAATCCCCTCTTCCACTTAAGTGATTTGACTTCCATCATAGGAATTTTTACCCTACAAGCGGGTAAGAAATTCCCACTGGAGCTTGAAGTTATTTTTCTTTTAGAATGGGAATGTTTACCTCGCAAGGCAAATAAGAAAATCTCGTCATGTCGCCACCTCTAATATTTCCCATCGAACTTAAGTGACTTTGAATTCATGGGAAAAAGTACCTTGCAAGGCAGGTAAGAAATTCCCGCCTATCTGCCACTACCAAAATTCTCATTGCAGCTTAGATATATTTATTCCAAAAAGTGTGACTTGCTTAGGAGAGGCTTTTTTTGCTTGACTTCATCTTTTTTGGTCAGAAGTTTGCCTTTTGAGACCGATTCCTTCTAGTGCTGAGGCCATAAATGATCTCCAGATGTTCCAGGCAATTAAACAGACTATACAAAACAAAGAATGCAGATCCAGGGAATTTAACGAGAAGACAACGGAGAAAATCAAAAAAAAAAAGCAAAATAAATAAATAAAAACAAAAATGTTGTCGAAGTTGCGAGCGATGCTCAAGTCATTTCGGTGGAAACCCTATTGAGATGTGTGAATATTAGCATGCAAAACTTCAACAGGGTTCAACCGAGCACAATTTACTTTAAACGAGGCTTTATTTATGAAATAAATAATTAAATAAAATTCCCATGAGACAAAACCTAGCGGAGGGATAAAATGAGTTTGAGCATTTGGGTATTTGTCGAAATTGGCTCATATGATTCACTAGGAATATTTTAATGTAATAGAGACGACTTTTGGCAATAAAAACACAAAAAGACCCATTATTTTAAAAAGAACGAATTTTTTTTAAATGGGTAGTCCCAGATTTCAGGATGAAATCTGGGAACACCAGGGCTTGAAAACGATTCATTATCATCGTTGGTATCGTAACCTTTGATTACCAAACTAGGCTTAGATCGAACCCTTATATGCATGTGTTTGATCTATGATGTTATTTCTCCCTTTGGGCATCAATTGATAATATCGATGGCGATTATGATTACAAATGGTAGTTTTGGGTACCTTCACTTGTATTAAGGCAAAAAGAATTACCTTAATCCCTACGATCTATTAGATATTGTTAGATGTTGGTTTTCATCTAGTTCTTGGGTGTCATTGTTCTTGAGTTTTGATGTAGCCGTAACTAGGTTTGTTCGCACATGCATGTACTTACATGGCATTTGAAACAAAAGATGTATATCTTGACTTTGTAATTATCAGAAGAAACAACCAAGATACTATACCGGTCTTAAATTATTCTTATATCTTTGTTAAACGAATCAGAACCACATTATAGTGGTGGTTCTTGGAAATACTAGATAAGGGTTTGTTTGGTAATATTATGATTGGTAAGTTAAGGGAAAAGGAAATTTTACCTTAATCCAATCGAAACAATTATATAACCCTTAGGTAAGAGGGTTATTCTGCTATGTTTGTTGTCGACTCTAATATTGAGAAAAGGGTTATGCGTAGGTGTTTGGGAGATTATTAAGCTATGTGTCAAACGTGCTACCTATTTTTCTCGACTCAATTGAGTAAGAATGAAGATATTATTGTGTGAAATAGATGGATGATTGTTAAATGCGCGAACTCGGGATATATATATATATATGAGTAGGGAATGGAATGAGTTTTGTTAGTGACTATATTCGAGATCAATATTTGACAAAGTATTAAATGCTAAGCATGTTGTTTTCTTTATACTCAGTTATGTGACTTGTTCCTTCAAATCGCTTACGAAGACAATCGAGGCTTTTATGACAATGATTAAACCCTTAGTGATAGATAGTAATTCATGTTGAGATGAAGTATTTGATTTTCATTATTATTAATGTTTTCGATATATATGGTAGCATTCTTTTATTCAAATATTAAATGGGTCAAGATGTTAGGTAGGATATGGGACTTTTCATGTCGATTCTTGAACCCGACCATGTACAATGGAATCTTTTCCATGCAGGATATTAACATTGCAGGTTAATTATGAAGAAAAAAGTGTCTTACACCTTTGCTCACTGCGATGCCTAGATGAAATCTATAAAGTTGTTCTTGTTGTGAAAAGTTGAAAGAATATATTTGGTCAATTTGAATGATAAAACGTTGAATTGTATTGCATAGTGAAAATTGTAATTGAGCGAAACATCGTTGTATTGGTTAGATGTTTATAAGGCAAAATTAACCTATCCAATTATATCTGTTTGGAAAAGAAAAGATTAAGTTATATTCTTTATTGAATTGAGTTTTGAATTACTTCATAAAAGTGAAGAAAGGTTTCTTATCTTGATTGATCACCTGATTGTAATTTATGTTGAAATTATTCTATGTATTGATAAGTGATAGATAAAGAGTCGAGAACCATACTTTTCTATGTGTTGCCCTTTTAGTATAAACATATAATATGGTTAATCTAAGCTAAGGTTGTAACTTCGAGAGTATATAAATGTGCTCAAATATATATATATATATATATATATATATATATGGTGTCACTCAGACTTCACCACGAAATCTGTGACTACCCAATTCGAAAAAATTTCGTACTTTTAAAATAGTGGGTCATTTGTTGTTTTTATTGCCTGAAAGTTCTTGTATTGCGTCAAGATAATCCCAAAGAGCCATATTAGCCCTTTTCGCCAAATACCCAGATGCCCAAAATTGTTTTATTCTGTCGTCGGGATTTGTCTGCGGGAAATTTGTATTTAATTATTTTGAGCCCCGTATGAGGCTATTTGCGCTCCGTTTCAACTCTGTTATGAGCGGATATGTTATTATTCCTATGTACCAGAAGGATTTTAACTTATTTTAAGTTTTGGGCTTTATTTGTAACTTTTGGCAATTTTTCGTGTTTTTGTGGTGTCCTGTTCTGTTTTACGTAAAATTTCTCTGAACAACTCCTTCGCGGTAAGCCCGATATTTGGCCTAGAGCAAATTTGAAAAACATACATGCACATTTTGCCTTGAGGAAGTCGTCATCGAGGTCCGGATCACTGGGAAAAAGCGAAGTCGTGCACGAGAAAAAGCCCCTGCGGGGATGGGCGCATTTTTGGAAAACAAAGGATTTAAGCTGCGATTCCCCTCTCTAACAAGAACAAATTTTAAAAATTTTGAGTCTAAGTGTTTTTTTTTCGAGATACCCAGTCGTGAAGTCGAAAGAATCTAAGTTTTGGGTCATTTTGTAAGTATTTGGTCTGTCGGAACTTTCTGTCCCCACATGTCCCAATACGAAAGTGCAAGTTGTTCCCGATCGGCGAAATCCCAAAGCTGTCCCATTCTCGGGCCGTCGGAACTTTTTGTCCCAAGTGTCCCAAAAAAAAAAAAATTTGTGCGAGCTTTCCCATTTTCGTAGAAACTCTGAACCGCGTACTTCGCGCATTTTCGTCCCAATTGTTCCAAAGTCAAAGTCTGAAAGCTTCCTCTTTTCGGCCGAAAGCTTCTGATCGCGTACTCAGAATTTTCTGTTCCAAAAGTCCCAAGTCAAATAGGCTGCTTTGTCCCAATTTCGGCCGAAATGCCTGAACCGCGTACCTCGCGCATTTTCGTCCCAATTGTTCCAAAAGCTTTTGTGCATTCTCTCTCCATTTCGCCCGAGCCGCGTGTTTCGCGCATTCGCGTCTCACCTGTTCCAAGCGTACCAAGTGTCATTCACACTTAGCTTTTCCCGCTCATTCCGAATATGACGCTCTTTCAAATTGGTGGTGGTGTATTCAATGCGCATTAAATTCATTCCGCTCCTCAAACGGCTATATAACCAAGCATACCACCTTCGCATTTTTCACATTGCTTTCTTGCTATCATTTGCTCAAACCCTTGCAACCTAGTTCCCCTTGCAAATTCCTTCCAGAGTCTGGGTCGCAGCTCCGAATCTATCAATATGAAGATCAAGTTTCAGGGACAGGAGCAAATTTCTCCACTTGAGTCTGCCGTTAGCAATATCGGAGACAGTGAAGCTCGTCATCTCGACTTCGGCGATTTTTGGTCAAGAATGACGGATCAAAGCCCTACGCCGATGGCATGAGATGATTAATGATAGCGGTTTGGCTTTGTGGAGGTTTCCCTATCTCGGTGCGGTGTCGTCGATACTCTCATGCGGAGCTCACTTGACCCGATTGAGCGACTTGACAAATGTACACGGGGAGCTCATTGCCAGTGCAGACCTTCTGCTTGCCATTAGAGCTCTCGAGGATTCCGGAGATGGACAATGCTATAGTCGTCTCTCGGGATCAAGCACGAGCCATGTTTGACCAAGACAGGTGATAAATATAAAGCTCGAGTGGCGAGGTCTTGGTTGAAGAACCCTAGGAAAGGAGCTTCTCGTCGACCAAAACCCTCTTAGGGCGGATTTCAATGAAGAATTGTCGAGATTTTATAATCCTGTGGCTCGGGTTATGGGTTTGCCCTCAACCAATGAGTTTCATTTACGGATGTGCCCGCTCATCGGCATGGTGTGCGAGGAACGCAAAACATCAATTGGGCGAAATCATAAGCATGAATTTGGCGAAGCAATTATCGATGTGCAACAAACAAAGAAGTTCTTCATGACTTCGTATCGATGTATACCCTAGCGTCGGCGTCACGGATGGTTTGGCTTTTCCTACATTGATGCACACAAAGGCGATCCGATTAATGTCGCCTATTGCCCGATTCACCTAGAGACCAGCATCGGAATTTGAAGGGTCGATGATGCCTTCACCATGTATGCGTGGTCGATTGCTCGAAGGTGACACCGCCAGGAGGTTTTCAGACGAAGCTATGAACCTGATATCACAATATGGAGCCTATTTCATTCAGTTCAGGAAATTCTCTTATATCAGGCTTGCTGGCTATGAGAACACTCCTCTGCGGCTTCCCATGTTACTGCGCAGCGACAAAATGGCCTTGATTGAGATATGCGAGCAAGCTGGACAAGTTGCCTGCCGCAGAACTTGCAGAGACAAGAAGATTTCTGGCTTACACTTTCCCATCTCTCTGGGAAACTACACATGCAAAACGGCCCTGGATGCTCAGAACGTAGAAAGAGCCCTGATCCCTATCACTTTTTTCATTTCTTGAGCCAAGAACTGTTTTGACTTGAAGAAGTTCATTGAAAGGAACATCAAGATAGTCTATCATCACGGGCGGATCTGAGAGACTCTTTTGGGCCGTTTGTGCGAGATGATTTTGAAGCCGAGAAGAGAGGCATTGTGGCGGGTTCTCCTGCTGATTGATCCAGAACTCGATCATGCCAAGTTCTGAAGGTCTCGGGATGACAATTCGAGTTATATTCGTATGAATACGAAAATGTGATTAAGCACACCCCTCTGGAGGACTGGATTGGAGCAGAAAAGAAAGAGATGATCGGTGAGATTATTGCCCCGAGTCTTGATCGAACTAGGGTGCAGTTCGATAAGAAGATCCGAGAATTCAAGAGGCACTCGGGAGAATCCAGCTCAAAGATGATTCGACACCCATAAGGAAGCATCGGTTCAGTGCAGGACACCGGTGAAAACCCCTCCTGCCTCAATAGCTCGGGGACTTGTAGGATCTACTCCTTCTCCATCTACCCGGGTATACGAAAGAAACTCAAAGAGGTAAAGAAGGAGCTGCGAGAGGATGACCCTCGAGAAAACGGCAGCGAGTTGCCTATGGGGCCGAGAGAACATCATCGTTCTCGGTGAAAGTGAAGGCAGGTGAGGTGCGATTCCTACAAGTGTTCTGAAAATCCAGCGAGATAAAGATAAAGAAGTCCGAGCACCGAACTTCCGAGTGCTGCGATTCTTACGCGCCATTACCTCCGGTGTTACGCCACATCTCGGCTTGAGTCAGCAGTGCCTGAGACCTTGAGTGTCATGAGCTCCTGTCTCTTGGCCCCCTTGCTTCTCCTGCAGATTCTTCTTCCTCTTTTGCTTGGTCAACCTCGGTTGATAAAAGGAAGAAAATCCTCCTCTCAAAACACAGGACCAAATTTTGATCTTTGTAGCTTGACCTTGTTGGGCACCACTCCTTCTCGTGCCAAGAAAGCCGAGAACTACTTCCAGGATTGTGTCGGATGCTCGAGGTCGGCAATTCTTGGAGATTGCTAAGCCCACAGTAGACAAATCGGAATCAGAGTTGCTGACATCCGACTTGGAACTTTCAAGGATCCCTATGGGAGAGTCTACTCCTGAAGGTGAGATTCATAACCTCCGAAAGCTTGATCACGAGTCATTGGAAGGGTAGAGAAGGGCGTGAGGCGATTGAGCAATTTGGAAGAACAAGCCCAAGTTCTCACGAGTTTCATCAAGTCACTTTTGTCTAAGGACAAAGTTTTAGACCCCACTCCCTTGACTGCTCTACCCCCTCCTGTAATTCTAAGCCAAGATGAAGTGCGAAATTAAAGATATGCACAAGTATTACATGCATGGTAGAGCTATCGAAGCCATGGTGGATGACATGCTTGTTGCTTAGCTAAACTTCATCGGCCAAGCTTTTAAGCTACATGGAAAGGTAGACAAGTTGCTGACATAAACTATCCTCTACCATTGAAGTTATGAATAAGGAGCTTAAACTTTGGGGCAGTTGCATTGTAGACCTTCGCCTCATGGGACAGACAGATGAGAACATCTTACTGGCGAGTAAGATTTTCGATGATGCCGAAGATAATCTATCAAAATCCTGGGTTTACAGTGTAGAGTGGAAAATCAGAGTCCTGGAAGAGGCTGTAGGAGAAATGAAGAATAGCTGGCAAAAAGGAGAAGCTTTCAAGACGCTATTAGCATTCTTTGCTTTCAAAGATATGCATTGTTATCTTGGGATGAGAACTCGGCATTCCCTCGTCCTTGCGAAATCAAAGCTCGATTCGAGCTTTTGTCAAAGATAATCTTTTCAAGGAAGACTCCATCTCTAAAGACAAGATAAAGGAAATTTGTTCTCTCCGATCGCCATTGAAGAAGCAAACAAAGACTATCATACTCACGTCGAGTTCGATAAAGAGATGGAGAAATGCAGGATTTTGGACTCGATCTGCAACTAACACATCAGTCCCTCGTGGCAGAGATATAGCTGAGTCATTGAAGAAGTTCAGGCAGCGGATTCTGAAGACAGTGGGTCCCTCCCAGTAGCCGGCCACCTGTCTCCTTCTCTCTTCTTTCCTCTTCTTTCCTTTCTTTTCGTATTCGTTGTAATTAGTTAAGGTATTGCAACCGTGATACTTAACTATTCTTTATTTAAAAGAAACGATTCTGAAATCGTAACCGACTTGTAAGCTATATAATGGCCTTTCCACGCCATTTTGAAAGGGAGGAAGAACTTGGCATACTCTCGAAATTGTAAATAGATCTTGAACGTATCAATACAAAAGGGCTTTTCTTTTCATTCTCTATCTGAATCTCTGTATCTCTGTGTTTTCCTTTAGTATTGTGAAGATTATTTCGTACCTAATTCGTTAGTCTTGCTGATTGCTTTTGCAAATACAGTGATCTTGCACGACGAAAAAGAACTTTGTGTCTTTGATTAATGAATCGAAGAAGGTCGTTGAAGAACTTTGTGTCTTTGATCTTATTCAGTTAATACAAATAATCTTGTTCCAAATTCCCTGCAACTTCGCACTCGTAAAGAATTATTCTGTTATCTACAATTCCAAACGTTTGCTATTCTTCTTATCTTCGTACCCTCTTTCCTCGGCCGTTAAATGGCCCGTGATCTTTGTGGAAAACATTTTCGTGGTATCCAAGTTCAACCATAAAATGACATTACGTATATTTGTAAATAAGTTTGTGTCTCAATAAGGGAACCTCTCCCATTAAAGAGGAGGGACTTCTTGTCCCCTGACATTGTTCTTCTAAAAAGTCCTATCCGAAAACCAACGGTTTTGGCGACTCATTTGAGGAAAATCGCATTCGATCTATAATTTTTTTCGATCATCCTTTGATCGCGACTCAGCGTTTCACTCGAGGAGAAGGGCCCTTGGTATCGAAGATTCTCAGTTTCAGCTTTTGGAACAACAGGGTTTTCCTTTCCCTTTAAATAGAAGAACTCGTTCAACGAGCCCTCAGCCTATTCGAGATAGAAGTCCTACACAGCCAGCTAGCCCTAATCTGCGAGCTCTGATACTTGCTGGTGTTAAAGTTCCCCTTCGGACCGTATTCCCAAGAAGAATGGCACAATTACCATGGGGACAACGTGTCGGACCTCTGGCTCTTGCGCACCCTTTGCATGAGTTACCTCGAGGTAACCGAAAGAACTTCCCAAAGTTTAAAGGAGATGGCAAAATTCACCCTGATGAACATATTGCAGCATTCATAGTCGCATGTGGAGTCTTGGGGGTTGAACATGAAGACGTCTCAGTAAGACTGTTCGTTGAGACATTACAGGATAATGCTGCTGACTGGTTCTATCACCTTCCGGCTGGTGCCATCACCGACTGGACTACCATGAGAACTCAGTTCGAAAACCGTTTTAAGCCGGCAGAAGATGTGCATGCCCTGCTTGCCCAGATTTCTCAGATAAAGAAAGATCCATCAGAACCCATGAGAGAATTTGTGGCTCGGTTCAACAGATTGATCAACAAGATTCCTGCAAATACTCGGCCGGTTGATCAAATTCAAAAATGTTTCTTTTTGAATGCCCAAACGCCTAAAGTCAGTTATGCTCTAAGAAGGGCTAATCTTGGAACGCTAGTTCTGGATCAAGAATTGGCTGTTAGTATCGAGGACGACCTGATCATGTCAGGGAAGTTGAAAAGAGATCCTCTCAAATCGAAATCTGCTGCTTCTTCCTCTTCCACCTCTGGACCTAATTCTGATCCATTAGTCCAGAAACTTGCAAATGATCTAGTGGCTATAAAGAAACAATTAGCCCAGCATGCACCATATGCAGATGTTCCGAGAAGAAATTTTCAACCCAGAAACCGTCTGCCAGCCCCCCACACCAGACTGGCACTTGAAGGGCCTCCTGTCAAAGTCCCTGTGAACGCAACCTGTGAAGTTGAAGAGCCAGATGATGACGTGGACGAAGAAGCTCGTGAGGAGTTCCTGGAAGAATTTGACGATGAGGCGGAAGAACTCGAAGGATCTCGGGTTAATTTCTTTACCACCGAAGGCAGCGATGATGGAGATAACTATGATGAAGTGGTAGCGAGATATGAACAGTGAATCTTTTGCTGTCATGACTCGAGAACAGACGAGGCAGAAGGAGAAAATAACACAGCCCACGAAGAAATCTAAGGAACAGCCAGCAACCATTCCTGTAATTGCCAGGAGAGGATCCCCTATCCCGACCTCATCTGCACCAAAGTAATCTTGCATCGACACTTTGCTCCCAAAGTTTCTTCTTCTTCCTTTTCTCCTAAAGTTGATAAATCTAGAATTCCAAATGATGATGGCCCATCCACCTCTGGATCCTTTGATATTGTTGATCATCTTAAAAGGACTAAGGTTCAAATTTCAGAAGCTGAATACTACCAAACCCATCCAAAAGCTTTTGCCAAGATGATCCAATTTGTGAATTCCCATTCCAAGACCACCTCCAAAGGCCTTTTGCCCACACCTCCTACTATACCACAGCCTAGTCTGGTAGCTGCTGTCACCTCGCCTGGAGACAAAATCAAGCCTTTTTATGTTACCCTCCTTATAGCGGGCCATAGGCTTAGTAACTGTGTCATAGATTCCGGGGCCTCTGATAATGTGATGCCCGCCAAAGTAGCTCATGCTTTAGGCTTGACCCTTACTCGTACTTATGGATCTTGCTACTCCATGGAAAGTAAGGAAGTACCTTTGGTGGGAAGGATTAAAGATGCACAAGTGGCTTTTCTTTGCTTTACACGAAAAGAAGGTCTTGGCTACCATACTAGTAGCAGACATTCCTCCTTCCTATGGAATGTTGCTAAGCAGAAACTTCTGTAAAGATGTGGGTGGAGAGATTCAAATGGGCTGGTCACACGCTCTCATACACGTCGATGGACAAATGAAGAAGCTACTACACGAGAAGCGATCAAGTACATTGTGCACGAGAAGACGAGATGATCCCAAGGCACAAATACTCTATGAGGACGGGGCCATGGTAATTACATGATTTTGTCCCCATGAAATCCGACCTGCAAAATATCACCTAAAGATCCCAATGGTGTCTGGATCTTAGAATTTGATGGCGATTGTTCTTGGTGGTTACGGGCCGGTGTTACATTAATATCACACGAGGGCTGCTGTACCCCTTTTCATTCAAATTGCGGTTCGAGAACACTAACAATACAATGATATGAGGCTCTCATCCTTGGATTGCAAGTGGCCAAAGAGCGAGGTGTAAAAATCTTTTGGCTCGTGGTGATGCGGAGGCTGATTGTGAAGCAAGTCAAAAACTGTTTCGGGTAAAGAACGGAGGTTGAAGCATTATCGGAATCGGGTTTGGGATTCATTGAATTCCTTGATGCCTTCTCCATTGAAGCAATTCCCGGAGAAAAGAACAATGAGAGCTGATTCCCTGGGCATCTCGGGGTCATTATTGATTCCTCATCACGAATTCTCTCGGGATAAATTCACTATTGAGATGGTCCACCGAGCCTAGTGTCCCAGACAATACTAACAAGTGGCAAGTCTTCAACGGCGACCAGCATTTGCTTTCCTTCACGGAGCTCAAGGGCAATTTTGAACAAGCTGTATTTGAAGGAAGTGACAACTGCCTCGTGAGGCGTGTCTTCGGACCAAGCCGTCACCCAAGGAGAAGAGGCCATCGAAGGGTGCATTAAGCTCAAAGGAAACAAGATCCCCAAAGGTTTGGTGAGTTTGGAGGAGTTGTTTGATAAGCATGGCAGTGCGTGAGATCTAAAGCTTCCATTGGACCTCGTGCAATCACCGAGTATGATAAAATTGATATTGGGAGTTACGATGACCCGAAGGCTGGTAAATATCGGGAAGTGTTGCACATCGGATGAAAGGAGAAGAGCAATTGAACTTTTAAGGAAATATAAAGATGTGCTTGCTTATTCTTATGAAGATCTGAAAGCCTTCAAGCCAAAGGAAATGCAGCACTCTATCCCTCTCAAGCCGGGAATCAAGCCTTTCAAGCAAAAGCGGGCGGTCTGACCCAAAGATAGCGACACCATATTTCGGAGATTCGAAAGCTAAAAGGCTAAAATCATCTTTCCCATTCACCATTCGACTTGGATTGCAAACATTGTACCTGTTAGGAAGAAGAATGGGGAGATCCGTATCTGTGTTGATTTCAGGAACCTGAATCAGGCCTCTCTGAAAGATAACTACCCTCTGCCTATGATGGATCAGGTTTTGCAAGCGGTAACAGGCTCTGAGATGTTATCTATGCTTGATGGCTTTTCTGGATACAATCAGGTAGAGGTCGATACTGCTGATCAACATAAGACAGCCTTCACAACTCCTTGGGGTACCTTTGCCTACAAGAGAATGCCTTTTGGGCTGATTAATGCCGGTGCCACCTTCCAGAGAGCTATGGATCTGGCTTTTGGAAGCTTGAAAGGAAAATGTATAGTCATATACCTTGATGACCTGACAGTGTTCTCAAAGACAAGAGCGGATCACTTGACCACACAGAGCGATTACGCAAAGATGCCGAGAGCATGGGATTTCCTTAAATCCTAAAAATCATCTTACGTATTCTGAGAGGAAAGCTATTAGGACACATTGTCTCGAAAGGATGGCATCAAGATTGATCTGAGCGAGTTCAAGCCATCCAATGATTCCTCTCCCTACTTAGTAAAAGGGCGTGCATTCCTTTTTCGGTAAGATCAATTTTCTAAGAAGATTCATCCCTGATTTTGCTGAATTAACTTTGAATATTTCTCGGATGATGAAAGGAAAGCAAGCATTTGGTTGGTCTTACGAAGGAAAGGAATCCTTGAGGGTATCGAAAAGCTATTGCTAAAACTCCGAGTTTGGCACCTTACCGATTTCAAGAGGATTTCATTATCTCTTTCTTTCTGCTACAGGTAGTACTCTGGCTGCCGTCTTAACCCAGGAGGATCCTGATAAACATGAGCTACCAATTGCCTTCATGAGCTATATCCTGAAGAACCATGAGCTAAAGTACACCATGATGGAGAAGCATGCCTTTGCAGTAGTCAAAGCCGTCAAGCAGTTCCGTTTCTATATCCTCAACTCTCACTCTTTGGTGCTGGTTCCAGATACGACGGTTAAGTCAATCCTTACACAGCAAGAATTTGGGTCCAAGAGAGGAAACTGGGTGGCTAAGGTCCAGGAGTACGACATTGATATCAAGCCAACCAAGCTGGTTCGGGGAAAAGGTCTTTGCGAGCTCATTGCTGAAGGAGCCCAACACGAGTTACTGGAGGAGAAAGCTGACCTTCCTACCGTTCTGTTCCTGAGTTCAGTTGATGAATGGTACGCTGACATCGCTCATTTTCTCACGTACGGGGAATGCCCCTCTCATTTAACTGCTAAAGAAAAGAGGACTGTTAAGTTGAGATCAGCACAATATGTATTGTGGGAAAATGCCTTGTTCAAGCGTGGTTTGGATGGGAGGTTCCTGAAGTGTGTAGACAAAGAACAACAGAGAAAATTGCTCTCAGCTTTTCATGATCAGGCATGCGGAGGGCACTATTCATCAACAGTCACAGCTCATAAGATACTCCGTGGAGGGTATTACTGGCCTTCTTTGTTCAAAGATGCATCCAAGTGGGTGGATAAATGTGAGGCCTGTCAGACTTTCGTGGGAAGACCTAAATTGGCTTCCTTGCCTCTCAAACCAGTTGTGATTGAAGAACCTTTCCAACAGTGGGGTCTAGACTTCATTGGTGCACTCAACCTGTTTCAGTATTGGACATACTCATGTGCTAAGCTTCTCTTGACTACTTCACCAAATGGGTGGAAGCTATTCCGATCAAGAGCACCACTTACGAAGTAGTGTGCGACTTCATTAAAGAGAACATCTTGGTTAGGTATGGTGTGCTAACAAGATTGTAACAGAATAATGCCTCAAACTTCTCCTCAAAGTGAGATAATGGATTTACCTTTCTGGGTATGGCATCTCTCGGCTCATTCTTGATTACTATCCCGGGAAATGGACAAGCGAGAATCTACCAACAAGAATCGGTGACTATCATAAGAAAGTTGGTCGATGAATCTCGAAAACCGCATAAGAAACTTTACGATGCTCTTTGGGCGAGACAGGACCACACCTAAAAGAGCCATTGGAATGTCCCCCTTTCAAATAGTGTATGGAGTAGAGGCTCGGTGCGGTGGCGGTGGAACTACCACCTTGCACTGATGAAGGCCATTGAAGACACTAGTTTCGGTGATGCTCTGGACAAAGGATCATGTACTGCACAAAGCCCGCCAGAGCGAGGATAGATTGGAGGTTCTTGTGAGAATAGCTGCCCACCAGGCGAAGGTGAAGATTCTGTTTGATAAGAAAGCTAGGAGCGAGAGAGTTCCGGGTTGGTGATACTGTCTTTGTTGTGGGACAAAGACACGAACCTCGTGGTAGCCATGGGAAATTTGATTCTCTGTGGCTTGGACCTTTCAAGATAAGACACTTTCTTTGGTAAGAACTCTTTCTATCTTGATTACATGGATGGTTCCCCCCTCCCACTTCCTTATAGTGGGCAGTATTTGAAGTTGTTCAAGTCCTAGGTGACTAGGGAGTCCCTTTGTATATTATGTACAGTGTTTTGTTTTTCCTGCTTTCGGTGTGTTTCCCTTCTGTTGTGTGTGTTGCCCTCTGTATTGTTTTGTTTTTGACTCCTTTGCCCAATGGATAAGGCACTAGTCTGCTTCACCGAGTTATCTAAGTTCTTGTCTTGTCTCATTCTATGAATTTATGCCAAGTCATCCCCAGAAGGAGCCAGCTGTTGTCTGCTCAGAATTCCCCTCTCTAACAAGAACAAATTTTAAAAATTTTGAGTCTAAGTGTTTTTTTTCTGAGATACCCAGGTCGTGAAGTCGAAAGAATCTAAGTTTTGGGTCATTTTGTAAGTATTTCGGGTCTGTCGGAACTTTCTGTCCCACCTGTCCCAAGTACGAAAGTGCAAGTTGTTCCCCGATCGGCCGAAATCCCCGAAACTGTCCCATTCTCGGGCCCGTCGGAACTTTTTGTCCCAAGTGTCCCAAAAAAAAAAAAAAAAAAATTTTGTGCGAGCTTTCCCATTTTCGGCCGAAACTCCTGAACCGCGTACTTCGCGCATTTTCGTCCCAATTGTTCCAAAGTCAAAAGTGCAAGCTTCCTCTTTTTCGTAGAAGCTTCTGATCGCGTACTCGGAATTTTGTTCCAAAGTCCCAAGTCAAATAGGCTCTTTGTCCCAATTTCGGCCGAAATGCATGAACCGCGTACCTCGCGCATTTTCGTCCCAATTGTTCCAAAAGCTTTTGTGCATTCTCTCTCCATTTCATTTCGAGCCGCGTGTTTCGCGCATTCGCGTCTCACTGTTCAGCGTGCAAGTGTCATTCACACTTAGCTTTTCCCGCTCATTCGAATATGACGCTCTTTCAAATTGGTGGTGGTGTATTCAATGCGCATTAAATTCATTCCGCTCCTCAAACGGCTATATAACCAAGCATACCACCTTCGCATTTTCACATTGCTTTCTTGCTATCATTTGCTCAAACCCTTGCACCTAGTTCCCCTTGCAAATTCCTTCCAGTGCGGGTCGCGACTCAGAATCTATCAATATGAAGATCAAGTTTCGGGGACGGAGCAAATTTCTCCACTTGAGTCTGCCGTTAGCAATATCGGAGAGCAGTGAAGCTCGTCATCTCGACTTCGGCGATTTTGGTCAAGAATGACAGATCTGAAACCTACGCCGATGGCACGATGATTAATGATAGCGGTTTGGCTTTGTGCGGAGGTTTCCCTATCTCGGTGCGGTGTCTTTGTCGATACTCTCATGCGGAGCTCACTTCGACCCCGATTCGAGTGACTTGACAAATGTACACGGGGAGCTCATTGCCAAGCTGGACGCTGCTGCCATTAGAGCTGCTCTGAGGATTCCGGAGATGGACAATGCTATAGTCGTCTCTCGGGATCAAGCACAGGCCATGTTTGACCAAGACAGTGATAAATATAAAGCTCGAGTGGCGAGGTCTTGGTTGAAGAACCCTAGGAAAGGAGCTTCTCGTCTGACCAAAACCCTCTTCCGGGCGGATTTCAATGAAGAATTGTCAGATTTTATAATCCTGCTGGCTCGGGTTATGGGTTTGCCCTCAACCAATGAGTTTCATTTCTGGATGTGCCCGCTCATCAGCATGGTGTGCGAGGGAACGCAAAACATCAATTGGGCAGAAATCATAAGCATGAATTTGGCCGAGCAATTATCCAATGTGCAACAAACAAAGAAGTTCTTCATGACTTCGTATCTGATGTATACCCTAGCAGCGTCACGGCAATGGTTTGGCTTTTCCTACATTGATGCACACAAAGACGATCCAGTGTACGCCTATTGCCCGCAGTTCACCCTAGAGACCAGCAATCGGAATTTCAGAAGGGTCAATGATGCCTTCACCATGTACGTGGTCAGATTGCTCGAAGGTGACACCGCCAGGAGGTTTTCAGACGAAGCTATGAACCTGATATCACAATATGGAGCCTATTTCATTCAGTTCAGGAAATTCTCTTATATCAGGCTTGCTGGCTATGAGAACACTCCTCTGCGGCTTCCCATGTTACGCAGACGACAAAATGGCCTTGATTGAGATATGCGAGGCAAGCTGGACAAGTTGCAGAAACTTGCGAGACAAGAAGATTTAAACTTACACTTTCCCATCTCTCTGGGAAACTACACATGCAAAACGGCCTGGATGCTCGGAGCGTAAAGAGCCACAGATCCTATCATTTGTTCATTTCTTGAAGCCAAGAACTGTTTTGACTTGAAGAAGTTCATTGAAAGGAACATCAAGATAGTCTATCATCACGGGCGGATCTGAGAAGACTCTTGGGCCGGCGTGCGAGATGATTTTGAAGCCGAGAAGAAGGCATTGTGGCGAGTTCTCCTGCAGATTGATCCAGAACTCGGTCATGCCAAGTTCTGAAGGTCTCGGGATGACAATTACGAGTTATATTCGTATGAATACGAAAATGTGATTAAGCACACCCCTCTGGAGGACTGGATTGGAGCAGAAAAAGAAAGAGATGATCAGGTGAGATTATTGCCCAGGTCTTGATCGAGAACTAGGTGCAGTTCGATGTAAGAAGATCCGAGAATTCAAGAGGCACTCGGGAGAATCCAGCTCCAAAGATGATTCGACACCCATAAGGGAAGCATCGGTTCAGTGCAGGACACCGGTGAAAACCCCTCCTGCCTCAATAGCTCGGGGACTTGTAGGATCTACTCCTTCTCCATCTACCCGGGTATACAAGAAGAAACTCAAAGGGTAAAGAAGGAGCTGCGAGAGGATGACCCTCCAAGAAAAGCGGCGAGTTGCCTATGGGGCCGAGAGAACATCATCGTTCTCGGTGAAAGTGAAGACGGTGAGGTGCCATTCCTACAAGTGTTCTGAAAATCCAGCGAGATAAAGATAAAGAAGTCCAGAGCACCGAACTTCCGTGTACTGCGATTCTTACGCGCCATTACCTCCGGTGTTACGCCAACATCTCGGCAGTCAGCAGTGCCACGGACCTTGAGTGTCATGAGCTCCTGTCTCTTGGCCCCCTTGCTTCTCCTGCATTCTTCTTCCTCTTTTGCTTGGGTACAACCTCGGTTGATAAAAGGAAGAAAAATCCTCCTCTCAAAACACAGGACCAAATTTTGATCTTTGTAGCGACCTTGTTGGGCACCACTCCTTCTCGTGCCAAGAAAGCGAACTACTTCGAGGATTGTGTCGGATGCTCGAGGTCGGCAATTCTTGGAGATTCTAAGCCCACATGTAGACAAATCGGAATCGAGTTGCGACATCCGACTTGGAACTTTCAGGATCCCTATGGGAGAGTCTACTCCTGAAGGTGAGATTCATAACCTCCGAGGAAGCAGATCACGAGTCATTGGAAGGGTAGAGAAAGGGCGTGCGAGACGATTGAGCAATTTGGAAGAACAAGCCCAAGTTCTCACGAGTTTCATCAAGTCACTTTTGTCTAAGGACAAAGTTTTAGACCCCACTCCCTTGTCTGCTCTACCCCCTCCTGTAATTCTAAGCCAAGATGAAGTGCGAAATTAAAGATATGCACAAGTATTACTGTCTATGGTAGAGCTATCGAAGCCATGGTGGATGACATGCTTGTTGCCGGGCTAAACTTCATCGACGAAGCTTTTAAGCTACATGGAAAGGTAGACAAGTTGCAACATAAACTATCCTCTACCATTGAAGTTATGAATAAGGAGCTTAAACTTTGGGGCAGTTGCATTGTAGACCTTCGCCTCATGGGACAGACAGATGAGAACATCTTACTGGCGAGTAAGATTTTCGATGATGCCGAAGATAATCTATCAAAATCCTGGGTTTACAGTGTAGAGTGGAAAATCAGAGTCCTGGAAGAGGCTGTAGGAGAAATGAAGAATAGCTGGCAAAAAGGAGAAGCTTTCAAGACGCTAGCAGCTGCTGCTTTCAAAGATATGCATTGTTATCTTCAGGATGAGAACTCTGGCATTCCCTCGTCCTTGCAAGAAATCAAAGCTCAGTTCAGAGCTTTTGTCAAAGATAATCTTTTCAAGGAAGACTCCATCTCTAAAGACAAGATAAAGGAAATTTGTTCTCTCCAGTCTGCCATTGAAGAAGCAAACAAAGACTATCATACTCACGTCGAGTTCGATAAAGAGATGGAGAAATGCCTGGGATTTTGGACTCAGTCTGCAACTAACACATCAGTCCCTCGTGGCAGAGATATAGCTGAGTCATTGAAGAAGTTCAGGCAGCGGATTCTGAAGACAGTGGGTCCCTCCCAGTAGCCGGCCACCTGTCTCCTTCTCTCTTCTTTCCTCTTCTTTCCTTTCTTTTCGTATTCGTTGTAATTAGTTAAGGTATTGCAACCGGCAATACTTAACTATTCTTTATTTAAAAGAAACGGTTACAAATCGTAACCGACTTGTAAGCTATATAATGGCCTTTCCACGCCATTTTGAAAGGGAGGAAGAACTTGGCATACTTTCGAAATTGTAAATAGATCTTGAACGTATCAATACAAAAGGGCTTTTCTTTTCATTCTCTATCTGAATCTCTGTATCTCTGTGTTTTCCTTTAGTATTGTGAAGATTATTTCGTACCTAATTCGTTAGTCTTGCTGATTGCTTTTGCAAATACAGTGATCTTGCACGACCAAGAAAGAACTTTGTGTCTTTGATTAATGAATCTGAAGAAGGTCGTTGAAGAACTTTGTGTCTTTGATCTTATTCAGTTAATACAAATAATCTTGTTCCAAATTCCTGCTGACTTCGCACTCGTAAAGAATTATTACATTATCTACAATTCCAAGCGTTTGCTATTCTTCTTATCTTCGTACCCTCTTTCCTCGGCCCGTTAAATAGCCCGGTGATCTTTGTGGAAAACATTTTCGTGGTATCCAAGTTCAACCATAAAATGACATTACGTATATCTGTAAATAAGTTTGTGTCTCAATAAGGGAACCTCTCCCATTAAAGAGGAGGGACTTCTTGTCCACACATTTTGTTCTTCTAAAAAGTCCTATCGAAAACCAAAAAAAGTGCGCCCCATTTGGGCATTATTTAATGATTTTTGAAGCATTAAATCATTAAATTAATTTCTATTTTCAGTGGCTATGGTCAAAGCACACTGTGAGACTTGAGTGAAGTGCTGTGTGAAGGATTAAATTGGATTAATTTAATTTATTGGATGGCTGTCCTTAAACATGCTATTTTTAAAAGAGAAAAGCATGATTTTTAATTAATTAATTGCCTTTAATTGTTAGGGCAATTATTAATTATAGAATTGTGAAGGTTATATAAGCATGGGCAGCCATATGGATGAATTATTTAATTCACAGGTTAAGAATTGCAGCAAGGAGAAAAAGTGCGCCCCCATTAGAGGAAGGATTTTGCACAGACAAAGTGCTAACAAAGGCTAAAAGCTTCCAGATTTGGCGCATGCTTTGGAGAAGGTTGATCTTCGTCGAGATAGTTGTTTTCACAGGTGTTATAGGAGCTCAGGAACTCATTACAGGTGCTTTATAAAAGAAAAGGAGTTTTTATCAATGTCCAATACATTGCAAATATCCTCCGAATCTGAAGAATTGTCCAGATCTGCACCAGTATTGAAGAAATCCGGCCAAATTAGAAGAAAAAGAATTATTCAGACAAAGATTGATAAAGCCATGGCAAAAGGAGATGAAAAAGAGAGCACGATGGATTCATGCATTGCTTCTAAACTTTCAGACATAGGAGACACGGATCTAGGCCCAGAACCTCTTTCTGATTTGATTGTGCAGATCCAGAGCCGAAAGACTTCACTCATGCGTGCGGTCAAAAGTAGTGGAATTATTCAAGCCGCAGGCTTTCCGTGTATGACCCAATTGCCAGAGTTTGTGATGGAGTGTGCTAGATCTTATCATCCTTCATCCAGATCAGTGCGTGATGTTGCGGGAAAGACAATAATTCGTTTGGATGCGGAATTCTTCGATTATTGTTTGAAGATTCCAGTACGAAAGGTGGTGACTTCTATTAGCATTCAGGATGCTGACAGTAGGTGGGAAAAGCATAGAGCTGACTGTGTGAGCATCATGAATAGCCGGTTCATGAAGAAGCCTAGATCCCCTTCCAAGTTCCCGAGAACTCTTCCACGATCCAATTTGGTGCAGGAGGCGGATGATATTGTTAAATTGCTATGCAGGTTGAATGGTGAAGCGAATGCCTACACTTTCCGGACATGGATGTATGCTTTCATCAGGACCATTGAAATCAACAAGGTTGATTCTATAATCAATTGGTCGGAAATTATTAGCAGCAACATCGGTGAGCAACTGCGGAACGTGAAGCGTACCTTTAGCTTCAAGATGACTTCATACTTGGTGTATGCTGCAGCTTCACAGGGTGTCTTTTCCAAGCTGGATAGATGTGGTATTCTTTCCAAGGATCCCATTTTCGAGTGCTACCCACAGCTTACTGTACCTGCGTGCGAGAAGGACTTCAAAGTGATCAACGATGGTTTCTTCTACGATTTCATCTGCAGGTTAGACAAAGACTTGAAGACTCACAGGGTAAGCAAGGAAGCATGGGAAGCAGTGTCCAAGATTGGCAGTGTATTCATCCAGTTTGCAGATTTCACATACCTCAGGGTTACGAGCTTTTCAGGTGAACCAACAAAGATGCCAAGGTACCCGAGTGACAGATTGATTGCCATGGAGCTGAGCAGGCAACTTGTGGAGTTACACGACCTTCAGTCGAAGCGGCACAAGTCTACGGGCTTCTTCCCACTCACTGTGGGATATTACAGTTGCATCAGCATTCACAGAGCTCGAGGAATGGAAGCACAAATGTTGTCCGAGTATGAGCAAGAGTTCTTCCCTGCACGGCTTAATTTCGATCCATTTGGAATAGCCAGGAAGACAATCTCCCAGGAGTACGCACATGTGCCTTCGTTAGAAGATTTCTGGATGAAGTGCAGAAGTGAGTACGAGGTCAGAAAGAAAGATTTCAGCAGGCTGTCGGCAAAGCAAGTATTTGACTTTGGACTAGCGCGGATACCTGCGGATCTTAAAGATGATGGGAACGTGGTACTTGACACTTACCATCAAATGGGAGGAGATAAAGCTCTACTGCAGGATAGCAATGGCGGCTGCAGCACAATAGAAGAAAGATCTGGAGCTGTGTTGGTGAGTACTTGAGTGGTTGCTTATGAGGGATACTTGCCTTGATGAAGTATTGATGAATCAAATCACGGGAACTTCGGCACAGGAGATTCCCTCAAGCGAAAGCATGAAGGAGAGAGCAGCAGAAGGTCCGAGAAGTTGAAAGTACGCAGAAGATCTCAAGAGAAAGAGAAGACCACTTCTACGACCATAGCTTTGACTCCGACTTCTCCAGTACCTAAAGGATCACCAACTATTGCACCACAGCAGCAGGATGCTTCCATGCCTTCATTAAAACCAGCAACGTTCATCTTCTCTCCGCAGCCACTTCGTTCAGCACCCGTTCCAGAGGAGATGTTGAAGCTGCAGATGACGGAGTTCGAAAGAGCTTTGTCCTTGGATGTTTCAGAGGATGGCAGCCATGATACTGTGGCACTTTCTGATGGAGAGGATGCAGAGCGGGAAATGGTAGTGCACTCAGCGACTTCTTACTCTCCGAGAAGTAATTTCTCGGAATGGTTAGCTTTGCAGTTGGTTCCGGAAGCAAGAGTAGAGATGAACTTAGAGGAGCATGACTTGCAGCTACTTCAGGATCTGAGCAGAAGAGACAGAAGGCCTAAAGTTGCTAAAGCAACTTCTAGGTTGATCATCGAGGATTCGGGAGAGAAGTTTGCTGAGATATCAATCCCGGCGGAAGGAAAGGTAGAAGAGGAACTCACGGCAGAAGATGTGACGGTGACCAAAATACCACTCGGTCAAGCTACCACTGAAGGATTGAAGCAGGACACGCAGACGTTGCTGGATGCTTTGTTCCTTAGGCTTGACAGTGAAAAGGCGGAGAAAGAAGAGCTGCAGAAGCAAATATCTCAATTATGTGAGATCATAGCCAAGGTTGCTAAACCTTCCGTTCAGCCCATTTCAGCGCAGGTGAGTGATCATCTTATGCAGGAAATGGAAGATGCAAGCAATCAAGTAAAGGCTATTGACGAATGGAAGGATCTGATTATTCGTCAAGCTTCGTCAATGCTGACTTGGGAAGTGCCACCCGCCTAAAGGTTATGAACGATGCGAGAAAATCAACTAAAGCAATCGATAAAAGCATAGAAGGAATGAATACGATTGCAGAGTAAGTAACTTTGAGTATTTTGGCCGAGATCAACAAGTCAGGGAGATGTATTGGTTGCGAGAACAAATTGTGCTTAGGATGGATCGGTCGAGAAGGGGAAGCAGCTAGAGTTTGCAGTATCTTTCCGTTTGGAGATCTGCAGAGTTTTGCTGAAGAGGATGCAGGCGCTTGAGAGTAGAACATCAGATTTGCCGGACAGTATTATTTCTTTCACTGAGGAAAGAGTGGATGGAGGTATTACTTCATACGTGCGGATTGTTTCTAACGAGGTGCATGATTCCCTGGAGGGTTCTCTTCTGATGGTGCAAAAGAGGATTGATAAAGCCACCAAGCCTTTCACGATGAACTCTATCAGTAGGCTGGTGACACTGCAGGCAGACATTGCGAGATTTGGGCCAAGTTTGGAAGAAGTGGAAGCATGCAGCAAAGTGTTGAATGAAGGATTGCTGCAATTCAGGACAGAAAAGGAAGCAGTAGCTAAAACAGATGGAAAGATGCTGAATTATATGTTCGACAAGTATATCAGATATCAGAACAAGAAGAAGATGTAGATGTTACAGCTGGCATGACTTCTTCTATTTCTTTCTTCTTCTATTTTCTATGTTCCCGGATGAAATTGTAAACTTCTAAGTTATTGGTTTTGCAACCATTACTTGAAGTCATGTGGAACCTTTCTATTAGTTAAGTGATACATGTGTCACTTAAGAAGAAGTTAGTTGAGGATGATTGCCAAATGTCATCTTTACTTGTTGTTCATACTTTAGTTCAGTTTGAGTCTTCTATTTGTACTTTCCCTCCTACATTCTATAAGTAGGAGAAGAACCTATGGGTTAATCATCGATCAGAATTTGTAAGAAGCAATCTTGTGTTCTAGACTTTGTGCTGAACCCCTGAGAGCCACTTGTTGCAGAGGAATACAAAGAAGCGAGGTTTCGAAGAACTTTGTGTCACGGCGTACTGTGTTTCTTGCTTTTAAATCTTAGATCTTTAAAGTAAACTTTGTGTTATTTTAGATCTGGATCTAGAACTGCCTTTGCTTTAGAATTCTGTGTGTTCAAATCTATTAAGTTTCTTCTATGTGCATGCAATTAGCTCTGCTATCTACTAATTGGGATGCACATCTTCCTTACTTCTTCTCTGTAATACCTTGACTTTCTTCTTATATCATTTTTCCTTTCTTAAACAACTGCTTACTTGCTGCAGAACTTCTTAGTTATGGTTCATGAACTAAGTGGTTAAAGTAAAACCCCTGATAGATAAAAACACATTTATATTGACAAATCTGACACGGGAGCCTCACCGGTTAAATGAGGGAGATTTATCTCATGACTGCCTAGGTTTGATGCTATGCAGAAAATCTAGCCAACAATATATATATATATATATATATATATATATATATATATATATATATAGTCAATCGAGATGTAATTTTTATGGATTGTGCTCATAGGAAAGGTCACTCCATTTTAGAGGTATAAAAATAATGAAACCTATGTGTGGGTAATTTTGGTATATTGTTGAGGTATGAATGATATCATATTTATGGATCAACATATAAGCATGTGGAAATTAATTATACTCGGGTTAAGTGCATTAAGGACTATAGTACTCATTGGGTGTGAGAACTATTAAGTGAGATACTTGGTATAATACTTACTTATGATCAATAATGGAAACTGTGGATTTATTACAATAAAGGGATCTAAATCTACAAATAGTATTTATTATGATTATGACTATATGAATCTAAAGATGCAATAAATATGCATGAGTTCCCCATTTAGATCTTAGGTATGGATTCTACCGAAGTGATAGTAACGTTGAAACTTAGATATCGTCATGGTGTAACTTAATAACCATAAGATATGATGTTCCCATTTAGCGGAACTTGGCAAGCCTACTCGGTATGGCCATTGCCACGTTGTACCTACTTAATGACTAAGGTCATTATTTGGTTACAATGGGGCAGCTGCTATGTCGAGTTATCTCGTCAAGCTCCTTTAAATGAGAAGGTCATAATGCACTAAGATGCAAGTATTGTCCTAGGTATGAATGCGGATAGTGCCGCATGGTTAAGTACCCAATGTCATCTTAAGATGACTACGGGAAAGAGAGTGACCCGTAATGATGCAAATCATTACGGAGACATTCACTCTCCCTTAGTCATCCTAAGCCGACATTGTGGGACTTACCCATGCAAGTTGGTTCGGATTGGTGCCTCATACACAACTGTAAATGATTGACACTTCACGATCTAGTCCTAATCTAGATAACGAAATTAATAAGGTGATGGACAAGTTCCTAACAACGAGTGTGTCGTCATGGAACCGAGCATGACATACATGTCTCTAAAACTTTGTCCAAAGTAGTGTAAGTTGTTGATTACATTGTCCCGAAGTCACCAAGGATCTAAGTGTAGGATGTCGGATGGGATTCAATGACGGATACCCATGTAGACACTTAGAATGCAATATTTGACTATTCTTTATAGATGAAGAAACCATTAGTATACTTTGTATACACAAAACCAAATGATACACTTGGTGTAATCGCTCGTAAAGATTAAACACACTCGTAAAGAGTGTTGAGGGGGATTCAGTAGGATCCAGTATACTCTCATGCAGTTGCACATGATTTATGATTGTTATATGATGGATTAACTAAGATGATGTTAATTACAAATCATGAGAATTTAGAACAAGGAAACATGAGATATGAACTTAAGATTTATGTTGGGTTTAAATATATGGGTATTTAAATCAATGAAGCATAAAGTAAGATTAAAAAAAAATCCCTTGTATTGAAGTCTTAATAAGAGATTGTTACAAAACTAGGGGTTTATTTAGTTAGTTTTAAATTGTGCTTATTCACACTTGATTAGCCTAAGTTTTATTTAGGGTTAGTCAATCTTGGCTTTGATTAACACATTGAGTGCACATAGATATTTTGTTATGTGCATGATTTTAACAATCCATACAAATAATTTCTTTAACAACAAATAATTTGTTGTGAAAACAAACCATCCTTGCTATATATATTATATGACTCCTTGTAGCATGTATCACATGTATTTGCGCAAGTAATAGACGAATTCTTATTGCAAGTTTCTCTTTGTTGTGTGTGGATCGGCATAAGCTATTTTCTTTCATGTGGCACTATTGTGCGGGTAGATCCACTCTTTCAATAAGCTTTTCCACTCGAACCATAATTTTCTTATGTTAGATGGGGAAAGTTCAACTTTGCGATTGGTCCTTCGAGCAATGTAAGTGCACATGTACACATTCATGCCTATTATGTAGATTGTTGAGGAGCCTTTTCCCACATTCAACAACAATTTCTCTTGAGATGAATTGTTGTCAAATTTAAATACTTATTCATTTCTTGGCATATACTCAATCTAAACGATGGGGCGGAATGAACATCAAAAATACTTTGAAATTTAATATAGTGTTTTTATGAAGCTTGCACTAGTCTTACATTCACACACTAAGAGTTTGTCCCAAATATGAGGATTCATTTGGATTGCCTAACACAACAAGTCTGTGAAGATGGACAATCTCAAAAAAAAAAAAAAAAGGGTCGGTTGAACCCGTTTTTTATTGTCCATCCTAAACTCAATTGTTTGCCACCAAATCCACCATTCTTTAAAGTAAACTCTAATGTCTCTAACCTTGGCAATCTTGGGCATGTACAAGCAAATGCGATTATTCGGGAAGCACAAGATACAATCCAATGGGGCTCTCAAATTTTGAACTACAATGCAAATAAAATTACCGAGGCGGATGTTTGTATGAGGGAGCTTCAACTCATCCAATCACTTGGTATCACCAAGATTGTGGTTGAGATCGACTCACAAGTCATTTTAGACTTCTCAAAATATTTATGGAAAACCTCGTCTCACTTGCTCTTCATAGTTCCCCCCCTTGGATATGCCCTAACTCTTCAAATTCTTTTGGAAAAGATAACATTCGGGTCAACTTGTAAATTCAATAATGTCTAACATGATGTTAATACCCTAGCACTATTTTCCCAAGGTAGGAACATAAAATATTGAGTCGGATGAAGTCATTCATTGGTACACAACTCACAACTTTCATCATGCATGCCTAATGCCTATGAATACAAGGAAGTACAAATAAATCTTGTCATTGGCATATAAATAACATTTGTCACCTCTTTGAAAGTTGTATTATTCAATTACAAGTTATTGTTATTTGGTATCTCTACAACACTTATAAGCTCTACTCCAACCTTTACACATTTCAACTCCTAAATTTCCTTGTCACCCCTCCTTATGTGTGCCCAAACCCTTTGTTTTTTCTTCCGTTTTCCATCACTTATCCGGTACCTCTAAGGAATTGATTATCAAATATTGGTGGGCTCTATGTGAGCTAGCATTCTCCACTAGTCATACTTTGCCTCCTTTGATTTTCTTCCAATTTTTAATTGTTCATCCATCCCACAATTAGTTTTACAACCAACCTTCTTCATTTACATCAAATAAATTGTCCTTCCTTCAACTCACCATGCCAAGGACCATATCAAATACACGAGAAAATAAGCTCTTTTTGCACAATTCATCACATTGTATTTGTCTCTTCATTTTGACACAATCAACACTATAAGACACTAAGCCAAAAGGCATCCATGTTGAGTTTCACAATGTACGACCTCTTCTTGGGCCCCCATACTTTTAGTTAATTGTGATCGGTCACGGCCAACGATACAATTAAGCCAACTACTATTTTTCAATAGTTGAATGCAATTTATGGGTGTTGATTGCTCCATATTGTTGCAAAATATTTTGGTTGATCACATCTTCATACACCCAAAAACAAACGTGGGAAAATGCATATTCTAGTTGTTCATGGCCATAACATGAACTTTCATGTTATAATTTTTTTAAGTGAAGGCTTTAAGGTGGACCAAGTTGGTCACCACATCCTTCCATATGGTTAGGATTTTGATATTCCCTAGAACTAACGCTTTTGCAAAGATGCTTCTCTATTTCATCGTTATCTTGCTAGCACATCAAACAACATCCCTTTTGTTTTTTCACTATTATGGTATGAAAAGTTTTCAAGTTCTCGAGTTGATTCCTTATTATTTCTTTTTTTCAAAGCACAACTACAAGGTTGGTAGTTGTATACTCCTTAGATTGAATTTTCCTTTTCTATTATTGATGTTGGAAAATCGGTTTCAATAATTCCTAGATTTGCACTTCATCCATGTATTCATGTTCTGTTGTAGCCTTCAAGCTTTTTGGTAGAGCTTTAAAGTCTCTCATTTTGAGTGTTTGCATTCAAATTCAATGGTTCTTTACTACACGACCTCATGGCTAAGAGCCACCATATATTGTTATATCTTGTAGTGCCTCCCTCATTATGGCCATGAAAGGACATAACAATGGACACAATATTCAAAGTTTAAGCAAATAAATTTTGGATGAAAGTTTACTGAGTTGGTTCACCAACTCAAAAATTTGAAAACTTGTGATGCATCAAAGTATTGATCTTATACAACTAAGAAAGATTAAGGGTGTGATTTGTGGCATTTTTGTCTCCACCCCACATGAGTAGCCTATGCTTGAGGTTACAAAAAAATGTGTAGCGTTCAACTAGGACTCCACATTGCCTCAACGAAGAATTCCTTCGTTAAAGTGAAACAACAGCTTTGTGGTATTTGTATAAAAGGGGCCTTGTGGGAAGGTCCATTTTCGATCAATCAAGGCTAGGAACTTATGTTGCACAATGGGATAAATATTAGTCTTTGTTGCTTCCTCTTGAACAAGTTTGTTTGATGCCAACATAAGTTCCTTTTTTCCCCTCGCAAGGCTATCCAATAAGATCAAAAATAATTACTAACGTCCATCAATGCAAAGTACCCAAACAATGAATGCATCCCCGACAAGGATCTCCTACCAAAAGGACTTCAACGACCTATCTCGAGCCACCTGCCTTCATATGTGTCCCATGAGCCACATCACCAATACACACATCTTGAATATGCTCTATTAGTTAGGAATGCCAACATTTCACTTTCTTGGAGCAACAAATCTTAAATTTCGCAGAGTTGGTGACCAATTTAACTCGCCATCATCTATACACTCAATTGATCATGGAGCACAAGGGATTTGCATTGTGCCATGCAAACATCGAAAATTTGGCAAACTTATCAAAACCTTTCACACTTTGTGTTGGCTAGATTTTCTGCATAGCATAAAACCTAAGCAATCATGAGATAAATCACCCTCATTTACCAAAGGTGAGGCTCCCGTGTTAGATTTGTCAATTAAAATATGCTAGTATTTATATAGGGTATTACTTTAACTGTTCAACTCATGAACCATAGATGTACAATTCTGCAGCAAGTAAGTAGTTGTTTAAGAAAGGAAATATTTATAGAAGAAGAGAATTATATAAATATAAAGAAGAAATGGGGAAGATGTGCATCCCAATCAATAGATAACAAAGTTGATTGCATGCACATAGAAGAAACCAATAGATATCAACACAGAATTATAAGCAAAGGCAGCTCTAGATCTAGATCTAAAATAACACAAAGTTTATTCAAAGATCTAAGATAGAAAGCTAGAAACAAAATACACCGTGACACAAAGTTCTCCGGAAATCTGCTCATGTATATTCCTTTGCTTCAAGTGGCTCTCAAGGGTTTCAACACAAAGTCTAGAACACAAGAATGTTGTTTACAATTTCTGATTATTAAATACTATGTTTGCGGCATTGTATGAAAACCTCTTCCAGATTTGAAATGTGCGTGCTTATATCCTTGGAAAATAATGTCAGATCATCAAGGTACACCACTATGCTTATATCCTTGAGATGAGCAAAAGCTAAATCCATAGCTCTTTGAAACGTAGCTCCAGCGTTGATCAAACCAAACGGCATTTTCGGTAAGCAAAAGTTCCCCAAGGTATAATGAATGTTGTTTTGTATTGATCTTTTTCAGCCACCTTGACTTGATTGTAGCCTGAGAAACCATCAAGCATAGAAAGCATCTCAAATCCAGTGACCACTTGCAGAGTGTGATCCATGATGGGGATGGGGTAGTTATCTTTTAATGAAGCTTGCTCGAGGTTGCAAAAATCTACGCACAACTTAATCTCGCCACTCTTCTTTCTCACGAAACTATGTTGGCTAACCATTCAAGTGATGTATGGGATAAATAATCTTTGCATCTAACAACTTCTAGATCTCTACATAGATAGTTCCGGAATTGGTAGGGTTATGTCGCCGCAGCTTCTGCTTGAAAGGCTTTTGTTCTACTTTTAATGGGATGTAGTGTTGAAATTTTGCAAGCTGATATGTTTTCAGATCCTGGTAAGACTAGGCAAAAACATCCATGTATTTCTTAAGAAGCTCTGTAAAAGCTTCTCTTTCTACCTCTGAACAACACTTACCCAGATTTACTAATTTGGGTTCATTGTCGGCTCCCAAATTCAATAATCGTATCGGAGGAATAACTATCCCCACTTTCTTCATTCTTTTAAGCATCGATCATACTTGTCGAACATTTCCTCAAGAGATCCCAAGCCTTCGGGAATTTTATTTCCCTTTAGCTGGGTAATCTCCTCACTTCCTAAAACGTCTGCATCCATTTCTCCCACAGTAGTTTGTCTCGGAGGTGAGTTGCTTCCCTCATAGTAGATCTCTTCGAAGTTGTCCTTTTGTTGGAGAAATGCAACAATTTGCTTGTCATCGTTAAAAACTTGCCATTGTTGGACGTTGTTAGGAACTTTGGGGCGGAAGACCATCTCAACTTTGTAATCCCCCTATCTGAAAAATGTGAGAGGCTGATCTGGATTTAACAAAGCTGCAGTCACTGCAAGTGAATCAGCTCTTGAATTTTCTTCTCTTGGAATATAAGATACCGAGAAAGCTGAAAAATCCAAGCTAGCAGAGTAAACTCGATCTCTATAATGCCGAAGTTTGTCCTTTTTACTTGATAGAGACCTCTTATCTCGCTTAATAATCGCCGTAGCATCTTCCTTTGCGTGTAAAAGCTTGATTCTCGTTGTTCTTGCACGCTCCATGCCTAACAACAAGTGCTTCATACTCTGTGTGTTAGTATTTTCGAACATCAATTTGACGGAATGTGCATGCACTTTTCCCTTAGGAGAAATAAGAACAACGCCCGCACTCCGATCCAAATGAACAACAACTGCTATCAAATTCTAGAGACCAAACCTTGTTATCAAGTTGATGTGGTTCTCGAATCACAGATTGAACTTCTTCTTTATCCATTTCTAGATAATAAACTTCGTAATCAGATTCTTGAAACAAGATCTGAGATCTAGGATCCTCAAACTTTGATATTGTGTACTTGGATTTCTTCTCAGGTTCTAACTTCTGATTAACTCCTTTGATTGGTATGTGCGCACAAGACCAATCCATCTTGACTTCTCCGCCCAACTCTTTACAGAAATTTCTACTCAACAACATGCCATAAGAGACTGGGATGTCCGCTACTGAGGATAGTCATTTTCGAGTCTTTTGTCAAAACGAAACAAGTATCGCCTGCGCATCTTTGATTTTCCCCACAAGAGGAACTTGTCTTTCCATTGAATAGCATCTTCCTATGGTTTTTGTCAATGTGAGACGCAAGGCATCAGCAACTTTGGCAGGCATGACGTTGTCAGAAGCTCCAGAGTCTAAAATGCAATTGCTTAATTTGTACCCGTTGATAAGCAATGATACGTAAAATGGCTCGATCCTTTCCAATGTAGTAGGAGAAGAAGTAGAAGGAGAAGAACTTGCAGCTACATTATTTGAAGGAGTAATCTTTGGACTTGACAAGATACCCCGTGAAGTATTATTTGTTGAAGGGTTGGGACCGTTACTTTGCACATACTTGACCAATCTATTTAGCTGATCAGGAAATGCCCTCAAATACTTAGCTTTTGACATTTGGACCTTGGTCTTCTTCATGTGGTCAATGATGTCGAAAGTTTGACTTGCGTCAGCCGGATGTGTGTTGGCCCTCTACTGCGAATTGAAAGAATTTGAATATTTATCTTTGGGCGCTAATGAAGAAGGAAGAGGGCTGCCTCTTTTCAAGATAGTAACATCCGGCCCAGGATCTTCTCTTTCTCTTCTTTGGCCGCTTGTGGATGCTTCGGCATTTTGGCGTGTCTGGGACCTTATGAACACCGCAAATGTGTGACCATCAAAATCTTCAAAAGATTCATAGTAGTCATCGTCAGATTCATAGTCCAAGTAACCAATATTGGAGTCGCCAGCGAGATCTACAAAGTCTTTATCATCAAATGATTCATCAATGCCTAGATCTTCTTCATTAGTTTCCAAGTTATTCCTTGGAGCAGCTTCAATTGCCAACCGTTGTGGTGCAAGCAAGTCTGTTTCGATTTTGATTTTGATTTTGACCATTAAAGGTCCGAGCAGGAGCTATTCTTGAAAGGGTCGCATTCCCTGCTTGAGAGATCTGCTTCTTGATTTTCTCGCATAACATAAAACCTAGCAAATATGAGATAAATCTCCCTCATTTACCGATGAGGCTACCGTGTCGATTTGTCAATTAAAATATGCTAATATCTATATGGGGTTTTATTTTAACTATTCATCTCATGAACCATAGTTGTATGCAGATTACGCAGCAAGAAGTAAACAGCTTGTTTAAGAAAAGAAATATTTATAGAAAGGAATTATATAAACACGGAGAAGAAATGGGGAAGATGTGCATCCCAATCAATAAATAACATAGTTGATTGCATGCACATAGAAGAAACCAATAGATATCAACACAAAATTATAAGCAAAGGCAGCTCTAGATCTAGATCTAAAATAACACAAAGTTTATTCAAAGATCTAAGATAGAAAGCTAGAAACAAAATACACCATGACACAAAGTTCTCCGGAAATCTGCTCCTGTATATTCCTTTGCTTCAAGTGGCTCTCAAGGGGTTCAACACAACGTCTAGAACACAAGAATGTTGCTTACAAATTATGATTATTAACCCGGAGGTTCTTTTTCTACTTATAGAATGTAGAAGGGAAAGTACAAATGGGAAACTTAACTGAACTGAAACATAAACAAGAAGTAAAGATGACCTCTAGCAATCATCCTCCACTAACTCCTTAAGTGACACATCTATCACTTAACTAATAGAATTGTTCCACATAACTTAAAGTAATGGTTTCAAAACCAATAACTTCAAAGTTTTACAATTTCATGAGAGAACGTGGAAAATGAGAATAAGTCAAGCCACTTGTAACATTTATATTTTCTTTTTGTTCTAATACTCGAATATACTTGTCGAACATATAATTCAAAGATCTTCTCATCTGTCTTAGCCACTTCTTTTTATATCCTAAATCAGTAGCAATCCTTCGTTCGACACCTTGATACATGCTTCCACATCCTCCAAGTCCGCCACCGCCACGATGGAATTCGCGTGAAAAGCTTAGTTGCTCCATCAATTCTCCCTTATACCATCGTAAGAGACCCTTCCAGTGGAATTAGGCACTCTGCTAGAATGATCCATATGTATGAAGTAACATTTCCGACCACTTCCTCCCGAATGAAAATGATGATATTATCTGGTAAAGACGATGCCATACTCTCAAGTGTCTCGCATCCTCTTTAGCATAATTTCGCAGATTTCCAAACGGAAGATACTGTGCAAACTCCACTGCTTCCCTTCTCAAATGATCCGTCCAAGTACTATTTGTTCCGCAACCAACACTTATCCCGACTGACTTATTGATTTCGCCAAAGTACTCGAGTTACTCTCAAAGAATCGTGTTCATTTCTACTATGCTTGTCCCAGTTGCTTGGTGATCTCGCGCATCTTTCATAACCTTTAAAGCGGTGGCACCTCTCCGAGTTGTACAGAAGTTTGACAAATAATCAAATTCTTCCATTCGTCAATAGCTTTCACCTGATTGCTTGCATCTTCCATCTCCTGCATCAAATGATCACTCCCCGCTTCGTCTTTGAAATGCGCCTGAGTGGAAGATTTAGCAACCTTGGCAATGATCTCGCATAACCGAGATACACGCTTCAAGTTCAACTTTCTCCGTCTTTTCTCTCGCTGCTTAAGGAATAGAGTATCTATCAATGTCTGCATATCCTGCTTTAATCCCTCTGTGGTGGCTTGACCGATAGATACTTTGGTTACTTTGTTATGTTTTCTGTTGTGAGCTCATCATCTTTCTTCCCTTCCGCCAGAACTGACATCTCAACGAACTTCTGCCACGACTCATTGATGATCAACCTTGAAGTTACCTTAGCAACTTTAGGTTTTCTGTCTTTTCCGCCTAAACTCAGGAGCAGTTGTCGTGTTCCTCCAAGTTCATTTCCACTCTAGCCTCTGGAACCAACTGCGAAGTCAACCATTCTAAGAAATTACTTCTCGGAGAATGAGAAGTTGCTGAGTGTACTACTATCTCCCGCTCTGTTTCCTCTCCATCGAAACTACTACAGTGTTATGAATGCCATCTTCTGAATGATCTAAGGACAAAGCTCTTTCGAACTCTGTCATCTGCAGCTTCAACATTTCTTCAGAACGGGGGTTGAACGGAGTGGCTGAGGAGAGAAGATGAATGTTGCCGAATTCAGTGGAGGCATGGAAGTGTCTTGCTGAGGTGCAACAATCGATGAAGCATTGGATGTGGGAGAAGTCGAAACTAACATCATGGCCGTGGAAGTGATCTTCTCCTTCGAAGGAGACCTTCTGTGCACTTTCATCTTCTCGGGCCTTCTGCTGCTTTCTCCTCCGTGCTTCCTCTTGAGGGAATCTCCTGCGCTGAAGTTGCCCGTGACTTGATTCATCAATGCTTCATCAAGGCAGGTATCCTTCACAATCGAAATGACCAATTTGAAGTATTCACCAGTGCGGTAGACCTTTCCTCAATCGTATGGCAGCCCCCTACATTCTCCTGAAGTACGGCTCTATCTCCTCTCATTTGATAGTATGCGTCAAGTAACACCGCCCAATCATCTTTAAGATCCGCATGTATCTGTGTAATCCAAAGTCGAATACTTGTTGTCTTGATAGCTTTGCTGAAATCTTTCTTTCTAACCTCATACTCACTTTTGCACTTCATCCGAAATCCTCTAATGAAAGCACATGTGCGTACTCCTCGATATCGTCTTCCCGGCTACTCCAAATGCATCAAAGTTCAAACGTGTCAAGAAGAACTCTTGCTCGTACTCGAGAGAACATCTCCGCCTCCATTCATCGAGCTTTATGAATGCTCCGCAGCCTATAATGACTCACGGTGATTGGGAAGAAACCCGTAGACTTGTGTTATTTCGATCAAGGTCGTGCATCTCCACAAGTTGTGCGCTTCAACTCCATTGTGATCAATCTATCATTCGGATATCCGGGCAACGTAATCTTAGGTTCTCCAAAAAGCCGGTGACCACGAGGTATGTGAAATCCACAAACTGAATGAATAGATTGTCAATTCTGGATACAGCCTCCCATGCTTCCTTGTTTGCCCTGTTGGACTTTAGGTCCCTGTCTAGCCTGCAAATGAATTCGTAGAAGAATCCATCATTGACCACTTTGAAATACTCACTCGAAAATGGGGTCCTTGGAAAGAATACCACATCTATCTAACTTGGAGAAGATGTCTTGTGAAGTTCCTACATATACCAAATTAGAAGTTATTTTGAAGTTGAAAGTACGCTTCACGTTTGAGTTGCTCACCAATATCATGTAAGCTAATGATTTCGACCAATACATTATTGAATCACCTTGTTGATTTCAATGGTCCTGATGAAAACATACATCCATGTACGTAAAGTGTGAGCGTCAAGCCGCCATTTATCCCGCATAACAATTTGGCAATATCATCTACCTCTTGTACTGTTGCTGCCGGCATCCTGAATGCTAATAGAAGTCACCACCTTTCATGTCGAATCTTCAAACAATAATTGATGAACTGCGTAAATCATATCAACCAATTTTGATCACAAAAATTGTCAAAAAACAATTGAATAATTAAAAATTAGAAAATTTTGAAAAGTATTACTTTGTGCGGTTCATTGGACTCCTTGCGATCGTCTTATTTTTGTGATCGTTTCGGTCTTCGTTTCGTGATTTTCGGGCAAGAACTCTTCCCGCCAGGCTATAAAACGCATTAAAATAATTAATTAATATTTAATTAATTAATTGCTCCTTGTTTGATTAAATTAATCACTTAAGGAGTATTTAATTAAATAAATATAAATGAAGGTTCATCCGACAAGTTTTAGTGCCGGGGAAGTTAGCTTCTGTTTCCAACTGCCAGGTTGGCATCCCGAACCAATTTCCACTTTCCTGGCAATTTCCTTCAAATTTCCCGCACGTGGGTTTTCCTCTGCCAATTGCCAAATCATGGATTGGCAAACGGGCATAAAATTCCCCAATTTCCCACATGGGGAAATTGGACGGGGATTGCCAACCCATTTTGCCATTCCCGTTGGCAATTGCCCGTTACTTTTCCCATTTCCCCCTGGCACTTAAGCCACTACCCGGGATGAGAGGAAGTTGAATTAATCCTCGTAACTTCCTCCATCCAACCCGGTGGAAAAAGTCAGAAGCTTCTTTTTCTTCAGGAAGACATAATATTTTGTTAACATTATGCAAGAGAACTCACGCCATTGTGAACGAAGAAATATCAGTTGTGCATCCAAAGAAGGTTTTTAGTTTTTCAAGCTCCACGCATTCATCAAAAAGGTTTCCACGTTTTAAAGGAAGGAGGAACAGTTTGAGGATCACCACGTTTTTGAAGAAGAACAGCTTGTTCTATCACATTTCCCAAGACCATTGTTCAACGCAGCAAGTGAACAGTCCAAAGGAAAACTTCCTACGCTGGGAGGAGGCGCCCAACATAAGGAAAGAACTAGAACAGTTTTTAAAGGACTCAGAAATTGACAAAAGCCACGCACTGGCCGAAGAAGGATAATCCAAAAAGGGATGTAATCACATGAACAGCTGAGGAAAGGAGACCACTCCACGCATGCAGAAAGGAGCAGCTCAGGCACGCACCAACTAGAGGAAAGAACTTTCCACGCGCCAGGAAGAGAAGGCGCCAGAACACCAGAAGCTTTCCGTGCATGCAAAGGATGAGAACGCAGACAAGCATTCGTGATTTTGGGCGAAGTTTAGGAAGCATACGGAACAGTGCGCGACCCATACTCTCAAGAAACTTCACGCGCCCATTCAAGAAACTTCACGCGCCAGGGACAGGACACACACAGTCTGGGGAATGTTGAATGTTATTCATCTTGTTCAATATCAGCACTATTACGGCGCACTGCTTAAGAAACTTGCTCCTGAAAGCTACAGGCAATCCTACAATAATGACCACAGTCGTCATCAGTTGTTGCAAAATCTTGCAGCTATAGTAGAAGAACGAGATAAAGTTTTAGTTGAGTTGACTCGCCTTTTCATTTTGGAAAGTCGCTTCCAACAAGCAGATCGACCAACTATGTTGTTATCTGCTCAGTATCGAATACATCCTCAAATTCGGGATTTTCCTTCAAAACATTTTTATCAAAATCGATTAAGTGACAGTGAGAGTGTTACCAGGAGACCTGATGAAGGTTATTACGGTGCAGAATGAAACGATTCATATTGTTCAGCATTTTATTTATTCTTTTCCCTAGAAATGAATTGAATGTGAAGGCCAACTCTGAAAATACCTGGTTGGCCGTTTCGTACTACATCCTTGTTACCTGTAAATGGTCTCTTTGAGAAACTCTAAGGGCAATAGGCAATATTTATACCCTTCCATTATGTACATCCAATCAGACATAAAAAAAAGTATTCTTTTACCAAGTTCAGAGAAACTTGTTGATTGGAGCCGGGATTGCAGAATCCACTGCCAAAATACCGAGGGACAAAGAAAGCAAGAATCGGTCTTAAGGGTGTCTATCAACATGCCGAGGGCTTGAACTGGGTCATCATCATGGCAAAGATTAGGTCTTTATTGGTAATGGCATTTTCTCATCGTTTGAAAGGGACAATTGTGCTTATTATGGCAAAGCCAAAACATTCTTACTACAAGTGTTATATAATAAGGAAGAACCGTGAGCATTGTGGTAAAACCATTCTTTTCAAAAATGTCGGGTTAAGCTCGGTATTCAAGTGAGTTGAGCCAGAGAAGAACTCAGGGAGTTCGGTTCTGGAAAGAAGGTAAGACGACACGAAGGGCATGGATCGCCATGGGAGTTCGAATTCAAGTTGAAAATGCATGAGCTCGTAATCAAGCTAGGAGCGATATGATTGAAGGCTCATTCGTGAGTTGAGTCGTCTAAACACCTAAGTGAAGAAGGAGCACATCTCGAGAATTTCTCATTCCACTCATCATTCGTCTTTGCATGATTGCCCTAATTCTTCAGGCCTAATCAACAACACAACACTATAATTCAAAGCATTGGTTCATGCGCAAGCACCTGTAATCTATATCACACAATTTCTAGAGGTGGAACTCGTTGATGAAGTACCTCAAAATATACCAGCCCAACTTGTGGAAGTAGTCACAACTTCTCAACCAAAAGTTGATGATCCGGTTCTTTCACTGCCTGCATTTGAAGAATCATCACAAATGGAGAAAATGGCGACAACATCTTTCTCACAACAAGAAGATCCAATTTCAGCAACACCCGAAGGTGATCCCCTTCAGCGTGATGAAGATCAATTCCCAACGAACACGAGAACCATGTACAATGAGGTACTTAGAGAGGTTCCCACCTGGCTACATGATACCCTGAAGAATTGAAAGAGGGTCATCAAGCCAATAGTGATAAACTTGGAAGCGATTGCGTAAATGTTAGAATCCATCACTCCAAAAAAGACCAAATACTACGCTAAGGTGTGTGTCAACGAATTCATAAATCACTTCGATGATTTTTCAACACCACTCGTTCACAATGGGGCAAAGGAGATGGATTTCCAAGACTCTGAAGTCTCACGAATTCTGCTCGGGAGATCAACACTTTGGGATGGTGACAAAGACAAAGGACATAACTATAGGTAGTGAATTGTAATTTTGGCTCTTGGAGATCTTCTCAATGGCGAAAGACCAGAAGCTGGATTCTGATAAACCAAGGTGGCGTAACGACTACGATCTCGTGACAAATGAATAATTCACCATGGAAAGGTACTCTGAGCGTGTGGAGAATTGTGAATATGAATACAAATGAAGACAAATCTTCTCACACCAGATATTGCTCGGATAGAGGGGTGGATGAATTGCTCAAGTTTCAAACTCAAAGACTCTTGTCATTTGGAGGATTGCAGAGCACACCAATGAGTTCATTCCCGTACGATCGGGATAGGCGGACTCTTGGCCCAATGGATAAAGCACTGATCTTAGGTGTCTTGATCTAGGTGGCACATCGCTGACTAGGATGTCTACGTGTGCATACAAGTCATTTAAGTCGGGTCCACATGTACCCATTTCTTTTATTTATGTATTTTTTTCTTAAATGACCTTCTAACTTAAGTGGTTTCTATTTTTAGTCACTTTTTAAAGGTTGGTTGAAAAAAGTCAAAGTCACTTGAGTGCCCTATTTAATGTGCATTTAAAACCCTAACTACTTTGTAACCAACTTTTGGGTTATAAAAGGAAGTCAGGGGCTCATTTGTAAAGGTGACTTTAAGAGAGGAGAAAAAGATACTTTTGTGCAAGCTTTGTTTCCAGAAGAAACTGTGTTCTTTGTGAAAAACATTTTGGAGTTAATAGAATAAGAACTTTGTGTCTCATTCATTGTCTCTTGTAGCATTTGGTGTTCTTATGTTCATTAGATGTTAGGTGTTTGAATCTTGCATGCGAATATTATCTTTGATCTTATTGTCAACATTAGTAATCGGTTGTTCTAGTTCACGGTGATCAAGCTCACTATCTACTTGCTCATGTGTGTTCCTTTTGCATGTTCTTGTTTGGCTAACTCAAACTCCGTTTTATTTGTGTTGGTTATTCATCTTTTCTTTTCATGCAATATTAGGCTCTGTTTTTACCTAACTCTTGCATGTTCTTTCAATCCATTCCATTCCACTCCTTTCTTTCATTTCATTCCATTTCCTTCATTCACTTTTCTTCCATTGATGTTCCAAAACACCCCCACATACAATTTTGAATGTACAGATGTAAATACAGCTTTTGGTTTTCAATAAAGGCGACCTCACCTTCATTGAGAAGGGACTTCGTTCCCACACTTTGCCGCATGTCATTTGCATGCGTGCAAATCCATATGCTAACAAACGTCCCAACCGAATTATTGTTTTCTCTGTAGCATCATCTGACCGATCTGGATGATGGATGGTAAGACCTAACACACTCCATAACGAACTTTGACAACCGGGTCATGTATGGAAACACTTGCTCGCTCGAATAATTCCATCGCTTTTAATCGCACGCATGACGGAAGTCTTTCCCGCTCTGATCCGTCAATCAATTCGGAAAGAGGTTCCGACCTAGATTTGTGTCTCCAATGTCAGTGAATTTGGAAGTGATGCATGATTCCATTGTGCTCTCTTTTTCATCCCTCTTTGCCATGGTTTGTGTCTATCTTTGTCTCGAACAATTCTTTTTCTCCTTATCTTGCTGGAATTCTTCAAAATTGGTGCAAATCTGGATAATTCTTCATATTCGAGGATATATTCAATGTATTGGACATTGATTTAAGCTCCCTTTCTTTTGTAAAGCACCTATAATGAATTCCCGTGCAATTAATTCGATAAAGATGACAACCAAAACATGAACAAAGGATTTTAATCATAAAAATCAGTATAATTCAAATTTGCTACCCCAAATTTGATGTTTTATTTGCATGCAAAGCAAGCATGAATTTTACCAACTTCACCTGAGCACATGTATCACTTATGCAAATAATTATCCAGACATAAATCAACCTCCTTCAACCTCGTGCACCAAAATTGAAAGCTTTCAAAGATTAATTTCACCTTCTTCCGAGCAAAAATCCTCTTCAAATGGGGCGCAATTTTCCTCTGAGCTACACTTCTCTACTTGTAAATTAATTAATTCATCCTTATGGCAGCCCCTACTTATATAATCCTCATGATTCTATAATTAATTAATGTTTTCTTATTCCCGCAATTAATTAATTAATTAATAAGCTTTACTCTTCAAATGGGGGCCTATTTTGTGCATGCTCATGGTGTCATTAAATAAATTAAATTTATTTAATTTTAGACTTTTGTTTCCAGCTTAACTCAAGTCTCACAAAGATACTTTGACCTTAGCCACCGAAAATAGAAATTAATTTAATCATTTAATACTTACAAAAGCATTTCTTCTCTCCCAATGGGGTGCACTTTTTGACATAAAGGCGTTGCATTAAATAAATATTATTTATTTAATTTTAGAACAGCTTTTTCCAACTTCCTTTTGTCCATTTACTTCATTGACTTTTCCACAACCCCAGGCGCCAAAATTGGAAGAGAAATTAATTAATTTAAGGCTACCTTTCTTTTTTCTAAGGGGTCGCACTTTTGACATAAAGGATTTCTATTTTTAAAAGTCACATGGCAATGGGATTATTTACCCTGCAAGGCAGCCCTAAAAATCTCATGATTCACTTAAGTTGTTTGACTTTCATAATGGAATTATTTACCCTGTAAGGCAGGCAATAAAATCCCATGATTCACTTAAGTGATTTTTTCTTTTATTCCACAATGGGAATTTTTACCCTGCAAGACAGGTAAGAAATTCTCGTTGTCTCTGTTGCCTCCGATTTTCCCATTGTGACTTAAGTGGCATTGCTCCCATGAAAAAAAGTACTTTGCTAGGTAGGTACAAAATTCTCACCTGCCTTCGCTCCAAGAATCCCATGATCCACTTCAAACCCTCTTTTTCCAAAAATGCGGCCAGCCCGAAGAGGTTTTTGGTGCACGACTTTATCTTTTCCAAGAGAACCAAACCTCGATGGCAAATTCCTTTCGCACAACGTGCGTATGTGATCTCCGATACTCCGTGCCAAGAATCGCCAAACCGCAAAGGAATTGATCTAGAGAAATTTCACGTAAAACGAAACTAAAAACCCAAAAACACAAAACGTTGCCAAAAGTCACAAATAAAGCCTAGAATGCATTTCTCGTTAAAACCCTACTTGGTATATAGTAAAATGACATGTACGATCACAACAAAGTTCAACCGGAGCACAATTTGCCTCAAACGGAGCTCAAAATAATTAAATACAAATTTCCCGCAAGCAAATCCCGATGACAAAATATAACAATTTTAGGCATCTGGGTATTTGGCGAAAATGGCTAATATGGCTCCTTGGGAATATCTTGACATGTAATACAGTACTTTCGCAATAAAAACACAAATCGACCCATTATTTTAAAAGTACAAAAAAAAATTCGATACGGTAGTCTCAGATTTCGTGACGAAACTGAGGACACCACACTCGAATCCCCATTACAAAGTTGGTTTACTACAAACACATTCACCACCACCTTCAACCTTTGAGAGCTCGCTTCACAACTACAAGATCCTATAGTCATATGTTTAAATCACTTCCCGGTTCCATTGAGTGAATCTTGAGTGAAGGGGGCATAGGGCCAATTAATCTTACCAAGCATGTCCAAGATATCAAGCCCTACTTTGCTCTGGATGATACCGTGAATATTATAGTATACACATCTATGGGATGACCACATGTGATTTCTTTCTCGATTTCAATTATATTGTTTGGTTACATTCCCTAACATCTTGTTTTCTATCATCATGTTTCTTTCACCTCACTCCTTAACTATCTTGGTAGCTACTCTTGTATGTTTTGATTGTTGGGTCCCTTCTTTACGAGTTAGAATTTTCCCTTTCTCTTGGGGCCTTTCAAATTTCAATTGTCTTGAAATCTTCTTCATATTTGATAGAATTAGCACTCTTCTTTTATATTGCAAGTTACAAGCATGCATTTTCGTGCACGCGCTCAAATGTCACATTGTTATGATCTTTCAAGGGCATTATTCATCAGAACTCAAATACATGTAATCCATCAATGTCTAATAATTCCCTTGCTTAGCTTTAACGTAGTACTCAATGTCTAATAATGGCAAATACGATAAACTTAGTGGCTTCAATTCACACTTTAAATATGTTTGCCTTTACATTCGTGAGGATGAACTTAGTACTCCCTATGTAGGTGGGATTAGCAAGGTTTGATTTTCTCTTGAGCTTAATAATGGAGTGGAAATCCAAGCATACAAATATTTCTCGTGCAAAATTAGCATCAACGTGACCTAAAAATTATCTTTACCTTTGCTTTGTGTTGATGTTTACTATTTTATATAGATTCATCTTATTCTTATTCATTTTTATTCATTGGATACAATGTTAAATTTAGTTATGAGTTTAGCTTTAATAGACCAAGTCATTACCATTTTGGTATAACTTTATCCAGGTTTCCTTTCTATGAGGATGCATATATTTGTAGCTTTATTCTAGGTTTTGGATGCCCCTACATAAAGGATTGGGCTGATGTCAATATTGTTTTTTTCTACAACCTAGTCACCAAGGTCCACTTTGGATTGTCATGTTTGTATTGATTCAATAATAAACAGGGAACATCTAAAAGAGAGTACCTATTAATTGATCGGGGAATAAATGGACATGTAACAATAACACACAGCAATATCCATAAAGTGTACACAAGGTAATTCTAGTTGCCAAACATTATTCAATGACTTTGCATTGGTTCATATACACGTGCACAAATTTTATGATGAATTTCTTGCATTAATCTAGGTATAGTTTCTTACACATCTGCGCCCAAATAAACTAGACACGCATATCCGCATAATCCTAAAAGACATCACAAAAGTTAAGAACAATTCATACAACCTCAAAACATTTTTAAAAACAACGCAATGAGTTTGTAATACCCAAATTTCCATCCTCGTACCTTTTCAACATATATTTGCTCCACTTAATTTAAAATCTTCAATCCTCACTTAATAGCCTTTGAACCTCCTCACATTGGTCAGCATGACATTGCAACTTGAAATGGAGTTTTTCCATCTTTATCTTGTGCATTTTTATCACCACCAACATTCAATAACACCCTGCAAGCTTCTATGTGTCCCCATCCTACAAATTTAGAATGTGGGATGTTATTAACATGTTATGTTCTTCCATCATGCATTTAAGAAAGAATAAAAATGGAAAAGTTTCAATCAAGGTTATTATATTTTAGTGTTTGTAAGATTTCAGGAGCCTAAATTGCTCCCATCTTATATATATTTCATGGGTAAAAAACTTTTCCTCGGTATCATTTGCTTTGGAGTGTAAACAACTCCAAACATGCAAAATTGAGACAAGAAATGCAATAATTTAATTATACTAAGAAAAAACCATTACCTTTTCTTGATAAACCTCACAATCGCTAGAAACATATGCATTGGCATTAATTGAATCAATCTTGCAAAAGGAAGTGCAATGACATTAACCAAGCAAAAAGGTGGTCAAACCCAGTGATGGATGCATAAATATGGGAAATTATTTGAATCGAGAAATAGTTTGTTTATGTACAAAGTGCTACACTTTCTTATATGGACATTCTATTCTAAGAAATTATGTAAGACTGTATGTACGAAATAAAGGAAGAATGAAATTATTTGGTCACATAGGTGACTGATGTAAAATGTAGAAAGTGATTATGAAATGATTATATAGCTAGGCCAAATCGTTAAATGAGAAATGAATTTGTTCTGCAAAATATTCCTTGCGTAAACATCCAAGAAAGATGAGTAAAACTATGGAAGGAGGTAGACAACTGCTAAACAAGGTACATGACAGTGTACACAACAACAAAAAATTCATAAGAAATAAGAAGAAGGCCTGATAAAAAACATAGAAAGCCTCAAGTCTACAGAGCTTAGCCTAGTAATCAGTAGGGGTACTCACAACCACAATGGCACAAGTTCAGATCTCAATAGGCTCATGCCTCCTCATGATGACGTGGAGATGAAATCTGATGTAAAACCAAGGTATCCTGTAAGCCCAAAAGTGTTGTTCATCACTGCCTGCTGCTAGCCTCCTTGCTCTAGCTGTGCTTAATTTCTTTCTTGTTTTATAATCTTTAGTTGATTTCTCTGATTATGCATTGACACCTGGTAGTTAGTAGGGGAATCACCACCAAGAAGGCACAAATTCAGATCTCAATAGGCCTATTCCCTGTCACGATGAGATGGAGATGAAATCTGATGAAAAACAAAGGTATCTCATAAGCCCAAAAGTGTTGTTCATGCACTGCCCACTGCCAGCCTCCTTGCTCTGGCTGCTTAATTGCTTTCTCGTTTTATAATGTTTAGTTGATTTCACGGCCAGTCATATGTAGACCACTATGGTTTTGTTTTTCATATTCCTAGGCCCGTTTGGCCTAGTGTGGTAGATTTTGGGGCCTGATTCCATGCCACCTGCCTTTTTGATGAATAGTTTGTAATATTTTTATATAAATTAATATCGCTCTATTTCATAAAATATTAAGGGTTTTGTTCTATAAAATTATAAAAAATCTAAGCGGTCTTCCTGCAGCCAAGGTAAACCTTCATTTCCTTTCGAGCTGATAATTATTACAAAATGCTGAATTTGTAGTTAAAACTACTTTCAATGGATTTCAAAAATGTGAATCTCTATCACGTACGTTGTATGCTTGAGGCAAAGGTTCTTCAAATTTTCTAGGCTGACTGTGAATGTGTACTTGAAAATTCTCTTTCATATGGCTCGTAGATGTGGATGTTTAAACTGATTTTGGTAACATTCTGTTTAAGGCTGTGTGCAATTATGTTTGATATTATTTACACCACATATTCCTTCACTCATGTTCCATAATAATCATGTCTCAGGTATTATGAGTGCCTCCTGGTCGGTTGATTTTGATTATGTGAAACTATTTTTTAAGATAGGCATCCATTGTCTTAGAGATGACTTTGGGACAAAACATGCTTGTTGTAGATATTGGCAAAGCATACATCTGCCAGACATGCTGGGACTCCTTGCTTATGTCGTGAGAGCACATGAAGCTCTACGAAGCAATTAATTTCATACCATTAGTACTTATGTATAAAACATGACTACATTTTTGTAAAACATGGTGGTATGATTTATTTAAAATTATTGTGGTTTTTAAAAACTATACCATTATGCCAAAGAAAATTAATCACAGAGACAGAATATTTGATTAAAAAATAATGGCAGCCTAGTCAATAGAGGCCTTTTGACATAAGAAAACTGCGAAATCAGGGAAGCGATATATTAGCATCCAGCAATGACAATGCTTTTGAATATAAATGGAGGATTGGAAACCACGCATTTCACAACCAAACTGGATAAGTATTGAAGTTCGTTTACCAGTTTAACAACATTAAACAATTTGTGTGTTAAGCAAAGGCTGTGAACATATATTAATGTTGTAATATGACATGGACAAAATCAGTATGGGGAGAATTTTTTGGTAAATATCCCTTGGAAACATTTTTTTATAGGTAAATAGAGGGTTTTTATTGGGTCTTTTGCCCTTGATTTAAATAGAGAATAACATAGAAAGAGAAATAAGATAAAGGAAAGAAAGAAGGGAGAAAACAGGGAGGGAGAGGAGGGAAAGAGAAAGAGAGCCTGTGGGTAAGGATTAGAAAAGAGAGCAGAGGGAAGAAGGCTGAAAAGTGTACACCAACTTTAAAAAAGCTAAAATCCCATTAACAGGCCAACTCCGATCTGAGATTCTTCATTGATCCCAGTTTCATAATTCATTTGGCCAGAAGAATTTCCTAGATCCTTCTGTTTCTTAACCTCCGTCCAGCCCTAATCAGCTGAAACTTGAGTTGAGTACTCTAGCGAGTTAGGTTGTTAAGGGTTCAATGCTCAAGGAGCAAGTGACCAAGGCAGCAATCCGAGGAAAAGAAGAAGCTCCAGCTTACATTAGCTGAAGAAGTGGAGAAGAATCCACAACCTGTGGGGTAAGAGAAGCTCCAAAGGCAGGCTCTTGAATAATGGGAGGAGAACCTGCATTGCCTCTGTTAAGGGGAATTTCTTTTCAGGAGAAGCTGAAACCTCCTGGGACGAAAGGGGAGGAGAGAAATTTTCCTTCCTCCGCGGGGAGGGTTCTGCCTTTTCCATGGCAGAAGCAGGGTTTGCCTCCACAAAGTGATGGTGTTCCCCTGTGCCATGCCACCAAGTAAGAATAAGATTTTTCTCGTCTTTTTACTCCTCCCTAACTTGTAGGTTTTCTAGCAGCCCTGACACTTGAACACCACTTGCTCATAGTCTAGCTTTTGCTTCCAAACCCTGTCCTCAATCTTAAGCCAGATCGAGTGTGTGGGATTTCAAGTACCCTTTCCGGTGTCCAAAAGGACATTTCCAGTAATATAATAAAAGTACACTTGTTGAGTTTCACACATAATATATGATGTTTGGTTCTAACCTTTTCTTATTGTAATAGACTAATAGTATTGATTCGTTGGGTAAAAGATGCAATAATGTGCTTTTGAAGCAATGATAGTTTGATAGCTAAGTTATGAATAAGAACTGACCTGCAGCTACATGAAGTGCAGAGCGGTGTATATTTGCTGATGAGGGATTAGCTCTAGCATCATTGACCAGCATAATAATCACATTTGCATGACCACTGCTTGCTGCCAAAAATAAAGGTGTTGAACCCTTGTCATCCTTTGCTTCCACATCTGCACCCATCTGTGAAAAATCATTTTAGAAAACAATAAACATAGACAACCTTCATTTCATCCTTTATCAAGATAATTTAAGTATTTTATGTCCAGGTCTTCTTGATTGGTCTGATATTAAATTGAATAAAAGCCCCTGAATGGGTTTCCCATAAGAGGGACTCTTCTTCAGATAACATTTACCACACTTCCACAAGTAAATAAAATATTTCATAGCATTTTTCCTTTAATAAAACCAAACCCTTGTACTAGAATGTGAGACACAATACAGTTAACAATTTATTTGTTCTATTAAATTCTGAGGAATCAATCCAATACACCCTTTTTACCTGATGAATGGTGAAAATATTCAGAAAGGTTCAAAAGTTCAGAATGAATAAATTTAGAGTTGAGGTTCTTAAGCTTACCAGAAAACTTTAAGAATAAGTAAGGTTTATGAAACTATTCATAGCATACAAGAATCGACTAAAGACAATGTGAGACAGGGAGGCAAAAGCTGAATGTTTCCAATGGCAGTAATCCTTTTCCCAACATTGCACCCAAAAAAATGTTCATCACGCACCTTTTCACATATCAAGTATTCTATTCACTGGATGAAGCCATAATGCTGAATTTTTAAATGGAATAAACCTATTGAAATCAAGATAATAAATTCCATATAATATGAATTTGACGCTTACCATTTTTGTACAAAAGGAAACATTTTCTCAAATATTGTGTCTTGCATCCAAAGTTCTTTGAATGGAAAGGGAAGATAGAAAATAATAATAATTAAGATAACTACGTTCCATTTAATAATCTACTGCTTGCCAGTTCTATCTCGATTTGCCTGGTCGAGAGATATGTTGATACTTGAAAAATTGATCCAATGCTAACTTTTGGAGCTCTAAACATGAAAATCATACAATCAAAACAAAATTAGATTTGCACCTGATAAGACTTTTGTAATTCTTTTCATTTTGAAGTAATGAGCCTACCTGCCTGAGTGTGAAATTGTGTATCTAAGCTTTGTGGATATTGAAGAGTTCTGGTTTACTATTTGTAGACTTAAAGAGAATCGAGATGCACACAGGCCTAAAGGGTTCATACGTATGAATATGGAGTGAAATGCATAAATTTCCTGCAAAACTCTGCTACATCCATGTTCTATGCCTATCTCGTATAGATCTTCTACGATTCTATGCTTTCTGAAGGTTCTCCTTGAGGGCTCTCAGATATCCTGGTTCTCCTGTAACCAATCACGAGCTTTGGGAGCTCGGCTATCTGATAATACTAAATCTACAAATGACGTAGCATCATACCCATACAATGCCCAAAAAGGAGTCATGCCAATGCTCATCTAGTAGGTGGTATTGTAGCAATACTCACCCATGTGTAGCCATCTAATCCATGCACGTTGATGTCCTGTCACATAACTATGCAAATAGCCCTCTATCCACTTATTAACTATTTTTGTTTGCCCGTCAATCTGTGGATGATAGCTAGTGCCAGGAGTCAACTCCGTACCTACAAGTCTGAAAATATCCTACCAAAAGGTGCTCATGAAGATCTTGTCCCTATCACTGACAATGTTTTTAGGCAAACCATGAAGCCTAAAAACACCTATATAGAATATCTGAGCCACCTGTGGTGCCTTATCCCCCTTAGGCATAGAAAAGAAATGGGCATACTTGGTTAACCGATCAACCACCACATATATGAAGTCATGCCCATGTACTTGGTTCACTTTTATTGCAATTAAACTAACATGCAACAACATGCAAGTAACATGCATCAACATGCAATGACATGCAAGTAACATGCATCAACATGCAATGACATGCAATAACAAGAAGTTTCCATTGATAAAATAGATGATCTCTCTTACAGAATATGGTTGTCTTCTCTTTTGGACATGAAACTAGATCAGCAAGCCTCTGAAACTCTGAATTTGACAACCCGATCTGAATAAACTCCAAAATAGCAAACTAGGGCTGGATCTTTCACCACCGAAGAGTGTTCTACTAGCTAGGGGTAGATCTTTCACTACCGAAGCTAGGGTTCCTGCGGAATTTCACCTCCACAAGCAAGGAAAGCAAGCTCAAAGCTCCAACATATGATGGCAAAATGATCCCAAATCCTTTTTCCTCCCCAAACACCTTTTATAACTTTTTCCATCATAAAAGTGCCCATAAAACCCTGATTCGACCCCCCTTGGAGATATGTCATGTTTTAATCATCACTTAAAGTGACTTTATTTCTCCTAGGCCAAAAAAAGGTCCTCTTAAGTGACCCCAACGAAGAAATAGAACATTACCCCACCTTTTTCACTTAAGTCATCATAAAGTACATGCATAACGCCAAAACATAACATATAAGTGAAATGTAGGTGAAAACCATACCCAACAACCATCTACGTCGCTAGCCCCTTGGGTATGACCAAGGTTGAGACGGAAAACCCGATCATTAGACCGTGGAGGTAGGAATGGGGGCATTACGGTTCGCCTTTCCTGAAATTTGCTTGTCCTCAAGCGAACGTAAACTAGGGTGTTTGTAAAATCTGCTCTCCCTCCCAAGTGGCATCCTCTAGTGGTAAGTCTTTCCACCGCACTAGATATTTTGTGATTACCCTGTTCGAAGCTTCCTTTGTCTTACCTCAATAATAGATTATGGTTCTAAGACCGGCTTCCCTCGTCATCCAATGGTGGTAAATGCATGGAATGCGCATATGTTGTCCAAGTGCCCTTTTGAGGCACGAAACATGGAAGACATTATGAATCTTATTGTGATTTGTAAGCTCCAACTCATATGCCATGCCTCAACTCTGCACACTATTTTGTATGGCCCATAGAATCGCGGTTTTAGCTTCTCTACACTTGCTTCTTCTTGAGTGAGGATTATGCTGTATGGATGCAACCGCCGTAAGAAGACCAAATCTCCAACCTCAAATGATCTCTCAACTTTGTGCTGTTTGCATATACCTTCATTGATTCTGCGTTTTACGTATGTTCGCCTTGAGAGCCTTTAGAATGTCCTGTTCTCCAGACCCGATCCACGAGCTTTGGGAGCTCGGTTATCGATAATACTAGGTCTACAAATGAGGATGCCTCATAACCATATAATGCTCGAAAAGGAGTCATACCAATACTCATTTGGTAGGTGGTATTGTAACAATATTCACCCATATGTAGCCATTTGACCCATACACGCTGATGTCCTGCAACATAGCTACGCAAGCAGCCCTCTATCCACTAGTTCACTATCTCGATCACGCCCATTAGTCTATGGATGATAGTGGTAGTAGGTGTCGACTCCGTACTGTAAGCTTTGAAGATCTCCTACCAGAATGTACTCATGAAAATCTTATCCCTATCGCTGACAATACTCTTAGGCAACCCATGATGCCTAAAAATACTTGTGAAGAAAGTCTGAGCCACCTGCGTTGCCTTATGCCCTGAAGGCATAGAAAGGAAATGGGCATATTTAATTAACCGATCAACCACCACATATATGCAATCGTACCCATACACTGAGGGAAGACTTGTGATAAAATCCATGGATATACTCTCCCACTTCTTTTGGAATAGGTAGAGGTTGTAGAAGTCCTGTTGGGAAAGAGTGCTCTGCCTTGGTTTGTTGACAAACCAAACACTCCCTGACATGGTTAAGGACATCGTCCTTTAACCCCTTCCATGTGAATCTCTCTCTGATGTACCTGTATGTCTTAAAATATCCGGGATGTCCACCAAGGGTGTATTATGCCTTTGCTCAAGTATCTTCTCCTTCATTTTGGACTCTGGTACAAGGAAAATTCTATCCTTGTAGTAGATGAGGTCATCCACAACTTTGTATCGATCATCCTGAATAATGCCATCCATAATCTCACATGCAAACTGATTTTTGGAGTATTCAACAAGTATATGAGCCTTCCAATCAGCTAAAATCTCTGACATAACGCAAATCATAGAATTAAAGCAAGGTCTCCTAGACAATGCATTAGCCACCACATTATTCTTACCTTTCTTATATTCTATGTCGAAATCAAAAGCATGTATCTTATTTACCCATCTCTATTGGCGGTCATTGAGATCCTTTTGCTCCAAAAATAACCTCAAGCTATTGTGATCCGTATGAACCACAAAATTTGTTGCCCACTAAATACTTATCCCGAATTTGACCATTGCATGCATAACGGCCAACATCTTTTTGTCGTAAATTGAGAATCCTCTCTCTACTACACTCAATGTCCGACTCTCATAGGTAATGGGATGCCTATCCCGCATGAGGACTGCTCCAACACTCACTCCCGATGCATCACACTCGAGTACAAATGGCCGAGTGAAATCTGCAATGTAAGAATCTGACAATAACTCATCACCCCTTAAGGTGATCAAAATCTGTTGTGCTGAATTTGACCAAGCAAAAGCCCCCTTGGTCAAGTCCACGAGGGTGCGATCAAGCGAGAGAAGTTCTTCACAAACCTCCTATAATATGTGCATAGTCCCAAGAATCCTCTCAAGTGTGTCAAAGTCCTAGGTGGTGGCCAATCAAAATCGCCCGAATCTTCTCCTATCCACCTTGAATCCGCCTCCTCGAATCACATAGCCCAAATATAGCAGCTCTCTCATACAAAACTTCGCACTTAGAAGCTTTCGCATAAAGCAAATTAGCTTCCAAAAATTCCCAACACCTCATCAAGATGTTGAATGTGATCCTCCCACGGCCTATCAGGACCAAAATGTCATCAAAGAAGACCAATACAAACTTCTGCGAACGGTGGTTGAACACATGGTTCGTGCGGGATCGAAATGTGGTCGATGCCTTGAAACCCGAATGGCATCACCAAAAACTCAAAGTGGCCATAGTGGCATCTGAAAGTTGTCTTATGTACATCCTCCTCTCGACCTTGATCTCGGTGATATCCGGATCGCAAGTCTATTTTGGAAAAATAGAATACTCCATGTAGCTCATCTAGTAGTTCATCAATGCGTGGCACAGATACTTATTTTTATTGTCTTCTTATTCGATTACACGGTAATCTATGCACATTCGCATGGTTCCATCCTTCTTCTTCACCAACACCATCAAGAAGCAAAAGGACTAGAATTAGGTCTAATATGACCCATGTCCAAGCTCGTGTATAGTCCTCTCAATCTAATCCTTAAATCTGTTTGGGGTGACAATAAGGAGTAGTAACCACCGGCTTGCTGTCCCCCAAAGCTCACTCATGTGCTCAAACCCCCCGGTGTGCGGTGGTACACCCGGAGGTATGTCTGAAAAATTGCCTTTGTGCTTGTCCAATAGGCCTTGGACATCCACGTGATACTACGGACGGTCACTCCTGTATTCTTGGTCGAAACCAAGCAATGAGCGCCCAATCCACCTCATCGTGCCGAAAGATCCTCTCCATCCTCTTAGCCGTGTGACTACTCCGGTGCTCCTGTAGATAGACCCCTCGAGGTCACATTCCCCTCGAACTTGAATTTCAGCTCCATCGTCTCGAAAGTTAGTACGAAATTCGCCAGGAGTGAAGCCACCGAGCTCCCAACAATATGTTAGTCTCTCTAATGCCGACAATATATAAGTCATGAGTAGCGGTGTAGTTCCCGTGGTGATGCTCAACCGTGGAACTTTACGGGCGCATCTCATAAACTCACCATTGGCTCTGAACAACGTTAAAGCCCTCAAAGTCCTCTGTCTCGTAGGCCGCGTCTCTCGACCAAGGATGCATCAATAAAATTGTGGGTAGCCCCACTATCATAAGTAAGCACAACACGCTACCCCCGCATAACTCCCCTAACTCTGAATGTCTTGTACCTCGGGTACTAGACAAAGTGGCTATAGTCCCCCGAGGGAAAACCTCCTCGTACTCATCAATACCATCCAAAGCATCTTCATCTTTGTCATCCATCTCCTGGGTCTCTAGCTGCTCATCTCCATCACTCTCTCTCTCTCTCTCCTCCTCAAAGACCTCAATGAATTGGGCCTTGCCCTTTCTGTGCAATCATGTCCTGGGGCCCACGGTGAACGGCAATCGAAACAAAGTTTCTTTCACCTCAGCTCATCCCTAAGCTCTCGTGAAATAAACAGCTTTCTAGCTGTCTCCTGTCTTTGTGGTGGCCTCTTCAACTGGAAACCATCAGGGCTAGCTAGGGGTCCTCTCTAGTGAACTCGAGGTGAAAACCTCGGCTTCGGAGTGGCTAACTCCAAATCTCGGCTCTCCTGATGGCATCGTGTAGTGAAGAAGACTTGAATGCCTTCACAAACCCTTCGGTGAATCTGTCATCCCTGCTATAAAAAGGGAAGTCAACCTCACCTCAAAAACATCAGTAACCATCACTAACCGCTAAAAATCTGCAATGTACCCATCCAAGGATCTTGTCTGTCTCAAATGAGTCAACTCTCTGAAGAATTTGTCGAGATCCCGCTTGTCAAACATGCCCACCAGTCTCTCTGCAAAATCCGCATAAGTGGTAATATGCGTGTGTCCCTGTGTGACAAGGCCATGATGCCACCAATCATGTGCATCTCCCTCAAGATGTAGGATTACAAATTTTATTGCATCCTCTTCGCGCATGGGATTCAACTCAAAGTAAGTTTTTAACTTCTGAATCCATGATTACGCGCGTACACTTCTAGGATCCGTCTAAGTATGGAATTGAAATCTGCCCCAATCGCCTTTGTAGCTCGGGAACATGAGGGTAGTGATCTCACTTGGGCCGGCTACCATCTTCATCCTTGATACTCCAGGAAAGGCATATTAGCTTTGAACCCTTCACTCGGGATTCATACTTCTCCCGACAAGTCTCCTCATCAACAATATCCTCTTGTTGCCCTACCGAGTGTCACTTCCGGATCTTTCAGGAAAACCGGTTCATGCATGCTCAACCGTGTGTTTTGGGATGAAGGAGTGTGCTGCCCTGATCTGCCGTTTTCATCTCTATGAGTCCGCAACCCGGAATTACTATTTTCACCTCTTTCCATATGGTTCCCAAGGCCACCCTGTGATAATCTCTATGAGTTGGCTCAAGTAGAGGTTTGAAGTCTCTTGTTGTTTCACCATATTTATAAACATTTTCTTCATAAACTCCTCATCCGAGTTGTTCCTCTGATTTTTCGTCTTTATCCACCATGTCTGGACCTTCTTTCTTGGGTGTATTCTTCCTAGAATAAATCTTCATACACTACCCAACAAGCTACGAAAAGACCGCTCTAATACCATTTGAAACATCCCTTTTCGGATTTATTTTATATTCAAGATTTCAACCAAATTTTCACAAAAACTATCTGATTTTTATGACAGCAGTATACAGAAAAATATGACAGCAAAGTACACTTATGACACAATATATAGAAAAATATGACAGCAAAGTACACTTATGGCAGCAAGGTATAAAATCAGATTGTTATTTGTCAAAATTTGGTTGGAAATATTGAATATAAAATAAATCCAGAAAAGGGATATTTCAAGGTACTATGTTAATTTGGCCAAAGCATGGATAATGGCCAACATCTCCTCGTTGTAAATTGAGTACCCCTTCTCTACAGGGCTCAATTTCCAACTCTTGTAGGCAATGGGATGCCTATCCTACATAAGAACTGATTCAATACCCTCACCTGATGTGTCACACTCAAGTATGAATGGACGAGAGAAATCTAGCAATGCAAGAACAAGACATGAACTCGTCACCCCCTTGAGGTGATCAAAAACCTGTTGTGTTGATTCTGACCAAGCTAAAGCCCCCTTCTTAGTCAAATCCGTCAATGGTGCAGTCAAGCGAGAAAAATTCTTCGCAAACCTCTTGTAGTGTGTGCATAGCCCCACCACCCTCTCAACTATGTCAATGTCCTGGCAATGGCCAATCCAATATCACCTGAATCTTTTCCCTGTCAACCTTGACTACACCTCCACCAATCACATATCCCACATATAATAACTCTGTCATACCAAACTCACACTTAGAAGTTTTCGCGTATAGCGAGTTAGCTTCTAATATACCCAATACCTCATCAAGGTGCCTAATGTGATCCTCCCAAGTCCTGTTGTAGACTAATATGTCGTCGAAGAAGACCAATACAAACTTCCATAAATGGCAGTTGAACACATGGTTTATACAAAACTGGAAAGTGGTTGGTGCATTAGACGAACTAAATGGCATCACTAGAAACTCAAAGTGACCATAATGGCATTTGAAAGTCGTTTTATACACGTCCTCCTCTCGACCTTGATCGATGATATCCGGATCGCAAATCTATTTTAGAAAAATAGAGTGCCGCCTATAGCTCACCTAATAACTCATCAATGCATAAAGACTGGATACTTATTCTTGATTGTCTTCTTGTTCAATGCATGATAGTCTATGCACATCCGCATGGCCCAGTCCTTCTTCACCAACACTATCAAGAAGCAAAGGACTGAACTAGGTCTAATGTGCCCCATATCTATGAGCTCGTGTATAGTCCTCTCAATCTCATCCTTAAACCGTTTGGGATGACGGTAAGGAGTAGTAACCACATGTTTGTTGTCCTCAAGCTCAATCACATGCTCAAATCCCCTGTCTGGAGGCACACCTGGAGGTATATCACCAAAAATTGCACCATGCTTGTCCAAGAGGACCACGGACATCTACGTGATACTTTGTGGTCGTCCATCCTCTTACTCCTTGGTCATAACCAAACACTTCACAGACCAATCCACCCTATTGTGCATGTGAATCCTCTCAATCCGTTTGGCCATGACAACCCTGGCTACATGTGTAGATAATCCCCTCAAGATCATATTCCTCCCCTCGGACTTGAACTTCAACTCCATCGTCTAAAAGTTAGTCCGGAACTCACCAAGAGAATGGAGCCACTGTACTCCAAGCACAAGGTTGGTCTCTCCAATACCAACAATATAAAATTCATCGGTAACTGTATAGTTACCCATCGTAATGCTCAACTGTGGGACTCGTTGTGTGCACCTCATAGACTCTCCATTGGCTACAACCACGTTGAAGCCCTCAAAATCCTCTCTGCAAACCTCGTCTCTCAACCAATGATGCATCAATAAAGTTGTGGGTAGCCCCACTATCAATGAGCACCACTACTCGTTGACCCTGCAGAACTCCTCTGACCCTGAATGCCTTGTACCTCGGGGTACTAGACAAAGTGGCAATAGTCTCCTAAGGGAATGTCTCGTCCTCCTACTCAATACCAACACTGCCCAAAGCCTCTCTATCTCCATCATCCAATCCCTGAGTCTCTTGCTCCTCATCTCCATCATTGTCATCTACCTCAAAGACCTCAATGAATTGGGCCTTCCCTCTACCTCTACAATCATGTCTTGGAGTCCAAGGTGTGCGGCAATCGAAACATAGTTTCTTTTGCCTCAACTCATCTCTATCCTCTCGGGATATGAATGGCTTCTTGACCGTATCTTTCCTAGGTGGAGGCACCTTCTGCTAAGAACCATCCGGTCTAGATGGAGGTACCCTCTGCTGAACTCGAGGTGGAAACCTCGACTTTGGAGTAGATAACTCCAAATCCCGTGCTCTCCTAATAGCATCATGCAATGAAGAAGGCTCAAATGCCTTCACAAATCCTAGCTAGTGCATCTATCAACCCTGCTATGAAAAGTGAAGTCAACCTCATCTCTGAAACATCAGGAACCATGACTGACAATCTCTGAAAATCTGCAATATACATGTCTAAAGAACCTATCTGTCTCAAATGAGTCAACTCTCTGAAATACCTGTCAGGGTCTCTCCTATCAAATTTGCTCATCAACCTCTGTGTGAACTCCACATAGGTCCTAATATGCATGTGTCCCTGTGTAATAAGACCATGATGCCACCAGTCATGTGCATCTCCCTCAAGGTGTAGGATTGCAAATTTAATTGCATCCTCTTCGTGCATGGGATTCAAGTCAAAGTATGTCTTCAACTTCTAAATCCATGATTGCGTTGTACACTTCTTTGATCCATTGAAGTGTGGAATGGAGATTTGTCCTAATCTCCTCTGTAATTCGGAACCTGAGTGGAGTGATCCCTCTTGGGCCTACTACCGATCTTCATCTTGCAGGAGTACTCGGTAAAAGGCATGTTAGCTCTAAACCCTTCGCTCAAGGATTCATATTTCCGCCAACATGTTTCCTCATCAAAAATTTTTGATTGTTGTCCCACTTGTGTATTTTCCGGATCTTTCAAAAATGTGGGTTCATCCATGCTTGAATGGGTATTATGAGAACAGGGAGTGTGTTGCCCTGAATTGCTATTTTCACCCCTTCGACCTCGTTGCATGTGTTACTATTTTCTCCTCTTTCCATGACTCTCAAATCTGCCTGTGCTAATTTTTCAGTGAGCTGGCTTAAATAAAGATTAGTGGTCTCTTGTTGCTTAACCATATTGGTAAATAATTGTTTCATCAAGTCCACATCGAAATCTTCATTGTCACCCATCTTCTCAACCCAACAAAGCTAGAGAAACAACTCTGATACCACTGAAATATCCCTTGTGGGATATAACTTGAAATTTGACAAAATTTAATAAAAATTTGCAGCAATTGATATTCTGATTTTTTTGGAATTAAACCCACTAGGGCAGCGAACTGAAATTTAAAGATAACTTACAAAATACTTGTCCAAATCACACAAAATTTTATAGAGTTTGCTAAGATGATAACACAAGACTAGAAAATTATTTTTGGATTTTTCTGAGTAATAGAAAACTGCTAGTAATTTTCAGAATGCCCTAAACTGTTGAAAAATTTCAAAAATTCATAACTATGTGAATACAATTGATAAAAATCTGATTTTCTAGAAATAACATCTACAAAATATATAGAAGAGATTCCAACCTTAAGATCTGGAAAATATCACCCGAAAACCTAAAGAAACCTGCTGCAAATTTTAGGGCTGACGTCACCCTATAAAAGGGGCTGGAAAACCCTCTAAACACCTCCAAAGGCTGCACCAAACTCTACCTTCAGTGCTGGGAATAATCTGACATGCAAATCCCTAAAATTTCCTCACTTTGGTACTGAAAATAGCCTCTAAAACCCTATCTGAAATCTTTGTAAAATCTACCTGAATATCTACTCTGAATAGGCTTCAAAATAACAAACTAGAGTGGATTTTTCACCACCGAAGAGTGCCCTACTAGCTAGGAGTGGATCTCTTGCCACCAAAGCTAGGGTTCCTGTGGGATTTTACTCCACGAGCAAGGGAAAAATAACGATTACTCCAATCTCAAAATATTACTGTAAGAATGAATACATAACTCTCCTCAAGTACTCCTTTTATAATATCACCATGCAACAAGAGGCCCAAAAAGACCCCAATCGACCCCTTCTAGGGAGAACCACATAAACATGAAGTAACTTAAGTTACTTTTTCCCCCTAGTCGCCAAAGGGACTTAAGTGACCCCCAACGAAGGAATATAACAATAAAGTACCACGAGTCCCCCTCAACGACAAAACATAACAATTATTCCCACCAAGTTGCTTAATGCTAATGCCAACAGAAAAATATAATAAATAAGCAAGGTGGTAATCAGTCATCCATACCCAATAGCCTCCAACGATCGTTAGCCCCTTGGGTATGACCAAGGCTAGAGTGAAAAATGGCCATTAGGCCCTCGGCGAAGGAATGGGGACATTACATTCATGTTCAACAAGGATAAAGTTTGGTTCAACTTCGCGAAGGATAAAATTCGAGAAAAAACATTCTTTAAGTTGTAACAAATAATTTTTTCAATCATTTTTATTTTCTGAAAAATGCATAAATATGTTGGAGGGATAGATTGGACAAAGCTTTCTGTCCTCTCCTTTCATTCGTTATACACACACACACACACACATTTATAAACTAATGCAAAATCATGTCAAAAACTTCCCATGCAAAAATAATAAATGAAGTTCAAGTTCATGTTCAACAAGAATAAAGTTGAGCAAAATTCGAACTTTTTCAGTAAAATTCGGCATACCTTGTGACATAGTTTGTAGTGATAATTTCTAGCATCTTAGTGAAAGGGTAACTTTGAACTCAATTCCAAATTCATAAATAGGAAATTTATGTTAAAAATGGAAAAAACAGCTATTTGGCGACAAATAGCCCATAAATGTTTCCTTGTATGTGCATATGCTGCGATTCATAATGGGCTCGAGAGATCTTCAAATTTGTTATCTCAATATCAATTATGTGTCAATATTCTTTATAGACCAAGTTACTTAGGAAATGGAAACAAAACAAATCTGAATCTGTAGAATTGTTGATTTCCGAGAACCCTTGAAATGAAACAGCATGGAATGTCGAACAATTAATGATAAACAATAGAAATATATATATATACACACACACACACACAATAATTTAGTACTCTTTTGTATTTTTTAGTTTATTTTTTATGTTTTCTTAGAAAATTGAAATACGACAACCATTGAAATGCGCACGAAACAGTCCGTGTTGATTTTGGGACGTTTCTGACATTTCAGGTGCATTTCACCTCGGGGTGCATTTCACATTTTTAGCAGAAAACACTATATGCGGGGGCACTTCCTAAAACTAAGTTTATAAAATTTATGATACAAAGTGAGCACTCGATAAATACTCCAAATCATAGTTCGCATACTCATATTCAGAAAATACTTGGTAGACCCAAAAAAAATTGCCTCAGTAAAAATTCGGCAAGACTCAGTGAATATTCGGCAACTTAACAAATACGCAAATTTCTTTAAAAACTTAAGTTTTATGCAAAATATTTTTAAAAACATCTCTCCAAAAAGATGAGTATTCGCCAAATCTTGTGAATATTCGCCAAAAACTCGGCTCTACGAGTGTTATGGCAAGTTTTCCTTGCCAATACGCAACTAGGGAAAAAAATGGTGAGTACTCACCATGTATGCATACTATGCTCCAAATATATAGTTGTCAACTATCACTTAGAATGCGGGAATTTGGGAAGCACGGGTAGGCTCCTTCCCAAACCCCTGATACGTACCCAATACGAGATCCGTGCCCAATCTGAGATCCGTCCCGAATAAGGAGCGGATACGTCTCGGCACGCTTGGGCACGTCATAGACATACTCGAGAATGTACCCAAACATACCCACGGGGTTTGGCAACGGGGATGTTTAAAAAAAAAAAAAAATTATTTTGACTTGGTCAATGACCAAAAAAACAAATCCTAAACTTATAAATGAATAAAATATTAAGCCCCAAACTTCTTTAAATGCTATAAAAAAGCACTCAACAATTACCAAAACACAAACAATTCATTGTTGGTTTTTGCAAGTGTAAGAGCAAAGAGCCAAAGAGGAATTGAAGAGGAGGCAGCCATTGCAAGGAGGACGAGATTGGGGGCAGCCATTTCTTGTAAGGAGTTCAAGTTTGTTTAAAGGAAGCCATTGTTTTATTGATCATTCAAAGGAGGAGACGTCACGTTTGGAGGTAGCCTTTGTTTGAATTTTATTGCAAGGAGGATCTACGTTTAGAGGCAACCATTGTTTGTTATTTTCTGCCCTTGTTGTTTACAGGTATTATTTATTTAATTCAGCCTTTTATTTATTATTTTTTTATTTATTTCGTTTCATATTTTATTATTTTTATTTTAAACACATCCTAACTTTGTGTATGCTCTGACCTCGCACCTTTATGGTGATCAAAAACAGATTAGGATGGCATCAAGTTCCGGGTTAGAAAATTATAATTAGTAAAGGCAAAATGTTTTTATTTTTGTTAACATTCTAACTTTGTGTAAGCTCTCACCTCACGCCTTTATGGTGATCTTGGTGATCAAAACAAATAATGATGGAATCAAGATCTAGGTTAGAAAACTAATAATTAGACTTCGATGTTACACGGGGACACATCCCCTAGATTTTGGTGATGTCCCGAACGTTTGAGACTTGGGGACTTGGAGGGGACGTCCCCAATTTTTTTAAAATCTTTCAAAAGTTTTATGATGTTTTTACTTTTAAAAAGATGTTATTTTTACCAAGAACATCAAATTATAATCTTGAAAGTACCTAAAATACATTAAATACAATTTAAATCCCTAAATGTCATTGAAAAAAGTTAAAATATTGAAATATTAATTTTTATGTATTATTTTAAAAGTCGTCCCCCTCCGTCCCCAAAATTTGGGAAATATTTTGTTGTCTCGGAAACCCCATCCCTCTGTACCCTGTCCCCCTGTCCCTCTCAGTACTCATGTCCCCCGTCCCGAGACTTAGGTAACTATGTATTTAGTAGATATTGTTATTTTATCATTTATGTAAAGACAAAATGTTTTTAAATTTTTTTAACATCCTAACTCGTATGCTCTCACCTCGTGCCTTTATGGTGATCTTGGTGATCAAAATCAGATTAGAATGGCATCAAGTTCAGGTTAGAAAATTAATAATTAGTAAATATTGTTATTCTATCATTTATGTAACGAAAAATGTTTTTATTTTTTTGTGAACATCCTAACTTTGTGTATGCTCTTACCTCGCACCTTTATGGTGATCTTGGTGATCAAAAAAAGATTAGGATGGCATCAGATTCTGCTTCAGGTGGAGTGCAAGAAGGCCCACAAGTTTCTGAAAACACATCGGTTCTATGAAACATGATTCTAGTTTTCCTTTTTGTAGACATGTGACAATGGTAGAAAACCTTGTTGGTGGTCGGGGTCGTATTTGGATATGTCATAGTTGCCATACTAAATACAAATCCTCATAAAGTTGATTGAAAATACATCCATTTGACTAAGCTTGGAGGAGTGGGGATAAAGAAGTGCCCTAAACTATCAAAAGAGAAAATGGCGAGTACTTGAGAGAGCAAGAGGAGGTTGATAGACAAGTTGAAAGAAATAGGTCTAGAACAATTCCATTGCAAAGAAGGCCTTGCAAGACCACCCACACCTACATATTCTACTCATCCTTTCATCCAAACTCAAAGTCAAACTCATGCTCATCCACTTGATACCCCTTTAGATGAAGAGACCTCACGAAAAAAGCCAAAAGGAGCATTGAAAAAAACATTCAATAATGACAAGAGGGACATTGTTGATGAGTTGATTGCTCGATGCATTTATGCATGTGGGTTGCCCTTCAATGTATTGAGGTCTCCATATTGGCAATAGATATTGAAAGTCACAATATATATCTACGGATGTACCCAAGGTTTTTGTTAAATCAACAAACCCGTACCCAAACCCATACCCGTATCCCGGCAATATAGGCAAGCATAAACCTTTCGCAGTGAAAAGATCCCCAAATGGATCTCTTTGCCCAAAATGAATTTTTCCCCACTCACAAATAGTAAGATATAATTTTTGAAAGCTATGGCAAATAAACTAGGGCAAATCTGAATTAATTAGGAGAAAGTCAACTAGGGTTTGAGAGAGAAATCAACACAAACGACTCTCAAAAATTATCTTTTGATCACAAGTGATTGCCATAATTTTTAGAAACCCAAATATATTAAAATCAGAATTTTTAGAGGCCACAATTGCTCAAAAATCAGATCTGAAATCTGAATATTAAACTGACTGAAAACCCACTGTAAAAACCTCTAAAAATTATGAAACTTCTTTGCTTCTCTTCACAAAAATTAGTAGATGATTTGACAATAAAAATCAGATCTAAATACCTCAGAAACAATGCCAAATCTGCCCAAGACTGGGTTGATCCACTAGAAGAAATTGTAGTAATACTGCTGCAAATTTATCTTCAAACACACTGCTGCAAATGACTGAAAATCTGATTGCTTCAATGGGAATTTCTGAGTGAAAAACCCTCACAAACTCTTGGGGTTTTCGTCCACAAGAGAGAGAATTCCTAAGGGGTTTCGTCCTTGGAATTTTTGCAAAAGCTGAGAGCTCAATGCAAGAGAAAATATCATATAAAAATTTTGGATACCTCAAGGCAGGTCGACCTTTCCTTATAAAGGAAAAAGGCCCCAAAATGACCTCCAAAATAACCAATCATCTTTCTTGCAAACCCCTAGGCCAAGTCGCATTTTTTAATGAGGCCTATGACTCTCTTTTCTATTTATTTCCACTCCTAGAGCTAGTTGCATTTCCTTAGGAGGAAATACATAATTAATAATATTTTTATCCTTCCTAGATGTCATTACTCACCTTTGGCCCAAGTCGCCATTATCCTCTCTAGGAAGAATAAAATATAATAATCCCTTTTACAATCATATTTGCCCTCAAGGCAAATTGTATTTACCATAGGGATTATAATTTTCTTTTATTAAGCCCAATAAATTAATATAAGTGCTTTAATAATTATATTTTATATTTTTTATAGCACTTTATAATAATTTATTGTGACTTATCACCCTTAAGCACCCCCTTTGGCCGTCAGCGAGACAAAATGGGCCAAAGGTCTTTGATAAGAACTATCCGAAAAGAGGGACATTGCACGCAACTTTCCTCTATGGTTAAACATATGTGGAATCTTTTCAAAAGGGACTTGAACCATCATACAATGTCTTTAGGGCAATTCAAGTTAACTAGCGACCTCCAACTCATACTATAGTTATCTATTAAAGAAAAATGGCAATTTCAAGAGCACAAAGCACAGCCTCGCCACAACCTCTTGGTCATAGTAAATTATTTATAGGGAATCCAATAGCCAATGTTGTGGCTCCCAAACGAAACAATTAGAATTCACGGGGCTATCAATTGTATATTCAAGGTCATGGAAGACAGCGTTCCTGCTAAATCAACGAAGAATTTCTACATGCAAAGAAGTCAGATCCCCCTCTTTGGATGGTCAACTTGCATTGAGTGAATTTCTCAATGCTGATATTGGGAAGTCGGCTAGCTTGACTAGGACGCCACTAGAAAGTGAGTTAATAGTAATTCCTTCCTTTTATACTCATCATATTGTGCAAAACTTTCTCACCAGGAAGTATGCCAACTAAGTGGATAAAAGCAGCCTGAAGTGAAGATCTAAAAGAACCTAGGAAGATCTTTATCAGTGACATGTTTCTAGGCAGCTAGTTACCATCGTTATAAAAAAGTGTTTATATTGAGCTCAATAAAATATTTGTATTTTCTTTTAAACAACCCCATACACTATTATAGACTGAGTTGACATGTCTTTTCTTTGATCATACATATGTGAACCAAATTATAAGTGTACGTGCGACAAACTTCCATGTTACCATATCATACAAAAATCATGACAAATTGATACATTAATCGTGCAATAGATTTTAATGTAAACAAAACTAAAGAACAAAGTCTTTCATGCCACATCGCTGCAATTTGAAAAGCAAGGAGAGGGAAAAATAATAAACCTTTATTAACCATGAAACTGAATCAATGTGCCCCCTTTAGCTGCACGATGTAGTGGTGTACAACCACAACCATCTCTAGCATTGATATCTGCACCAGATGTGCAAAGCAAGTTCAAACACAAAACATGTCCACCAGCAGCCGCTTCATGAGTCGGTTGGCTACCACAGCTATCTGTTGTTACTGGGCTAGCCCTGAAATGAAGCAGCCGTTGCAACACTTCTGCATTCCCATTAAGCGCTGCAGTATGAACACTGCTCCATAATACCCAACTCTATATCAGAAATGAGACTACAAATAAATTTATTTAACAATAACTTCGTTTAATTGTATGTGCATTCAAATGTTACTGCAAAACCCACAGCACAAACTTATATTGTATAAAGCATATCCAATCTAAAACTAGCAAAAATAATAAGAAGAAGACTTTTGCATCCAAAAGCATAAGCAGGATCACTAAAAACTATAAACAAACGAGGCTACAAATTTTGTCAGCATATAAGGTTCATTAAAAAATCATTTATCTTAAATTCAAACTTAAAGCTTGGAATTGGAACGAGTTTGGTGACATTAACGAGCAGAAAAAGAAGATTCTCTCGCAATTGGAAGATATTAATGCTTTGCATAGACAATCTGGGTTATCTCTGGATCTTTTTAAAAGAATGTCTTCTAAAGGCTGAATTACAGGAATGGGATACTAGAGAGGAAATAATGTGGAAACAAAAATCTAGGATTCAGTGGCTAAAGGAAGGGGATAAAAACTCTGCTTTTTTCCATAAATCTGTTTTGGCTAGAAGGGCTCACAATTATATACACTCCCTTTCTAAGGGTGATGGCTCAAGGGTTCACTCGATGCTTGGGATGCAACAGGTGGCTGAGCAGTATTTTCAGCAGCTGTTTACTTCTCAACCCCTGGATCCAGACTCTCAACAACAACTTCTAAATGTTCTTCCTAATTGTATTTCGCAGCAAGATAATGAAAACTTGACCCAACCGGTTACGGAGGAAGAACTTCATGGAATTGTTTTCAAAATGAAGAAAGGTAAAACCCCTAGTCCGGATGGATTTCCTATTGAGTTCTTTCAACTTTTTGGAATATTATTAAGAGAGACTTGCTACAGGTGGTTGAAGAAGTTAGAATGACTAATAATTTGCTTGAGGAGATTAACAAGACGTACATCACTCGATTCCTAAAGCAAATGAGGTGGAAGATGTTTCTGGTTTCCGTCCTATAGCCTTATGTAATGTTCTGTATAAAATTATCACTAAGGTTATAGCGGAAAGACTTAAACCCATTCTTCACAAGATTATATCTCCCGAGAGCAAGGGATTTTTGTCCTGGTCATCATATCCATGATGAGATTGTGTTAGCTCAAGAAATTTTGCATTCTATGGAAATTCAAAAACAACAACTGTTTATTAGACTGCATCTTTCCAAAGCCTACGATAGAGTGGATTGGGGCTTCCTTTGCAAAATCTTGGCTCGTTTTGGGTTTTCTATGAGATGGATTCAGTGGGTGAAGACTTGTATCTCCTCAATCTCTTTTGTTGTGTTGGTGAATGGGTCTCCCTCCAGTTTCTTTGGAGCTTCAAGAGGCATTAGGCAAGGAGACTCTTTATCTCCTTCTTGTTCATCATTTTGGCTTTTGGGGGGAGACTTGCTCATAGAGCCCTGTCGAGAGAAAAAAAAATCCACGATATTTAGATGGCCGGAAACAGCCATCCGCTTTCTCATCTTCAATTTGTTGATGATTCCACTATGATGGGAAGGGCCACCCAACAGGAAGCTAAGCAGTTTCAAAAAGTTCTCCACACATTTTCAGCTGCTACAGGTCAGATTATTAATCATGGAAAGTCTAACATTTTCTTTTTTCATTGCTCTGAGAGACAAGAGGAGCAAATTCTGAAAATTTTCCAGTTTCAGAAAGGAAGGCTCCCGTGTCAATATTTGGGGGTTCCTTTAGCTTCCAAAAAGTTAAGAGACTGGCAGTGGTTAATCAACAAGTTTGAGCTTAAATTAAGTGGACTCATAAATGGCTTTCATCTGAGGAAGGATGACTCTGATCAAGTCGGTCCTTCAAGCCATGCCTATCTATGTTGCCTCGGTCCTTAACATCCCTGGCACTATTTTGAAACAGGTGGATACTATTTGCCAAAAATTCTTGTGGAGTGGAGCTCAAGATAAGAAAAAGTGGTCCTTGGTTAGGTGGGATGTTCTTTGCCGGCCAAAGATGGTGGAGGCTTGGGATTCAGATCTTCTCCTAAGCAAAATAAGGCATTGGCTGCCAAGTTATATTGGAGAATGCTTGTTTATCCTAATGATTTATGGGCAGCCATGTTCAGAGCCAAGTATGCTGAGAATAATCCTCCTGAGCAAATTATCAGATCTACCCTGCCTACTAAGGGATCTTGACTCTGAAATTTATCAAAGTGGGAGAAGATATGATTAAGAAACAACTTTTTTGGATTGTTAATAATGGGCAATGTGCTAATTTCTGGACTGATTCTTGGGATGGGCAGCCCCCTCTCATCCATCAATTCCCCCAGCTCATACCTATTATGGAACAAATGCAGGAGTTGGGATGGGTCAAGATTGCCCAGTATGGTAAACCAGCTATTCAACCATGGGACATTGGGAAATCCTGGATTCCGCCTATGGAGTGGCCAATTGCTATGGATCATCAAGTGCAGTTGTTGCTTAACAATATTTTGAAAGCTCGTCCTTTTCATCATCCCTAGAGCCTGATAAGTTGGGTTGGGGAAAGGAGGTCTCTGGTACTTATTCTTGTTGCTGTTGGCTATGCCTCTTTGGTCACTGAAACTCCTCATCCTCTTCAGTTTCTCTTCAAGCACATTTGGCATCCGGGTATGTGGCCTAAAGTCATTTTTTATTTGGCTTCTTATCCACCGAAGAGTCTTAACTGGAGATCGCCTTCTGATGAGAGGTCTTATGGCCCGTTTCGTTGTGCTCATCTTCATTTCTCATTTTTTCATGTCCTTGGGTTAACCCATTGTGGCAACTCCTTGCTTCTTTATTTAAGGTGCATTGGATAAATTGTGAATCTCTTGAGCAAGTTTTCAGAGCTTGGCAGAATCCTTCCCTAAAGGCCAAAATCTTATCCCCGTGATGTGGAGTGGTATCTCTCTTCTCCTTTGGAATATTTGGAAGGAAAGAAACAATAGAATTTTCATGCAAATCAGTAAAGATAGCTCTTTTGTTTGGGAGAAGACCAAAATTAACATAGCGGAAAGCCTGAAACATAAGATATCTTTGCCTCAAGATCTTTCCCCTGAGTGGGAAAATATTTGTAATCAGCTTAACATTGATCCTAAGGATGTTTCTTGCCCTAGGTTGCCGAATAAGAAGAAAGCTCTAAGGGATGGCCATTGGAATAATCCCCCTCCAGGATATGGTAAGTTGAATACGGATGGGGCTTCCAGAGGAAATCTGGGAAAGCTGCTATGGGAGGCATTGGTAGGGATGTTGAATGTGGGGTCCAATTCTTTTTGCTTTGAGAATCTTGGATCTACTACTAACAATCTTGTTGAGGTTAAAGCTATCTATAAAGGCATGCAGGAGGCCTTGAAAATTGGATGGCATAAGATCCAAGTTGAGTCGGATTCCCAAATCATTATTCACCTGCTTTCTGATAATAGACTGGACTCTCCTCCCAATTGGCGTATTGCCAAAGAGGTGTGGAAGATAAAACAACTAAGGGGAAAATTTCAAGAGGTCCAATTCAATCACATTCCTCGTGAAAGGAACAAAGTTGCTGATGGACTGGCTAATTGGGCTCTGGACAACAAGGACCTGTTGTGCTATGGCATGCCCCCTCCATGGTGGTCCAACAAGCTTCAGGAGGATATCAGATATATTCTTAATCTTGATTCTCTGTCATGATTATTTCTTCTGCTTTTTTGTTGTATGATGCTCAAGCTTGGACCAATAGCTTTCAGGCTTGGCACAACCGAATATGTAATTTTGTGTTTTTCATAATATAATGATCTGTTGTGGGGAAAAAAAAAATCATTTACAACTCAGACACATGTAATTGTGTAATGTAACTACAAGACTTGATATTGTCTCAACACAAAATAATAGTACACAAGTTTGATTTCTTATGCAAAGCCATGTTCATTGTTAAGCTATAAACTAGCAAAGTGAAGACATGATAAAAAATCCAGTTTCCTAATTACATGAGAGGTACTTTAGTTCCCACAAAAGTCAACATGTTCAATGACGCAATTTCTTGGATCATTTCAAAAGTCAACTTGGGTTATATTGGTGACCAAAATGGCAAAATGTGGCGGTTTCAATGTTCAATTGTTTGTGGGAGCAAGGTCCAAGGAGAATATGGGATAGGAGTATCTCGCCCTTTTCTAATGAATAAAATTTCATTATGGCATGTTCATGAGCTATCTAACCCTTACGGGAAAGACGTTAAATAATGTAATTGTTTTCAAAAATAGTGAGCACAACAGTTGACACTTCGAAATGGCTCGAGAATACTCACCCTACATCCAAAGAACTTACATCGTTCATAAACACCTCCATTCCAGCAACAAAAGGAGATGAATCCATTTAAAAGCCTCAATCTCTACCAATTGGCAGCTAAACAGTTTCGTGGAAGGCAAATTTGCATCTAAATAAATGATATGAGAACAATCCGTATAGTATTTATTAAAATATAAGGCTTAGTGTTAAGTTAATATTAGTTAAATATTAACTAATAAACAGTTGAAACTACTTCAACCATTTTGTAACCATTTTTCACATAATAAAATGACAGACACAATAATATTGTGTGCATTCCACTTTCTCTTCATTTCTTCCTTGTGCATGTTTTCTAACAGTATTCCCAATATTGTTCCATGTCGAGTCATGCAGCTGTCCCACAATAAAAACATTTCCACCAATGGAATCTAACATATAGGCTTGTTTAGAAAGACCATAGACCTCTGTCAAAGAGAGATCATTAGAGATGAATCAGTCAAGAGGCATTCAACGCAGATAGAAACCAATGAATAATATGCAGTGCATTCCAGCAATTACTTGATGATTACAAAGGCACCGATTACATGTATGCTCCAAGAGTCTATGTTCACTGCCTCAAGAAATTGGGAAAATAAACTGATCCTAGTTAGAACTTTACTCAAAGAAATACTTGGGAAAACATAAACATTGTACACTCTAAATCTCCCCTCCCATCCCAGAATGTTTAATTTCTCTAATTATTGACTTGCTATAAGACTTGGCCATCCCATGTTTTTTCTTCTTCTTCAGTAGTTGCATCCCAATCTTCTTTTTTAATATATATTTTAGTCCATAGTTGAAGCTTCTGTGAACTGATGGTTGATTGGCTGATGTTTTTGTTCAGATGTAGCTATTGAATATATAATGAACCATTCGGTTCTGGGCAGTTATAACTGATAACTGCTTTGTAACTATGTAACCATCATCCCTACAATATAAATAATACTCTGCCTGTGACATTTGAGCAGTGCAGTTTGCCTTCTCTATATTCTTTCTTCTCTTTGCATATGCTAACATTGGTATCAAAGTGTCTAAGGTTGCAGTTCGAGGAAGCCTCCAAGAGGCAAGAACTAGAAATTCGAGGAAGCCCTAATAGGGCACGAATTTGGTAAAATGTGAAGGTATTTGGAAAAAAATACCAGACGTTAGGGCAGAGAAGGAAGAAATTCCTCATTCGTGGGCAGCAGACTGATTGTAGAGAAAAACAAGGGCAAACGTCTAAGGAAATACATTGAGGAGAATTGTGGGCAAAAAGTCTAGTCACAAAGGGCAGAAAGAACAAAAATCCAGTGGAAAGAAAGTCGTGAACAATACAGTCGTGAGGGCAAATACGTGGTTTCTGATCAAGGCGGCAGAGAGGTGAAGCAAATACCCGGTCGAAACCTAGTCGCAAATCAAAACGTGACCAGTCATGAGGCAAAATCGTGGTTCGAAGGCACACAATGGCGGTAAAGTCGTAGAAGAAGGAAAACCATGGGCAAACATTTTTTTGGAAAAGTCGTGGTTCGAAATAGCCGTTGCAAATCCTCGGGCAAAAACGGCAGAGGCAAAGTTGAAAGGTTGGTGAATTAATACACTGAAATAATATTATTTTTCAACGAAGGTATTCATACTATATGCTAGAGTAAATAATATTAATTGATGGAAAAAGTAATATTGTTTTATTAAGTGTGGGCAAAATTTTATTTTATTATTTCCATTACTTTGGAATAATAAAATGGCAAATATTTCACACTTGACTTTGCCGGAGACACAAAAATTAACGGGCACTAATTTCAATGTATGGAGCCATAAGATTTTAACACTTGCGAGTTTCATGATTGTGATAAAATAATCACGAGTAGTGAAAGTCGATCAGCGATGAACATCACAGATTATGACAAACGTCATAAGGAAGCGTTATTGCTTCTCAAGTTGTCGATGTCGGATGATATGATACCGGAAGTGCGGAATGCTATTGTGGCTAGCACGTTGTGGGCCAGTCTGAGGGATAAATATCAGACGTTAGAAAAGAGTCGGGTTTTATACCTGAAGAATATGCTCTTTTCCGTAAAGTTACAAGGTGGATCATTGTCTGAGCACCTACTTCGGATGAAAGACCCCGAGACCAGTTATCATCCATCAACAAAAAGGTGGACAACGATGATATGGTGGCTTTGGTTCTGAACAACTGACCTTCTTCGTATGAGTCATTTGTGGAGGCACTCCATTTAATGGCTGAAAGTCAAACACTCACATTTGACAAGGTGAGTTCCTACCTGTTGCAAAAGGAGCGGAGACAACTTCACGCAGAATCTAATTGTGACCATTCAGAGAGTGCTCTTGTGACTCAATCAAAGGGAAAGTGGAAACGTCATTCTGGTGAATCATCCACTCGGTGTCGGGTCACATGCTATTCTTCTGTCAAAGGTTGGGAACCTTAAGAAGGATTCTTTGGAAGCGAAAGTATGATCTTTCGCAATAGAACAAAGCCATGTGATGAGCAACATGTGGCAGCAGCGATTGCGAAAGAACGGGATTCGGATGATGGGCATGCTCTTTATTGTCTTACGACATCATATGCTCGCATGTAAGTGGTACTAGTTGTTGGATCATTGACTTTAGTGCGTTCACACACTTTTCATGTCATAGGGGACTAGTATGTTTCATTCTTGAAAATATTTGTTTTGAATCAATAGTACTAGCTAATGGAAAATCGCTTGCATAGAAGGTATAGGAGATACATGCATTGTATTGAATAATGCTCATAAACTGTTGGTACGGAATGTTAGATATGTACCTTCTTTACAAAAGAATCTTCTATCTATTCATCAATTAACTAAAAATCCCAATATTTCTGTGGATTTCTATGGGAAGAAGTGTGTTGTCTCTGATGTGAAACAAAGACGGATAATTTCCCTTGGTATTGGGGAAGGTGGTCAGTATCGGCTTGTTGATCCGGCTACGATCAACATGAATGCACGTGTGGAGGACAACTCCACCATACAGGATGTGCAGGAGGCTACAATGCCTTGGGAGGAAGCCATTCCTCACAGATTTGTTGACTTGGATACAATCAACCTACATGCACTTATTGTGGAGGGAGTATCCACTATACCAGATGTACGGGAAGCGGACATGCCTTGGAGGATGGATTTCCTCATTCTGAAGAACGATTTGTTGTGGATGGAGACTCCACTATTCCAAATGCATTGACAGTGCATGGTGAGATGGCATGTCAAGCCACTCACTCGAGGTACTTACTCGAAGGACAGGTAGAGCATGAACAGTTTTCTCATTGTGTTGTGAAAGATCTCTCCCACTAGAGGGGGGATAAATGGCAAATGGATGAGGAGTTGGTTCTCACTCCTACTCTTGTGGAGATGGGTATTTCTCCCATTCTTTGAGACGGATGAGACGGAGATGGTTCTAACTCCTCCGCACGAGATGGTCACATTTCTCTTATTGAGAAAGTTGGATGAGCACTACATGTGTTGCGAAGGACATGATCGAGGTGACTTCGATTGTAGGATAACCGAGTCTCTGCACAAACTCCGGCAGCTACACAAGCTGCAGAGATTTTTCAATCCACCTCTCCGAGGTTCTGATTTCAACACCTTGGAGATGGGGTGACACTCTCGACCATTGATGATTCATCACTGGTCAATAATCACGTAACAAAGAACCAGTGGACCACTTGCCATATCTATTGTTCACACGACCAAATTTTTGTTTTGCGGTTTTTCTCCATTTGACAACCACAACACCATCATGGACTGTTGATTTTGAAGTACAGCCTATGGCACAGTCTGCAGATCTAATGACTAAACATATGGGTTATAGGACATTTGTATAATTTCGGGACAAAAGTTTAGTCATTAAGAGGGAGTGTTGAATATATAATGAACCATTCGGTTATGGGCGCTTATAACTGATAACTATTTTGTAACTATGTTGTCATCATCCCTACAATATAAATAATACTCTGCTATGGCATTTGAGCAATGCAGTTTGCCTTCTCTTTGCATATGCTAACATGTAGCTATTGTTGATGTTATTTTTAATTTTACTCAATTACTTGTTAGAGTTGTGTTCACATTAGGTAGTAGTTTGAGATAGTTCCTACCTAGTTGTAGTTGTATTCAAACTTTGTACACTCATATAGGGAGTTAATTTGTTATAACCAAGTAATTATTTGTTTCAACAACTTAGTGCTCATATGAGTTTTATTTAGGAATTCTCTGAACTTAATCGGTTTGAACTTAGAGGTCGTTGGTCTTAACCTCCTCAAAAAGCCTATTTATTTGGTTTTTCGAGTCTTGTGAAATAGCCATTTGGGTGCGAAAAATAATAATATACTATTTTTTGGTGTGCAATATTTGTTTACTGAGAGAGTTTTAGGGAAGTTCTTGCTCCATAGTTAAAGGCGAGAACCTTGTTGGTTCCCTACCTAGATCCTAACGGCTGATCCTACATGGTATCATAGCCAACCTTGTCACCGTAGCGTGCACACGGCATCTAAGCAAACCAAATTTTGCATTCATGTGCCCTTTGGTGGTGGACAAGCGAAGAAGACCAATTTGGACTGTGTTGATTTGCAGAGTGTTTTTAGTGAGGAGGAGCATTTGAAGGGCTCAACTCGGCCCTAATTCACCTAGGTGACTTGCCCTCCCGAGATCAATTTGGCGACTTGGCACCTCGGCATCTACTCTTGCTATCGCTTTAGTGGCACCACTTGAAAAATATGGTTTATAAGTAGTTTGTCTATAATAATCAATCAAGGGCCTTGACAAAAATATTTGACTTGGATGTGGCTTCATAATTTACGACTTATAAAAGTAATGGGGTTGAATCACAAAGGACGCTATTAATCCTATTCTATAAAAAGGTCATCGTGTCACTATTCACCAAGTGAATTAGGTGAGGTTTCTATTGCATCCTCGAGTTTCTTTCTTGTTTAGGGTATGTCCCAATACGTTTAGAAGCAATGAGCCCAGCTTTGAAGTTCGAAGCAAATTTCAGCAGAAACGTTAGTTAGCTCAAAGACCTTTCCATCCAACTCAACAAGTGGTACCTGATTATGTGTGCAGCCAATAAGGTTGTGTTTTTAGAAAGCTTATAGACTAATTATATATATATATATTTGATACAAGGGAAATTGGTAAGCTAGTCCTCTCTGGAAGCCTCTTCATTGGAGGTCACGGATTCGAATTGCCCTATCACTATAGCCACAGCATTGGTGCAAATGCCCCACTCCACCCAACAAGTTTAAATCGGGGGACTTGAACCCAAGATCTCTTAGTTGAGGTGCTTTAACACTCCCTCCCATGGATTATTGTGAAGGATTGCCATCATGATCATTCATTCTACATCCATTGGCATTTATATATAGACTCATTACATGAGTTGGAAGGCATAACATGTAACTAGAGTCAAATCCACTGCTAGTGAAACTCTATATATTCTTTTAATCTCCTTTGTAATATCCAATGCTTCTCCAAGTTTCCTAGGACAAAGGAACGGGAGGCAAAGTGCACATGACGGGGTGTGGTGTGGGACACATTTCTAGGGACAGTTAAATTTTACGCATTTTTGGGTACCTCTTGGGGACGACTACTATTTTTACAATTTTATATATATATATAATTAAAATTTCGGAAAAATATGTATTATAAGCAAAGAAGCTGAAAGTGAAATTCTATAACATCCACAATCTGACATTGGATGACATTACACACAGCTGAAAATTCAAATACCAAAATTACAGCTGCATCAAGTGGTTCTTGGTTCCCTAATGAAGTTGTTTGGCTCACAAGAGCCTACTAGGGATCAATTCTCACGAAATGCAAAGGCCCGACATCATAAGGGGATGAAGCCAAGTTCAAGTCCCGAGAAAAAACGGTGGAATGGATACCCCAGGCCTTGGCACTAAGTCGAAGAAGGTTGATTATCCATGCACTCAAAACAGGAATACTTATCCTTCAATTAAAAAAATAGAGTTGTAGAATGATCATTATCAACAATAGTCTGAAGTTGAACTAACAAATTGAACATTGCAAATCATCTTGTCAAAATGAAAATGATTAGTACTGAGCAACAAACTCAAAAATAAGATTCATCATCAGCTGGATATCCCCTAAAAACCTTGTAATTGCTGAAACTATTGGACTCGTCTAGCTACTAAAACGAGACCCCAACCAATCTTGGCCCTTATCAACCTGCCTCGGCTCTTTGGCTTCTACATCCGACCATATTGTTGGAGTCTCTTGTACTCATTTGTCTTGCAATCAATGAGAGTCGAGACCCAAGACACTATGTACAAAAACTAGCTTCTCCATTCTCCTCAAGGTAATTTTTCCCTATTAGAGTGGATAAAGTTATATGTAGACCAATTACTCTCAGCAGTAGAGGAACTAGAAACCTATGAAAGGAAGCAAATGACCTCATAACGATGTCAAACTATGATATATCCACCACTAGTTGTATGGGTTTTCCTATGCCATAGTGAGCATGTGTAAGGCCCATTTTCACATTGCATTATTTTCCTTTTATGTTTGATCTTGTCACATGTGACGGATATACCTACACTATTTTGCGGCACTAGATGCCCTTTTTGAATGTATTCAAAGGCCTAGAGTGTTGATATGGTAGTACTTTGTTTCAGACTTTATGCTATGATTACTTGCCCACTATCACAGGCTTATCTAGCAAGGAATAGTATATACTACTCTGCTTTGATTTTGGTTAACTCTGATGTATTAGTGCCGTTCACATGCTTTAATATTGTATTACTCTCATTGGTATGTTTTATGTGTGATTGTTTATTGATCATTGAAATTATTTAATATTATTGCCTCTGCTATATCGGGATCGAACTTTTGATGTGTGCCTTGAGTGTACAAGTGACAAGTAGGCCAAACATTGATTTGTGACTACGTCGATCATAGAATTATCAAATTTTGGTTGTGTGGGGTTACATCCTAAACATAGTAAAATTGTTGTCTAGCTTGAGTTAAATTTGTAAAACTAAGAAATTTGCGAGCTCTGGACAACAAAAAGGGCAGAATGAATACCAATGCCTTCCACTCTTGTGTATTCAGGCTCAGGCTTGATTATTGTAATGTTTGAATCATTAATTTGATATAATGCCAATTTTCAAAACATATAACATAATGAAAGCTTGTCACATGTCTCCCACATCATTGCCCAGTATGGTGATGATGTTGAATTATGGTTAAGAGTACATAAGACAATTCATATGTAAAATCAATGTCTTGATTGACCAGATATTACTTGTTTTGCAAAACACAATTCAGAATAAGCACACCAGAATTGCATTGGATAATCACCTGTATTGACTTTTTGTAGGGATTGGTAAACTTTAAAATAGAAGATTGCACTAAAATTAAAGGTGCCCCATACTGTGCTTTTGGATGTTAGTAAAGTATAAGAAAATTAAAAACTTGAGACATGCTTTTCCACTTCATTTCATCGCAATTATAATTGTATCCTTGAAGTAGAGTCAATAATATTATGCAGGTCCATAATTTTGACACTGATGTTCATAAAAATGAGATTACCTGGCTAAAATGCCAGTGCTATAGAGGAAGAGTTCAATTATCCTAAAGCATACCTGGTCCGACCATTCTTTGTTTTATGAGTCACATCTGCCTTGCTTAACAACAAAGTTTCAACGGTTGAAACTGATCCAATACGAGCAGCAAGATCAAGTGGCATCTCTCCTTTGTTGTCAGAATCATCTACATTTGCTCCCCTTGAACATAAACAACAAAAGGGGATACTTCATTTTCCCTGTTATTAAAACAACTTCCCGTCCTTGAGAAAAAGTTTGGATCCTGTATTGCAGAATATTACATGCATATTATCATTGTGAAAAAAAAAAGTTTGGATCATGAATTGCAGAATATTCCGTGCACATTATCATTGTGAAAAGAACAAAGGGTCTTGCATTATGCATTTAACCATAGGTAACAGACTCGTACTCCCTCTGACTGCTGTTTGTTGGTATTGTTTTATAAATACAATAGCAAAGACCACTATTAAAGCTTACCTTAAAACAAGTCAAGCCCGCTTTATTTATTCTTGATCAGTAAATCCTGACTATATTTCATCTTTAGACCATTTTTCTGAGGAATCAGTCCCCTTCATCATCAGGAACACTCAATTGACCTAGCTTGTCTGCTCAAGAACATGTCATACCAACAAGAAAGTATGGTAGACCAATAATCTCTGTTATGCTGAATAAGAAAAACAAAATAGATCCGAGGGGATCTGATCCATTTTTCCATTCCACAACTATTTTAAGGGCATGCATCATAAAACCATGGGGTCGGATGTTAGTATAGCATTATAAATTTTGCATGTTTACTCAAAACCAGCATATCAAACATGATTCTCTGATTGCACGTGATAAGGTGTACTTAATCTAACCTTTAATAACAAATATTTTGTCGATTGTAATATGTATCTACTTTTTCAAAAACATTTCTTATAGAGTAGCCACCAGATATCTTTCCCAGTAGTTGCTTTTTCTATGAAGGGTTCAGTTTAATATATAACAAATTCCACCTTGTTAAACCTTTGTAGCTCATGTTAAAGAGCATTCACATACAAATTACGTTCAGTTGGAAAATGATTCCAATAACTTCATCCACATGCTTTATAATGATTGAAGCTAATGCAGTTTTGATTGGTTGGATTAAAGCATACCATTAAATATTTGTATTCAATCTCTGCAGAGCTACTCAATCACTACAAAAGCTAAGTTGCCGAAACGGCAGGCAGGGGCCTCGGGAGCGGCCAGAGGCCTGCGGAAACGGCCGGGTACAGAACAGGCCGTACCTGGCCATTTCCGCAGCCTCTGGCTGCTCCCTGCCCGCTCCCAATAGCAAAAAACGCATTTTCTCTTGTTTTTTCTTCTCGAATCGTTTTTTTTCTTTTTGGCATTTCTTTCCTTTTTTGGATTTTTGGTGAAGAAAACACAAGGAAAGAAAAAAAAATTGCCATTTTTGGAAAGGGTCCGGGAAGATGTAGCAGCAAAAACTTGCATGTGCCATAACTTTCATTCTGTGGCTCCGTTTCAGGTGTCGTTTTCTCTAAAAGTGTATATTTTCTCGAGCTCTACGCATTGATGGCAATATTTTTCTTATTTTCATAAAATCCATTTTTGCACCTTTTTGGACCAAGCAACTTCTTGCAATCTTCTGAAAGAATCATGAGCTTTGATCGCCTGTAGACAGATTAGTAATTAAAAATACAACTATGCGAGTATTCCAACTATGGTATATACAACTTATACAGTATACTGTACATTGTATACATTTATATAAAATACATTATTTAATTTTATACAATCTATAACATACACTATAAATTTAATTTTATTCGTTTTGTATATACTGTACATTATTATAAATTTATAGTTAATAGTATAACTTGTCTTTTATCTTGTTTTTCATATACATAATATGTGGTTTATAATTAAATTCCTATTTAGAAGGCTGAGATTTATATATTTTTTAATTTTTATATAGTTTTTGTACTGCCGTATCCTACGCCGTATCCGGGGTCAAAAAAAAATTTGCCGTTTCCACGTATCGGATACCCCGCTCCCGCTCCCGTATCCAAAACGTTTCAGCTACTTAGTACAAAAGTGGTGGCATAGGAAACCTTGTCCCTCGAAGTTCTAATCCAAACAGTATTTAGAAATGCCACTTCAGGATTTCCTATGCACAAGGCTAATTAAGAAATTGGCAAGTATATAAAAAGAAAAGCAGACTCCTGTACAGAAATTCATGCTCCTGCTACCCACGAGAGGATGAATGCACATGTGGGGACCAATAATCACTATATGTACTAGCATCCTAAATTCATAAAAGTCCTACCCGCTATCCTAAATTCGACCTGCCACTATCTATTATTGTTTGATTGACACCAAGATGTATTCCCAATCAACCTCTCATCTGTAAAAAATAAATGCCAAGAAAGCCTGCAACGTTTAAATAATAACTGTGAACACCTTGGAAATGTGTTTGCGTTGCATTTTCTGTTTATTCGTTATCGTAATTATCCTTCTGGTTGAAAAAACATGTTATAAAGATCTTTTCTTACAAAGAAAACTAATAACTAGCAATTGCACATGAGTTGCAAAGAATGCCGGCAGCGATGTCAGAGTAAAATTTGTTTTTATTTAATATTTGTTAGTTTTTTTATTGGTTTATGTATGGAGTTTTTTTTCTTCTAATGTAGACAAGCGAATAGAATAAAAATATTTTTGTATGGTATAAATCACCTTAGATACAAAAATGCTTATTTTGCATGTTTGTAAAATGAACCTTACTGTGTCTTCCATGTGTAACATGTTCTCTTATTCAGGGTCATAGACAGCAATCATTTACGTCCAGATCTGCACTTTATTTTTGGAAAAAATCAGACACCCTTTAAAACAAGGAGGCGAGAGAGAAACCAAGGACCAATTATCAATAAACAGACAAATACACATCAAAACATTAATTGAAAGAAGATTTATGTCAGGTTTTGTTGTGAAATTCCCTAACAGACATGAATGCAAAACAACCCACATGCCTTGTGTATGCCTCAACATTTGCATAGATGTCTACTAGAGCACTTGCAACTACAGAAAAAAAAATTGTCCTTCCACCATAGTTATGGTCTGGAAATCCGGATCCGTTCGTGAGGGGAAAAAAATCCAAAAATCTGGAACTCTTGAAAAAGTTCGGAAAAATTCAATGCGAAATATATACATATTATATATGAGCATAATTTATAAATATGAAAAAATTGACAAATACAGAAAAAAATATTACTAATATAATATAAAAATGTTCTATATTTATTTTAAATAATATTAACGGGTGTTAGTTGTCTTTATATTGCAAAAATAAAATAAAAATGGGAAAAAACAGGGCCGACCTGGACCGAATTTATCCAGGTCACCTAAAAATCCAGATCCGGCTGGATTTTGTGTAGATCCAGCCAGATCTAATAACTATGCTTTCCACCATAGATACCAAGTTTGGCAATCCAGATCCATTCCGGAAGGCAAAAAAATCTGGTAATACAGAAATCTTGAAAAAAAGTTCGGAAAATCCAGTCTGAAATATCCAAGTATTATATATGAGCATAATTTATAATTATGCAAAATTGACCAAAAAAGAAAAAAATTAATAACGTAATATAAAATTTTAATATAATAGAATATTAAATAATACATTAATGGTTGCTGGGTGTCTTTTTTTAGGGGAAAAATTTTAAATTTTTTTTTAACAGGTGACCCGAACCAAATTTATCCAGGTCCGCTGAAAAATCCAGATCCACTCAGATTTTATGTAGATCCAGCTGGATTTGGCAACTATACTGTCCACAACACTTTCAAAAATGCCCATACTTGTTCGAAAGCTCTTATTTTGGCACAAGTTAGGCCTATGTGCAAAATGGTGAACTGGTCAGATTGGGTGAAACAATGTCAAGGCCTTGTGACGATACCCATGGTTCACATGCCTAGTGTTAAGACTTGCCAAACTGAATGAAAGAACTAAAAGGCATCTAATCAACTCCATGGGAACCTTTCTGTGGAGTGAGAGGTACCTTTACACTTCATTCTTAGAAGGCCCCTATTGTAATCAAGGCCTATGTCCTTGTGTCTATACATGTTCCAGAAAAATAACATATTGAAAAAATAAAGCCAGAAAATTAAACATTGGCATCCCTCTCACCATTTATATCTTCACTTTGAAGATGGGCTCATCGAACCTCCAAGTTAATAAGCTTCAATTACCCTGTAGTTTGGGAATTCCATTGGCACAATTCAAGGTTTGTTCACACACCACCTCCACATAGAGACAGATAATTGTATTCCTTAAGTGCATCATATTTGTCAAATGTGTTCCATGGAGCCTAAAATCAAAGATCATTTTGTATTTAGATGCTCTTCTTACCATAACATCAGGGGCAGTTACCTTTACACTTTAGATAATCATATATGTCTTTCCATACCTTCATGGCTTACGAGGATCAGCAATGCCTAGCTCTTTTCTTTCAAGAGATGTTTAATCTTCACCAACATCTTGCCAGAGACTTTGCTTTCACAGTGCTCTACACCCAGAGGATTTCTTCTCTCATTCACCTTGGTTCTTTCTCAAGATTGAGCAGAAATAGATCTTGTGACAGGTTTGTAGCAAGACATCTGAGGATATGATTTTTTTTCACAAATTTCTTCTTGGGTACATGTTCTTTTTAGTTTTTGTTCTCTTTTGGATTTGCTTAAATTGCTCTTGCACTCTCTATTCCTTACTTTACATTGTGGTTTTCCAGTCCCATAGACCAATTTTGACTTCTACTAAACATTAGTATTATTATCTTATCACAGTTTATAAATCTTCCCACTTAAAAAAGAAACAACAAATACTTTAAAAATCATATTCCTCATTTCTCCTATTAACAGATGCTTTAAGACATAGTTTGCCTATTCAGTCCCGAGTTGGCGAGTACTCTCCAGATTTCTGTTGGGACGAATATTCGCCCAAATAACTCGCCACCCAAAAACGGCAATTATTCACTAATACTAGCTGCAATATTTGCTGAATATTTGCCAAAACTTGGGGATTTTAGCCAAAAAGCTCGCCATAGACGACGGGGCACGGAAAACAAGAAAAACACAGATTTTACGCTGAAAAAACGTTCGTTTTTGTCTTATAAATGCATCACACTCCCTCACTTGTAATCACACGGCTATTGAGCATCCTTTGCGTGAGTTGAAGATTTTATAGCCAATTCGAAGAGCAAATTATAACTTGCATATATATGCAATTTACGATGATAATTTTCAATGACAATCATCATAAATTCATAACACTTATCAGTTGGCTATTGTATTCGCATGATGATGCGATTTTGTACTGCATTTTTATTCAAATCTAATAGAAAACACTTCCCCAACATTTCACAAACTCATTTGATACATTTTGATGCTATATTTTGCATAAACTTTATGTTTTTTAAAGAAATTTCCGTATTTTTTAAGTTGTTGAATATTGCCGAATATTCGTCAAGCCTTGCCAAGTCAAAAAAAATTGGGTCTGCTGAATACAAGTATACGAACTACGGTTTAAGATATGAACATATCATTGGGGTAAATCGCACAATTACATAACACTACATACATTTTTATACACTAATTTTCAACTTTGCAATGTGGGTAGAGCGTCTTTCTATCCTCCATGTAGAAAGAATATTTTCCACTAGCCATGAAAGTACAATATTATAGATCTAGCTCTATTCTCTGCGTTATCTGATGTAGAGGATCATATAGACATTGATATACCATACAAAAATCTTATTCATAAGTATCTGCAGGTGAAGATTTGACCAGGGCAACTTTGTGTGGATAACTAATACGCTTGATATTTACTGCAGTGCCTCTACGTCTAGAGTATCCACCACCAAATCTTTGTTGTTAAGTTGGGATGAAGCCCCTAGATTGCATGACTTCCCTTGGATGGTCTTGGGGTGGCCCTAACAAGATGATCAAATACTTAGGGACACCTTGTACTCTTCTCTCTCTCAAAGAAATGTGGAAATGGGTGTTGGAAAAGATTTCTATGAAGCTAACAAAATTGCAGGGTCGTCTCCTCTCTTTACCAGGTAGAATTCATGTTTGTCAAAAGGTTTTATCTTCATTCTCTATATATTACTGCTGCTCCTGGCTGCTCCCCAACACACATATTGACAAGATGCATAAAGTTATAAGAGATCTCATTTGGTCGGATGACAAGGAGAGAAAGAAGAGACATGCTGCAAACTGGGATATATGTTGAAGGCATAAAACCCTTGGAGGTTGAAGGATCAAGAATCTCAAGTGGGGAATTGCTCTTGTTGCAAAGTGAGTTTTGAGGGATTTGACTGGAAATGAATCTTGAAAAGTTCTTGTGAGATTCAAAATTGTCAATAGGCTCCCAAGGGTCAAGAGAAATGTAAAGGACTTCATTTGGTTGAATTACTATTTGGAAGCTTTCTTGTTGCTCCTCATGGGTCCTTTATTCTTCAGTCAATTTGAAAGGCATGGGAACAAGTGAAGCACTTGGTGGTTGGGCAGCCTATCTTATCTTCCTTTGAAACTAAGTGCCAAGCCTACAAATTGATTTGCTGGAATCTGAAATATAAAGACAAGATCCTTGCCTTGACAAGACGCTGCTCTGCCCTCCTTTGGTTTGAGAAAGGAATTAAAATATTTAATGACTTGCACAGATTTGGGAAGTGGATGGAATGGACAGACCTTAAAGCTTTGTATAATCTTCCTCAATCTCAGTTCAGAATGTACACAATGTTCATAAATGCTTTCACAGCTCCTCTATTGGACTAATTATGGAGGATGAGAATGACATTTTGGGATATAGTGAGGTGGCTCAAAGGGCCTCCTCTCCAAGAGGCTACCTCCAAACAACTCTATGAAAATATTTCCTTCTCCCCAAACCTTTCCCTGGGCCTTACAATAAGTGGAATGTTTGTGAGCCCATTAGTAGATGGACCCGTAGATTTAACGTTTTGTGGTCTTCTTGTATTGAGTCAAAGAAATCTTGCTTTCCGGGTCACCATATCCATGATGAGATTGTGTTAGCTCAGGAAATTTTGCATTCCATGGAAATTCAGAAAAAACCGGCAATGTTTATTAGATTGGACCTATCCAAAGCCTATGATAGAGTGGATTGGGGTTTCCTTTGTAAGGTTCTGGCTCAATTTGGTTTCTCTATGAAATGGATAGAAGCATGTTTTACCTTTGTTTCCTTTGTTGTTCTTGTTAATGGTTCTCCTACACAATTTTTGGAGCTTCCAGAGGTCTCAGGCAAGGAGATCCTTTATCCCCTTTTCTATTCATTATCCTGGCAGAATGCATGGGGCGACTTATCAAAAAAACCTGCCAGGAAAAGAGAACTCATGGAATTCAGTTGGCCAATAATAGCCAACCGATTTCTTGTCTCCAATTTGTTGATGATTCCACGATGCTTGGAAAAGCTACACTCCAGAAGCGAGACAGATTCAGAAAATGTTGGATACCTTTTCAGATGCTACCGGTCAGTTGATTAATCAAGGCAAATCCAATATTTTCTTTTTTCATACTTCTACCAGACAAGAAGAGCAAATTTTAAAACTCTTCCAGTCAAGAAGGGCATGCTTCCTCTTCAATATCTAGGTGTTCCTTCCTCAAAAAAGTTGAAAGATTGCATTGGTTAATCAATAAGATTGATTCAAAACTACAGAAGTGGACAAACAAATGGCTTTCATCAGGGGGGAGGATGACGTTGGTTAAATTTGTCCTTCAAGCTATGCCAATATATGTTGCCTCTGTTCTAAGTATTCCTAGCACTATTTTGAAACAAGTGGACTCTATATGTCAAAAATTCTTATGGAGCGGAGTTCAAAATAAGAAGAAATGGTCCTTGGTTAAATGGGAAACATTATGCCGGCCAAAGATTGGAGGATTAGGATTTCGATCTTCTCCTAAACAGAATAAAGCTCTAGCTGCTAAATTATACTGGAGACTACTTGCTCATCCTAATGATTTGTGGGCTGCTACTTTCAGAGCTAAGTATGCTGAAAATAATCCCCCGGAGAACATTATTAGATCTACCCTCCCTTCTAAAGGTTCTCCCACCTTGACGTTTATCAGAATGGGAGAAGATATGATAAAAAAGAGCTTTTTGGATTGTTAACAATGGTCAAATGGCTAATTTTTGGACGGATTCTTGGGATGGTCAGCCACCTCTCATTCTCCAATTCCCTCACCTCAGACCCATTATGGAACACATGCAGGGCATTGGTTGGATTAAGGTTGCCCATTATGGGAGAACTGTTGCCCTTCCTTGGGAGAATGGAAAAGATTGGGTTCCTATTTCAGAATGGCCCATTGCAGTACATCATGAGGATCTCACTTTGCTTCATAAAGCCCTCCAGGCTAGGCCTTTGTCTTCTTCACCATTGCTAAATAAACTGGGATGGGGACGGGATGTATCTGGTACATATTCAGTATCTACTGGCTATTCTTCCCTATTGGTTGATAATCCTCATCCTCTTCGGTTTCTTTTCAAACATTTATGGCAGCCAAGTATGTGGCCCAAAGTCAGTTTCTTTGTTTGGCTTCTTATTCATAGAAGAGTTCTCACAGAGATCATCTTTTGAAGAGAGGTATGTATGGCCCTTTCAGCATTTTGTGTTTACAGACGAAGAATCTTCTTCACATCTTTTCTTCCTTTGTCCTTGGGTTATTCCTATCTGGCATCAGTTCTCTTCTTTGTTTCAATTACACTGGAATAACTTTGCATCCATAGAGGAGACTTTCAAAGCATGGCAGAGAAATCTTCCTAAAGGCCAAATCTCCTTCCGATTTTGTGGAATGGCATCTCCCTCACTCTATGGAATATTTGGAAAGAAAGAAATAGAAGAATTTTTCAGCAAGTTAGTAAAGAGAATTCTTTTATCTGGGAGAAAATTAAAATTAACATAGCTGAAAGTTTGAAACATAAAATATCTTTACCCCAGATTTTGTCCCGGAGTGGTTGCATATCCTCAAACAGGTATCTCTAGACCCTAGGGATGTTACTCTCCCTGGAGGCAAATTAAACATTGGGCCATAAGTGTAAGTCAATGGAAAAGACCTCCTTTGGGATATGGAAAATTGAACACGACGGTGCTTCTAGAGGGAATCCAAGAAGAGTTGTTATAGGAGGCATTGCTAGAGATAGTCAGGGTGAGGTGCAATTCTTCTTTGCAGAGAATTTGGGTACTACTACTAACAATTTTGCAGAGGTGAAAGCAATCTATAGAGGCATGCAGAGGCTTTAAAAATTGGATGGCAAAAGCTTCAAATTGAATCGGACTCTCAAATCATTTAAAAGTTGTTATTTGATGATCGAATTGATTCTTCCTCTAATTGGCGAATAGCTAAAGAGGTATGGAGGATACAACAATTGAAGCGAAATTTCAAGAAGTTCAGATGTACAACATTCCCGTGCAAGAAATAAAGTTGTTGATGGATTAGCGAACTGGGCCTTAGATAATAGAGATCTCCTTTGGTATGGCATGCCTCCTGCATGGTGGTCCAATAAGCTCCAACGGGATATCAAACATATTCTAAGTCTGGACTCCTAACCATGATTATGTTTTTAGCTTTTCTTTTGTATCATGCTCAAGCTTGGGCAAATAGCTTTCAAGCTTGGCATAGTCATATATGTACCTTTGATTTCTATCTAATTTAATATTTTGGTGGTGTTTTTGAAAAAAAAAAAATCTGCTTTAGATGGCTTCTAATTCATTAATAAGCTTGTTGTTAGGTCTTCTATGTCTAAAATGGGTATTGGTAATAAGCAATGCTTATGTGTAGATGAGGAGTATGCTAAACATACTTTTTTTGGACTGTCATTTTGCTAAGAATGTTTGGTCTCATGTTCTATTTCCTCGAAGTATTGTTGCTCAAAAGCAAATTTGTTGGTTTGATGTTTTATTTGGTCCGATGAGATCTTATGTTAAGATGCATTTGTTTTTGCAAAATCTTTGGTTCTTCATGTCCACTAAAGTCCTACGATATCTCTCGAAAGCCCAAAATAATGATGATTTTCAAGGTAATGGCAGGGGGTTTCTATCTTCAAAAGTGAATTCATAGTTCATTTGCTTGTTGTGCAAGTCAATATTCAAATGAAAATCCCTAGAGAAGAGCTGAAGAACTTCATAGCTTCCGGCTCCATATAGATTGATCTTGACTACTTGAGGGAAACAAGTGCTTCCCTAGGTAGACAAGACCTCCTTGGCCTCATGTTCCTAATAATGGAGATGCACAAGATGAGAATCGACTAGTTGGGACCCCATTACCCAAACTTATTATCTCCGAGTTGATCCTCTCCCAGTGAAGGGGAAGCATAGAGTGGTGAACCTTTAAAGGCAATCTTTGGCTCAAGACTCCTAGAATCCTTCAATGGGCAATGGATTGTGATGAGCCTCGTACTTATAAGAGATATTGTTGCTCCCGATAATTGTAACCCTAATTCTCATGCCTTGACTACTCTTGACAAGGAAACCAAGGACTGGATTATTGCCCTTCTCCATGAAACATGTTAATGCTATATGTTGTGAAGTCCCGCAACATTTTGAGACTTTTGGTGTTTTGTACACCTTAATTTGGGCCGTGCCCATGAATGAACTTCACAATGCCTATACCTCTGTTGATCCAACCCAAATTGAAGGACTTGCTTAGGCACCCGAGCGACTCTCTCGAAGACGGCACATAGAGAATCTATATAGATAGGCCATCACTCTCTAGAAACCGAAACCGAAACTAGAAACAATAGGCCGTCGCCACATATATAGAGAGTTCGGGGTGGGGTGGGGGATGAGAGATGCCCTCGATCCCAGAGAGAGATACCATATTTATAAACGGGGTCCCAACCTTTCGGTTCTAGATAGATCAATGGCTAGTCCCCTATGTATCCTAGCCGGATCTCTCTATCGACATTCACCAAATCTCTATATAGGCCAAGATACCCCACCTTATCCTACCCGGATACTTTGCTACCATAATGCTCTGCACCTAGAAAATGTCTTCTTTCATTCACCTTGTTTCATCTTCAAGATAGAGTAGGAAGATGCCTTATAACAAGTTTGTAGATATGAGGAGATACACGAGACATACGAGGATATTATTTGTTTTCATATATTTCTACTTGGATGCATGTTCTTTTTAGTCTTTGTTCTCTTTTGGGTTTGTTACCTTTGGTGAACATTACTGTTATTATCTTATCACATCTTATAACTCTTTGAAATTAAAATGTCTTAAATAAAATAACAAATACTTTAAAGTTTTATATTCCTCATTTCTCCTATTCAAAAATACTTTTAAGATAGCTGAACATACCATTAGGGTAAAGCCCACAATTATTAAACACTACACACACACACACAAATTTCCATCGGTGCACCGTGGGTAGAGAGTCTTTCTATCCTCTATGCAGAGAGAAGGTTTTCCACTAGCTGTGAAAGTATGAAGTTATAGAGATAGCATTATTATATGCCTTATCTGATGCAGAGGGTCATATAGACATTGATATACTTTTAAAACAATACTGACAAGTCTCCCCAAGTAAATACTTTTTATATGCTCAGGTACAGAAGTTCTTATTGTGCATATGGTGACACTGCTTCCATAGGCTTTCTTGAATGATCTTGTGTGAAGATTTTCAATAGATGCCTTCTCCTCTCATTAAAAATACACAAGCTTTTCTGCAATATTTGAGTAAGTATCTGCTCTTTCTGCAGAGTATGTTTCTGTATGTATAATTTGTCTACTCTATAGATTTTAACATAAATGTTACAAAGATATGGTGCAAAAGAAATTGAAGCTATAAACAACTCTGTTTGTTAGATATATTGTTTGTCTGCGTAAAGCTTTATAGTCTTCTACCACAGTCCATATAGATGCTTAATACTATTCCTTCTATGCACAAACGATGTCAATCTCCATTATGCATAAGGGACATTACGATACTTATAGTCCCGGTAACATAAATCTATAACAAGTAGTTTCCAACAGAATACAATGCGAATAATTCCTGGAGCCCTTGGAGAGATTGAACTTTTTCTTCAAATGATCGGAACTTTCTAAAGAGGAGCTCAATGAATGTCTTACATGTAAGGTATCCTTAAATTTACGGGCAGTCATTCAATGCATCTAACAAGTTGTGTTGTGGATGAAAATCTTGATTGGGTTGCATTGAATTAAGGCTGATACATTCTTGCTGCTGTTGTAGTTGTCACCATAGTTACCAAGTTCAGAAATCCGGATCTGCTCAGAAGGAGAAAAAAATCTGGAAATCCGGAGTTCTCAAAAAGTTTGGAAAAATCTGGTTCAGTACACACACACACACAACATAAATCAAGTAAAACATGGAAAAATAATATATCCATCTTATTATTTAAATCAGGAAAAACATTGTTTAGTTATTAAATATTTATTTTAATTTTATTATTTACATTAAAAAAATTGTTATATGTAATAAAATTTAGTTATTAACTCTTATGATTAATTAAAATAATTTATTATTAACTATATTATTATTAATTTAGTTAATAGTAGATTTAATTATTATTAATATATTATTATATTATATTATACACTAAAGTTTAAAATATTAGGCCATGGTCCCATGGAGGGGGGGCTCCATAAATATTTCAGCAGGTGCTGCTGGGAAAATTTAGGAGCATTTTAGCAATTTTAAGGTCCTATGTTTTTATTACTTTCTTTAACAATACCCGCTAAGATATTATAGGATCCCATTGCAGTTTTATGATAATTTGCAGGTAAATAAAAATCAACTCTCTAAAATAGTAGAATCACAATAAATTATTGGCAAGAATGCATGTTATGTTCTACATGGGTAAAAATCAGCCTAAGTTGTAGGAGAAACTCTCAGCGCCCCCTCTCCAGCAACCTCTTAACTTTAGGGGGCAAAAAAGTGGAGCTCCTATTTTTTAGGCCTAGATTCTATTATTTCTTGTAGTTGGCTTCAAAAATAATCATGGGACCTGCTGCTACAAGAAAATAGGAGTGGAAGCCCCTCCATGGGACCATGCTCTTAGTCATTCAACTTTAAAAACCCTAATCTTTATCATAAAAATATACAACCTAAAAGTAAAATTAAAATGCAAAGTTGTTTGGCCGCCAACCACTGTTGACCACTGCCAGGACATGGACTCTGGACCACCTCCACTACTGAGCACCTTAGACCACCTCTCCCGCCTAAGCTGATGAACGCGAACTAGGAGACACACCACTGCCAAGCCTAAACTGTTGAACACGAACCAGAAAAGAGCACCATTGAGCCATGCCTAAGTTGATGAATGTGAAACATCTGCACTCTCCACCTGATGTTTTGTTTCAAACTGCGTCACGCTTTCGAAGTTCAAACTCTGCCTTGCTCGACTGCCTGTGCCTCCTACAAATGCCTCAAATTTCTTTTTCCACTTTCTATTATCACTTTTATTATCCAGTTAGCGCTGTAAAATTTTAGAGTTTTCATTTTAGGATTTTTTTGCTTTTTTAATAGTAAACTAGGACAAACTGGATTGAATATATTTGAATGCCCCAGAAAATCCAGCTCGGACCAGATCTGGTCCAGATCCAACTGAACCCGATAACTATGGTTGTCACTATTGTATCTCATTGGGGTGGAATGCTTCATCCCTATAAGGCTTAAGATAAAGAGAGGGTCCTCTTGAGAGAATTGAACTTGTTTTTCGTCTACATAGTTGATATTTCCTGCTTGTTAATAGGTACATTACAGCAATATAAAGCAAAGCTTATTAATAGGTAATATAGGTAGCATAAGGTACACTGCTAATGTAGCTTCCTTTACTTAATGAAGCATGGAAAGCTCTATGCATTTATCTTTGGCAGGAGATAACTTTTCCTTTACCTCCTTTCTCGGCACAATCCAAGCTAGTAACAGATTTTGTAAGCATATTCTGAGAGAACCATGTCTACTCTTTGAAAATGCAAGATGTGCAATCTACTGTCATAAGAGAAGATGGTTTGTATTTGTTTTCACCACACATAGGCATTGGCACTCCCACCTTGACTGGGTACTTGAAATGAGGCTAGTATATCTGGCCAAGAACAACTTCAACCTCTTAAGACATACTGAAAAAATTGAAATGGACTTCAAGATGGGGAAACCAAGTCTGCAGGAGTTTTGTTGCTCTGACTTGTGAGTACGGTCATCTTCCTTAGTAATAGGCACCATCCTCAGAAGTATCTCGACCAGACCACGGTTCAAAGCAATAACACTATTTGTCTTCACAGTGCATTCAATTGTTTCCGTATACCCAAATTTCTTGGGGCACGAAGCATGTACATGCACAGCTCTACAAGACCCAACCCATAGCTGTAAATGTATGGTTCCGGGAGACCAACAAAAACAAAGGGGAATAGGGGGAAGAGAGAAAATGAGAGCACAACAGAGACCAACCAAAATACGTGAAAACAAGATAATAAAAGCCTAATCTGGACCAATAATCAACAAACACACACATACCCTAGAATAATGCAATTTCATGACTAATAAATACCCCGTACCAAAATTAGGTGTATACACAAATGTTCAATATGGTATAATTAGATATTAGTAGTACTTATTTTTAATATCAGTTTCGTATATTATTAACCTGATTTAATGTCTTGAAAATTTCAATCTAACTTTGAATATGACTTCTATATGAGGTTATGTATCTACTTTAATTTTTAGATTGAGTCATTTGAAATTGGAGTTTTAGCACAGAGTAACCCACTTTAAAACTTATGACAGAGATATATCATGAATGGAGTGTATTTAGAGTACAAGCATGAGTGCCAAGGTAAATTACTAAATAGATTACTGTATTTAGATTTCCAAGAAATTAAGAATGCACATGTAAGGTTGTTGGCAGCTTGAATTTATCAATGGTTCATCCATAGTTTGAGTCTTTGTGAGATTATAGTCTTTTGAGAAGTGAGAGCCATTACCAAAATGAAATCTAGCCACAGGCCCACAGAGTTCAAACTTAAAGATAATGAAAATAAATTAAAATACCTTTCGGCTGTGCCGCTGTAGGGGTTGTATTAGACTATCAGTGATTCCATATGTATTCCTTGGCTTGAAATTTGAAAATGCAGGAAACCCTAGCTAAACTGTTAATCACTGTGTGTATGTATTCCTTGAAGTTTGACAAGCAGAGGGCGAAGAAACAATGAGAAGTTAAAACCCTAGCAGGCTAGCTCCACTGTCAATGCACTTATTCACAATTTCGCAGAGAGATAAAACACGGAGCAAAAATGCAGAAATAAGAATATTATCATTTTTTCCATTCTAGGTTTCAATGGCCAATTTTTGGTGATTTTGTTGAGTAATTGTTGATATTACTTGGCAAAACTCGACAATTAATTGACATTCTTCTCATCACAATTTTGAAAATTTTCCATTTGATTGATTGTTTTGTAGTTGACTTGCGATTAATCACCGGTATTTGGCAATTTTGATACTGTGGTTTACATTATAAAGTTTCGACATGATAAATACAATATTCCACAGTAACACCTTCGAGGAGTATTCCATTTTTATCTAATGTTAAACTTTGGAATTTATTAAAACATATGGAAATACTAACATTTGATTGATTAAGAACATAGTAGGAAAAAAAATTTCAAGAAAAAATTGTTGTTCCCAAAGTAAAAGTTTTTTCAAAAAATCGCGATTAACAAGGAAAAAATAGAAAAAAACTGAAAAACACCAAAAAAAAAAATGTGACAAAAAAATTGTTTTCTAATTTTAAGTCATTTCCATTGCATTGAGATACATATTAGGCATTTCAATTGCATAGAGAATAGATACAAGTTATGAGAGGAAGATAAATGAGATTGTACACCATCAAAATCGACAAATTGTTTTCTTTCATTAATCTATATACTGTTCAATTTCATTACATTACAAAAAAGTGAGGGAGCCAATGGCAAGGTAGACTAGTGATCAGTATTCAACACATCTAGACTCTAGATGTTGAAGCTCTAGTGTCAGATCCTCTCCTTATTTGAGAGATGAACTCGTCGCCATACCCACACTCCTCCAATATGTCCAAATCCTCTGTCTAAAATAGGCTCATCATCATTTTCGAGCCATTCAGATTCAGGATCAATTTCATCAAGGTCAATCAGTTGGTCTTCCTTGATGGTACATGACATTATCAAATAGAATGCATATGTTAGTGACTTTGCGAATAATACTTCCTAACCTTGGCATGTGAATTGAGAATTAAAAAATGCAACATTTCCTAACCTTGCACTTTCTTGATCTTTAGGCAAAGATTGTGGTGGACAAACACCAAATCATTCATTTGTTCTTGAGTGAGTTGATTGCATTTTTTGGAATGTATATGTTCAAACACACTCCAACTACACTTGCAAGCGGATGAACTACATGGCTGGCTCAAAATGTGCATTGTCATCCATCGAAGGTGTTTGGCTTCTTTGCCAAAGAAATCCCACCATTGTGTTGCAAAAACAAATTTTGTCAACATTGTAACATGCACACTTCAATCAAAATTTAACACCTTTACCATATGTGTGTAAGAAAACTGTCTACCTGGTTTGCAGGTCTTCCTTTCTATGATGGCCGACTTACAGGACAACAAATCCCTTGCCTGCTCATATATCGGCAACTCTTCCATAGCTGCCTCTAACTCTTCTTTTTGGGAAACATTGTCTCCATGCACTTAAATAGGCCCTATGTGACCTTTGTATCGTTTGAAATGAGTCACTAAAGAATGACATTGGATTCAAGAAATATCTAGTTGCATAGAGGGGGGATACATTTGTCGATCCCATATGTTATCCACTATCCCCCATAAACTGTTATTCTCCAATTTGCTCATAATATCCTCTTTGGCCCTATCCATGGCCTCATACAGATAACCCATGGGGATTTATCCCCATCGACGAGTCTCAATACTCGAACTAGAGGCTCAAAGAATAGGACAATTTGCTCTGCCTCTTCCCAAAAGACAGGGAAAACATACTCACCCACAGTTCTGCCATCCATATGTTTTGCAAAGGAAGAGTCCACCCACTCAGTTGAAACAAACATTTGTTTCAAATTCATTTTTTGTTGTACAGAGTCTAAAATGCAAGGAAGCACTTTGGGTTACGGTTAAGGTGTACTTATAAAAATAAAACTAAATAGGTAAATCTTGTAAATTTGTAGATATTTTGATTAAATAACCCAACCCTAAACGCTGGAAAATCAACATTTAGGGTTAGGGTTTATTTAATTTTGGATCAACAAATTTACAACAAACGGTACCTAGTCGGTGAATGCTGAAAGCAGTTGAAAACCCCCTAAATATTGTTTGAAAACTGCTAAAAACGCTGAAAATCTGGCTCAAAATTAATGAAATAAAACTCAACAAACTCTTTTTTACATTTATAGGCAAAATCACGATTTTTTGAATATATCTAGGTTTTTCGCAATAAATTGCAATTTTTCCATATTGTTTATTTAAAAAATCGCGATTTGCAGGTTTCACACGGTTTATGTGAACAAGTCCGTACTGGGTCAAAAAACCGAAGTTTTAACTGGTAAAAAATGCGGATTTTATGGGGGTTGATATCGTGCAATTTTTTAAACACGATTAAGAACATAAAATTATTTCATCTAATAGATGCTATATAAACCTGCCTTTGGCATGAATAAAAAGAACTAAATTGTTTTAAAGTAAAACTTCTTTTCGCATAATATGACTGGTACCTTGAGATAAGCAAGCGAACAATAGAAGTATGACCTCCAGCAGCAGCATAATGCATGGGAGTGAATCCATTAGTCTTGTGAGGACTTATTATTGACCCCTTATCCAGCAACTCCTTTGCGCATTCATGATGCCCGTGAGAACAAGCCTATATCATATTTGCAATTCAAATTAGACAAAACCTTATATGGTAGAAGTCTAGTTTATTTTACAATTAGAATGTGCAGATTGTGTGTTAGTAACTGAAGCGTATGGACAAGATTATAACACATCAAGTAAAGAAGAAAATGGAAACCATTACATTCCATCAAGCAGAAAAATTATTTCATTAAAGAGAAGCGAGTATATATTTCAATTGATTTGTGGTATAAGAAAAATATTATTCATTCTTATATAAACATGTGAACTACCCCCGCCCCCAAATTAATAAATACTTTTCCTCTTATTTCAAACTCAAAGTCAAATTTCAGTTTTTATTGAAAACATTCTTTCAATGAAGCTTTCTATATTTTCTCAACAGTATATCAGATATTTTCAATAAAATCACGGATCTAATCGGTTGTTTAACACAACATTTTCAGAACATGTTAGACGATCCTTGCTGCAAATGAATGCCAGTAGTGCAGATTGCTTACTATAGCTACCCTTGTATCATCATCCTTTACAGTACTAATGTGTGAGAATATCTATATGGAAGTGTTACCAGGATCACCAATCTATCAGTGAAATTCCGATTTCATTTACGAATTGTTTTCAAAAGGAATAAAATAATTGAATAAGTTGTAATCCTATCTATGTGGATGATGGTGAAGTGCATTTTCCACACCTTCCACCAAGGTGTGAATCCCAGGAGATAACAAAATGGGATGAAGTTGGATTCAATTCCTATACGAATTCAATGGAATGGACACCCCAGTCATTGGCACTAAGCTGAAGAAACGATCATTCGTGCACTTGATACCAACAGATGCTAAAAGACTGAAGGATTAGAATGTTTATCCTTCAATCAAAAAAATAATGATTGAAATTGTCATTTTTTAAATCAGGGTAAAGTTGCTAGATCTTGAAAATCAGCTAATAAAGCAAAAACCAAAAAAAAAAACCTTCATTTGTTTTGCTTGGAGGGATTTAGAGTACTCGTCCCAACAAACAGTGAAAGGTATCATGAATGCCAATTGGAACACATTTCAAGCATTGGTCATGCTCTTTGTGGGACTTGTACACGCATAAGTCATCGAGTTTGGGGTTGTTAGTTGTTGTTCCTGACGTATTTTGCAATTTATGCAGCGGTGGTTCTTGCACAGTGGTGATTCCTGCTTTAACCTAAGAGTCATTACGGCAGCCATTTTTGTACTAATATTCATGTTGGTAACGCTCAAATATGTATTAGTGTACTAAATGTTGGTAGAAGATGTATAGCTTGAAACATTTTCTGGTTTTGGCCTTCATGGCTAAAACAAAATGCTAATGTAGAATATAAGGTTTATCGTTTATTATTAAGTCACTATCACTTATGTATTAACTGATGTACGGTTGTAACAACCTCAACCATTTTGTAACTGTCTCTTGCATCATAAACTGACAGAAACACAAACTACAAAGTGTACATTCCATTTTTTCTTTTATGGTTTCTATGTTCACATCTTCTATCATTGGTATCAGAGCCCTTGGTGCTCAAAGGAGTCTGCAAATCGAGGAGAAAGGGTAGGACATGAGGTTGTTAAGAGGCTCAAGCATGGGCATGAAGAATATCCACTTCACTTAAGGCACGGGATTTTTGCACATATCAAAAATACAGTCAAGCTTCAAGAGTTTGAAAGGCCGTTGAAGGCATGAGCTCACAATTGCCATTGTTTGACTGCCATTATTGCTGCCATTACAAAAATACAATCATGAATCAATACAATCATGAGTAAAAACAAAATAAACTCGCCACTTTCTATTACCAAAATACAATCACAAATTTCAGATATCGAGGGCACATGATGCAGTTATGGTCATGGTTCCCACTGAAGGGACACCTTACACCATGCAGCCCTCGTCAAAGTAGACCTCACAAGTGCGAGATCCAAGGAACATCTTCTAAGAAACAATGACAAATGCTTATATTAATGCAAGGATATAATTTACAGATTCAGGGACAACGCCAATTCACTCCAATTACAGTCTTCAAAGAGACTCCACAAGAATTTTGCAAAGAATTCCAACACTAGACCTATCCTAAGCTTGCAGACTCTACTAAGATTCTACAAAACCAACCTCTGCAACCTCTGACTCACTTACAAGGACAATCGATCTTAATGCTTCAGATTAAGATTTGGGCTTCTTAAGAAGCCTCACAAGCTTATAACCCCCTTCTACATAGACAATTCGCAAGTCCTCGGGCGGGAGAGTAAAGATACTAATGCAGGTAAAGATCGCCTAAGAGAATATTCTTTCAGGTGTCCTTGGTTTGCTGGAGATTTTCACAGGAATGCTCCACTTTGTTGGATCAAGCTTCAAACTAGATGGTTTTACTGGATCCTGGCCATGAAGGACAAATCAAGGCCCATGTGCACTCTCTACAACAGCGTTGATGTTGACAGTCACTCCAAGAGCTTATAGATTCAATCATTTGATCAATTATGAGTGAACACGTCAAGACATAGTATTTGGCGGATTCCACCGTGTTTAAGGATGTGACAACATTCCCGGTTCCAAGCATCGGTCTGTGCAAGTTGTGTGCGGCATAACTACAGAGAGTGTGTACAATTTAATTGCGCAATGTGACTTTGTGTGCGAGGGGGCTTGGGGTAAGCTTACACAGCGAAGTTTGGTAAGTTTACCTTGTTGAAATCAGCAAAGGCCAATATTGGTTGTTATGTGACCTTCTCCTTTAACTTCTAGAATTCATACTCCGCATCCATGGTCCACAACAACTCATCCTTTTGCATCACCTCTATGATCGTTGTGCAAATCTCACTGAATCCTCTGATGAACATCCAAGATGCTTCATGAAATCAATGGAAGCTACAACCTCCGTGACACTTTTGGGTGACAGCCAATCCACTATAGCTTGCACCTTCTCAGGATCCATCTTCAAGCCTTTATGAGATATCACAAATCCCAAGTATACCAACTCTTTCCGCATGAAACTACACTTCTTTAAGTTTACTAGCAGGCTCACCTCGTGCAAACACTCTAACACTTTCCACAAATGGACTAAGTGCTCTTCTTGCATTTTGCTAAAGAGCATAATGTTATCCAAGTAAACAATGACAAACTTACCCATAAATGGCTTCAACACTTATTCATCAACTACATGAATGTGCTTGGTGTGTTGGTTAGCCCAAACGGCATGACCAACCACTCATAAAAACCATCCTGCATTTTGAACGCAATCTTCCACTCATCTCCTTCCCGATTTTGATCTAGTGGTATCCACTCTTCAAATCAATCTTAGTCAAGTACTCGCTCCACTCAGACAATCAATCAAATCATCCATCTATGGCAATGGAAATCTATACTTGATAGTAATCTTGTTGATGGCTTTAGAATCAATGCACATTCTCCATTGCCTCCTTTCTTTAGTGCCAATATTGTGGGTATTGCGCACAGCCTTGGAGACTCGTTGATCAACCCTTTGTTAAATAACTACAGTTGACTCATCATTTCTTCATTCTCCATACGTGTCGATCTATACACGGCTTACTTTGGTAAACTAGCATTGGTATCAAGTCCCTCTGATGACTAATGCTATGAGTAGTTGATAATCCATCCAGAATATCCTTTGTCATGATATTTACGTACTCACCTATCATCTCTTTCGCCTTCTATGGGATCTCCATGTTTGCATGGTTGCACACTACCCTACTTTCTGCACAAGCCTTAAAATGAATGCAAAACATCTACCATGCCCTTTTACAGCATTCAATAACTCCTTTCTTGAAACAAGCAATACCTACAGACTCCTCTCAACATCTACACTTGAATCCTTGGTGGCTTGAAAGTGTACTTTCATTTGTCTTTCACCGATGTGTAGGTATTTTTGCAATCATCTTGAACCACTTGTCTATCATATTGCCAAGGCCTCTCTCGACAAACCATGGCATACGTCCATGGGCATTACATCACATAGGACTTCATCTTCATATGCATTAATCTTGATGTGTACTCTACATTGCTCATTCACAAGCAATTGATGACCCTTCAACAACAACAATACATTATGCGGGTTCGGTGCACAATCTTCTTGAAACCAAAATTCTTTACAATCTCCTCAAAAACGAGAATATTAGTGCTACCACTATCAACAATGACTTTACAACACTTACCTCCAGACTTGCAAATGGTTTTGAATAGATTCTTCCTTTGCGCATGCATGTTGTCTTCTTTTGAAGGCTTGATAACACTCTCTTCATCATCAATGCTTCACCACATTCGGGTTCTTCTGTGATACTTGTTGATGGATGACTCTTTGTGTCCGCATGTTGAGCAACATGATTGTTGGCATCATTTCTCTTGCTGCCACTTTTGTGCGGTTTGTGGACACTCGAATGCATAATGTCTAGTTTCTTGAGAACAAGATTTGTTCGACGTCATCCTTCACATGGCCATCTTTGACGTTGAGTTGGTAGAACTCCTCAGTGTACTTCTTTAGACTCAATTCCTTCAGTAAATTTTGCAACCACTTGAATAGATGATACCGGTAATCCATAGGCATACACTTAGCCTTCAACTTTGTCACCATTCGATGTAATGTCCCCATTTTTGAAGACCCTTAGCCTATCATTCCCTGTGGGCTTTAGGGATGTTGCAAGGGGAAAATTATATTAAATAATTTTATAATATTACTTGGAGAGTGATTTTTATCATTTGACATTATAAAGTAATATTTATTTAATATTTATGGAGCAAGTAATTATTTAATTAAATTCCCAAAATGCAAATTAAAAAGGGGAATTAATTAAATAATATTTAGGTGGCTTTTAAATATTAAAATCACCCTTTTAAAAAGGGGACGCCACACCTAGGGAAAATAAACTACTTTTATTTAATAATTTCCCTCTCCTAGGGATTTCGAATTTTGTGCCTCCTTGCTTATAAAAGGAGTGTTAGGATCATTGTTAGACTTATGTTATGATGATATTTATTTTATGCTCCATGCTTGGAGTTGGGATGCATGCCCATTAATGTTCTCTCTCTCTTGCGTGGGAGTTTTTGTGTTGGTTGATATTCAATTGAAGTATCTTCATTAGATTTGCAAATCTACTTGTTGGTGATACCCTTTCTAGCTTTGGCGACTTGTCTAGAGTATTGGCGCATTTTATTGAGAGTGAAATCTGCATATTATTGAATATTGTGAAGGGTTTGATGGTGTTTTATAATCTGCTGGTTATTGTTGGTTTTGTCCTAATTAAGGCGACTTGATTTGAGCATCTTTTGGCATGTTTTAAGAGTGAATAAACTATATTTGTAATCTGATCTGAGTTGGCTTGATTTTCTGAATGTGGGCAGCCATTGTGGGATGCTTTTGAAGGTTTCCAAGGGCTGGAAATAATCTACATGTTTTATGCTAACCCTAGCGACTGGGTTTAAGATTTTGAGGGCTATTTTGGAGGGTTTCCGGTGGTCATAAAATTCAGATCTTTAGTTCTTTGGAAAGATCTTAATTTATAGAATAATCTGCATTTTATTTGAAGAGAAAATATGGGATATTGAAGGAGTTATGCATTTTTGAATATTTCAGCTGTCTGCAGGCTTTTCTGGGTATGGTAAATTAATATTTATTTCAGATCTGCAGTTTGGGGTTGATTTAATATTGCATTTGATTATAGAAATTAGGAGGAATAAGGATAAATTGATTTCATAATTTTGGAAGGGTTTTGGTGCCCTAAAAGTGCTGGGCGACCTACTTTTTAGGTCAAAATTAGGGTTTCGGGTTGGCTGTGCGAAATCTGATTTTTGCATATTGTTCTTCATATTTTTGTGGTCCATTATCCAAAATTTCAGCTCATTTGGACTTCTCTAGCCAAAGATATGAATTTTAGAAAATTGCAGCTGTTGGGGTTTGAAAATTAATTATTTACAGCTGTGTGTGATCAAATTTGTATTGATTCCTGACTTATCCTAGAAGGGGATATTACATTCGATCCCATTTCTTCGACTTGTCCTTACCTCTCTCGAACTCTCTCATTTGCACATGATCCCACCACAAGGATGCATGGCCTTTCAACTTGGTACTCACAAATCTAACCTTCTTGTTATCCTCCACACCTTCGTACTCAAATTACTTCTCCAATTATGCGATCTAGTCTACCAAATATTCTAGGTCCAAGTTCCCACAAGATAACATGGAACTATGCTCGATTTGCTTCCAATCCTCATGATTGATTGCAAAAACTAATCCTCTTGTGCATCCAAATGCTCTTCCACATCTTTTTGTTCTACGGATCCTCTCGGTTTAATCATGGTCGCTCTCATCTTCATCCACAACTCCTATGCATTGTGGGGTCTCCGTAGCCTCTAAGCGAGGCTTGTATTCCCCTTATCACATTGGCTAAGTCAGCTAGTCTCAACGCTATGTTCACCTTTTGTGCCATATTTTCCTCATAATTCTCTCACAACAAGATTTTGTGACCTCACACCCTTTATCCAACAACACAATACTAGAGATGTTCACAACTACCTTATACCCACACCCCTCGTATGGAAAGTAGCAAATCCTAAGGTCACTCATAGAACCCAAATTGATGTTTACACTAATCTCTGCAGCAAGAATCAAATCCTATACTTTTCCTGAGGCTCAAAGAGATTGGCATTTCCGAGACTCTTTTAGTTGCCATCATGCACCTATATGAGGAGGTTCTGGGCCGTCTTCGAACAACCACTGGGTTCTTTGACTTCATTAGGAGTACCATCGGGGTCAAGCAGGGTTGCCCTTTGTCTCCTACATTGTTCAATATCTATATGGACGAGCTGGAGGAATTTCTCAGGATCACATCCAAGAGGGGGACGGTTGTCTTCTCCACCAAGTTCTGATCTATATTCTTCTTTTTGCGAATGATGTGGTCCTTGCCTCCTTGGCGGAAGGTTTACAGAGACAATTGGATGCTTTAGCCCTCTTTTGTGACCACAAGCAACTGACAGTTAACCTAAGTAAGACCAAAATTATGATCTTCAATGCTCTGAAGACATCTGAGTTTCATTTCTTCTACAAGGGGAAGAGCTTGAGATCACCAGCTCTTACACTTACCTGGGAGTACTCTTTTCTGGACCTCGCTTCAGTCTACGACCGGCACTTCAGCCTCGAGTTAATAAGGGCTATGGCTCCTTAGCGATCTTGGAGAGACAGTGCTTCCGCCATCACTTCCAGGACATCCCGTCCAAGTTATCCCTCTCAGATTCTCTTGTCAGGCCCACGGTTCTTTATGGCTTGAAGGTTTGGGGACCCTCTTTACTCAAGTCCGACCAATGGGCTGCGGTCAAAGAGTTCAAATCCTTTTACCAAAACATATCATCATATGCAAGGAGACAAGAAACATCATTCCCATAGCTAATGTTATTGACAACTCGGCTCTAATCACTCGGCCGGTGTTATTGGAATTGGGAAAATCACTCCCGTTCGAGCCCCTTTCGATTCCAATTGATGTGGCTACGAGATGAACATCTTCCTTCTTTAATTGAGAAATGGTGGAGGGAAGATCAGCCTCACCATGGTACTAAAATGTTCTGCCGTCACAAAAACTGCAGTACCTCGTGAATCAACTCAAGAAATGGAATATTTCAAATTTTGAAAAAAATGTTCATGCAAAAAAAACAAGAAGTCTTGGAAGCCTTATAGGAGGTGTCTCAACAAATAAGGCTACAGGGTACTCAAAGGAACTATGAAAACAAGAAAATCCTACTTAAGCGAGACATTAACCGAATGGGAATTAAGGGAGGAAATATTCTGGAAATAGAAAGCCAGAATTAAGTGGCTGAAAGAGAGATAAAAATACCTCCTTTTTCATAAATCCCTTCTAGCTCACCGCTCCAACAATCATATTGCTTACCTAGACAAAGAGGATAGAACCCGGACAAATACACATGAAGAAATTCAACACGTTGCCACACACTACTTTTCGAGTTGTTTAGGGCTATTAATCTAGACAGGAACGCACAACAACAATTGTTTAACAAAGTATTCCTTCTTTGGTTAGTGAGGCAAACAATATGTCACTTTTATGCAACCGGGGTCGAAAAGGAGCTTCAAATTGTTGTGTGGGCCATGAAAAAAGGGAAAACTCCAAGACCTGATGGATTTCCGATTGAATTTTATCGAGTTCTAGGATATTATTAAAAATATTTGCTTGATGTAGTGGAAGAATGCGAGACAAGAAAAGACAATTCTTAGGGCCATCAACTACACCTATATTGCTTTAATCCCTAAGAAACAGGAGGCTTCGACTATTACAGAATATCGTCTCATCGCTCTATGTAATGTGTTGTACAAAATAATCACTAAAGTAATGGCTCAGCGATTGAAAACCATAATTGACAAAGTAATATCTCCTAAGCGAGGTGGATTTGTTCCCCATAGACAAATCTATGATGACATTGTGTTGGCTCAAGAATCTCTTCACTCTATAAACATTCGAAGAAGACAGCCATGTTTGTAAGACTTGATTTATCTAAAGTCTATGATAGGGTAAGCTGGACCTTTCTTTCGACATCCTTCTCTGTTTTGGGTTCTCTCCTCTATGGGTGTAGTGGATACAAACTTGTATTTCATCAGTTTCTTATTCAATTATTGTTAATGGCAATCCTACAAAACAATTTTCTGCATCGCGAGGTATCGTGTAGGAGATCCTTTATCTCCGTTCTCGTTCGTCATAGTTGCGAAATCATTTGGTAGACTATTTGTCGGGACAAGAATCCAAATAAAGTGCAAGGTATAAAATTGGCGACACAGGTGGACCCACTATCTCACTTACAGTTTGTTGATGATTCGTCTATAATGGGGGCTGCATCTATGAAGGAAGCTACTCAGATCCATAAAAATTTGGAACTTTTTTCTAAGGCCAATAGCCGGGATATTAATAGACATAAGTCAAAACTAATTTTCTTCCATTGCTCGCCAAGGTGGAACGGGACATACTGACAAAACTTGGATTTCAAAAGACCACATTACCTTTAAAATATTTGGGTATTCCATTGGGCTCTAAAAGAATCTCTGATTGGGGCTGGCTACTTGCTAAGATCCAACAGAAATTTAGTAATTGGACTAATAGATGGTTATCATCAGGGGGAAGAATAACCTTAATCAAAGTTGTGTTGCAAGCTATTCCTGTATATTTTGCTTCTCTCTTGAATATTCTAGCAACAATCCTACACCATTTAGATTCTATTAGTCAAAAATTCCTGTGGTCAGGCATCCGACAGGCTCGGAAATGGTATCTCATGCAATGGACAACATTGTGTCTCGCGAAAGAAAGAGGGAGGATTGGGATTTGGAGCTACCGTTCGAATAACAAGACCACAGCAGCAAAATTATATTGAGACTTCAGCAAAATCCGGACCAATTATGGAGTATTAATATAAGAGCAAAATATACACATGGAATAAGACACCATGACATAGTCCGATACTCCTTACCTTCCAGGTGGATCTCCCATTCTTATAGTTCTCGGGGTGGAGAAGGAATTATCAAGCAACAATTGCTTGGGAAAATTAGTAACGGCGAGAAGGCAAACTTACGGACGGATTCATGGGATGGCCATCCTCTTTTGATCAAACAATATCCACATCTTAGTAATATTATGGAGATCCTCCATGGACAAGGAAAAACTAAGGTAAGGCACTATATTCAGCCTGCATACCCAGGGAGTGAATGGATTCCTCCATCTTTGTGGCAGATTAACTTGACTCAGGCACAAGTTCAATTCTTCCAAACTCTTCTGCAAAACAGATCCTTTGTACGAATTCGACATTTGATACATTAGGATGGGGAACTGAGCAGGATGGAAAGTATTCAATAGCTAAGGGCTATAGATTATTAGTGGGCCCTTATCCACATCCTTGAAAGATATCTTTATGGACCTCCAACAACTGACACTTTCTGTGGCCTAAGGTGAGATTCTTTGTTTGGCTTCTCATCTATCATAGAGTTCTTACAGGTGATAATTTGATGAAAAGGGGTATGGTTGGACCCTTTTGGTGCCCTTTATGCAGAAATGCAGAAGAGACCCTAACTCATCTCTTCTTTCAATGCCCCTTCACTTTGGCACTATGGTGTACACTAGCTAATTGTCTTTCGGTAACATGGCAATCCCCTGTGAATATAGTGGACACTATTAGAGGGTGGAAAAATTCAGTTAGAGATACTCAAGACTTTGCCAAAGGAATATGGTTGGTTGTTTCTCTTTTGTTGTGGAATGTTTGGAAGGAAAGAAACAGACGCATCTTCAAGTTAGAAAGCAGAGACAGGTGGTATATCATGGACTTGACTAGAAGTAATATTGCAGAAACTATCATACACAATCTAAAACTTCCATCTCCTTTGCCTGAGAGGTGGAAAGCTCTCTTACAAAAACTAAATCTAGAAAACACACAATTGCAAATAAAGCAAGCTACCAAACAGATGGTACCTTTTGCTCTTAAAATATGGAAGCCTCCTCCATTCGGAGTTATCAAATTAAACATTGATGGGGCAGCTAGAGGTAATCCGGGTCCAGCCAGTATGGGAGGGATAACTCATGACTCCTTGGGAACTCCTCTTTTCTTCTTTGCATATCAATTGGGACACTACACTAACAATGTGGCTGAAATATGGAAGTCCCGCGTGCTCTCCTGAAAGCATCTAAACTAGGATGTCCTAGTATCATAGTAGAATCAGACTCCAGGGTTATTATTAACCTTCTACAAGCCCCTGAGCAACATCCGTCTAATAATTGGCTTATTGCCAGAATTCAGGATCAGATAAAACTCATTGCCAACCAGTTCCAAACAATCATATACTCTCATGTCCCTAGGGAGCAGAACAAGATAGCTGATGGATTGGCCAATTGGGCTTTAGATCATTCTAATCTGATAAACTTTGGTCCTATACCCCTGATATGGCCCCAGGAGAAACGGAAACAAATAGAGCGGATCCTCTCTTTGAAATCACATGATGGATAAATCACAAATATGCTATCTCTTCTCTTTTATTTGTACTTGGAAATCAAAAGATATCTCATCCAGTATGAGTATAATTGCTTGGCATTGTAATTTGTACTTTATAATTTTATTAATATAAATATGGTGGTTTTTGTTTTTAAAAAAATATCATCCTGGTAGAATTTGGAGCTCGTCCCTTTAGGTTGGAAGCAATTTTTGGCCTTGTCTCCCTCCTACATCGTATTCGGAAGCTTGTTGATTCCTCTGTGGGAAGGGGTGAGTATCCCTACCCGACTTACGGTTCCTCTCGAGGCCATTGCTTTAGCCAATTATTCTTGTCGTTCTCGTTGTTGGGTTGTCGACGTGTCACGACTTCTTAAGTCTATTGGTATTCAGACAGATCACCTCCCTCCATACAGTTTTTCCTTGAACGCTCATGCCCATCTCCTTCCAAGAAAGCAGATCTAAACAAAATCATCAGAGATGATATCTACAGACGCGATTCATTCGACTTCTGGACCAACCCCCAGGGTGGGCTTCAACCGAAGATGGCCTTCTATGTTGCGCATTTTCTTGAGGTCAATAATGGCATTATTTCTCGGCCCCAGTATATTTCCGGCATTGGATGCACGCCCTTCACATTTCCCTGGGTCAATTCAGGGTTGGCTCTCATAGGAACCCAGCTTGAAAGTGATCATCAGATTGACCATTCAGAGCGGATTTTCCAGCTCTACTCCCTCCAGGAGATCGAAACGGAAGAGCACTTTATTTTTTGGTGCCCCGTCTACTACGAGATCAGAGGGAGATTTCACTATCTATTCAAAGAGCGTCTGACCTTCGCGACTTCTTCAGATACTATGATCAGAGGTGCCTTGCTCTCTATCTGCATGAGGCTCTTAGGCTTCGGGAGGAGACCCTTCACCTCCTTCTAGATAGACGACTTATCAAGATCACTTCCTTCTTTACAGTGCTCTCCCCTAGGAGGGGCACCAAGCAGCAGTGATACCAACCCTAATTACCAGACGAGATCAGTCCGGACTTGGGGCATTTTCTCACAGACCAAGGACGCCCAAACACAAACGAGGTCGAGACCATCCTCTCATAGATGGCCTTTGAGATCCACCAAATGTACACGGAGAGTTCCTCCCTCCTTCGGGCATCGACACCCCAAGATCTTCCAGAGCCTCTGATTCCAAGCTTCAACACATTACTAGCTTCTTTCATTCGGCCTTGGATGCTAGTTGAGGGGGTCTCCTTCCTGCCTCCTCTTCCTTCCTTTTCCTCTTCTGCATGTTCGGGTTTTGCTCGTCTTTGCATGATTTTTTTGGGCCTCTCTTTTTGCCCATTTTTCTTTCCCCCTATTTCTTCTTCCTCTCTTTTATGGTTGTATTTAGGGACCTTTTGGTTCTCTAGCTGGGTTCTTCTTTACTTTGTATTGTGCAGTCCCATTGACCTACTTTTGTGGTCACTCGTTGGACATTTAATATATTTATCTCATCTTATCTTATCTCAAATCCTAAGATCTAATACCAAACTAATGTCGTCATAATTAAGGTTCCCACCGAAGGGACACCTTACACCATGTAGCACTTGTCGAGTAGACCTCACAAGGAAAGAGCTCAAGCACATCTTCTAAAGAAACAATGACAAATGCTTATATTAAAGCAATGAAAGAAATTACAAATTCAAGCACACCACCGATTCACTCCAATTATAATCTTTAAAGAGACTCCACAAGAATTCTACAAAGAATTCCAACACTAGACCTATCCTAAGCTTGCAGATTCTACTAAGCTTCTACAAAATCAACCTTTGGCTCACATTTACAAGGACAATCAACCTTAATGCCTTAGATTAAGATTTGATCTTCCTAAGTTGCCTTAAGAGCTTACAACCCCCTCTACTTATAGAATTTACAAGTCCTTAGGCGGAGAGTAAAGATACCAAAGGGGGTAAAGATTCCTTGAGAGGATAATCTTTCGGTGTCCCTAGTTTTTCAATGATCTTCACAAGAATGCTCCCCTTCGTTGGATCAGGCTTTGAACCAAATGGTTCTACTAGCCCTTAGTCATGAAGGATGGAACAAGGTTTGCCTATGCTCTCTACAATGTATCGATGTTAATGGTTCTTTATAGGTGGTTGTAGTTTCAATCATTTAATTGACTAGAGTGGTCCCGTCAAGACATAGTACTTGGTGGCTTTCGTTGGCATCTAATGGTGTGACAATGATGTTTGCAGCTTCTACACATGCATTGGTGACTTTGATCAAGCATCGCAATCGGTGCAAGTAGTGTGCGGCATGACTACACAATGTGTGCACAATTCAATCGCGCAATGTGACTTTCTGCGAGGCGGCTTGGGTAAACTTACGCAGAAAAGTTAAGTATTATGTGGCTTCCGTAGTGTTGCGCAACATAGATATGCATAGATAACAATTGATAGGATTGGACAGGCATTCATGGTTTCCACAAAACAGCAAAGGTAATGGAGTTTTATGCAGATTTCGTGAAAGCAACTAGGACAAAGGATCTTTGTGCGGCTTTACTGAAAATTGGCTTGATCGCACACTAATATTGTGCAAAACTTATTGTCTAATACTAAGTGTTTTTGGTTGTGAGGGATTGCGCATAAACTTGGATGCTCCCGCATCAACACATTTTTAGTCGCGAATTTCAAATATCAAAGGCTCGCTTTTCCTATCGAAACACTAAGACATGTTCAAGGTCACAGTCTTGCACAAAATCAAGGGCATTTGAAGTCATTTATGGTACAATTTGTGTCAAATAAGGAGCGGATTCAAGCACAAACATGCAAGATCCAAATGTTAGGGCATGACACTACCCTCTAGTATTTCATCTTGGCGACAATATTCAATTTTATTTTGGTGAAAACTTTTCAGGCATCCACAGTCATTTTCTTATGTTTGCATTTTTTTTTAAATTGGCTTCCTTATCTCTGCATAAATAAACAAATTTCATGTTGTAAATTGGGTTATTTGAAAGGTGTTATTTTTTGTTTTATTTTTTTGAAAAATGGAAATGCTTTATTAAACAATTATTTTGGTCTCAACTTTCACACCTAGAAAGTAAAAATATAGATGTAACCGCTGAACAAAACTTAGTGGGGAATAGTGAATGGGAATGAAAAACCACCAACAAATGCCATTAAATTTCCGAATCGACAAAGCAGAGATGATAAAGACAAATCTATTATTAGTCTTGCTCTCTTCGATTCCAAGTTACATCATGTAGACCTAGAAAAATCATCCAAGGAGATCTAGGAGAATTTGAATATATTGTTTAGAGAAAAGTGGTTAATGCAAAGCTTTCTCTAAAGCTTCAGCGATTTAGATTCAAGATGGATGATAGAGTCACTATGTCTAGCTACATAAGCAATATGAGGTCTCTTACCGCACAACTAGCGGATGTCAAGGCTGCAATAGATGGCAAGGATGTCAAAGCTAATTTGTTAAACAATTTGTCTTCTAAATACAACAATGTCATTTTTACTCTCAATTAAATACATTCTCAATCTCTAGAAGATATGATTTCAGCTCTCTTAGCTGAAGAAAAGAGAACAACTGCAGGAGATACAGAAGGTGATCCTCAACATGAGAGTGCATTCTACTCAAGAAATTATCGTAGAAGATCAGATAAAGACAAAGGGGAGATTGAATGTTATTACTAAAAGAAAAGAGGTCACACAACATGGAATTGTAGCATTTGAGCCAATGATGTTCTCAAGGGAAAGCTCAAAGGCATACCAAATGAAGTTGATATAGCCATTGTTGAAGACCCACCGGATGTTGAAAGTGGTGAAGAATTTGTTGATGAAGAATACGTATTTTAAAGAAGTCCCACACTTTGAAGACATGAAGGGATTTAGTGTAGATGAAGCTCGACATGGATGGCTGCTCGGCTAGTTCGCGAGTTTGTGGATGTTGGGAATTATACCCTTACGAGGGTCATGAGACAACTTGATAGAGCATTGTGGATGTAGGTGAACATGGATGGTTGTCCAATAATTTGGGAGGTTCGTAATTTAGGAGTTTGGGGAGGTGAAATCTGGGAACTCAAGAATTCAACACGGGCTACACCTATATAAAGGTTTAAAGCTTGACTTGATGGAACTCTAGAATTGTTTTCAAAGAAAATCTTTTGAAGAATGTGTGCCCCTATTTGGTTTTGTTATTTTAATCTTTTGTCAATATGTTTGTTTTTTTCTTTCTATAGTGTAAGCCTTAAGAGGGGATATTAGAATATAAGGCTTATCATTTATTATTAAGTCACTATTAGTTATGTATTAACTAATGTACGGTTGTAACCACCTCAATCATTTTGTAACTATCTCTTGCACAATAAAATGATAGACACATTTCAGTTTTTGTAATGTCCCCTTTTCCCAATCGAAGACCTTTGGCCCATTTCATCAACCCGACGGCCAAAGGAAAAATATAAGGGTGACTTAAGTCGCAATAAGTTATTACAAAGTGCAAAAATATCAATAAAGCACTTGTATTAATTTATTTGACTTAATAATATATTTGTAATCTCTAAATAGGTGCATTGGGTCTAATATTATGTTGTATCCTTTCTAGGGAGAGTAGAAAAGAGACCCATGCTATTTTTGTGTCATCCCTAGGCAAAATGCAACTTGGACAAAGGAGGGAAAGTAGAGTTTAGAAAGGATAAAAACTATTACTCTTCCCAAGAAAAGTGCGACTTGGCATGGGGGGCCAAAATAGACATTAAGAAAATAATAAAACATTATTTAATGTTTATTTGCCCAAGGAGAAAAGTGCGGCTGGGTTTGGGCATACTTTTAGGGTATTTTGGCACTCTTTTCTCATTAGAAGATGGAAAGGTCATTTTGTAATATTTTTCCTATAAAAAGGAGAGGGGCAGCTTGGGCAGATCATCATATAATCATTTTATCAATTCTGAATTTGATCTTAAGCCTGGTGCTTTTGTATAAAATATTCTAAGGACGAAACCCTTAGTATATTACCTCTAGAGGACGAAAACCCTCTTAGAGAATGTGAGGGATTTCCACACAGGAAATTCTATTGTGCTAGCATGAGTATTTTCAATCTTTCCAATCAGTCATTGATAGATCTTGTATCAGGGTGTGAAGAATAAAGATTGCAATTGGGCTATGCCATTTTGATCCAATGAAGCGACCCACCTTTTGGCCATTTGGATGTGTTCTGAAGACATTTCAGGTCTGAAACTTATTGTTGTATGTTGCATTAATTTTTGTGGATCAAATGAAGCATTTTCTGTAATTTTTGGAGGGGTTTATAGTGCTGTTTCAAACCTCTATTATCTGCAGATTTCTGATATAAATTCCAGATTAATATTATCTCAGAAAAGTCAGATTTTATATGTATATTAAGCTGCCAATATGTACAGGTCAGTTTAGGGTGAAAACATGTTTGTTTGATTGCTGTTGTGGGGAATTTTATATACCAAACTAGTCGCCATTGCTGGAAATCTTCTGCAGCAGTTATATTTATTGTTGCACAGTCTTAAATCAGTTTGGGTATCATTTCTGGGTCTGCTAATATAGAAAAGCTAGCATTGTATTGACATTTGAGTAGATTCTATTCAAAACCCTAGTCGCATTTTATTCAGATCTGCATTAGTGTGATTGCCATAATAGTCATAAATCAGCCTTGGGTGTTTTTAATTGATCTAAATTGTTGGAGAACAAAAGAGATCCATTTGGGGATCTTTCAGTGGTATCAGAGCGTCAATCCTCCCACCTGGAGGGTTTTGTTTTATCCAGCCTAGAGAAGTTGGGCCACACAGATATTATACAAGGAGTCAAGCTCGTATTCAAACAGAACTAAATACTGAAAGTGGTTCCGGAATCATGGACAGAAGGGAGGATTCACGCACTCCTCCACGACGAGAGCGACCCGACCCAGATGCTCTTTACAGTGGTATGATTGATTCCCATCAGGAAATGATTCAAACCATGAGACAACTGATGGAGAATCTGACCATGGATAGGATGAAAAATCGGCATGATAGAAGGGAAAGATCTGCATCCATAGCCAGCAGCCACAGAAGGCACAACAGGGTACCTACAGAGGTGGGTAGCGTGAGAGGTTCCCCTCCACGTGATCGGAGATATACAGAGGAAAGGAGACCCACAAGGACTGGATCGACCTATGCAGCCTAGATTCCTACAGAGGGAGGAGCCACCATTAGTTGAGGAACCACTTGAAGACATAGCCTTTCAGGATACTGTGATGGCAACGCATGATGAGTGGAGAGCTCTACCACAGGAGGTACGGAATGCCTTTCCCCTCCACCAGTATTGTGTTCAAAGGAGGGAAAGCTTGAGAGCTAGACAGGTACAGAGGCCTAGAGAACAGCAGAACAGGGAGTTGAAGCAGGCCACCAACAAGGTGACCCTTTCCACATTTGATGGTAGTGGAAAGATTAGTGCCAGAGCATGGATTCACAAGCTCGACACATACCTCACTCTCAAACCTATGCAGGAGCAGGAGGCTATCCAATTTGCCACGTTGCACCTTGAGGGAGTAGCGTATGATTGGTGGCACCATGGGCTTATCACACAGAGACATGATCTTCTGCAATCATACAGGGAGTTTAGTGAGAAGCTGATTGCGAGATTTGATCGCAAGGATGTAGAGCTTTACTATAGAGACTTGGCACAACTTCGACAGAGTGGACACGTTGATGCATACATCAACAAATTTCAGCGTATAGCAGTGATGGTGCCAGAGATGCCTGAGAGGCGAGTGGTGATGTTGTTCATTGAAGGACTTCATGACAGGCTGAGGGATTGGTCAAGGCTCTTAAGCCTACAACTTTGCATGAGGCTATTCGGACAGCCTTGGACTTAGACACTACTCCAGTGCAGCCCCAAAGGAAGAACGTCAAGGAGGAAAAATCAGAACAGCAAGAGCAGCCCACTTCTTCGAAGGTTGAGTTTACACCCAAGATGGAGACTGTTTCAAAGAAGGAGCTTCGCCGGAAAAATTTATGCTTTCATTGCAATGATCCGTGGGAACCGAGGCATAGGTGTCTTGGGAAAGGCAAAATACATCTCATAAAGGTTGAGGATGAAGAGTCCGAGGATGAACGGGAGTAGCCAGCACCGGGCATTACAAATGAGGGTAGACTCACCTATCTTTCGGGAGCACCCAAGTTTAATCCATTCATGTTTGAAGGCACAATGTTCGGGTGTAGGATCATGGCACTTCTGGATAGTGGATCTACACATAACTTCCTAGATGCAGGTTTGGTAGACCAAAAGGGTTTGCAATGTGATAACTTTGAAGGCTTTGATGTGACTATAGCAGGAGGTCTCACTCTCCCATGCAAGAAGAAGGTCAACCAAGTTAGCATTTTATTTGGTGAGTATACACTTTGTGATGATTTCTATGTCATGGATTTGAAAGATAACAATGTTGTGCTTGGCATGCAATGGCTTCATTCGTTGGGAAGAGTCACTCAATATGTGGAAGCTATGGAGCTGAGTTTCCAACACAAAGGGAAACAAGTCACGTTGAGAGCACTCAAGTACACGCTGCCCCATCAAATGGCAGCTAAGTCTATGATAGTTTGGGATAAGGAAACATCTCGTGAGGACATCTACGAAGATTTTTCACTTTGCATATCAGCATGGACCAGCAAGGAAGTAAGGAAGAGTGCGGCACATTTGAAGCATATGAGGAGGCTAGTTTCATTCATGACAAGTAAGTTGCATAAGATTTTTTTTGCAGTGTTTGAGCAGCTTTGTATAGTGCATATGAAGCTAAGAATGCAGAATTGCAGTTTATGATTGCTTGGGGGCAAGCAATCTCGGGAAGGGAGGACTGTAATGTCCCCTTTTCCCAATCGAAGACCTTTGGCCCATTTCGTCAACCCGACGGCCAAAGGAAAAATATAAGGGTGACTTAAGTCACAATAAGTTATTACAAAGTGCAAAAAAATATTAATAAAGCACTTGTATTAATTTATTTGACTTAATAATAAATTTGTAATCTCTAAATAGGTGCATTGGGTCTAATATTATGTTGTATCCTTTCTAGGGAGAGTAGAAAAGAGACCCATGCTATTTTTGTGTCATCCCTAGGCAAAAATGCGACTTGGACAAAGGAGGGAAAGTAGAGTTTAGAAAGGATAAAAATTATTACTCTTCCCAAGAAAAGTGCGACTTGGCATGGGAGGCCAAAATAGACATTAGGAAAATAATAAAACATTATTTAATGTTTATTTGCCCAAGGAGAAAAGTGTGACTGGGTTTGGGCATACTTTTAGGGTATTTTGGCACTCTTTTCTCATTGGAAGATGGAAAGGTGATTTTGTAATATTTTTCCTATAAAAAGGAGGGGCGGCTTGGGCAGATCATCATATAATCATTTTATCAATTCTGAATTTGATCTTAAGCCTGGTGCTTTTGTATAAAATATTCTAAGGACGAAACCCTTAGTATATTGCCTCTAGAGGACGAAAACCCTCTTAGAGAATGTGAGGGATTTCCACACAGGAAATTCTATTGTGCTAGCATGAGTATTTTCAGTCTTTCCAGTCAGTAGTTGATAGATCTTGTATCAGGGTGTGAAGAATAAAGATTGTAGTTGGGCTATGCTATTTTGATCCAATGAAGCGACCCACCTTTTGGCCATTTGGAGGTGTTCTGAAGACATTTCAGGTCTGAAACTTATTGCTGTATGTTGCATTAATTTTTGTGGATCAAATGAAGCATTTTCTGTAATTTTTGGAAGGGTTTATAGTGCTGTTTCAGACCTCTATTATCTGCAGATTTCTGATATAAATTCCAGGTTAATATTATCTCAGAAAGTCAGATTTTATATGTATATTAAGCTGCCAATATGCACAGGTCAGTTTAGGGTGAAAACATGTTTGTTTGATTGCTGTTGTGGGAATTTAATATACCAAACTAGTCGCCATTGCTGGAAATTTTCTGCAGCAGTTATATTTATTGTTGCACAGTCTTCAAATCAGTTTGGGTATCATTTCTGGGTCTGCTAATATAGAAAAGCTAGCATTGTATTGACATTTGAGTAGATTCTATTCAAAACCCTAGTCGCATTTTATTCAGATCTGCATTAGTATGATTGCCATAATAGTCATAAATCGGCCTCGAGTGTTTTTCATTGATCTAAATTGTTGGAAAACAAAAGAGATCCATTTGGGGATCTTTCAGTTTTTGGTTCATTCTTTCTCTACTCACATCTTCTATCAGTTGTAACATTTAAGTTTAAATTAACATAAATACATTTTAGTTATCCAAAAAATTAAAAAACACATAAATTTCAAAGTCCTTGAGTTCATTGTATATTATGGTGTTTTCCTCTTCACCATATATGCATTGCTACAACCACTTGGTTGTGATCTTGTTCCTACCAAATTGATTACACAATAAGGCCCTAGATGGGCACTTCAAAATTTCTCTCGATTCATTAGAGATCGACTATTAAATCCCTTCAAATTAAAATCATGAAGAATTTACAATTTTAACAGTTTCCAAACAAACAAAACAATGAAATCAAGAAAAAAAAGACCAAAGTGAATCACAAGATGCCCAAAATGCTAAAAAAGACGAAAATTTTCTTTGTTCCTAAATAGTGTTGAGGAATTCCTCCAGCACTTCGATATAGGAAAAAATGACACAGTTCAAAATGACCTAAAATCTCTTGTAGTATCATTGTTCCATGTTGAAATGGCTGGAAATATTCCAGCCATGTAGAGGAGACACTTCGCACAGATATCATGGTTTGAAAATAGCCAAATACTTATGCTATGAGGATAAGAATGAATTAAACACTTGATGATTGGCTCAATCACACTAGATGATTGATTGATGGTTGTACTTTGTGAACTTAGGCATTTATGCTTGAAGGTGTAAAGGTCCTTGCAATGAGTACCTACATAGGCAAAGCTTACTAAGACGAAATAATCTAAGTAGTTGATTTTCAACTTATAGTCATCCCCTTAGATCCTTGAGGAGACAAATGAAATGGTATAAAAATTTAATACCCCAAGATCTACATAAACATAGAATTCTTCCGTGACGATTTGCTAGCCAACAATGACTTGTCACACAAGCACTCTCACAAGTGACAAGCCAAAATCCGTAGATCGTCCCAACCAAATTTTTTCGACACTATATTTGAGTCAAAAGCAGTCGCAAACAAATACCTCAACACAAAATCATAAACAACACCATTCTTCAACTTCAAAGTTCACATACACCATAGTAATATTCTAAATATTGCATAACTATTATTGACTTTGTCTCAGTTATCATTCTTTACAACAAACCACTGTTTTGTCATATTTGACAGCAGAGAGGATGGGAGAGCAAGGAGAGAGAGAGAGAGAGAGAGAGAGAGAACCTCATGGAGGGGTGTCTTGCCTCGTTTGTCCCTTACATTGGGATTTACACCAGTCTGTCCAATGTCAAATAAGATTAGGTATTTCACGTCATTTACGTATATCAATAAAAAGCATTCTATATATTAGTGCACGGAAAATAGGAAGGAGGAATCAGAGCAACTAACATGCAGAATTTTTCAGACACAAGCTGCATGCCAAGAACAGTATATCTCGCACATTGTACTGAAAATAGCAGTATTTAAGGGTGTGAAGAGGTAAAACATTATTTGCAAGAATGAATACAACACTACAACAAGGAGTCTAATTTAAAGGCAAGCTACCATCTAAGTATGTCTGGAAGATAAAAACACAGGTTGTTTTCTATACAATGATTACAATTTATCGACATTCAAATAACAGCATAGGACTATCTTTTCCACAAGAAATAATAGGATTCTTGTATTACTTATCACGAGAAATCAGCATACAACTAAAGGACAGGCTAGATAATAAAATGCGCATAGAATATAAATCCCCAAATGGCAGCCTGTTCATCTAATAGAGAATAGATATTGACAATAATCATTTGCAAATTGGTAATATGAGTATCCTATGGTCTCGGTAGGGAGTGGGAATGTTTAAAATAGAGAAACACAGTTCTCTATCCGATAATCATAAACATGTAAATAAAAATATATACATCCTAGTTAGCATACTAGTATGTTTCTTGTATTAGTCACTACAGAAAATGGAAGATGATTAAAGAAAGGGAAGTTACAATATGTACAAACAATCAAGAGATTTAAAGGCAGACTACCATGCAGATCAAGGGAAATTTTTGAAAATAAATAATGAGCAATAGGGTGACAAAAGCACCCATTATCAAGGTAATTGAAATGTCTAGTAAAGTTAAACTCGGTCAAATGTCTGTATTCAAAGGTCGCCAGTTTTTTAAGAAAAACGTAGAAATGTAGTCGTCATATACTACTTTTATCACAAACTAGTCCAATCCAAGGCTACCAAACAAAACACACAAACAATAGAATCCTGGTGACAATCAACTCAATAGATTGAAACCACTGATAATGTTCTGTATACCAAATCTCCAATTTTCATGTTGTCTTTTTAACAGAAAAAAGCTGCCATAACTCAAAATGAGTAACAGAGCACAGTTTCCTATGTGATCTATCATAACAGGTTGTTTTAACTACTTGGATATTATGGTTAGTCTTTAAGATCTTGATTTTTGCTAGTAGTTTTCCACCTTTTTATTTATTTTGATTGAGATAGTTAACATTCTTGTATAACATTGTTTAAACATTTGGTGAGTACCATGTGTCACTAAAATTTTATTTATAACTTTTGTAGACCAAATATAACAACGCAACCTTCATCCATGGTTAGGAAGTACTTCCCATGTTTGCTTACAATGTCTTAAGTTACTTGACCAAGGACTTATTCAGTTTAGTTTTTGAAAGTGCCAAGCTGATGTATACATTCTACATGTTAAAATATAGAGCTTTATATAGCATGTAAAGCTGTTATGTAGTTATTCGGCCGGTAACTATTCAACCAATTTGTAACCACCTCTTCACATAATAAATTCACTCTGCCTGTGACATTTGAACAGTGCAGTTTGCCTTCTCTGAATTCTTTCTTCTCTTTGCATATGCTAACATTGGTATCAGAGCATCAAAGGTTCACAGCCCGAGGAAGCCCGAGAAGGGTACGGTAGAGTGCAAATGGTTTGAGGAAGTCCAATCGTAGTTTGATACGGCACAAACTACTTATGTTTATAGTCGTGTAGGGAAGAACAACTGTTACAAAGTCAAAATCTGGCATATTTGCATTTTTTGAGGGCAGAGAAGACTATAATGTCTATGTGAAGTCGCAGCTCGCTGTTGCTGCCGGAAATCGTGGGTTCCTATTCACGAGGGCAGAATCGTGGACGAAAAAGAAAAACGAGGGCACAGAAATCGTGCAAGTCTTTTAACAGTCGTGAGGGGCATAGCAAAGTCGTGGTTCGTGTCTGTAACCAGTCACAAATCCACAGTCGAGTGCATAAAGTCATGGACGGCAGTTCAAAGGCAGAGTTGCCAGGAGAAAGAAATACGTGGGTTCCTAAGGCAACGTATGTGGGACAGAGTCGTGAGGGCTCTAATTCATTCCTGTTTAATAATATTTTTTGATATACGCAAATATGTTTCACAAAGGCACAACAAATCCACAGTTCGACGAGGGCAAACGCAATCACCATTTAAGGTCGTGCAAAGCTCCATTTCAAGAAATCGTGGAAAGCCAGTAGTTGTTAGGGCATGGTAGAGGCAGAGTCGTTTCAGCAAAGGCAAAGTCGTGAAGGCATATGCTAACATGAGGGCAGAAGTCGAATATTCTCGAAGGGTTCGAGGGCATTATTTGTTTTCTTTCATCAACAAAGGTATTCATACTATTTGCTGGAGTAATTAATTTTAATATTATTTGTTGGAATAAGTAATATTGTTTTGATGTGTGGGCAAAATATTATTTTATTATTTCCATTACTTTGGAATAATAAAATGGCAAATATTTCACACTTGACTTTGCCGGAGACACAAAAATTAACGGGCACTAATTTTAATGTATGGAGCCATAAGATTTTAACACTTGCGGAGTTTCATGATTGTGATAAAATAATCACAGGTAGTGAAAGTCGACCAACGACAAACTTTGTGGATTATGACAAACATCATAAGGAAGCGTTATTGCTTCTCAAGTTATCGGTGTCGGATGATATGATACCGAAGTGCGGAATGCTACTGTGGCTAGCACGTTGTGGGCTAGTCTGAGGGATAAATATCAGACGTCAAAAAAGAGTCGGGTTTTATACCTAAAGAATATGCTCTTTTCCGTAAAGTTACAAGAAGGTGGATCGTTGTCTGAGCACCTACTTCGGATGAAAGACCTCTCGAGACCAGTTATCTTCCATCAACAAAAAGGTGGACGACGATGATATGGTGGCTCTAGTTCTGAACAACTTACCTTCTTCGTATGAGTCATTTGTGGAGGCACTCCATTTAATGGTTGAAAGTCAAACACTCACGTTTGACAAGGTGAGTTCCTACCTATTGCAAAAGGAGTGGAGACAAATTCAAACAGAATGTAATATCCCCTTCTCATTGAAGACCTTTGGCCTATTTCGTTAACCCGACGGCCAAAGGAAAAATATAAGGTTGACTTAAGTTCTATTACTTTATTATAAAGTGCTTAAAAAATAAAGAAAATATTATAAAAAAGCACTTACAATAATTTAATGGACTTAATAATAAAATAAAATATAGAAAAGACCAATACATGATAAAGCACTTAGTATAAATTGTATTTATTTAGGAGAAGTGTGACTTGCCTTAGGGGCAATAAAAATGGTTAGAAAATGTAAAAGCTCATGGGACAAATGTATTTCCCCTAGAAAAATGTGACTTGCATTAGGAGGGAAAAAGTTGTTGGGAAAAGCATTTAATATGGGAAAATATTAAATGCTTGCATAGGGAAAATCATTGTGAGCTGATTGGATATTGTAGAGGTTGTTTTGGGTCACTTTTCCTTTATAAAGGAGAGTTCGACTTGGGAGAAGGCATCTCATACTCATTATATCAAATTCAGATTTGTGTCTCAAGCCTTGAGCTTTTGCATAAAAATACTAAGGATGAAAACCCTTAGTTTATACCTCTAGAGGATGAAAACCCTCTTAGAGAATGTGAGGGATTTCCACACAGGGAATTCTATTGTGCTTCACTTGGTTTCTAGTTATTTCCAGCAGTGTTGTTTGAAGAATAAATTGCAGCAGTGATTTCCAGATTTTTCTAGAGTTGGGCGATGTTGGCTAGATTTTCTACATAGCACAAAACCTAGGCAGTCATGAGATAAATCTCCCTCATTTAACCGGTGAGGCTCCCGTGTCAGATTTGTCAATAAAAATGTGTTATTATCTATCAGGGGTTTTACTTTAACCACTTAGTTCATGAACCATAACTAAGAAGTTCTGCAACAAGTAAGCAGTTGTTTAAGAAAGGAAGTATTTTATAGAAGAAGGAAGTAAAGGAAATACAGAGAAGAAATGGGGAAGATGTGCATCCCAATTAGTAGATAGCAGAGCTAATTGCATGCACATAGAAGAAACTTAATAGATATGAACACGAATTATAAAACAAAGGCAAAATCTAGATCCGTAGATCTAAAAATAACACGAATCTATTAAGAGATCTAAGATTAAAAAGCAAGAAACACAAGACACCGTGACACAAAGTTCTCCGAAACCTACTCCTTTGTATTCCTTTGCTCCAAGTTGCTCTCAGGGGTTCAGCACAAAGTCTAGAACACAAGATTTCTTCTCACAAATTCTAATCGATCATTAACCCGGAGGTTCTTCTCGTACTTATAGAATGTAGGAGGGAGAGTACAAATGGAAGACTCAAACTAAACTAAAGCATGAACAAGTAAAGATGACATTTGGCAATCATCCTCAACTAACTTCTTCTTAAGTGACACATGTATCACTTAACTAATAGAATGGTTCCACATGACTTCAAGTAATGGTTGTAAAACCAATAACTTAGAAGTTTTACAATTTCATCCGGGAACATAGAAAATAGAAGAAGAAAGAATAGAAGAAGTCATGCCAGCTGTAACATTTATGTCTTCTTCTTGTTCTGATATCGGATATACTTGTCGAACATGTAATTCAGCATCTTTCCATCTGTTTTAGCCACTGCTTCCTTCTCTGTCCTGAATTGCAGCAACCCTTCATTCAACACTTTGTTGCACGCTTCCACCTCTTCCAAACTCGGCCCAAACCTCGCAATGTCTGCCTGCAGAGCCACCAGTCTACTGATAGAATTCATCGTGAAAGGCTTGGTAGCTTTATCAATTCTCTTTTGTACCATCAGAAGAGAACCTTCCAGGGAATTAGGCACTTCGTTAGAAACAATCCGCACGTATGAAGTAACACCTCCGTCCACTCTTTCCTCAGTGAAAGAAATGATACTGTCTGGTAAATCTGATGTTCTACTCTCAAGTGCCTGCATCCTCTTCAGCAAAACTCTGCAGATTTCCAAGCGGAAAGATACTGCAAACTCTAGCTGCTTCCCCTTCTCGACTGATCCGTCTGGTACAATCTGTTCCGCAATCAATACATCTCTCAGAACTTGTTGATCTCGGCCAAAATACTCAGGTTACTCTCTGCAACTGTATTCATGCCTTCTACGTTTTCCATCAGTTGCTTTAGTTGATTTGCTGCATCGTTCATAACCTTTAGGCGGGCTGGCACTTCCCCAAGTTGTACAGAAGCTTGACGAATAATCAGATCCTTCCATTCGTCAATAGCCTTTACTTGATTGCTTGCGTCCTCCATTTCCTGCATAAGATGATCACTCACCTGCTCTGAAATGGGCTGAATGGAAGGTTTAGCAACCTTGGCTATGATCTCACATAATTGAGATACTTGCTTCTGCAGCTCTTCTTTCTCCGCCTTTTCACTGTCAAGCCTAAGGAATAAAGCGTCTATCAATGTCTGCGTGTCCTGCTTCAATCCTTCAGTGGTGGCTTGACCGAGTGGTACTTTGGTCACTGTCACATCTTCCGCCGTGAGCTCCTCCTCTATCTTTCCTTCTACCGGAATTGATATCTCAGCAAACTTCTCTCCCAAATTCTCAATGATCAACCTAGAAGTTGCTTTAGCAACTTTAGGCCTTCTGTCTCTTCTCGCCGGATCCCGGAGTAGGCTGCAAGTCGTGCTCCTCTAAGTTCATCTCCATTCTCGCTTCTGGAACCAACTGCAAAGCCAACCATTCCGAGAAATTACTTCTCGGAGAGTGAGAAGTCGCTGAGTGCACTACCATCTCCCGCTCTGCATCCTCTCCGTCAGAAAGTGCCACAGTGTTATGGCTGCCATCCTCTGAATCATCCAAGGACAAAGCTCTTTCAAACTCTGCCATCTGCAACTTCAACATCTCCTCTGGAACGGGTGATGAACGAAGTGGCTGAGGAGAGAAGACGAACGTCGCCGGATTCAATGAAGGCATGGAAACGTCCTGCTGCTGCGGTGCAATAGTTGGTGAAGTACTGGGTACTGGAGAAGCCGGAGTCAAAGCTATGGTCGTAGAAGTGATCTTCTCTTTCTCTTGAGATCTTCTGTGTACTTTCAACTTCTCAAACCTTCTCACGCTTTCTCCATCATGCTTTCGCTTGAGGGAATCTCCCACCGAAGTTGCCCGTGATTTGATTCATCAGGCAATATCCCTTCACAATCAACTAATTTGAAGTATTCACCAACACAGCTCTCGACCTTTCTTCAATTGTGTTGCAGCCTCCCATGTTATTCTGCAGTATGGCTTTATCTCCTCCCATTTGATGGTAAGTGTCAAGTACCACATTCCCATCATCTTTAAGATCCGCAGGTATCCGCGCTAGTCCAAAGTCGAACACTTGCTTTGCTGACAGCCTGCTGAAATCTCTCTTTCTGACCTCGTACTCACTTCCGCACTTCATCCAGAAATCTTCTAACGAAGGCACATGTGCGTACTGCTAGGAGATTGTCTTCCTGGCTACTCCAAATGGATCGAAGTTCAGCCGTGCAGGGAAGAACTCTTGCTCATACTCGGATAACATTTGCGCTTCCATCCCTCGAGCTCTGTGAATGCTAATGCAGCTGTAATATCCCACAGTGATTGGGAAGAAGCCCGTAGACTTGTGCCGCTTTGACTGAAGGTCGTGTAACTCCACAAGTTGCCTACTCAGCTCCATGGCGATCAATCTATCATTCGGATACCTGGGCATCTTTATTGGTTCTCTAGAAAAGCCCATAACCCTGAGGTATGTGAAATCTGCAAATTGAATGAATAGACTGCCAATCTTGGACACGGCTTCCCACGCCTCTTTGCTTACCCCCAGTTGGCCTTCGTGTCTTTGTCTAACTGCGGATGAAATCGCGTAAGAAGTCATCATTGATCACTTTGAAGTCTTTCTCACCCAGGTGCGTAAGTCTGCGGGTAGCACTCGAAAATAGGGTCCTTGGAAGAACACCACATCTATCCAAATTGGAAAAGACACCTTGTGAAGCCGCAAAGATACACCAAGTATGAAGTCATCTTGAAGCGAAAGTACGCTTCACATTCGGCCGCTCACCGATGTTGCTTTAATAATTTCCGACCAATTGATTATAGAATCAACCTTGTTGATTTCAATGGTCCTGATGAAAGCATACATCCATGTACGGAAAGTGTAGGCATTCGCTTCGCCATTCATCCTGCATAGCAATTTGACGACATCATCTGCCTCCTGCACCAAATTGGACCGTGGAAGAGTTCTCGGGAACTTTGAAGGGGATCTAGGCTTCTTCATGAACCAGCTATTCATGATGCTCACACAATCAGCTCTATGCTTTTCCCACCTACTGTCAGCATCCTGAATGCTAATAGAAGTCACCACCTTTCGTACTGGAATCTTCAAACAATAATTGATGAACTCTGCGTCCAAACGAATTATTGTCTTTCCCGAAGCATCACGCACTGATCTGGATGAAGGATGATAAGATCTAGCGCACTCCATCACGAACTCTGGCAATTGGGCAGTACATGGAAAAGCTGCAGCTCGGATAATTCCACTGCTTTTGACCACACGCATGAGTGAAGTCTTTCCCACTCTAGATCTATCAATCAAATCGGCAAGAGGTTCCGGGCCTAGATCTGTGTCTCCTATGTCTGCAAGTTTGGAAGCAATGCATGACTCCATCGTGCTTTCTTTTTCATCTCCCTTCGCCATGGCTTTGTCTATCTTCGTCTGAATAATTCTTTTTCTCCTTACTTGGCCGGATTTCTTCAATACTGGTGCAGATCTGGACAATTCTTCAGATTCGGAGGATATTTGCAATGTATTGGACATTGATAAAAACTCATTTTCTTTTGTAAAGCACCTGTAATGAATTCCTGCAATTTATTCAGACAAAAATGGCCACCGGAGCATGAATAGTGAATTTAAATTATAAAAATCTACACTTTTCAAGCCTGCTGCCCCAAAAATTGGTGTTTAATTTGCACATAAAGAGAGCATGAATCCTTTCAATCAACACCTGAGCTCCTGTAACACCTGTGGAAACAATTATGCATAGACAAAGATCAACCTCCTCCAAAGCATGCGCCAAATCTGGAAGCTTTTAGCCTTGTTAGCACTTTGTCTGAACAAAATCCTTCCTTTAATGGGGGCGCACTTTTCCACTTGGCTGCAATTCTTCACCTGTGATTTGAATAATTCACCCATATGGCTGCCCATGCTTATATAACCTTCACAATTCTATAATTAATAATTGCCCTAACAATTAAAGGCAATTAATTAATTAAAAATCATGTTTTTCTCTTTTAAAAATAGCATGTTTAAGGACAGCCATCCAATAAATTAAATTAATCCAATTTAATCCTTCACACATCACTTCACTTAAGCTTCACAGTGTGCTTTGACCATAGCCACTGAAAATAGAAATTAATTTAATGTTTTAATGCTTTAAAAAAATTAAATAATACCCAAATGGGGCGCACTTTTTGAGAGGAAGGGGGCAGCCACTAAATAAATTAAATTTAATTCCTTTCTTTTATTCCAACTTTGACTTGTTGACCTCCTCCAAGCTTGGGCGCACTTTTTGAGAGGAAAGATTAATTAAAATAATCAATTTAATCCTTCCATCATCACTTCAAAGGGGGCACACTTTTTTGCACATGTAATTCTATTTTTAAGAATTTTTCAACAATGGGATTCTATACCCTGCAAGGCAGGCACCAAAATCCCGTGATCCACTTAAGTGATTTGACTTTGACAATGGGATTATTTACCTGCGCAAGGCAGCACTAAAATCCCATGATTTCACTTAAGTCACTTCCTTTTATTATATCATGGGAATTTTTACCTGCAGGCAAGGCAATAAATTCCCACCCGCTGACAAATCTATTTTTCCCACCTGCAACTTAAGTGACTTTTATAACACGGAAAAAATACCTGTCAGCGGTATAAAATTCCCACCCTGCTCAGCGGCTTATATTTTTCCCATCGCAGCTTAAATCCTTTGTTTTCCAAAAATGCGCCCATCCCCGCATGGGCTTTTCTGTGCACGACTTCGCTTTTTCCCAGTGATCCAGACCTCCGATGATGACTTCCTCCGGGCATAATGTGCGTATATGTTTTCCAGCTGCTCCAGGCCAAAAATCGGGCTTACCCGGCAAAGGAATTGCTCCAGAGAAATTTCACAGAAAATGAAACGGGACACCACAAAAACACGAAAAATTGCCAAAAGTTGCAAATAAAGCCCAAAACTTAAAATAAGTTAAAACCCTTCTGGCACATAGGAATAATAACATATTCGCTCATAATAGAGTTAAAACAGAGCGCAAATAGCCTCATACGGGGCTCAAAATAATTAAATACAAATTTCCCGCAGACAAATCCCGACAACAAAATAAAACAATTTTGGGCATCTGGGTATTTGGCGAAAAAGGCTAATATGGCTCTTTGGGATTATCTTGACACAATACAGAACTTTCAGGCAATAAAAACACAAAACGACCCATTATTTTAAAAGTACGAAAAAAATTCGGATAGGGTAGTCGCAGATTTCAGGGTGAAATCTGAGTGACACCAGTGCAACTTACTTTTTGGTCAGTTTATGCCATTTCAGAGCCATTCCAGGTCTGATTTTGTATGTTGCTTATTGTACTGCATTTTTGGAATCAAAGGCAATTAAAATCAGAATTTTTGGAAGGGTTTAAAGAGGTGTTTCAGTCTGATTTTCTATGCAGATTTCTGAACTGTTTATAGTCACTTTTTACCTCTTAAAAATCAGATTTGATACATATTTTGGCTTCTAAAATTATTGTGATCAGTTTGTGATATTTTTGGAATTATTAGAGTGTTGTTTGTATTGGGTTTTCCCTCAAACCCTAGTCGCACTTCTCCTAATAAATTCAGATCTGCCATAATATTAATTGACATAACCCTTATAAAGCTGTTTTTATGTTTGGGAGTGAGAAATAATAATTTATGGGCTGTTTGGTGTGAGTGTATACACATACCCAAGTCGTATTTTGCAGATCTACTTCAGTTTTGCAGAGTTTCATTTGATCAAGGGTTTGGGATTTGCTAAGAATCTGAGGAGTCAAAATATCCATTTGGGGATATTTCACGAAACTAATTGTGACAATCACAGAGTGCTCTTGTCACTCAGTCAAAGGGAAAATGGAGAGGTCATTCGGGTGAGTCTTCCACTCGGTACCAAGTCACATGTTATTATTGTCACAAGGTTGGGCACCTTATGTCCAAGTGGAAGTATAATCATTCGCAATAAAACAAGAAGCCATGTGATGAGGAACATGTGGCAGCAGTTGCAGAAGAATGTGATTCGATGACGGGCGTGCTTGTTATTGTCTTACGATATCATGCTCGCATGACAGTGGTACTAGTTGTTGGATCATTGACTCTAGTGCGTCCACACACTTTTCATGTCGTAAAGACTAGTATGTTTCATTTATTGCAAATATCTATTTTGAATCAGTAGTACTAGTTGATGGAGAATCACTTGCAGTAGAAGCGATAAGAGATATATGCATTGTATTGAATAATGCTCATAAACTGTTGGTACGGAATGTTAGATATGTACCTTCTTTACAAAAGAATCTTCTATCTATTCATCAATTAACTAAAAATCCCAATATTTCTATGGATTTCTATGGGAAGAAGTGTATTGTTTCGATATAAAGCAGAGAGATGATGATCGCATTGGGTATTCGGCGAGGTGGTCGGTATCGGCTTGTTGATCCGCTACGATCAACATGAATGCACGTGTGGAGGAGAGCTCCACCATACCGGATGTGCGGGGAGGCTGCGGTGCCTTGGGAGGAAGCCATTCCTCACAGACCATTGACTTGGATACGATCAACCTACATGCACTTATTGTGGAGGGAGCATCCACCATACCGGATGTACAGGGGCGGACATGCCTTGGGAGGATGGATTTCCTCATCCCGAAGAATGTTTGTTGTGGACGGAGACTCCACTATTCCGGATGCACTAACGGTGCATGGTGAGATGGCATGCCCAGCCACTCACTCAGAGGTAATTGCTCTAAGGACAGTAGAGCATGAACAGTTTGCCCATTGTGTTGTGAACGATCTTTCCCAACAGAGGGGGATAAATGAGCAAATAGATGAGGAGTTGGTTCTCACTCCTACCGCTGAGATGGTTATTTCTCCTACTATCATGCGGAGTTGGTTCTAACTCCTCTTTGCATGAGATGGTCACATTTCTCTTCTTGAAAAGGTTGGATGACCACTACATAGTGTTTCAAGATATGATTGAGGTGACTTCCAATGCAAGATAACCGAGTGCATAGACTCCAACAGCTCTGAAGCCTAGAATAGATTTTTCAATCCACCTCTCCGAGGTTCTGATTTCAGCACTCTGGAGATGGGGCTGACACTCTCAGCCATTGATGATTCATCACTAGTCAATGAATCACGTAACAAAGAACCAGTGGACCACTTGCCATATCTTTTGTTCACACGACCAGATTTTTGTTTTGCGGTTCTTCTCCATTCGAAACCGCAACACAATCATGGACTGCTGATTTTGAAGTACAACCTATGGCATAGTCTGAAATCTAATGACTAAACATATGGGCTTTAGGACATTTGTAAAATTTTGGGACAAACTTGGTCTTGTTTCCGGTTTAGTCATTAAGAGGGGGTGTTAAACTATAGAGCTTTATATAGCATGTAACGTTATTCGGTTGGCAACTATTCGACCAATTTGTAACCACCTCTTCACATAATAAATTCACTTTGCTTGTGGCATTTGAGCGCAAAGTAGTTTGCCTTCTCTGAATTCTTTCTTCTCTTTGCATATGCTAACACTACATTCTATGTAATACTTGTGACGAATTGAAGAATAGCAACTCTAGCAAGATCCCAAGGGCAAAGCCCTCGGCAGGTTTGGCCCTAAGGATTTATGAAAACATTGAAACCCTTTACAGAAAATAAATTCTATTCTTTACACTAAATCTCATTTGTGGAAGTCATTTTCCCTGGATTAGATGTGATATTCCAGCTAGTGACAACTTTTTATAGCTTAGACAAGTTTAGGTAGGAGCCCTACAAGGATTTTTAATGAACACAATAAGTGTTGTCCAGTTTATGAAATGGAATCGATAACTTACCCCTTTAAACTAGAACTAAACCTAAGCAATAAAGAAAGGAATGCACGGTCTCAATTTCATGTTCTGGTTTTATGTTTTGCATTGGGCTTGCTGAAATAGGTAGTACAAAGTAAGTGTTTGACTTACTACTACCAAGAGTGTAGCATCATATATGGATGATAGTACAAAGTGTGTGTTTGACTCACTACTCTAGCAAGAATGTAGCATCATCTATGGATGATTTTTAATACCCTGTTTCAAAGCTTGACTCTTCGGTTTATCCTACTTATTGTAGCAGTTATTTTGTATGGCTCATCATGTAGATTATAAAACCTGGTGCTTTGATCCTTAGAAAAGGACCTAATCATAGATTACCTTATAGAAGTCCTAATTTCAAATGCTACAGCTTTGATATCAGCAATATTCACCTTGTTATAACATGCTTTTTGAACCTAAGACCTAGTGAACGAAATAATAAATGAAGTAGAAAGTACAAATCTTTTGGTGTAAAACTCCCAAGGAACTAACATTTTTAAAGCCACCCAAAAGCAAATCAAATTGATTAAATCTAGTTCAGCTTGTGACCAGCCACTCTATCGCTTAGCTGCAAATTAAAGCATCCACTCCTAATAGAAAGAACAAAATCCATACTCCCTAGATTTCCTAAATAATACGTAGCATGATTTTGAACCATGAAGTATGCAATGACCTAGTTGTAAGGTCAATTTGGTAGTTTAGTTTCGATATGCAATTTGTGAAATATAATAAACCTTATCTCAATCTTTGATTGGATTGCATCTTCATAAGTTTGATATGGAATTCAAATCTAGTGTCTATATGAAACACCAGTGTGCATGTTTGTATATATTGATATTCTTGGAAGGAAGGAATGAATGAACAAGGGAATTTGAACAATCACATGGTTATCGTAATTATCAGTTTTAGTAAATTCAAATTAAGTATTTATAACAAAACAGGCAAGGATTGAGGTGTATTTGACCATAATAGAATGTTTATACCTACCATAGCAGATTGATGAAAGTTCAGAACTTACTTGCAAGAGGGCCTTCAAGTTTTCCAACAAGCCATCTCTAGCAGCCCTGTGAAAGAAACATAAATGAGATAATCTCCCTTTAAACATGTTCATGAAGCATAAATACATATCAAATGGCATCCATACAAACATCTCTTGCCTTCACAATAGACTAAATTCAATCAGAACCACAAGACTTGTATGTATATATAGCAGACCGAGCCAAAACGAACAGTCAAATCCTACTCCCTGTAATTTGAAACTTGTCTTCCGCTTATGATTTAATCATATTTGTGTTCCACTTGGAGGGCTCTCTGTAAACGAGAAAATAAATACCTCCCCATCAATTTCTTAGGGTGAATTCTGAACAGAAATGGACTAGATGATTAGGAGATTGTTTGTATGTCAGCCATCAGGCCTCCCATGCTGAATAATTAGCAAAAGACTAATGCAACGTGACATTCACCTCGTTGATGATAGCAGAATTTAAGAGGTGTTGGAACCAATAACCAAGCACATGGAGACCTATGAACCGTGCATGGTTGGAATCCAGATAATGTCAAGAAGACAACAAAAAATGACAAGGCTGGAAAAAGTGAAGTATCAAATATTTGCCAACTCAAAGAGGCAGAATGCAGGATCACACTCTGATCAAAACCTATTGAGTTATGGAAAGAGACTTCACGGGGTGTCTCTTGGGTTGCCAAGAATCTTTGTATCAAATTTTTATGTGCAAAATCAATAATTTAGTAGGAAAAGCTCAGAGATGTCATTAAGAATTCCCAAGATCATCCATTTGAGAGTACCTTTAGTTCGTGGAGCAAGCAAAAAGACTGGATGCAATTAAATTGCAAGTGAAAGATTGACAAAATGAAACGGAAGGGAATTTAGACATGAAGAAATTATTCAATGCAGCTCTTATGTATTCAATAAAGCTCTACTTAATACACATGCATAAAAGCATAAATAGCCACAAAGGGAGACTCTTCAGTTCATCTTCTAGATGACCGTTCAACTTCCCTTGTGTGTGCATTATTTACAATAAATTACAACCACTAATATTAAAGTGACAAATATTAGATTTAGTATTAGGATATTATTTCTAACACCCCCATAAGACTAAGTCTAATGTGTTGTTTGTCCTCTGCAATTTTCATGATGCAGATGATGCTCAAAATAAACCATGTGCCAAAGAGAGTGAAAACTGGAGAACCCAAGCTGATTGCACCCATGAGTAGTTCAAGTGTGCTGTAGCTGCACTATATTGCTTGAAAACTGGATAACTTAGGCTGATTGTGCCCATGAATAACCCAAAAGTGTGTTGAAGCATGCACTGAATGATCCAAATTTTCTGTCAAGATGAAAATGTGAACTAATTATTGTCCACAAATCTCTCAAAATGAAGGCACATGTCGACACATAAAAAATTGCTCCTATGGCAAAAAAATTGCATCAAAATTGGATGAACTAGCTCCATGCATAGTCATCTAAATGAAGTGTAATCTCTGATGTATCAAATGTTGGTTTGATCATCACTCACTGTAGTGCACAAGCTATGGTGCACAATATGCGGCAATATGCTATAATCTGCAATATGTTGCAAAGACAATAATAAGTTGCAATTTCTGCTCAAAGAACTCGAACTATGCACAAATTGTGGTGCATAATATGCAGCAATATGCTATAATCTGCAATATGCTGCAATATATGAAGTATCTTCTCGAAGAACTTGAAATCTAACTCCTGATGTTCCCCCTATAAGATGAAGAGCTACTATCTCGACCGAAACTGTTGCTTTCTCTATCACTGGTGATGGTTTCTCGTGGAATAGAATAACCTGGTTTTAGTTTAATAATTATACGTTTATTATGTATTCGATGTTTCATTATTTGATTTATCTTCCCTCTTTTCTCTCTTTTTTTCGGGGGTCGATAACTATTTAACCCTATTACTTTAACATTAAAGAAGAGTTCAATCCATTTTTTGATCTTTGTTTTAGTCAACATAGGCCCCTGGAATGGGAACAACACATATCATCCTGTAATGAAAATGCACAACTCAATGACACCCTCTTAGGTTTTCATCACGAGTGTCCAGCCACCCTTTCGTGTATTCAACTTAATGGGAAGAGTTTGTAAGCCACCCTTTCAACTTACAACTCAAGTGCAAAATTATAATCAACATGTAATCTGTATTGAACTGCATATCCTGCGGTCTCAATGTGATCATCATCAATATCCTAATCAAAATGGGAAATCACAAGAAAAATGTCCATTTCTGGTGAATATCAATTGTATCGAGTGCATAATTATCCTCTGTGGTGAATATCAATTGTATTGAGTGCATAATTATCCTCTGTGGGAATTGGGTGCAACTTTGCAAATCTCTCAGCAAGTTGTCGCTTAATAGAATCTGCACTCACATAACCAAGCTCAACAATATTTGCAAGGCTGAGCTCATCATCTAATATAGTGGAGTGTACTCGCTTATAAGACTTTGACAATAGACGAGCCTTTGATTGCCATCTCGAGTGATTTATCCATCCAAAATGCACATGCCTCATAGATTTGGTAGGCGGACCTTTGAGATAACATTGTTTAACAGAATGTGTATGCTGACCACATGATAGACAAGGATGTAGGTCAAAACAATCATTGGAGGTATGACCACAACATCCACAATGACAACATTTTTGGACTTGATGGGTTTTAGTGTAAGTTGACTTTGGTTGATTTGACAACTTGGCAATTTCACTAGACTGACCAACAGGTGAAGACTCAACTTGACTTGCATCCAGACACAAATTTGATAGGTTTGGAATATTCTGGTATATGAAAATTCACAACACCTGTAAAACCTAGACCAATACGGTATTTGTTGTTTTCACTATCACCCAAACTCAAACAGCAAGTGCAGATTCAACAATAGGACTAACAGGTATTGTATCCATGATGGGTTTTGATTGTTTTGCAATAGATTTAACAACAGCGGCCTTGTTAACACTGGTAGATGGTTTGATTACATTTTCTACATGTTTGACCATGGGATTGTTGACAAGAGGATGAGACTTGTGAGAATCAATATGCTTCTACAAATGAACTATCTCTGGTCAAAGTAGAGTGTGCTAATTACAAAATTGCATAAACATTGGTTTGAATTGTCTCCAACATTTTGAAATCAAATCCGCTTCCTGATTTGTGTGTACAGGACATTGCATGGCATCAGAGTATAATGTGCTCATCGTGTATGCGGTGTGCCGGAGTGCTCGGAAAATACAAAAATCTCTTGATTGGATGAGTCTTTACACTTTAATTTCATTCAAACAAGTTTTTACACCCTTATTTCTCCAAAACACATTTTAGAAGCTACAAAATCAAAATACATCCACATAAATGGTTTCAGAATCCCTTTTACATGAAAAACGAGTGGTCATAAGCCAATTTTGGCCACCATATACAAAAATTATGTTGTTTTGAAATTTTGATTGTTTTAGGCAAGACAAACCCCTCTTCAATGCAATTTCAGCAAATTGTCCTGATTTATAGGGATTAAAATATACTAGGTGGACAAGTTGGACCCCTAAGTATTTGTACTCATTGGAATCGTGGACGAGTCTAGTTTCCAAAAAGTAAGTTTCAAAGACAAATTTGACCTAATGACTTGGATATGATGACAAACACAGGCAAAGGTACTAATTTTCCTGTTTTGTCAATTAATTCAAAATTGCAAATTTGAACAAAAATGAAGGGGGCAAGTTTTGAACTTCAAACCTCTTGGAAATGAAGGGGCTTACAAAATGAGAATGTACAGCTACCATATGATAGTTTATATCACTTATCTCCTCAAAATTATTAAAGCTTGACTATTGAGACTCAAGAGCTTCTTCAAAAAAACAATATTAAAGCAACTTACATAGAATTTCAAAAACTTACCTGTGACCAAGGTGGAGAGGGCAGTATGAAAAGAATCCTAACGTCACCTCAGGTCTAAGCATTGTTTGTGTAGGTAAACTTTTAATACCTCTATATTTGCAATGAAACGCTTCTATAGGTTGGTGGGTTGAACGCAAATCTAACAATGGAAAAACTCAGTGCCACCGCTGTCAATAACAGTCTGCACATCGAATACAGAGGATCCATGGAGATGAAGAGAAGTAGGTGCATTGCGACTGGACAAGGAGCACCCACATGGTGAGCATAGAAGAAAGTTGGTGCTGTAGATGCAGGTAATCATCAGCGATATGACTCCCTCTTATGTTGCATTTACTGATACAAAGCATCTTGCCAAAAAAACTAGGTCCCTATACTATTTTGATCAAGCCTAGCACAAGGGATATTGTTGGACGGCTAGAAATTAATTTATGCACAACATCCAGTCACCGTTGTCCCACCAATGAGTAGAGCTAAGTCGAGCTAGGTAGGGAATGAAGTGGCGACCTTTTAACTTCCACATGGGAAGTTGGTGGTAAGAGGAGAGGCCAATGTGGCCGATCGAACCAAGTATGGCCAGCAACAAAAATAATCAATAGAGAAATGTGGAGAGCGTGTTGAGGATGTCTGTTTAGAGAGACACGCCACTTTTCAAGATTCATAAACAGTGTTGTCTGAAAGAACCTATTCCACCAAAAATAGAGGAACATAAACTTTCAAAGCCAAAAGCAACACGGCACCTCCTTGAGCAGCTTAATTAAGTTCAAGCCACAACGCTATTGGATGTTGCAAAATGGAGTGGCACATGTCTAGAGGAGGACTAGTAGGCAGAGCAGGAGCAAGGAAGATGGAACACCCCAATTGCAGTACAGCTGAAACTCCTCTTAATTTAATGATCTCAAACAAATTTGCAAGTCTGAGACACTAAGCAGGTCGTATAGGTTAATAATAGGAGGAAGTAATAAAGAATGGATTTGCATGGAAATCGAATTTGCTGGAAATGAATGGGGGATGAAAAATGGAGGAAAACTAAATGGAAGAACCTGGATGTTCTGATATCAATGTCAGGCCGAATTAAATTGCAAGAGAAAGATTGACAGAATGAAATGGAAGGGAAATTAGACAAGAAGAAAATATTCAATGAAGCTCCTATTTATTCAATAAAGCTCCGCTTGATGCACATATACATGCACGCATAAATAGCCACAAAGGGAGACTCTTCAGTTCATCTTCTGGATGACTGTTCAACTTTCCTTGTGTGTGCATTATTTACAATAAATTACAACCACTAATATTAAAGTGGTGAATATTAGACTTAGTATTAAGATATTATTTCTAATAGAAAAAACAGAGGAGTTGATATGAGTGTTGTGGGAGGGCATATGCAGAGGTTTTCAAAGTACCTTGTGATTCAAAGGGAGCTAAATATTCATTTCCAGTTGTAAATTCCCCATGAAACATTGAATGAATAAAGCACGACATCCTTTCCATGATTGAGAGATAGAAAACATTGTCATCTATAGGCAGAGATGAAATGGTCACAGCCTACTAGATGTGAGAGTTGTAGTTAGCTTCCATGCTCCAAGAAAGCTTCTTCTCTGCATTGTCATTAGCAAGTAAAGCATGGTGCTGAAGATTTTTTTCTACTCTGGGTTTATCTAGGGTAAAACATGGCTTCATATGTGGTTTGGTATTTCTGTGATGTTCTTTGCTCTTGCATCGTTTCCTTTCCATTCAATGTTGGGGATATATTGAATGGATGCTCTTGCATTGGAATGTGGAGTTTACATGCTGATTATAGTACCATAGAGTTTGTTTACGGCGTTGCTTCATCATTTATGTACTATGTCAAAAATTGGGTTGCGAGTATGGGTGTTAAACTATGATGTATCATGTGATTAATGACTGTATTATCGGCCTTAAGTAGTTTTCTAATGACTCTTATTTGTATGTTTGATTGATGATAGTTGTGTTAACCAGTGACCCATTGGGTCTTCTTTCCATATAAATAGACGGATGTACATTGTGCACAAACTCTATGCTACATTTTAGTTTACAGCTGCCCATTCACAATGCCTCCAAGAAGGGTCATCAAAGATAAGCTTACTATAGATAGTTGAAAAGGAAGCGGATGTCAATGCCATCCTCGGATGTATACTTCTGCAAATTGAATGCAAACTGAAACAGCAAGTAGAAACCCTATAAAAACCCCCAAAAAGATTTAGACTAAAACCCTAGTTGCTAATGTCCGTCAAAGTAGAAAACTAGATTAAAATAGAAAAACAAACAAAACTAAAAATCAAACCCAGGGCATCTAAAATGGAAAAAGAAATTCAAAAACAAGTTTAACAAAAAAACTAAATTAAGACACTTCCTTAATCAAATCCCTGTGAAAATCCTTTGAAGCCAATGGAAACCACTGTTAATCAACTCCCAGCAATTGTGAAATGCACAAAATCACTTGGAAGAGAAGAAAGAGAAGAAAAATTGAGATTTTGCATTAACAATTACATTTTTTCGCATGACAATCTTATGTAAAGGTAACCAAGCCTTGGCAAGTTTTTAAGGTTCAAAACTCGTGAGTTTCATGTCCTTACTCAGCTCGCGAGTATTGTTTCGAGTTTTTGTTTGCTTGGCAAGTAGCAATACTTGTCGATTCTCACAAAGTTTTTAATCTATCTGATGCGTCGGCTACTGAAATATGGAATTACGCTGATAACCAAGAGAACACTAATATGACGGTCTACATTATTCCCCCTTTTAAACAACTCAGAGTCCTTTTCAACACAATTCATACTCAACAGGATGGGAGTGGGAATGATTTTTTTCTAAATATTAAATCAAAGCACGGGCTTTGGCCTTTGACAAACCTTGAAAAGTCATGATGATAACCAATTTTCTTTGGAAAAACAATGCTAGTGAAAACATCTGAAAATGTTGCGTTTTGTGTTAAGTAGCCAAATGATCTTGCACTCTTGGAATAAAAAATTTGAAAGTGTTTCAATATATCCTCTTACCGTGAAAAATCATTTATCATTTTGCACCTCTGGTGAATATGATCCTCACAGATCTAAGATAGAAATTATTACCAGGTCATACAGCTCTTCTCTGACATTGCCCACACCATATGATACGTTCAATGGGGTGATTGGTTATTCGCATGACTGGCTGCAATTAGGAGTTGTGCATTCTAGAAGGGGTGAACATTGAGAAGCACGTGAACATTCAAGCAGAAGGGAATGTTCAGACAGAAGGGAATGTTAAGACAAGGGGAGCGTTCAAGAAGAAGTGAACAGTTGGGTTGTACAGGGACTGAGGTCCACTTTGGAGCCTATAGCATCAGGGCTATGTTCAGGGCAGCGTATGCCCAGGAAAAGTTCGTCGGACCAGAGTTCACCAATGCAAAATTTAGTAGGCCAAAGTTTTTCAGGGTAAAGTTCATCAGGTTGACTTATGATTATGAGGAACATAATAGGTGGATGTATGATTCTCCACCCAAAGAGAACAGCCTGAATGAGGAGTACAGGTGGGAGTTTGGACAGGCATTTGCAATATTTATAGTAGGCACGTGGTTCATAAAGTTCGAGCATATCTATCATATCCAACCATACTTTACAATTATGCCATACTTCACTGTTGACAAAAAAATTGCGCTTCGACGCCATGGTCTTGCACCTTGATGTTGGCTCTTTAGCCTACACTTCCACCACCCATGCAAACTGGTGGGCCAACAAAGCATCAAACTTTGCACCCTTGATGTTGTGGTGTCCCCAGATTTCATCCTGAAATCTGAGACTACCCTATCCGAAAAATTTCGTACTTTTAAAATAGTGGGTCGTTTTGTGTTTTTATTGCCAGAAAGTTCCTATATTGTGTCAAGATATTCCCAAAGAGCCATATTAGCCATTTTCGCCAAATACCCAGATGCCCAAAATTGTTATATTCTGTCGTGGATTTGCCTGCGGAAATTTGTATTTAATTATTTTGAGCCCCGTTTGAGGCAATTTGCGCTCCAGTTTAACTCGATTGTGATCGTACATATCGTTATTCCTATAAACCAGTAGGGTTTTAACCAGGAATGCATTCTGGACTTTATTTGTGACTTCTGGCAACGTTTTGTGTTTTTTGTGTTTTCCGTTTAGTTTTCTCGTGAAATTTCTCTGGATCAATTCCTTTGCGGTTTGGCTTTGATTCTTGGCACAGGTAGCCGGAGATCATATACGCACGTTATGCCGTAAGGAAGTTGCCATCGGAAGTCCGGGGCACTAGGAAAAGACTAAGTCGTGCACCGAAAAGCCTCTTCTCGGCTGGCCGCATTTTTGGAAAAAGAGGATTTGAAGTGGATCATGAGAAAATTAGAGCAAGCGAGGGCGGGGGAATTTTGTACCCGCCTCACAGGGTAAAAATTTCCATTGTGGAATAAAAGAAAAATCACTTAAATGAATCATGGGATTTTATTGTCTACCTTGCAGGGTAAATAATCTCATTATGAAAGTCAAATGACTTAAGTGAATCATGGGATTTTCAGGGCTGCCTTGCAGAGGTAAATAATCCCATTGTCATGTGTTTCTTAAAAATAGAATTCTTTATGCCAAAAAGTGCGACCCCTTTGGGGAAGGAAAGGCAGCCTTAAATTAATTAATTTAATTAATTATTCACCCAATTTTGGCGCCCAGGCTTGTGGAAAAATCAACAAAGGTAAAGAACAAAAGGAGGTTGAAAATAGACTGTTCTAAAATTAAATAAATAATATTTATTTAATGCAACCCCTTTATGTCAAAAAGTGAGCCCCTTTTGGGAGAGAAACAATACTTTTAAAGTATTAAATGATTAAATTAATTCTTATTTTCAATAGTGGCTAAGGTCAAAGCATCTTTGTGAGGCTTGAGTTAACTGAAGCAAGTCTAAAATTAAATAAATTTAATTTATTTAATAGCAGCCATAAGTATGCACAAAATAGGCACCCCATTTGAAGAGTGAAGCTTATTAATTAATTAATTAATTGCCAGTAATAGCAAAGGCATTAATTAATTATAGAATCATAAGGATTATATAAGCAGAGACTGCCATAAGAATGAATTAATTAATTCACAGGCAGAGAAGTGCAGCCCAGAGGAAAAGTGCACCCCATTTGAAGAGGATTTTTGCTCAAAAGAAGGTGAAATTAATGCTAAAAGCTTCCAATTTTGGCGCATAGGTTGAAGGAAGTTGATTTGTGTCTGGATAATTGTTTGCATAAGTGATACAAGTGCTCAAGTGAAGTTGGTAAAATTCATGCTTGCTTTGCATGCAAATAAAACATCAAATTTTGGGGCAGCAGGCTTGAATTATGCAGATTTTTATGATTAAAATCCATTGTTCATGTTCTAGTTGCCATCTTTGTTTGAATTAATTGCAAGAATTCATTACAAGTGCTTTACAAAAGAAAAGGAGCTTTAATCAATGTCCAATACATTGAATATATCCTCTCGAATCTGAAGAATTATCCAGATCTACACCAGTTTTGAAGAATTCCGGCCGAATAAGAAGAAAAAGAATTGTTCAGACAAAGATAGACAAAGCCATGGCAAAGAGGGATGAAAAAGAAAGCACAACGGAGTCATGCATCACTTCCAAATTTGCAGACATAGGAGACACAGATCTAGGTCCGAACCTCTTTCTGAATTGATTGATAGATCCAGAGCAGGAAAGACTTCACTCATGCGTGCAGTTAAAAGCAGTGGAATTATTCGAGCTGCAACCTTTCCATACACAGCCTAGTTGTCAGAGTTCGTTATGGAGTGTGCTAGGTCTTACCATCCTTCATCCAGATCAGTGCGAGATGCTACGGGGAAAACAATAATTCAGTTGGACGCAGAGTTCATCAATTATTACTTGAAGATTCCGGCTCGAAAGGTGGTGACTTCCATTAGCATTCAGGATGCCAACAGCAGGTGGGAGAAGCATAGAGTTGACTGCGTGAACATAATGAATAGCAGATACATGAAGAAGCCCAAATCTCCTTCTAAGTTCCCAAGAACTCTTTCGCGGTCCAATCTGTACAGAGGTAAATGATATTGCTAAATTGTTATGCGGGATAAATGGCGAAGACACTTTCCGTACATGGATGTATGCTTTCATCAAAACCATTGAAGTCAACAAGGTGGATTCCATAATCAATTGGTCGGAAATTATTAGCGACAACATTGGTGAGCAACTCTAGAACGTGAAGCGTACTTTCAACTTTAAAATGACTTCCTATTTGGTATATGCAGCAGCTTCACAAGACATCTTCTCCAAGCTGGATAGATGTGGCATTCTTTCTAAGGACTCCATTTTCGAGTGCTACCCATAGCTTACTGTACCTGCGTGCAAGAAAGATTTCAAAGTGGTCAACGATGGATTCTTCTACGAATTCATTTGCAGGTTGGACAAGGACCTAAAGGCCAACAAGGTGAGCAAGGAAGTGTGGGAAGCCATATCCGAATGCGCCTATTCATTCAATTTGTGGATTTCACATACCTCGTGGTTATCGGCTTTTCGGAAAACCGGTTAAGCGCCCAAATATCCGAATGATAAATTGGTCACCATGGAGCCGAAAGCGCATAACTTGTGGAGATACACAACCTTCAATTGAAAGCGGCACAAGTCTACGGGCTTCTTCCCGATCACTGTGGACATTATAGGTGTCGAGCATTCATACGGCCCAAGGATCGGAAGCGAAATGTTATCCGAGTATGAGCAAGAGTTCTTCCGCACGCGGCTGAACTTGATCCATTTGGAGTAGTCGGAAGACGACCTCCCAAGAGTACGCACATGTGCCTTCATTAGAGAATTTCGGATGACGTGCAAGAATACGAGGTCGAAAGAAGAAGGATTTTAGCGAGCTATCAAGACGGCAAGTGTTCAACTTTGGACTAAGACGGATACTGCGGATTTTAAAGATGATGGGAATGTGTCACTGACACTTACCATCAAATGGGAGGAGATAGAGCCGTACTTCAAGAGAACGTGAAGGGGCTGCCATACGATTGAAGAAAGGTCTAACGTTGTTACGGTGAACACTTCAAACCGGTTCTTTGCGGCGGTATACTTGCCTTGATAAAGCATTGATGAATCAAATCACGAGCAACTTCAACACGGAGATTCTCTCAAGCGGAAGCACGGAGGAAAGCGAGTAGAAGGCCCGAGAAAATAAAAGTGCATGAAGATCTCAATCAAAGGAGAAGATCACTTCCACGACTATGACTTTAGTTCCGGCTTCTCTAGCATCCAGTACTTCACCGACTGTTGCACCTCAGCAGGACACTTCCATGCCTCCACTAAATCCGAAACATTCATCTTCTCTCCTCAACCACTCCGTTCAACACCTGTTCCAGAAGAGACGTTGAAGCTGCAGATGGCAGAGTTCGAAAGAGCTTTGTCCTTGGATGATTTAGAAGATGGCAGCCATAACACTGTAGTAGTTTCTGATGGAGAGGAAACAGAGTGAGAGAGAGTGGGAGATAGTAGTGCACTCAACAACTTCTCATTCTCCGAGAAGTAACTTCTCAGAATGGTTGGCTTCACAGTTGGTTCCAGAAGCTAGAGTGGAAATGAACTTAGAGGAACACGACTTGCAGCTACTCCGGAGTCTAGGCGGAAAAGACAGAAAACCTAAAGTTGTTAAGGTAACTTTAAGGTTGATCATTGAGGAGTCGGGCGATGTTTGCTAAGATGTCAATTCCGGCAGAAGGAAAGAAGGAGGATGAGCTCACGATGAGAAGATGTAACAGTAACCAAAGTACCCATCGGTCAAGCCACCACAGAAGGATTGAAGCAGGATACACAAGACATTGATAGATGCTCTATTCCTTAGGCTTGACAGAGAAAAGGCGGAGAAAGACAAGCTTCAGAAGCAAGTATCTCAGTTGTGCGAGATCATAGCCAAGGTTGCTAAATCTTCCACTCAGCCCATTTCAACTCAGGTGAGTGATCATCTTATGCAGGAGATGGAAGATGCAAGCAATCAGGTGAAAGCTATTGACAAATGGAAGAATCTGATTATTCATCAAGCTTCGTACACCTTTGGAGAGGTGCCACCCACCTAAAGGTTATGAATGATGCAAAGAATCAGGCAAGCAGCGCGGCGAGCATAGAAGATATGAACACGATTCTTAAGAGAGTAACCTGAGTACTTTGGCCGAAATCAACAAGCTACCGGGAGAAGTGTTGGTTGCAGAGCAGATTGTATCAGACGGATTAGTTGAGAAGGGGAAGCAGCTGGAGTTTGCAGTATCTTTCCGTTTGGAGATCTGCAGAGTTTTGTTGAAGAGGATGCAGGCACTTGAGAGTAAGACATCGTCTTTACCAGACAGTATCATTGCTTTCATTGAGGAGGAAGTGGTCGGAAATGTTACTTCATACGTACGGATCATTCCTAGCAGAGTGCCTAATTCCCTGGAAGGGTCTCTTCTGATGGTACAAGGAAGAATTGATGGAGCTACTAAGCCTTTCACGATGAATTCCATTAGTAGACTGGTGGCACTGCAGCGGATATTGCGAGGTTCGGGCCGAGCTTGGAGGATGTGGAAGCGTGTATCAAGGTGTTGAACAAAGGATTGTTGCAGTTCAGGACAAAAAAAGAAGCGGTGGCTAAAACAGATGGGAAGATGCTTTGAATTACATGTTTGACAAGTATATTCAGTATCAGAACAAAAAGAAGATATAAATGTTACAGCTGGCTTGACTTCTTCTTCTATTCTTTCTTCTTCTATTTTCCACATTCTCGATGAAATTGTAAAACTTTGAAGTTATTGGTTTTGAAACCATCACTTTAAGTTATGTGGAACAATTCTATTAGTTAAGTGATACATGTGTCACTTAAGGAGAAGTTAGTGGAGGATGATTGCCAAATGTCATCTTTACTTGTTTATGTTTCAGTTCAGTTGAGTTTCCCATTTGTACTTTCCCTTCTACATTCTATAAGTAGAAGAACCTCCGAGTTAAGGATCAAAATTTGTAAGTAACATTCTTACGTTTTAGACTTTCTCTGAAACTCTTGATAGCCACTTGAAGCAAAGGAATATACAGGAGCAAATTTCCGGAGAACTTTGTGTCACGGTGTATTGTGTTTCTAGCTTTTATATCTTAGATCTTTTAATAAACTGTGTTATTTCAGATCTAGATCTAGAGCTACCTTTGCTTATAATTTTGTGTTGATATCTATTAGTTTCTTCTATGTGCATGCATTGACTCTGTTATCTATTGGTTGGGATGCACATCTTCCCCATTTCTTCTCTATGTTTATATAATTCCCTTCTTCCATAAATATTTCCTTTCTTAAACAACTGCTTACTTAGCTGCAGAATCATGATACTAAAGTTCATGAGTGAGCAGTTAAAGTAAAACCCCATATAGATACTAGCATATTTTAATTGACAAATCTGACACGGGAGCCTCACCGGTAAATGAGGGAGATTTATCTCATGATTGCCTAGGTTTTATGCTATGTAGAAAATCCAGCCAACATGTTGTATTCTTTGTAGCTCCAAAGGGTAAGCCCTCTATGACGATTCAAGAGGACTTAGCATTACCAACATTTGCATCTAGTCATCTTGTTGCAAGTTAGGGTCTTCATCAATCTCCGTAATCTTGACACGATTGCAATTCGGCTAGGACACTTCATAGTCTCCATCTACCAATGGAACAGACAGGCCGTTGAGGGAATTTGTCTCATCTTCAAAGCATGATTTGTAACTCCAAGATTCCTTTATCAATCTGCTCCAAGTTACCTCTATTTCCGTCAATCGAGCATTCTTCTTCAAAGTCCGAGTTTGATGACGTTACTTCCTCACTAACTACCACAGTTCTTTATTTTCAATGGCTATCAAATTCTTTTTCCATTTATGATTGGATTTGGCTGCTATCAACAAGCAGCCCCAACCCAATAGTACATCATAAGCCTTCTTCAACGAGATGATTACAAAATTCAACAAAAAGGGTTGGGTTCGAATAATTACCTTTTCACTCATTAGTACACCCAATATCTTAATTCCTTGTTGATTTACTCCAAACAATTGGAATGTCAAAGGCCACATAGTTGGCTTCCCAAGACTCCTCCAAGTCTCTTTTGGAAGAACATTCACACGAGAACCACTATCGATGATGTTGTTTGTCAAATTCCTGCCCGAAATTCCATATGCACAATTGTCATTGTCGGGCTTGGTTCATTGTCAGGAGCATAGGATCGATTACTTGGTCACCTAACAAGGGGCTCAACTATGGGTTCATTCTTCTGCTTCTTGCTCTCCTTGTCACCTAATGTTAGGTTGGCCATTATATGCTCCATGCTCGGGCTAATATCTTGTATAGTAGCAATGAGAGCATTCTTGAGTTCTTGAATGCTTTGCAATAAGTCGCCTATCGCCGGAAGTATAGTATGGTAGTAGTGAGAGCATTCTTGAGTTCTTGAATGCTTTGCAATAAGTCACCTACCGTCACGGTATAGTGGTTTCAAAGATCGGTGTGATGACTTTGTCTAACTCCGATATTCTCATAGTTGTGCTTGTATGTTCATTTGACTGACGTCGTTCATCGACCATGGCCCTCTCGACTTTCACCCTTGTTTCAACCAAGCTTTCCTTCTCCATACATGGGTCAAGGTAATAAGCTTTTTTCACTTGTGCTTTGGTATTTGCCACAACCTTCATTCATTAAGGGGTTAGGATCATCTTATTCGAGTCCTCTCAAGTGCGAGGATATTTTCTTCTCGCTTTCAATGTCCATGGCTCGATTGTATGCATCTTTATGCGATGAGGGTGGAACCACCTTCATCGTTCTCTGCAATGAAGGTACCAACCCTTCAATGAACCATCTTCTTCAAGCCATTGCAAGCTCACTTTCAAGTTTTCCCAATATTTCGAGTCTTCTATTATATGCACAAACATTCTCGTGTTTACCCTACCAATTATTATAGATTTTAGAGATGATCTCATTGTCATCCCTCAAGAGTTTGAATTCTTTCTCGAAGGCTTTCCCAAGTGTTTTCCATGTTGCTTTCTCCAAGCTTGGTGCATCTACATACCAATCAATAGCCATTTCCCAAAGGGGGACTGGGAAACATCTTCACCATATACGTTCATCCATATGCCTATTGGTAGTCCATATGGTGATGCATGTTTTGCAGTGTCATATGGGATCCTTTGATCCATCACCGGTGAACTTTGGCAGCTTCTACTTTTTGGAGATGGTGTTGATGGGGTAACCATGGCTCTAGCATGGTTTATCGAATACAAGTCTCCCCCTTAAGAAGGTCAATGACAGACATTTCTTTGCTCGATATCACTATCAAACACATCCCTACACTTGACCCTTCATTTATTGTGCTTCCATGGAATTTCACATGATTCCTTGTAGTCACTAGGAAAACGCCCCTTACCTTTGTCAAAGTGAAAGTACCTCTAGACTCCCCCAGGACATAACTCTCTTAAATGAGGACAAGGCCACTTTCATCCTTCCTCCCCTCCCCTTCCCCCATTCACCCAACCGATCCCCCCACCCCGCCTTCCACCCTTCTTCCCCTCACCTCCCCTTGTTCACCCTTGTCAAGCGTCCCCCGCCTTCCGCCCTCCCTTGCCTCCCTCCCCTCTCCTCCTCTCACCTCTCCTCCCCTCCTACCCATTCACCCCCACCAAAACTGACCAGCGGGTGAACATGGAGGTTAGCCCTCCCCACACAATGGAGGCCATGGATCAACATGCTAGAATTTGCAAGGCGAATTCCATTGCATAATTTAGTTATTTCTCCTTCAAGGCCATAGGTCAAGGAGGGAGAAGAAGAAAAGAATGCACAATAAGAAGTTTGGGAACCCATGCTTGATATTGTTCATCCTTATGTGATGGCTGGGGAGATAAAGCAAATAGTTCACCATCTCCTCCTCCCCCATCAAGAGGGTTACCAGCGTCATTGGCTTAATATGGCAGTGTTACTACTTTTTATAGTTTTTTTGCTTGTAACACTTAGTTGTGGACACTTGGCCTTGTTTTTCTAGCCCCTTGAGCCTGATTTGACTTTGTGGCAGCATTTGCTCGGGGAGCTTTTGTACCACCCGCCTTTGTGATCAAGCATGTATTTATCTTTTTGACTTATGAAATATGATTGCATGCTTTTAATCAAAAATTTAAAAATTCAAAAGGGAGACTTTAAGATGCAAATGCTCCAAGAAGAGAACCAAGAGCTGCAGAAAGAAGGTTCAGTAGTTGGAGGTGAAGAATAAAGAGTTGTAAGGATGGTTGGACAGCCATCAGGTGTTCCTCAAAGATGTCATGAAGGATATGGAAATGTGCCAGGCAAGATTGCTAGGTGTGGGTAAAGCTATCTTTGGAAAGTTGACCAGTAAGAGAACAAGTGCACTCAAATTATCAAGAAGTTGCAACAAGAGTTGGTTGCCACAAACAATATGCTAGCCAGGCTCCAAGAAGATTGTGAGAAAGTGAAGTAGAAAGGAAAGTTTTCCATCTAAAGGAAGCCAATATTCAATACAAGATGCCTAAACCATGATGGAGGTAAGCATGGTAAGCACCTCACCATTTGTTCCTTCTCAACATAGGATACCACGAGTCATTCTGTAGTTTTGAATTGCATACTGAAGGAATTGGCTCCAAATCGTTGAGGAAGATGGACTATTTTGTCCAAGGATGGCCAAAGAATAAATAACCCACTGAGGTTATGGCAAGGCCACAATTAGCAGGTCTTGGATATTTTGGTGAAACCCAAGAAATTGGGGAATGCTCAATTGCAATTGAAACAAAAATTTCTTCCAAATAGTAGTTCAAATCCCCAATGTGTCATGGTATGTTTAAAGGAGGTCATGGCATGGAGCAAGAGTTCAACAAAGTAAGGGAAGCAACTCCAAAAAAGGACCACTTCCCAATGTTGATGGAAGAGGTAGCACAACATCCCTCCACAAGCCATGTGCAAGCTCTGTAAAAGGCAGCAATGGAGTTTTCAAAGCAGCACCATTTGTCCAATCTCATGAAAGACGAAGAAAACAAGCAAGATAGTCTGAGGACAGCTTAAGAAGGTATGCAAAGAAACCTTTTAATTCTTCAGTTATTTGTTTCCATTGCAAAATAAGAGGACATTTATCACAGCATTGTTGGAATCTCTATCCATATCCATGCTGTGGAAAGAGTAGAGTGACCACGCATTAGAATAAGGAAAAAAATTAGTCCGATTACACCAGGAAGAGAGGAACTTTGCAAAGGCTATTACTCAAGCCATCTTGTACAGGAATGTGTTAAAGGAAAGAAGAGTGGTATTGTTGTCAATGAAGTAAGAGAGATGCTTTCAGACAATATTTCCAGGAGTCATTGTAGCCAATGTAACATTCAAATTTTAAAAACGCCGTGTTTAGGAGGTTTGCTTCTTTGTTTCTTCCTAACTAGTTCTAACATTTTCAACATCAACACAAAATCTGAGTACAAGTCTGCATAAATAGTGTTATCATCTTATCCACTGCTTCAATCAACATATGCATCCATGCTTCAGTTCTTGCTTGAAGCTCCCCATGGGTACCATAAGTCATTCTGACCAGCACTATTCTCCTTTCTGCAACCATGCCTTCTGTGCATAAAATCTATGATATGGGTTTCTGAACCCTGCAATGCAATTGAATCAATCGCCTTGGCTTTGATTGTGATCCCCATTCTTTCCTATCATAAACTCAACTCTGCGTAAATAGTGTTATCATCTTCTCCACTGCTTGAATCAACATATGCATCCATGCTTCAGTTCTTGCTTGAAGCTCCCCATGGGTACCATAAGTCATTCTGACCACCACTATTCTCCTTTCTGCAACCATGCCTTCTGTGCATAAAATCTATGATATGGGTTTCTGAACCCTGCAATGCAATTGAATCAATCGCCTCGGCTTTGATTGTGATCCCCATTCTTTCCTATCATAAACTCAACTCACGTGTCTCCAAGTGGAGAAGCTTCAAAGGCTCACGCCCAAGTTGTGGTTGCCATGGGCGGAAACAAATCAGTTGTAATTCGAGATCCCGGGCCATAATTTGTGATTCTTCTACCCCCTCTCCTACAGGAAGGTCATGTCTTGGGCTGTCTAAATAACAACGTTCTTGGGTCTCAATGGGTGATGTCGCACCTCTATTGCATGCCAAAATTGCTACAGTGCAATGTCGTTTTCATCTACTACCTTTGATAATGTTGTTGTGGCACAAGATCTTATCTTTATTACTCAACCGACGAGAGCCCTGAGCTGGCCCTCCCTCCACTTGCAAGATATTTTGATCCTCAGCCTTCCAACATGAAACTCCTAGATTAGGCGGTGTTCATGGTTCCATGGGTGTGGTCTATCTCATTTGTGACTAGCTTTGGTCCAAGGTGTCATTGTTGGCTTTTGATAAGCACTCTAGACAAATGTGGCTTTGCTTTCGAGAGGATTGTATCTCATTTTCAGAATATCTTCATTGCAGTTTGCTATCTCTTATTGTTCTTCATTGAGTGATGTCATTCTTTTAGATGATTTTAATGTTTATACCAAGACTAGCCAGATGTGTACACATGATCTTCCAAAGGATGAAATCTTTCTTCAAGAATTAACCTTGAAGTTTTTGTTTATAGAGAACCTCGATTGATGGGGATAAGCATCTCATGGAATACATAGAAATGTCTTCTCTAGTTGGGCCATTGCGTGGTCTTTATATTTTTAATGGGCTACCCTATTTCCCTGCGTTCCAATAAATTTACTTGTTTCCCTCTATCAAAATATGTTATCATATTAGTCAATACTTAACAAACTATTAATTATCTACTAACTAATGTTTGGTTGTGCCAATGGGGTTAGGGTAGATCAGTTATGATGGATGGTTGTGTCCGGATCCACCCAGGTTCAAATTCCGATGGGTGCAATTCCCTTTGGGGTGGTTTATCGGTGGTGGCGGTTGTTGCATCACCGGTGGTAGCGCCAATGGCTCTTATCGGCGGTGCAAGTCTTTGCATTGTCAACGTTGGCGTTGTGGCGACTAGTGGCTCTTAACAGTGATGGCAGAAATTGCATCGTCGGCGTTGGTGTGGTCTTCGTTTGCAACACATCGGTGGTCATGATTTGTGGTGGAAACTTGTAATATCTTGTCTGAGAACGTTTGCATTGTTAAGGGAGGGGACCCAAGAACCCCCCACTTCATAGCTCCGGTCTAAAAGCGCTCACCTATCTAAAAAACCTAATGTTTGGTTGTAGCCTCCTCAAATATTTTATAATTACTTCTAGCATAATGAAATGACGGATACACAAACTCTTAAGTGTGTGTTTTGATTTCTCTTCATTCTCTCTATTCACATCTTCTAGCATTGGTATCGAGCCATTGGTGCTCGAAGTGGCTCATGAGCTAAGAAAACTCTTAGCATAGAGTAAAAACATCAAAGTGAAGCTAGTAGAGGTCGTCTAGACTTACAAATCGAGGAGAAAGAAGGGAGGAGGTTGTGAGGGCTAGAATCCAGGGCACACAAATGTAGCCATTCATGATAGTAAATCGAGGAGGAAATTGTAAAAATGTCGTTTAAGGCATTGAAGGAGAAAAACCATGTTAGCGAAAGAAAACACCGAAATCATGAGCCAACCGGGCCAACTAGGGCACAGATTTTGTAATGTCCCCTTTTCCCACTTGAGAGCCACTTTTTGGAATTCTTGCCATTCCTTCTCCATGGCAAAGAAGTGAAGAAGATGGAGAACTTTGAGCTTCCATATGATATGTTTTTTACTAATTTTTAATATTTTCTTTTAGTGTTTTGTCTCTTATGTCAGGTCGGTTGGGTTTTAATGAATTAATGGAAGCTAATGAAGGAAAAGAACCTCTTTAAGGGGTCGGCCTTATCTTTTAGTACTTTGGCGCCAATGGAAGGTTATAAAAGGAGAACTAAGGCATCATTTCAGCTCTAGACTTGCGCATTTTATCTTACTTGGGCATTGTGAGCTAGTGGCTCCTTGTTCTTACACTTGGGGACGAAAACCCTCATGTGTGTTTGCCTAGAAGGACGAAAACCCTTCATCTTGGCTTGGAATTGATGTATAAGGCAGATTTAAGGAGATATCTATCATTTTCATATTGTTATTGGCTTCTTTCTAGTGGAGTGACCTACCTTGAGTAGGGTTTTGAGGGTTTGGTGAATTTATATATGCATTTTCAGTTGATAATCTGATTTATCATAATTCTGAGGCTGGAATTTTGGGGGTTTCTAGACCCAAGATCTATATTTTTCTTGTGGTTGCAATTGGCTGGACATTAATTAATTTCCAGCAGTGTGTTTCTTCAGAATTTTCATTGTTTTTGGCTCTTATGGATGCATAAAATATATATAAAATTGTGGCAAGTTAATTTGAAGTATTTCATGGTGTTTGGCATATTTTTGTGAAGGATACAGTTCGCTGATTTCTCATTTTCAGTCTGCTGCAATAAAAATCAGATCTGAATAATTTTGGTGTTTGGCTAAATTCTTTTTCTTTTGGTCTAAACCCTTGAAAGGGTCATTACAGATTTGTATCAGATTGTGAGAGTAGACATGGGGGAAAAATGCCATTGATAATACGTACCAAGCAAAAGTCGTGGACCTGAGTTACGCAAAGTTTCAGATAGAAAATGCACAATCGCCACTAATTAAAACACATGGGCATCAGATTTCAAACAGAAAATACAATTGTCATTGATTAAAATGCAAGGGCACAGGATTTTAGATAGAAAATACAATCGGCATTGATTAAAACACAAGGGCATGGGACGTCTCAAAACAATCATTCACGAATCCATAATACAATCAAAAAAATTGAGTTTCAAGGTATTTCGAGTTTGATTACCCATTACAATCAAAAATGCAAGGGCATCTATGCAATTTGAATTTGAAAGTCTACTCTCTCAAAATGCAAGGACAGTTTGAGGTTAGATTTTTCAAAACAACTTTATCAAGTACTTTTGCTTTTAACAAAAGCAAGCTATTTAAAATTCCTTGCATTGATTTCCGAGTGAAAATCAGAATATAGTATTTTTGTTATGTTGCATTAATTTGCAGGTCACAAATGAAAACTCAGAAGAACTATATTTTTCATTCGGTGTATCAATTTATGCGGGTCAAAAATTCAAGTGTTTGGTTTTAGACTGTACTTTCTTTTGTTTCACTGATTTCCTGGTCAAAAATATCCAATATCGTATGGCAAATAAACAAAACTTTGTTTTGTCGGAGGCACAAAAGTTGACGGGTCATAATTATAATGTCTGGAGTCACAAGATTCAAACAATTACAGAATTTCAAGACCATAATAAAATATTACTTGGCAAGGAAAGGAGGCTTGTTGCTAATTTTGCGGATTATGACAAGCATCAAAAGAAGACCGTATTGTTAAAAGTTTTTAGTATCAGATGATTTAATTCCTGAGGTCTGAAATGCCACTGACGCTAGTGTGTTATGGACCAGTCTGAAGGGCAAATACATGACTTCATAAAAGAGTTAGGTGTTATGCATGAAGAGTTTGTTGTTTTCAGCAAGGAAGCAAGGGGGTGGGTCCCTGTTAGAACACCTACTTTGGATGAAATGTCTCTGAGACCAGCTTACCTCCATTAATAAAAATGTGGAAAACAACGATTTTGTGGCATTGGTTCTAAACAATTTGTTGTCCTTTTATGAGTAATTTGTGGAAGCCTTACATTTGATGGCTGAAAGTCAGACCTTGACTTTTGATAAATTCAGTTCCTATCTATTACAAAAGGAACAAAAACAAACCCAGACACTTGAGTCCAATTTTGGATAATCAGAGAGTGCACTGATTGCCTAGTCAAGGGCGAAGTGGAAATAGCACTCTAGTGAATATTCGAGGTACCAAATAATATGTCATTATTGTCGTAAGGTTGGGCATCTCAAAAAGGATTATCAGAAGCGGCGATATGATCGTTATCAACAGAACAAAAAGCACAGGATGAGGCACATGTGACAGCATTCACAGAGGAAAGGAATTATGATGAAGAGTGTTCTCTTTATGCTCTTACGGCATCTAATTGAACAATATTGCTACCATTTGTTGTATCATTGACTCCGGCACATCCAGACATTTTTAATGTTGAAGAGATTGGTATGTAACATTTATTGCAATTTCTGATCCATTTTTACTAGCAAATGGAATGTCACTTGCAGTAGAGGGGGTAGGAGATATATGCATTGTGTTGAATAATGCTCAAAAATTACTAGTAAGGAATGTTAGGTATGTTCCTAGCTTGCATAAAAATATCTTATCTATTTGTCAATTAACAAAGAATCCCAATATTGTTGTAAATTTCTCTGGGGAGAAGTGTCTTGTGTCAAATGTGAAACAAGAGCGGTGATTGCCCTAAACAATGGGCAAGGTGGCAAGCATAGGCCAGTTGAGTCTCCTACAATGAACTTAAAAGCAAGTGTGGATGTCATTCCTTGTAGGCTTGTTGTCCCTACTTCAGTCAAGTTACATGCACTCGTTGTAGAGGAATATCCACTAGACAAAATGTGTAGAAGGATCCAATTTCTCGCAAGGATGGAATTCCTCACTCAATACAGAATGTGCGGGAGGCTGAAATGCCTTGGGAGGATGGACTTACTCACTCTAATGCACAATTAACTATGGATGGGAACTCCACTATCCAAGATGCGCTGGAAGTGCATGGTGAGATGGCAGACACGCCACTCAATCGTAGGCACTAGCTCAAAGGACAATAGAGCATGGACACTTTGCTCATCTTATTGCAAAGGATTTTTGCAATAGGGGAATAGATGAGCAACAATGTAGGAGACAGTTATTTCCCCTACCACTACGAGAGATGATTATTTATCCTGTTATGGAGTTGGTTATTACTCCTACTGCAAAGATGGTCACTCGTTGCTTCTCTCCATAGCAGCTCAGTTTGGTTGGAGGGTATCTCAAAGTGCTTTCTTGAATGGAGAGTTGGATGAGGAGGTCTACATGGTGTTTCCTAAAGGTGATCATCTGGATTGCAGATTTATCGAGTCCCTGCATGGAATTAAGCACACTCCACAAGCCTAGTACACTTTATTCAATCAACATCTCCAAGAATCTGATTTCAGAACTTTGGAGATTGGGCTGAACCTCTCAACCAATGATGATTCATTATCAGTCAATGAGTCACTCAACAAACACTTGGTGGACAACTTGTATATATTATGTCCACAAGATTGGATCTTTGGCTTCTTGTTGAATGTCTTTTTAGGTCTCTGTCTACACCAAAGCTCCTACATTGGACAGCAGAAAAACATCAAACTACGGCTTTCAGAGTAATATCTAGGAGCAGCTTATAGAGTTAATGACTAAACTTTTCGGTTTTTATTGTATTTGTAAAATTTTGGCACAAACATTTTGTCTCCAGTTTAATCATTAAGGAGGGTATTAAAATTTACTATGCATATTAGTTAATACCTAACGAACCATTAATTATCTGCTAACTAATGTTCGGTTGTAACCTCCTCAACTATTATGTAACTACTTCTAGTATAATTAAATGACAAATACACAAACTCTTAAGTGTGCGTTCTGGTTTCTCTTCATTCTTTCTCTAAAACCCTCGTAGTGAGGGTGTAAGTGTGATGGATTATGTTCTTGCCAACAAATCTTTGATACACTACTTTGTCCCGGGCACAATCAAAGATGTTTGATGGGACTAGCATCTATCTTTCCAACTTTCATCAGCCCATACTCTTTGGGGGTTCTTGCTCCCCTCACATGGCTATTTGTATTGGTATCTTAACCACATGGGTTGGGGCTTTATTGCTTTGGGTTTAACCCTCCTCATTTTCAATGCTTTAGTTAGTCTTTGATCCTAGGGTCCTTTTACCCTAGCACTTTTTATTGTAATTGGATGTATTCTTGAGTCCCATTGACCAACTTTTGGTCATTCATGGACATTAATATAATTTCTTTCTTTCTTCTTTCTTTGGTATTTACATAGAAAAGTTGGAAGACTTTCTTTGGCACCATATTTATGTTAATTATGGTTGTATATTACACTACATTTTATAAGAATACAAGGCTTTATTAAGTCACCATTAGTTATGTATTAACTAATTAATGGTTATAATCACTTAACCATTTTGTAACTAACTCTTGGATAATAAAATGATAGACACACAATCTACAATGTGTGCATTCCAATCCTTCTTCATTATTTCTCTATCCATGTCTTCTAACATTGGTATCAAAGCCAGACAAGCGAGGAGGAAGACATAAGGAAGTATTTTGAAAGAGAAATCAAGAAATTAAATATTTCCGAGTCTTTCAGAAAACGCTAAGGAGAATCATGAGTCTAGTTACAGGATCATGAAGGAAACACATTCAATGCATTTTGAAGCATCTAGGGAATGAAAACTCTATTGTGGGATCGAAAGCACATGCGTAAGTTGTGAGTAGTGAAAACCTCATTCAAAGATTTTTAGGCATGAACACAATCACAAGTTCAAAGTCCATTCATTAGACTGATTTTGAGGGCATCGTGAGACATCGGGACCAAAGGGACAAACTACCAAAACGTTGTGAATTTCATAGACATAGATAAGAATTTCAAGTAATTTGTGGGATTTACACAAATTACTATAACAAACAATCATAGGGCAAGCAAATCTAGTAGCAAATAAATACACTCAAGATTTTTCACAAAGGGCGCATTTTCAGTCACAGCCAGCAAGGAAGAACATTTGAAGGATAAATATAGTGGTAGTAATAAGAACACGGTATGGGTAATTATCTGCATTCACACTTTTTTTGGTTGCAAATTTCACAAGAGTATTTTTATTAAATAATTTCTTTTGAATGGAAATTCCATTGGAGAAATATTTTGGCTTCAACTTTCACACTTGGAAAATTCAGATATGTAATGTCACTCTTTTCGAGTAGTTCGAGTGAAGACCTTTGGCCCATTCTTACCCGACGGCCAAAGGGTGAAATCGGGTAATTAAGTTTTATTTATTTTATTTGTATAGTGCAAAATATTAAAATATAAAATTATAATGCACATACAATAAAATAATGAAACTTAATATAAAATTAGAACTTGGGCAAAGTCAATTAAAAATTAAATGTATTCATCTAGTGGAAAATGCGACTTGCCCAAGTAATGGAAAAATAGAAAAGTATGTCATAAGCCTCCTTAGAAAAATGCGACTGGCATAGGGAAAGTCAAGTGATCTCATTGGATATTGTTGGAGGTTGTTTTGGGCCATTTCTCCTTTATATGGAGAGGTCGACTTGAGGGGAGCATATCCAGATTTTTATTATCAAATTTTCATTGCAAAGAGCTTCCAGCTTTTGTAAAAATTCCAAGGACAAAAACCCTTGAGAATTTATCTCTTGTGGACGAAAACCCCAAGGGATTGGGAGGAGATTTCACTCAGGAATTTCCACCAAGCTAATTCAGATTTTTTTAGTCAAGTTTCCAGCAGTATTTGGTGATCAATTTGCAGCAGTGGATCGACTCAATTTAGGAACTTTTTGGGGCACATTCCAGAGGCATTTTCCTTTGAAAATTACTGTGAAACATCTCTAGATTTTTATAAATAAAGAAGCTGCGAATTTATAATTTTTGGGCATTTTCTAAAGGGTTTTCCAACCAGTTTTCAATCAGATTTTAGATCTGCAATTCTGAGTTGTTGGTATGCAAATAAACCTGATTTCTATCATATTTTGGCTTCTAAAATTATTAGAAAACGATTGGGAAAGAAAATATAAATTTTTGGTGTTATTTGCATAGAGTTTCATCCAAAACCCTAGTCGCTTTGGCTATAGAAAAATCAGCTTTGCCCTAGATTGATCTCCAAGGGTTTCAACAGCCCTAATTTATCATTTGCAATTAATTAAAAATCTGATTTGGGGAAAAGAAAATATTTGGGGATCTTTCAAGATACAAATGCAATTGATGAATAAAAATTTGTGGGGAATAGTTAATGGGAAAGAGAAATCACCTACAAATGCAACTAAATTATTGGATTGGCAAAGCAGAGATGATAAAGCCAAAGCCATTATTGGTCTTGCTCTCTCCGACTCTAAGTTACATCATGTAGACCTAGAAAAATCATCCAAGGAAATCTGGGATACTCTAAATAAATTGTTTGGAGCAAAAGTTGTCAATGCAAAATTTTCGCTAAAGCTTCAACTTTTTAGATTCAAGATGGCTAACGAAGTCACTATGTCTAGCCACATAAGCAATCTAAGATCTCTTCTTAGACAACTAGCAAAAGTTAATGCCACGATAGATGACGAGGATGCCAAAGCCATTTTGTTAAACAATCTACCTTCTAAATTCAGCAATGTCATTTTTACTCTTAGTCAATTGCCTTCTCAAACTCTGGAAGATATGATTTCAGCTCTCTTAGCTGAAGAAAAGAGAACAATTGCAGGAGATACAAAAGATGATCCTCAACCTGAGATGGTGTTATACTAGAAATAACCATAGAATATCAAATAAAGACAAAGGGGAAATTGAATGTTATTACTACAAAAACAAGGTCACACAAAGATGTAACTATTCCATTCGAGCCAACAATGTTTTCAAAGGAAAACTCAAACGCATACTAAATGAAGTTAAAGTAGCTATTGTTGAAGATCCGCGGATGCTAAAAATGATGAAGAAGACATTAATGAAGAATATGTATTTTAAAGAAGCCCCCACCATAAAGACAAGAAGGGATCTAGGGTAGATGAAGCTCAACACGAGATAGTTGCCCAGTTAGTTCAAGAGTTCATGGATCTTGGGAGTTATACCATTACAAGCATCCTAAGACAACTTGATGTCGTGTTGTGGATGTAGCTCAATATGGATGTTTGTCCAATAATTCGAGGTTCATAATTTGGGAGTTCAGGGGAGGTGGAATCCGGGAACTCGAGAATTCAACTCGGGAGCTACACCTTTACGAGGGTCACGAGGCTGCTTGATGGAGTTCTACCCGGTCAAAGAACAGTTTTCGAGAGAGAAAGGTTGCATTGAGAATGTGTAACTCTATTTAGTTCTTACTATTATTTTAATCTTCAGTCAATATATTTATTTGTGCTTTCTGTAGTGTAAGCCTTAAGAGGGGTCATAAGAATATAAGGCTTTATTAAGTCACTAACAATTATGTATTAACTAATGAACAGTTGTAACCACTTCAACCATTTTGTAACTAACTCTTGCATGATAAAATGACAGACACACAATCTACAATGTGTGCATTTTGATCCTTCAGTATCATTTCTTTGTCCACATCTTCTAACACATTTTGATTAATATATTGGTTACTATTGATGACATTTTCCTTTGTTCTCACTTTCGTGGTATATCATAAAGACAACATGATGCCCTTGCTTGCTTTTGCGAGCTCCACTAGCTTGTGATAAGCCTTTGTAAAAATGAGATACAATCTTCAACTCTAAGGATGCTCTTTCCAAGTTTCAATACTTCTACAAAGGAGAGCATACGGATATCACAACAGCTTATACTTAGGATTTCAGCCAACTAGCAGCTTTTAGCATGAAGCTTTCCTCTCGGGGCATCTTAAGGGATATGCTTCACTATCTGCCCTAGAGCACCAACGCTTCCAAATAATCTTCCAACATATCCCTTAGAAGAAGTAGAAATAGGATTTTGTTGGAGCAATTTCGAAAAACAAGGTTTTGTAAGAACAATTTTCCAAAGAACATTTCCTATTTAGAGAAAATATGTTTAGACAGTACACATACCATGAAGCTTCTTTCCTCACAACTTCCAAATATTTTCTTAAATGTTCCACAAGTTCCTCCATTGTTTTTAAAATGAGAATATCATTGAAAAATACAGTCCAATTCCTCAAAAGAAAAGGCCTAAGCATATTATTCGTCAATACCAAGAAGGATGCAAGGCCATTACTTAAATGGTTTAGCCAAACAGCAATACTAGACGGTCATTATTTACTTTTTGCTCTGTGAAATTTATATTAAACCTCGCAGAAGCAAAAATGATATAAATAGTTACACATTGTAAATGGCCATGGTTCACCCATCTTGATAATGTTAACTAAAAAGTGTTTTTTTAACTGCCGTGCATTGACAAAGATACCTGATCATAACCATTTACATCTTCTCTAACAGATTAGGGATACTAAAAAGATTCACATCATTATACATTAAGTATGGCCAACAATCATCCACCTTGAGCATACTATTTTCTCGACTCTTCATACATTGACATAAATATTACTTATATGTATATAACCATTGCCTTTTAAAAGACTAGACATGTTGCTACAGAATCCTTATAGTTGTCAATTGTTTCTAGCTAATTTCTTGAACTTTTTAAAAAATCAGACAATGGATTTTCTTTATGAGGCTGCCTAGGTGATGCTTTATTGAGCAGTACTCAAATTATTTTTGTTACAACTTCCAAGCATAGTTGTCACCCCCATTTCTTCCTCTTGACATGGCTCCTGATTGAGCATACCATCCTGCATTGCGAAAGGGACTAATTGCAGAGAAACTTGTCTCTCCAAATGTTGGTGTAGCAGTCAATTGTGTGTCCCACATTTTCTTCATCCTCTTCTTAAATGTTCCACATGTTCCTCCTCAATTCTTCTAAAATGAAAATGCCATTGAAGAATGCATCCCAAATCTCCAAAAGAAAAGGTCTACGCATATTATTCATCAATGCCATAACGGACAACACCATTACTTAAACCAAAAGCATACCAAAAGCTCATTATTTTATTGCTTGCTCGATGAAAAATTGCATGACTATAGATTATTATACATTGAAAATGGTCATTGAAAGCCCTTTTTGATAACAGTAACTTAGAATATATTTTTGAATGTCACGCATTGCCATAAAACACAAGTAATGTGCTCGAACCCATTTACATCCTTTCTAACAGACTAGGGACACAAAAAGATGTGCATAGATATACACTAGATATGTCTATTGTCCGTCCATCTTGAGAAAACTAACTCACAAGACATTTGCTTTGCTTTTCATACATTGACATAAACATTACAGACACGTACATAACCATTTTCGTCCCATTTACTAGACTATGGCCACTGTTGCAAAATCCTCAGGGTCCATCATTATTCCTAGCTAATTTCTTTATCTTTTCTAAAGAATTGAAAGATGGACTATCTTTATGACCCTGCTTGGGGAAATTCTCATTCAAGCAGTACTCAGTTTGTTTTTGTTTCGTCATTTGGTCATTATTTCTTTCTCTTGATATGGTTCCTGCTTGAGCATACCGTGACATTTTATGAGAGGCATTATCTAAAGAATTTTTTGACTTTCCTGATAATTGTTTTGTAGACAGCTGTGTGTTAGTGTCGTTCGTATCCAAATTTGGTACCGAATGAAACACTAGAACGTCTCTTGGCGAGATATCATGGATATTTTCAATAGTTGCTTTTAAAACCTGTAATTGATTCTTGTTTACAGTTGTGGATTCAATGGTTTCGGTGTGACAGTTTGATCTGTTTTCCTAAGTTGTTGGCCCGGGACAAGTGCAGAGGTCGGGTACAGTAGTATGCCAATTTATTTTTGCCCCAGCTTTGGTCCAGCTTGGGTAAGGCTGTACAAAAAATACAAAAGTTTAGCCAGATAATTAATAAACAAAATAACCATAACAAGCATAAATTAGCAAAATTAACCACAAAACACTGATGTTATTTGATAATAGGTTTTAGAGTATTGCACCATAATATGACACAAATTTGTTTGTATCATTTAGAAATAAAATAACAGGAAAGAATCAATGTTGCTGGAAGCGGACTATAGTAATTGATATGTCAATGTATGTCCATATCAGTATAATTTTGCACACAGAGAGGCAGTTACATCATCACAACACTGCTAAAGCATCAAAGAGGGCTTGTGATAATCAGATTATTCCCTAAGATACCGATACGGCAGGGGGAGGGGGCGGGAGTGGGTACGGTACGTACCCGGAGCAGGTACAGGGGATACGCCATTGGGAGCGGGCAGGGTAAGGCGGGGCACTGTACCTGGACGCATCCGGGGGGTACCCGCCGTACCCTGCCCGCTCCCAATGGCATATCCCCCTAAAACCGCTTTTTTTACGGTATATCTTACGCTATATCTTTTGAACCGGAATCTTATTACTCCAATGAATATTATATATATGCTTTTTTATTTAATTACGTGGAAGAATATATCAAAATTTAATATTTATCATAGTAAATGATTTTATATATATTTTAAAATAGCATCTGGAAAATAGTTTATAAAATTTGTAATTATATATGATAATCCATAAAAGGTTATTAAATTGCTTAATATTATATATAATATTTTGTACTATATATAAATTTATAATATAATAGTATTATAGTGTTACGATAGTATTATAATTAATATTCTTATGATGTCATTTTAATATTTATCATGCACTATATTATCCAAAATCGGATATTATTAATAATGTTAGTAAGTGAGGCAATATATCTATAGGGATATAATGATATAACATTATTTATAATGTCGTATAATGTTGTAGCATTATAAGTGTTAGAGCTTTATAAAATGTATAAGATTATTGTATGTATATAATGTAATAGTAATATAAAAAGTATAATGGTTATAAAGTTCACTATTATATCATTTGTAATACTTATAATACTATTATCTAATATATTTTAATTACAACGTTTGACGTTATTATATTTATAACATTCACTTATTTAGCTTATAACTTATAAGTTATCTACTTATCTTGTCTTTTATCTTGTCTTTCATATGCATAATATGTGGTTAATAACTTAATTCCTATTTAGAAGGCTAAAATTTATATATTTTTGTACTGCTGTATCCAACGCCATATCCGGATCAAATAAAAATTTGCCGTATCCGCATATCGGATACTCCGTACCCATACCCGTATCCAAAACGTATCAGCTACTTAGATTATTCCTATTGTTGCACTATTCTTACTGATTTTGTGAAAATCTAAGCCACATGCCCATGGTAGGGCCACTTTTAGCAATGATTCGATTAAAAGGTTTAAGGTTAATTTTAGGATTATTAATTTATGTTTTCAAGTTTTGTTTTTAGGGTTTCTTTTTTGCCTTAAAAACTGTTTTTATAACATGGAAAACCCTATGGGTTCACCCCAGGTACAGCCCAAGTTCGGCCAAGAAACGAGGTACCCTTCCTAAGTATGTCATGGGTTCATCTTAGACAAACCCAGGGCGAAACTGAGCAGGATACCAAAAAGAGGTCAAACCCAGAACATTTGGATATACGAATCAGCTTGGAATCAGGACAAACGGTTTCAGGGTTCAGGGTCTGATCCCAGCAAATTAGCTATTTTCTTCCAATTTTTAACAGATTTCAATCATGCTGACGACTGTTTATAACAAAAACTTGGATGATAACAGGAATATAGATGGCTGATTGATTGTGTAGTCTAGACATTGATCACATTCTCAAGTAGTTGGCTAATGGGATCTGTGATCAGCTGAACTGAAGAAGGGGAATGAGTGTCATTGTCTGCAGATTGTTGGATTAATTGTCATTGATGTCAAAGGAATTTGCTATCAAAGGAAATCATTATCTAATCGTTGAAGGCCAAAGGCCACTAATCGCTGTCCAAACAAAATCAGTTTCAAATCTCCATTATTCAAGGGCAGATCGCACCATTCCAAGGCATTAAAGACAAGTTTATGATCATTGAAGAATGCTGGCCGACCCCCTCTATTTTGGTGTTAATATTTAAATTATGGGCCGACCCATGTCTAGCGCCCAAGAAAATAAAGAGTGTCCCTTGGGAGAAATCACACCCCTTCAAGTGACATGAGAAGGTATAAAAGGAGATGTAGTTGAAAAGAAAGTATGTGAGGAATAATAAAGATATATCATTCAAACTCAAGCAGATTTCTGAAGGAGAGAAAAATAAGAGATCATTCAAGGCAGATTTTTGTGAAGGAGATCTATTTAATTGTCATCCATTGAAGAAGTTTTTTTGGAGGTTGGTGCTTCCTAAGAGAAGAGATTGGTGTCTCTTGCTAAGTTGGTGCTTAGAAGTGGGGATTGGTATCTCCAATAGGTTGGTGCCTACAAATTGCTTAATGGTGGGGATTGGTGTCTCCAGTGGGTTGGTGCCTACAAATTTTTGTAAGAAACTTTTATTATTTTATGACTGGATTTGGACAGTAGATCCAAGCAGTCTTTTCTCCGTGGTTTTCTCCCGAAAGGGTTTCCACGTAAATCTTGTGTTTCATAATTGTTAGATCTTGTGTGATTGCTGTTATTATGGTTATTAAGTTTTTAAATAAGTAAAATATTATCTTATACTAATTCACCCCCCTCTCAGTATAAGTGTGTGTTCATCAGTTTAGATGGCAATATCTACATTCAGATTGTATATTTTCATAATCAACTGTTTGTTCTTATTCACGATTCATCAGTTGGATCTTGATTTTTTCTCGCAATGGTTTCTCTTAAGTCTAAATTGAAATACACAAGCATTTGTGACGAAGCTTTGATTAAGTGCAAAATGCAATGATTTACATTATTCACCAAGCAAGTCACCAATAGATTTCAAAACAAGTTCATATGTTCTAATCGTTAAGCAAATAGTCCTACCAAGACTGGAGAAAATATAGGCATGATTCAGTTCGAAGCTGAAATTCCATGGGCAGCACTGGACCTAACATCCTGTTTAGTTGTGGTTGTTCAGTCTGTTTGAAGAGAGAAACCACAGATTAGCACCGATGACAATTTCAATGAGATCAATTCCAAGACAAGCAGTTCATAATTTCAAGCTTCTATGTTAGAGAGATCGCCTAGGACCTATTTCCAAAATGGAGCCTATTGGGAAATAAAAGATATATCGAAGGATATATGACCCTGTGGATGTAGACCTATTGGGTATAAAATTCTGACATCTTCCATTCCACTGATAATTTGGTTGGCAGCAACCTTCGATAACTGTTGGAAGACGAACCATTCCATCTTCCACATGTATCTCTTCATTTTCTATTGTGCATAGCTGATCAAAGATGTATAGAGAGAAAAGGGGGGTCATTTATCTCCTTCGAGACAAAATCATGTAAAGAAGTTTGGAACAGTAAAACTTTGTTACAGCTCTATATATGTCTTCTAATTTAAGGATGAATTTTTGTTTCTGATTTCTGTAATGTAAGTTGTTGGGCTTATAATACATCTAAGTGCTCACATTTTAGAGTGTTCCCCCAAAAATCTCCTATGATCTGGATCAGTATTTCTTCAGTAGGATTGAATTCAATGGTCTAATATTGCATGAAAACACCTTTTCAGCCTCTGAAGCAGGGTCCTCTTTGAATTTTTTTCCCTTTCTTTCTGTGTTTGCAAAACAGGTTACAAAGTAATCTCTCCTTCCATAAATTGATATTGTCCCAAACTTTTGGGTTTTTCCCATTTAATCAGTCATGTTCTGTAAACATGATATAAACTCGTTTGGTATATTCGGCATGGTCCTAAAGATTCAATACGTGTTCTTCAAGCCCTTCAACCTACTAACAGTCATATCCATTTCTTGGCAATGATGCCCAGTCATTTGAAGATTCAACCATTGAGGCTGGATTTTTTCAGCTATTAAACACTTTTTTAATTTCTCCTGAATCATATAACTGTAACTGCAGCTACAATACTACCATAGATGCGAAGTGGTGAAGCGAGATCACTCCTTTTCCCTATAAATTTGTTCATTATTTTCTGGTATCATAGCCACTGCTAACCAGTGCTCGGAACCAGCTTTGGACCATGAAATATCATAAATTGAACATTTGGATAGGAACCACAACAACATACATCTGCTACATCAGTCAGTGGTTGTGGGAAAAGGTATGTAGCAGTGTGAGACAACCTACCAGAAGCTGATTATTGACCATCACTCACGGTAATCGCCAATTATTCTCCATTATTGTTATGAACATAAATTCAAGATACAAGTTCAATAGTGAACCATTTCTGAAACAGATCTTCAAAAAGATGGTAGCCCCTTGGGCTTGCATAAAGTCTAATAAGTCTCAGATCCGAGGGAGAGAGTACTTGGGTTTAATTGTCACCATGTTTAAACCCTGCATTTGACAAATATTTGCATTTTTCCACCAATAAGCCTTACCATGATATCAATATTTGTTTACTCGGAAGGCAAGGTGGACAGTAGTTTCCAAAGGCATTAAGAAAGGCTAATATAAAATTTTCATTAGTGTTGGGGATGACTTAGCTAGTTATCAATCCAAACCTGTACTAAGCCACATCTTTCAGAAAACATTGTTTTTACAGACCTTGATGCCCAATCAGACATTGTTGCTCCCTTCCTTCACAAAGCTATTACAGAACACATTTCATCTAGAACTGTAAAAGAGCGCGTGGATGTGTAGATACAAGTTTTACCAAGTAAATTCTTAATTGGCATTTCAATAACAGCCTAACTTGGTTTTAACAACAGAGAAATTACAATTAAGGGAATGGTAAGTGATCAACAGACATGACAACCGTGGTGCCCTAGTTATGAGGAAATTTGGGTTCAGGTACGGGATGTTTCTTTATCTCTACACATACCGACTGGTGACGATGTTAAATGTGATAGAGCCATACAATATTCATACAAAGGTAAAGATGTCTCAGCCAATCCAGCCACCAATTTGGTATATGAAACCCTTTTAGTGGAAGCCCACTAGAGAATTTCTTTCCATTATATCAAGTTTAGTACCTTTGTATTGCAATCTTATGACCAAGCTTAGAGTAAACCAAACCATGCCAATCCACCTAAACCTGCACCCTATTTCAAAACGACACCGCTGTACCCATATCCCATGTCTCTTGGTGACTATGTGGGGTGCCTTTAAGTAAACAAAGTTTGGCACAGAGGGCCAAAAAGGGAGAATGAAATGTAAACAAAAAGGTCCCAATCAAAAAGACCGCCATTGTGAGAGCGCAAGCATTGTAAACAACTGCTACTGCCATTATTTTCCAGACCCAAGTTCAAATGTATTAGCAACCAAAAAGGGTCCGTTGCCAAAGCATTAGGAAAAAGCACAGAATAGTATTGAAAAGAAGCTTATTTATTTATGGATTGCCACTTCAATCTTGAACTCCTTTCTACCGCTGGCAGCAAAATGACTCTAAACATTTTGATTTCGTGCTTCCGGATCCCCGTGTGAGGATTTAAAAACCCAGAAGCGCGAAATCAAAACCAAAACACCCTGAAGGCCTTATAATAAATGTTAATTTTTACGTCAGCTGTGTTTAATAGCACAACAAAACTGATCTTACGAAGGCTTTTCTCATCATGCAAATGCACTTTTTCTTGATTATGTTGTTGTGCGTTTCCGTTTCTTCCATGTACCGGCTCGCTGGATAATCTTCATTTATTTTGAGAAATCTCAGGCATAGATACTGTAATAACAATTAATTGCGGAAAAGGTAACTAATGATTGTTTGAAATTGAGTATGAATTTCTTACTCGTATCCTGCTAATATAAGCGGTGTTGTGAGCATATCAAAATTAGTTAACAAGGAAAAAGCAGAAGGTTTAAGCTTACCTGTGAAGTGCGGTGCTTCCTCCCTGTCTGTAAAATTATGTCTGCGCATTTCCTCGCTAGTTTTTATACACTTGGTTGGGACACCGTTTTTATAAATGCCATATACTAGCATTAATGTTTCCAAAGATAGGCGGGTTTTACCCAAGTGTATAGTTGCGCGCGTTTAGGACACGGTAAATATGTTGGCTTCTCTTCGTCTAAGCGCCAAAGACGGAGACTTATTATTAAGCTTTTAATAGGTTATTTTTAGTCTCGTGGACATTAAAAAGCTTTCATTTCATTCATAATTATTTTGGACTATGGCAAGGCAACATGGGATATGTTTGTTCTTCTAAAAATAGAAAATAAATATAGCACATGGTTCCATTGAACAGACAAAGCTTGATTAGCAAAAGGTTTTCCACATGTTAAAGCATGCCTCAATCTCTATGGCCTATAAGTACTAAAAATTATAGTTATGTGTGTAGATTGAAAAGGTCCTTACAGGGCTTGAGACAAGTTCATCGAGTTTGGTATGAAAATATCGACACTTTTCTTATCAATTTTTGTTTTATGAAGAAATGCTCGACCCTCGCAATCTACACAAGATAGTAGACAAAAAAATTAGGTACTGTTCTCGTGTTGATGACTTAATCATCACAGGAACTTCCATAAAGCATATTCATGATTCAATAAAGCAAGGTTAATGAAGTCTTTTGAGATGATTGACATGGGTTTGCTACATTTTTCCCTTGGTCTCATAGTCTCGAGAAAGATATTTTTGTTCATCAATCCAAATATGCTCAAGATATTATATGTCGCTTCAACATGGAAAACTACAAGTCAATACTGACTCCTTTTCAATATGGGGTCAAAATTTCTTCTAAGTGTTCTTCTCCTTATGTTGATGATAAACTTTACAAGTAGTTGGTGGGAAGTCTAATATATTTGACTCATACACGTCCTATTATCTCTTTTCCAATGAATCTTAAATCATGTTACATTGAAGACCCCCATGAAAGCTACCAAAGAAGTTGTTAAATACATTCTACGTTACCTTTGCAATATTACTAATTATGGGATTAAGTACAAGTCAAATGATAAAACCTCAATTTATGGTTATGTATCGGGGAAAATAAAACACATGTTGTTCCTTCTACAGCGAAAAATAATAGTTGAAAGCTACATGAGATAGTGAGGGCGGGAGATCCAGACGATCGTAATTCATCTTAGGGGAGGTTCCATGACTTAGTCTTGTAAAATATAAACTATGATTACATTGTCTATTAAGGACAATGAGTAAAATGGAGTTACTTGATATTGGACATGAGTCGGTTTGGATTCGATGTATGTTTTCCAAGTTTGCATTTCCGTAGACCCAACCCACTACACTTTGGTGCAAAATCAAAGTGTCATCTATCGCACCATATTTTTATGTTTGCTAACCATTTCTTTTGTGCAAGGTTGTTGATGCATTCTCCTCCTTAGTGGGTGCCTTAAATACCCTACCGAGATTGGGGTATGATCAAAATTGGTCTTGTGTGCTAGACCACAACATTTGAGAGAAGACGTTATTACACCATAGTTACTCTACCTTTACCTCGTTTCTTCCTCTGTTCACACATTACACCCATTATGTCCATCTATCCCATTGTGTCTACTTGTTCATATTTGTTCCACGCCATTATTCATGTTTTTACGCCACCTAGACCTTTGTCATTTGCCTTCATTTATCTTGTGGTCTCCATTCCTCATGTTTTACACCTCTTTACCCTAAGGTTTCCCCAAGGTCGACGCCATCCCCATGGGTAATGGTGTCTGCTTTTGGTTTTTCCATAGTTGACGGCATCACCCATGGGAGATGACATCGGTTATATATGTTTGACCTTTCTCTTTGTAAAATTCCCACTTATCAACATTTGCATAAACAAAACAATTACTCTTACTCGTACTATTTCGCATTATTTTATATTTTATTTGTTAACATGGAGTCATGGAGCTTACCTCTTTTGCATTTGGGTCACACTAGTGAGTTAGGAATGAAGATCTTCTTATTGGTCTTTCACATTCTCCACCCATAGCATTTCTCTCTCGCTTTTGTTGTCCCAGGGAAGATTATGGATCATTGGCGTCCCTCTCAAGATATTTTAGATAGCTTGAATACTTTCAACTTTCCTTTGGGTTGCTCCTTAATTCATTTATCTTCCTTTGGAAAACTCAATTTATATGGACCTTTCTCTTCTCCATAAAAATTGACACCATTAACCACTTGCGCATTATACTGGGGCCGATCCTATCTCGAACTCTCCTTTCCCTAGTTGATGTCATCAACCCCTATGCGCCAGCATGGCCAATGTTGTCAAAAAGAGGTCTCGTAGTTGAATGCAACATAGTATAAATCACATGGATTGACCCTAAAGAGGTTATTAAGAACCGAAACAATAATGATATTTACACGCCCAACAAAGAAGGGGAACTTGTCAAAGTTTCCTAAGGTATGGGTCCCATGGAATAAACAAACCTAAAACCTCACTCAAAACCCATTGACCACAACAAGCCTCCTATAACTAAAGCTACTTCTAATCAATCCCCAAAACTCTTTTACAAAACAACAATACAAAGGCTTCTTTATCTAAGAGCCTAATCCACCAATTAAGCTTAATCTCTCGATTATCAAATTGTTGGATCAAATCGTCATTATGTAATCATGTATCACTTCTAGCATGTTCCAAATATAAAGCCAAATTCTACAAATGGTTTCTCAACTAGCTCAAATCTTAATAGAGGTCAATCACACTTGGCACCTCCTTCTCCATCGGATGTTAATGGGATTCTCATCCTTCCTCCTATAATTTGCAGTAAGGCCCTTCAAACATTGTAAAATGAGTCCCTGTGTCCTCGCATAACATCTACATATATAGGGGTAATATCTCCAACCATCTCTTGCGTGAATGTGTCGATTGACTCGGCTGCTTATTTTAAAAGTTGTGGAAACATCTATAAGAGTGGATTCAAATCAATACCTACGATACAACTAAACTCCTGGAAAAAATGTTTGTAGGAGATTCTTTAGAACAACATTACCACTTTCCTTCGCACTCCATTATCAATCTTGAGACTCTAGTTTAAGCCTTGGTGAGGGAATTCCAATAGTGCAACCTTTCTAAAAACACATTTCATGTTAGGAATATCACATTAGCACTCACATTATATGGGTGGTTTATTATTTGATATAATTATAAAAGAGATAAATTAGTTTGGTGTGAGTTGTTCGGTTGTTGACCGAACTCACATGAATAGGATATTGTTGAATAGTTAAAGCTAACTCCTTATTTCTAGGAGTAGCTTGACCTATAAATATGTAATATGTTTCATATGAAATATAACAAAGATTGTTTCGTACATCTACTCTTCATACCTATCATTTGGTATTAGAGCGTATCACTTATCTGATGGAGAATTAATTTGATTTGTAAGAGTAGCTATAGTAATAGAATTCTCTATGTAATGAGTCACAACCACCAAAACTAAAGTGGAATCGACAAGGAAGAGAAGAGTTTTGGATTGGGAGGGATTCAAAATTGTATATTTCAAACACGTATCTCTAAATTGATTCAATATGTTCATCAATCCTCCTTAAGACCGTGTCTATCTCGCTCCTCCCGTCCTAATCACGCATCCTCAATTTCGACACCTCCGATGCAGCCTAGAATCTACTATGAATAACCCCAAGCGCTCACACATCACTCATCTCGGTGAGCGCTCACCCGAAGCGCACAAGGTATCGTGCCCCTCTTTAGAGTTGTTTGTGTAGGATGTTAGTGTGATGGTGATAAAACATATTCAGATCCATAATTAAACATAAACATTCCACAATGCATAATCCAAATCTAGATCTTAGAGAATCATGAATTAAATAATAACTATAATAAGATTAACCATACATGAACCAGATTTAGTTACGTTTAACACCATTATCTAGCCAATATTATCCATTGCATTAAACACTGTAAAACACATAAGCTTCTTACATTATAAGGTATATCCATAAGTCATGCGTGTATCAGATCTAGCAACATAACTCTACAATAATTCAGTCCCCTAAACTACATAGTTCAATACATATTTATAGAGGTGGGGAATTGCCCTTCACCGCCTATGCACTTCTCAAAATAGGTCGCATGTTGATAATAGCCATGCGCCTTTACAATAACATGCATACTTGCAAGTGTTCTAATAATAGATGTCATATAGTTAACTGGAAGAAGCAATCATATTATTAGCTCAAACCATGCATGGTGCTTATCAATCGTTCGTTCCCAAAATATCATTGCATGTAGTGCAATTCTTCATCCCTATGTGTGCTCTACACGTTATCTCTAAAAATAGCCCTTATCCATAAAAATGGCTAAGTCCTGAGCCAAACTGTTCTGGTGCGTGTTTCCTTCCCTATCTTTTCGTGCCTTCAAATGCGCCTTGTTCCCACGCATGCATATTTTTGTGCCTTTTCTTTAGAACAATATTTTGTCTGCCCAACATTACCCCACGCTAAAGTACATTGCCATCTCGTAATGGGAATTCTTTCTAGATGTTTCCAAATAATAAAGAATAAGTGATGAAAGAATTAAAGAATCACTATACAAAAGAATGAACCTTTGCTCTTCGTGAGGCACAGGGACTCCTCGCACACGTCAAAATATGGTTCGTCCATATGAGTCTGCATGGACCAGGATAATTGATTCCTTGCGCACATAGTGGACATATCTGGATCCATCAGCTCCCACCCATATAACTCCTTAAGGCCCACAATACTCAAAACCAGGGCAAAACAATTTTACTTGTGTCCTCAACATAGCCCATGTTAGGGACAACATACTCTTCACTTGTTCTTTCTCTTTTGTTCTTGGCCCCTTAGGAACCCAGGCACCAAGGTCTCGAAGTCAGCCCTTATCCTACCCGAGTTTCAATGGGCACGCTAAGTTACTCTTGCACAATTTCTTCTGCATCTTTCACCCCTTCCTCTTCATCTCTCATTTCTTCATCTCGGGTTCCTCCACATATTCAGCCGGATCGGAGTACCAGGAGTGCTCTCTTCGGACTCCTCTACCTCCTCTTTAAGTTGCAACTTTCTTCTTCTAGATTTTTCTCAGGTGCTTCTTTCTGAGGGGAGATTCGAGGTGACCTTCGTAAAGGTTGTGATGTTCCTGTGCCTTGGGTCCTTGTTATTCTGAACACCTTCTTAAATTATCACTCCTCCTAGAATTTATCCACATCCAAGTCTTCCTCTCCTCCTTGCTCTGTGGGGAGTATCTCATGCACTCACTCTCCACTTTGTTTGTGGGTTGCCTCCGCCTCTATGGTCCAAGCCTCCATTATCCTCATGTTCTTCTTCTTCCTCTATCTCTATGGTCGAGGTAGGATTTGGAGCTGCCACATTTTCAATTGTGTGTTTACCCTTAGGCGCCCTGATAAGCATGAACTCATTCTCCACATACTTGTTATTTTCCAACCTAGGCTTAAGTTGGAGATAGAAAAGCGTGGATCCATTGTCCCCAATAGCCAAACTAATTGGCTTCATGTTTATAACATCATAAATAAGCCTCTCAATATAGGTAGATGACTGGATAAACATAAGTTTTTCGAGAGTATGGTAGTCACAATCTACCTTGTCCACATTAAAGCTCAACCGACATGCATCAGTAAACTTGTGTACTAAGGCCTAGAAATAGTGCATTGTGAAGGCGTATGGTAGTTTACACCATGGACTCCATGTCCCATCCTTCATCAAAAATGCACAATGCAAAAATGTTGGTACACTGCAAATTGTATTGCCTTACCTACTACAGATGGCAACTCTTTAGGAATCCACCATTCCTCCTCAAATTTCATGCGCAGTCGATCATGCCATAGATTTGATCTTTGTTTGAACGGAGCCACTCATTATTCCTTCACACAAGTACTTCTCAAACCTCTCAGCGAGGGACTTCTTCTCCATGGGGTATTCCCAAATTTTGTTCTTTGGCCCATCGGCACTCCAATTTCTACAAACACAAGAGATAAGAGGATAGTGCCAAAACTTATCTTTTCACCTGTGCGCACTTCCTCAATAATTGTTTCTGCTATGTAGCCTGCTAGATTGTAGACTTCTCCTTATGACATCTTCTTGGCAAAACATGTAGCCACATGGTGTTTACCTGCGACCATCTCTCTTGATCATTCAGTTTAGTGAGCAGATGCACGACTGCTTATACCACCGGTACTTCCTTAATTTGTAGATGTCCATTCCACGCGGACCCTTGGAGTATCCCAACTCCTTGCTTGTGGCTATAACAACTGCCTTATCGGTTAGATCACTACTAATTTTTTTCCATGTTCCTTTCAGTCCTGTCAATGTGGTAATTAAAGGCGCGGTGATCCTTACCCGCCATCCAACAAAATAGAAGTCCTCATGGACTCTACTCATAAGCCATTGGTATAAACTTTTCGGTTTTCCAAAATATGGGAGTTCATAAAGTTTATATACCCCTATCTTCTTAAGCAAATTCTACCTAGCATCATCTATACCGACATGTTGTCCACTGTGCTCTTGTTGGTCTTGTTATTCAACAAAGCGTCCAACTCTCCCTTGTTATCAATGGTGCAGTGGTTGTAATCACTTACTTTACATCTCATGGATATGGGAATCCCAATCCCGCCCGATTATCACTCCTTCTGGATATTAGCATCTCTAAAAAATTTCTCTCGGGAGCATCTTCGACCTTGACCTCCACCTTTTTCTTCCCCTTCGTACCTGTTATAGGTGCTTTCTTCGGTGCCATGGTAAAAATCTCACCTTTTCTTCTCTATCGAGTAATCCCTCATGCCCTAGCTCGAAACCCCATGCCCTAGCTCAAAAACATGAGCCTTAACTCCTTCTTAATGCTTCTTCTTTGCTCAAACCCTTCTCTCGATGGGGACACAAGTCACTTTTATGCACAAATCCGCTCTCCATGTCTAGTTTCGCAACTCTCTGCACCTCAACACGTTCTCGCTTGGCTCAATCACAACTAGCTCACTCAATACTTGTGATTACAAAGGTAAAAATGAACCCGCATCACGTCCTTATATAGATTTTTGAAAATTTATTGCATTTGTTTCTCCTCCACTTACCACCAATCCTCTCATTAATCGACGATTTTCCCAACTTCTACGCGGTACACCTTCATGCCCCAGCTATAACCTTCTAGCGCGCCTTCCTACCTTCTCGCCTACATACCTCTTTTTTTTTTACACTCCCATGTGCCGAAGTACCTCGCCACTGCGCCTTCCCCTGGTAGTTTCCACAGCCGCAACTTACTTTGCATTATATTGTTCATTCATTTATTTCCAACTATGGTCTTCTCTAGGATCAATCTTCTTTCTAGCAGCTCCTTTCCATTCTTGAATAACACCTGTAACAATATGTTCTCATGTGTTCCCTTTGTTGAATAATAAATAACAACCACCCCACACCAATGGTATGTGTAGTCCTCTAGCACATAAAAATACTTCAGATTGTAATTAGCTTCCAGTGTGCAAACGTGCTTATTACACAAAACACCAAACTAAATTGACAAAGCATAAATGACAAAGAAGGAAATACATTAAAAGAAATACAAAAAGGGAAATCTATACTAAATGGCAATATTGCCTTATTACAAACACCAAAAAGACTTATTTATAGTAGGGCTTCGCCTACTCCCCGTTGAAGTAACCATGTTTCATCAAACGCCTCTAACTCGACAAGCACCTGATTCAAGGATGTGAGTGATAACATACAGTCCCAATAAATGCACCTTAAGTTTTCCTGGATGGCACAAAAATTGGAATCATAAAGAAGTACCATCTTTCTAACCTCAAGCTTCTTATCCCGATGTGTCTGTCATACCATGCCTTCTACCTAGCCTTTTCCTCGCTTCGACTCCAACATGCTATGACACGCCTCTCATCCAACTATATTAACTTGTCAATTCTTTCTTTTAATGCTTACTCATCAGCTAAACCTCCCCCAGTGCATAATAAGAAAAGAAGGTAACATGAATTCCATAGGAAGAACTCGATTCGCACTAAACACCAACTGAAATGGTGTAGCCTTATTCAACCTCTTATAGGTTGTTCTATACACCCAAAGTACAAAAGATAAACTTTATCATCCCAATCTTTTCTTCCAACATCACAAATTTTTGTCAAGGTCTGGCTCAATATCTTGTTGAAAGCCTTAACGGTCCCATTTTCTTGAGGGTGATAAGGTTTAGTCTTGTAGTGCGCGACTATAAACTCATCCAATAATATCTTAATCATCTCATTCAAAAAGTGAGTATCCCTATCACTTCTCAAACTCAACTGACACCCATACCTAGTAATAATATTTTCCCATAATAACCTTTGCTGTCAGTAGCCATTGTCAGACAATACTTTATAGTTGTTGCTTCTACCCACCTTTTAAGATAATATCTACAAGTGATGATGTAGCGCATCCGGTTCTACGCACGGCTAGGGAAATAGGACCCACATTCTATTGCCCATTTTTCAAATGGATTTGCACTAGGAATAAGCCTCAAAGGTATTTCATCTCTTTGCTCAGTTTGTCAAGGCACCGACAATGATCATACGCCTTACAATACTCTTTACAATCCTTCAGCACAGGTCTCCCACCATAATCCAACAAGTATAATCTTGCGCGTGGTGGTGTCACTCGCATAATTCCCACCTACAATACCGCCATGAGCTTCTTCCATGATATCTGTGCACTCATATTCTAGTACACACCGATGTAATACTTCATCTTGTCCTAGTTTATATAAGTCACCACTGATCAACATGAAAGGTGCAAAGTGAATTGCAAGTTGCTTCTTCTCTAAGGCTTTCATTCCTTCTAGTGCCATACATGTGTGTAAAAAGACAACAATATCCTCCACTCAAGGCAAGCGATCTAACCTATGCAATCGTGCATCCGATATCAGTATCTTCAATTGTTTGTGTGTCCTCCTGATTGAATCCTTGATAAGTGGTCCGAGCTAGAATTACTTTTACCTAGTTTTATCACGATTGTAAAGTCAAATTCTTGGAATAGGAGCACCCATCGACATATGTGCCCCTATAAAATGGGCTTACTTACCAAGTATTTTAACGCCATGTGATCTGTATAAAATACAAAAGGTGTTGCTAGCAAGGATTGTATGAACTTATGCAGTGCGTAGATCATTAACAAGGCCTTGCGTTGCTCAGTAGTCGTATAATTCTATTCCGCAAGAGTCAAATTTCTACTAGAAAAGCAAATAGGATGATCTATAATACCTTCTTCTGGCCGAGCTAACATTACACCGATGGCCATGCCGAGGCATCCACATGCACATGAAATGGTTGGTTCCATGAGGGAAAACACAGAATAGGTGTTGTAGTAAGTCTCTCCCTCAATGCCTCAAATGCACATTGCTGTGGTTCTCCCCAATATAATGTCCCTTTTCCTTTAAGTAACTCTTCCAAGGGTGCGGCAATATTCACATATCCTTTGATAAATTTTCTATAATACCCTATGTGGCCCAAGAATCTGTGCACCTCACTTTGACTGGTAGGCTCCTCTAGGCCTACAATAACTGCAACCTTAGCTGGATCTACTAACAAACCTTCCTTGCAAATGATGTGCCCTAACAAAGTTCCAAAAGGTGTAGCAAACACACACTTCTTAATATTTAAAGAGATGCTTAATTGTCTACATATTTCAAACATTAAGTACAAGTTGTCACAATGATCCTTAACAAGCCCATATACCATCCAATCATCTAAGTAAACCTGCAAGAATTTGTGAATAAAATCTTGGAATGCTTGAACAACTATGTGCAAAAATACACAAGCGTACGTTCTTCAAACCAAAGGGCATCACAATATATGCAAAGCTTCCCCATTCAGTGGTGAAAGTCATTTTCTCTTGATCCTCCTGTGTAATTCTAACTTGGTGATACCTAGAGAATCCATTTGTAAAAGAGTAAATTTCGCGCCCTACAACACCTTCTAATATTTCCTCGGTGAAAGGCGTAGGAAAAGGATTAATCACACATGCAACATTCAGCTCCCTATAATCCACACAAATCCTAATCCGACCATCTTTCTTTATATTGATTACCATGGGGCTAGGGCTTGATGATGCCAAATTTCAACATTTTGTCAATTTCTTCCTTAACTTTTACGTGTAGGTTTGGGTTCATCCTATAAGGTATTTTCCTAACCAAGCGAGCTCCTTCCTTTAACTTAATCTTCATCTCGCCTAAATAATCATGCACCCCCTTTAGCTCGTGGTAGCCCCTAGGGAATAAGTCCTGTAAATCATGTAGTAACTCAATTATCTTTACTACTTCAGAATTAGACCAATAATCTCCAATTATGGCCTCCTTGGGTTCAACATCTATGCCAATGTTCACTTTCTTGGTCTTCATAGGTTCATGATAGGTGCGTGCATTTTTATCCACACTATCTAAAACCTCACACGTACCTACTGAATGATATATGTCCAAATCTTCTACTTCTTCTTCATCCACTATGTAGACCATCTTTCCTTTCTCCTTCTCAAAGCAAGTGCGCATAAGTAGTTCAAAATTTGTATCATCTACTTCATCAAAACGCGCTCCTTTTTCTTCCTCACCAAATAACTCCTGAATGAGTTCTTCATCCTTTCAGACTGTCTCTCTCACGAGTCAAGCACTCCATAACCCTCAATGCCTTTCTTATCAGAGGTTTAGTAGAGAAGTACTCAAAATTCTGGGTCATTCCTGCAATCAAGTCCTTCCAATTCCAGTCTCCTATGCAATTCCGCATAAACATACCAAGCACGTGCACAACCTTGCAAAGTGGAATAAAGTTTATGCACCCAAAGTGAAGGTGGTAAAGCTTCCTACCCCTCTTGTCCAAAGTCTCTCACACTATTGAACATGGTGTTGAACAGTTGATTACCATGATATATGCAGATTTGAGTAGGCACATTACTCCTGAGAAATCGGGTTGTCAGAGAAATTCTTACTTCATTCCATTCTATGAGATTATCCCTGTGAACCATCCACCAATGTGCTTGACATCCTACATGCAGGGTATATACTAACATATTTCTTCTCTCCACTTGATCCATGGGTACATAGTTGTTACTATCCTCATAATATAACGGGGTTTATTCCTCCAAGCAAATGTGCTTCTTACTTCGTGCCCCAACCATCTCATAGGTGTCATGTGCCCAATTATCACAAACAATACTTGTAGTATCACTAATAGACTGTGCATCTTCCCATTGAAGGATTCCTTCCTTAGATGGCTCAAGTACTTCTGGATCCCGAATGACGTGCACATAAATTCTATTCAGGTCTTCCTCACTCAATGGTTTAACATAAGGTGTAGACTTCCCATCTGTTAAAGGGATAATAACTCGTTCTTCCTTATTCTCAAAACTTATATACCCCTTGTTGAACCGTAGATCAACATTATTTGCATAACACCAAGGGCGCCCAAGTAGAGCTAGGAAGTTGTTTGTTTCTGTAAGTGCTAAAACCTCAAAGTCTCCAAGTGAACTTGGCCCCTTATATAGTAATGGATGCATCCTTTAAAGCCCCAATAGAGTGGCCTTAGTTTGATTAGCCATAAACAATACATTAGAAGATGGCTATAATGGAGGTTTGCCCATCTACACCCATGCATCTAAAGTAAGCACATTCACTTCCGCGCATGTGTCAATCAATATATTGCTCAAAAGCCATCCATCCACAACAACATTCAGAGTGATCTCCTTGTCATAATCCAAGCTATGAAGGGGGAGATTAGCATGCAAGATCTGTCGTCCATTCTCAATACTTGCACGTGGAGTGTTTCCCTTTAACCAATTCCCTAGTAATGGAATAATATTCTCCTGGTGCAACATCTTGCATACCTCTTTAAAATCATCAACATCTGACTGGACCGTCTCTGCTGCCGTATTTTGTTTAAACTTCCGCGACTATTCCTTTAAACATTGTATTTCACCCTAAAGATTTCTGAGTACCTCCATGGTCTCTTGATAAACCTCCTTATGATGTGTAGGATCTGGATATCTTGCATGTAAAACCTCCTCCTTAGTAACGGTAGGATTCTATCAGAACGTTCTCTAGATGTGCAACTTCGCGCAAGCACATAGTAATCTTCATAAGTACTACCTTAGGTTCTAGTGCCAACTTTGGCATCCAATTATTTCCTATGGCATGTTGTATCCTAACCATACCCGTGCCCTCGTTTTACTGTTTATGTTGTTTGCTAAGATGCTCATATAATTTTAAGCATGATTCATAGTTATGATTCTTCCCACAAAAGGAACAAGTAATATTTTGAGGGTATTCACACCTATAGTGGTCAGGAGATCCGCATGTAAAACACGTTCCATGAGGAAACTCGCATCGCCCACCAGCATGGCCTCAGCCCCTGAATCTACCATGGTATCCTCGACCTCTGCCACGACTTCCTTCAAAGCACCCTTCGTTCTGATTGTAGTGCCTTTGAGTGTGATCATGATCATGGTGCTGATTTTTACTTTTAGAATTATCTGATACTCCTGTCTGTCATACACCAATATCTATAGCATCATGGATTTGACCAATCAACCTCATAGCAATATTTTGTATTGTGATTTGTGTAAACCAAAAATCTTACAATAACAAGATACATTATTTCTTATCACGCATTGTAATAATGGGCAATGGCTTGCATCATGGTCTAAATGACATATCTCACCAGGTTTAAAGCAACAATGAACGACGACTGTGGGGATAACTATCTTTAGTGTGCCCTTCCACTTCATAGTTTGTACACCAAATCCTAGTGCGTGTCTCGTGTCTTTGAATTTACCGATAATTTCTCTAATTACTTTTCCACAGCTACAATTTGTGCTTCTAGGAATGGGCTCACTCTAGCGTCTATACTTCTGACTACCTTAGCATGCAACGCTACTTCAAGTGCTTCGTGTGGTCTCATATATGTCTTATGTGATAGCGCCCTCCTAAAAGGTGTGATCAAGCCCCCAAGAACCACTGTGCATGCTTTGGCTTGCATGAATATCATATGAAATCTTAGACAAAAGTGTTTTAAAACAAGCATCATATTCTTGAATGCTTTCGGTAGTGCCACCTCGCTTAATATCCTTGAGTGCGCTTATACTATTATGCTCAAACTTAGGGATATGAAACTCCTTAAGGAAAGCTTCTTGTAATGTTACATAATCTACACAAGTCTAATCAGGGTCAAACTTCATATACCAACTATGAGCGTGTCCCTGCAACGTAGTTACAAATCGGCTTGCCTTGTGCTCGAAGCCATGATTCCTTTTTGCGTGCCACAAGTATCTCACATATGTGCACCTAATCAAGCAACATCTTATATTCCCATATACTTTGGAATACAAAGTGACATCTCCATGTAAATATTTTGGGGTTGGTGAGGACCATGCCCACTGATCTAGAACCTCCTGTGTTACCTCTGCCTCCAAACCCACCATATCCACCAGAACTAGAGCCACCTATGCTCCCTGATCCTCCACCTATAGCCTGGAAGAGGACCAAGAATGTACGCCCGTGTCCCAAAAATGGTACTAAACTGAAATCCTACAATCTACGAGGTGGTACTACTCCCATAAGTGAGTCCAAAATTCTGCATGCGCTTGAGTTTTGTGTCAATGATGTGCTTGAAAAGGTACCTCCAAATAACAAAGAAGACATTTTCCTGGCCATAGATGCACTTTCTACTTGATTTACTCCTTTTTTACTACTCCCCAAACTAGCTTGCTAACTACTGGTTATACTAGATACTGGAAAACCAAGTGCAAGGGCTAGGTTTCCAGGTAGATTTAGATGCGCACCCGTGACCCATGTCATCTCTATTGGTGCACTCCCATATGATGCTGAGGAGGGTTCCCTGTTATGCTTACCCAAATGGGGAGTTCCACATGTTTTGGCTCCACGCCTCTGCATGAGCTCCAAATCCTTCACGAACCATCTCTCTCCTCAACATCATCCATTATGCAATATCACGCTGCTTCTCTATCTCCTTCTCACGTGCCTCATTGTGCTTAAGTCAACTTTCTTCTCTTTACCTCTCTCTCTGTGGTTAGGTCCGCCATCCTTCACCAAACTCGCTCCCGCCCCACATGCGTGGTAGGGTTTAGCTAGCCATCGATTTTTCTTCCAAGTTCGGGTCACCATCAAAATTTTAATCGCCAAAGTGGAATGTCTTACAATTAAGTTCCCTTGGGAAATCGTAAAAATGGAACTCAGCTACCTCCGGAAAGAGTAAGTGGAAAATTAGTACTCCAAAATATAGCTCTTCGTAACACCATGAAACCAAGTATCCATAATGCACGTCTAAATTAGATCAGCATCATAAAGGGCCTGAAATGCTTCATGTGTCTAGACAAGTGTGTGATACCTCCAATTCCTTTTAGATGCATAAGCAACCAGCTACTCGTACAACTCTACCAGAAAGATAACAAAGAAACTCTCATATATCCAACAGATAAATTCTCGCTTCTACCCACGTGCATGCGTCAAACTTAGATCAAGTGTTGAACCTTCAAGCGTACTCTTCTTCCAGATCCATTATCCACTCTTCAATACTTGTTAGGTTTCACCGGTACGTCTTCATCACGAAACATCCTGAAAACAGTTGAAAAAGAGGTCTTGGCAATGGAACCAATGATGCAACCTATAATTTATAGTGAATAACCCACCACGCTGGCACATTTCTCACCTTGGCCGAGTGCTCACTTGAAGTGCGTAAGGTACCAGGCCCCTCTTTAGAGTTGCTTGTGCAGGATTTTAGTGTGATGGTGATATAACATATTCAGATCCATAATTAAACATAAACATTCCACAATGCATAATCCAGATCTAGATCTTAGAGAATCATGAATTCAACAATAACTATAATAAGATTAAGCATACATGAACCGGATTTAGTTACGTTTAACACCATTATCTAGCCAATATTATCCATTACATTAAACACTAAAACACAGAAGCTTCTTACATTATAAGGTATATCCATAAGTCATGCATGCATAAGATCCAACAAAGATAACTCTCTACAATAATGCAATCCCCTAAACTACACATTCAACACATATTTATAGAGGTGGGGATTTGCCCTTCATCCGCCTATGCACTTCTAAAATAGGTCGTATGCTTGATAATAACCATGCACCTTTACAATAACATGCATACATGCAAGTGTTCTAATAATAGATGTCCTATAGTTAACTGGAAGAAGCAATCATATTATTAGATCAAACCATGCATGGTGCTTATCAACCACTCGTTCCCAAAATATCATTGCATGTAGCGCAAGTCTTCATCCCTATGTGTGTTCTCGCACGCTCTCTAAAAATAGCCCTTATCCATGAAAATGGCTGAGTCCTGAGCCAAATTGTTAAGCGCGTGTTTCCTTCCCTATCTTTCTGGCCTTCAAATGCACCTTGTTCCCACGTGTGCATCTTTTTGTGCCTTCTCCTTAGAATAATATTATGTTTTCCCAACAACCTCTCTCTTAGAAATTCACATTCTGAAAATTCATCCATGCGTCTTCACTACTGTTTGAAGCCAACTGTAGTCATTCGTGTCTCACTTCATTCTCCTGATCTCTGTATACATGATCTATTCCATGCATGCCTACAAATAGATTAAATTGATGATTGGAAATTGAAGGCCTGGTATTCGATTGGAGATTTGTGGTTGTTTCTGTGCAATTAGTGTATACAACATGGTGAGACCAAGGGTAGTGACGACATCACAATAGTAAAGGATCCAAACATTCTAAAACTCGGATGACATTTGTGCTTGCATTGAATCTATTTTTCAAAATAGTGTACTCCTCTCTCCACATAGTCCATCAAGATAGAGCTCAACTCGACTGCAACATGACTTGAGTATTATCTCTCCATGCTAGGCGATAAGTGACCACCAATTAACCCAAATCCGCCATCTCAATAGTCGGCTCATAGATTTGAAAGAAAAGGTAAATTTTAATTAAAAGATACAAACCAAGATTCTATATGTCTAGTGTGTTTAATAGTTGTATTATTTTCTCCTAAGTGGGTCAATGGCTTATTAGGATATGTGTAGTACCTTAATGTTTTTGTTGGTCCTCCATATCATTGTGTCAACATATGGTGTTTATGTTTGTTGTTATCCTCAAGTTTTTCATTCCAATGTTATGAGAAATATTTTCAAGTGTCATTATTCATTACTTGTTGTACAAGTTATTTGGAACAAAAGCATTTAATGTCATGTTGTTATGTTTTAGGGCCAAAAGAAGTTTTTTTAATTGAGTCTACAATATAACCATGAGAAGCAATGTTTTAAAGTAAAGTTATATTTGTATTGTTTATAGATTTATATTGTAGTCTAGTGTCATTAAGTCATAAGTATCACATATTGTGTTGTTTGTGTCTTGGTCATTATGTAGAAATGTTAAAATTCTTGTAAAATATAGTCATCATAGTTACATGTGCAATGTTGTCAAAAATTTCGTCTTGTCAAAAAGTCTCAAAAAAAATTGCCTCACTTTTCAATAATTGGATGCATTTTCGCTTGTACGTGACGTCCACCTTATGGGGTGAATTTTTCAAAGTGCCTCAAAGCCAGATCAAGCTGAGTTAGTAGCGTCACATCGGAGGATGGAGGAAAATGGAGGTTGGAGGTCAATCAATGACCTCTCGTCAGTCGCCAACAACGGGGCCACATCAAAGGTTTGGTGGCACATTTTGTTTCAGTTGTGTGTTTATTTTTAGTTGTGCGTGGTGTGTTGCAATTTGCAGTACATTCTGTGTGAATAAGTGAAAATTTCACATTGAGGGGGGAACATGATCCAATGTTCCATTTCCATTTTTCAGTTTGTAATGTGTGAGCAACATATTTTCCTATGTTATTCCTTGTGGTGAAATGTGATGATGGCTGATAATAGTACTTGGTACATCATGATGTGGTTGTAGGTAAACCACTTGAAAACCTTCATTTTTGGTTTATGGTAAACCAATTACAAAACCACCACTTTGGTTGTTGGTAAACCATTTGTAAAACCATCACATTTTGGTTTGTGGTACTCCAAATGTAAAACCAGCATTCTCAATTTGTGGTCAACCATTTGTAAAACCATCCATCAGGTTTGTGATTATCCTATGAAAATCACCATATCATGAATAGGTGCAAGTACAAAGATAGGTTTTTCCCATGTTTGCACTAAGGGGGAATGTTAGGAGAGATAAATTAGTTTGGTGTGCGTTGTTTGATTATTGACCAAACTCACATGAATAGGATGTTGTTGAATAGTTAAAGCTAACTCCTTATTTCTAGGAGTAGCTTGACTTATAAATATGTAATATGTTTCATATGAAATATAACAATGATTGTTTGTGTACATCTACTCTTCATACCTATCATTTCAATACTTCATTAACTTGAAGCAATCTCCCAATGAATCACCCATGATTTTCATCAAGATATGGAGGAATCTATCTAATCAAGTTAACCATCATCTTGATAATCAAAAGATTTGTTAACTCTTCCTCAATGCTCTTGTTCCTAAACTTGAATATAAGGTATGATCCTTCTCTCCCACCACGTTAGAAGAGGATCTTTAGTAGGCCAAAATTTGATTATCCTATATGAGAATTTGACTAAGTGCCCAAACCTTTGAATACCCTTAAGTCCATGCCCAACTCCATTAACCCTCAAACCCTCACTAAAGGCAAATCAATTCCACATTATTTTTCAAGCAACAATAACCAAGGTATCATTTTTCACAATCCACGTCACCCACCTCTATCACACGGTGAGTTACTGCAACTCCTCCCTACTCCTCGCATCTTTCCTCCAACCAAGCAACCAATAACTTCCTCTAACCCTTATTTTTGTTGTTGGGATCATGTGCCACTATCATCAATTCCAACGAAGATCAAGTCGAATCTCAAGAAATCCACCTTAGATGTCTTTCTTGGTACCTCAATTGATACCAAAGCTATCATGCAAGAACGTTATGAAAAATATCAATCTCTTTTCCAAGCTCACAAAGATCGCCGATCCAGAATCGCTTGTAATAAGAAGCCCATAAATTACCTCGTATACACCTTTGTCAAGGGGTCTTATTACTACAACTACCTTAATTCTCAATATGTCAATGATGTTAAAGTCAACTATCAATATAAACCCACACATAAGGACCCCGCATACACAAATGTAAAAATCCTTCCCCAAATGATCAAAATATCGATGATACCTCTCACGAGAAATATAGTGATGAGTCGAACCTCATTTAAATCCCGATATGGAAGGCCCCTCGTGTATCCTATCCTTTCGCTCTTAAATAAGGTTACTCAATCCTATAGGTCTCACCCAAGTATGGCCCCACCTCTTCTTCTCATGCACCCAAATATTGTTAAAATACTTCATAGTCCGTAATGGAATTCCCTAGATGAAATCAATTCCATGACTTGAAAAATACCTTTAATGGAGCTCATGCGCTTCTCCCTAGCATCAAAATTCCTCATGCAACAAAGTTGTCATTTAGAGGATGTTTTTGATGATGCGAAGGAATGTCCTATGCAAACCACTTTTTCCTTACCCTAAAATTCATAATATCAAAACAATTATTCCTCCTCGAACTCCAAATATATAACGATCGAGTTTCTTAAGAATGATATGATTAACGAAGAAGTTTTATTTTGTGTTGATGATATTCTGCTCCTTATTAGTGTCATCATTCATGATGTACAAGTAAGACAATTATTAGTGGATGAAGGCTTTGAAATTAATGTCATCTCCTTTTGTCTCATTTAAAATCTTAGCTTTTCCGTTGTGAACCTAAAACATACCCAACTTATTTGTCATAGGTTTGATAAAACCGATCATAAGCCACTCGGTTGCATTTGGCTTCCCATCATAATGGGCTCTAAGAATGCCTATACCAATCTCATGGTACATGATCATCCTCTCTCTTATAATCTCCTGCTTGGCCAGCCATGGACACATCGTATGTGTGTAGTTGCATCATTTAGATATTAATGCATTAAGTTTGTCCACTTTAATCAATGTTATAGGCACAATGATGACCCGAATCCTTAGTACATACCCATTCCTTTTTTAGATAAACCTTTCCACATTCTTGCCATAATCGTAATTCTTAGCATTCCATATGTAATGTCCCCAATTAAAGGCCGGTTGGCCTAACGGCCCTATGTTGGTCTTAGCCCTGGTCATTCCCAAGGGACTAACGACTTTGGAGGTTATTGGGGATGGTTGTCTGATTTCCTACTATGTTTTTGTTATATTTTAGGCGTTGGGAGGGTCTAATGGGCCCTTTGTGTTCTATTTTTGTCATTGGGATCACTTAAGTGGACACTTTTGGCATTTAATGTTATGTTTCTTCGTTGGGGCCACTTAAAGTACCTTTTTGGCGACTTGAGGGGATGTGTATTGCATTAAATGTTATATTTCTTTGTTGGGGTCACTTTTTGGGCCAAGGTGCCTAGGAATGGAAAAAGCAACTTTAAGTTATTTTTAATTGGGCCCTCTTTATGAGAAAGTGCGCCTTGGGGGTTTTAGGGTTTCTTTGACATGGAAAAGGTTATAAAAGGAGAAGAGGGGTGAAAGGAGAGATCATTCATTCATACACTTATTTTCTTTTTATGTGCAATCGCTGTTTGCAACTATTTAGCTTGTGGAGTAAGTTCCCATGGGAACCCTAGCTTCGGTGGTGAAAGATCCATCCCTAGCTAGCAGGGCATTCTTCGGTAGTGAAAGATCTACCCTAGCTTGTCATTTGGAGTGGATTTCAGGGGCTGTTTTTACTGAGGTATTTTCAGGAATTTCAATTAGGGTTTGAGGGTTTTTAGAGTTTTTGGGAGATTTTCACTGGTTTTCGGATCAGACCTACGGCAGCCATAGAGGAAGGGTTTGGCATCATCTATGAGGATTTCACAAGGGTTTTGGCCATCTACCAAGGGGGCGACTTGTTTGGGAGATTGCTGCCCTAATTTCTAGGGATTTCACTGGCCATTTTCGGATCTCAAGGTTGGAAAGTCATCTTCCATATTTATATATGTTATTTCCCAAGTTTCATCATTTTTGCACTTGTATTCGAAAGATATTAATTTTCAAAGTTTTCCAAATTTATTTTAGGCACGTCTGTAAATTTCTAAAAGCAGCATTATATTGATGAAAAATTCCAAAATATTTCCTTTGTGTTCTTTATATTATTATCTAGTTCCATTTAAATTTTCAAGTGATTTGAACGGTTATTTTGGGAGTTATCCATATTTTTCTGTTCGCTGCCCTAGCTGTAATTTTCTGCATAAAATCTGCAAAAATCAGTTTCAGTATTTGCTACAAATTTCTGTATTTTTTCAATTTTTTGTAAGATCCCAACAAGGGATATTTCAGTGGTATCAGAGCTGTTGTTCCTCCAGATGTTGGAGTTGAAAGATGGGAGACAAAGACCGAGACAGTGAAGAAATGGGAGTAGATATGATGAAACGACTATTCACCAATATGGTGAAGCAGCAGGAGACTACCAACCTCTATTCGAGCCAGCTTACTAAGAGGTTAGCACAGGGTCCGTTTGAGGCTCATGCGGAGAAAGGAGAAGCCAGCAATATGGGACAGCATGGTAATATAGGTGAGAGTGGACATTCGGGACAAGGGTCCCCTCATGCATCTACCAGGCCCTTGGGACTCCACGAGCCTTCCTTCTTGAAGGATCCGGAAGTGTCGTAGACATAACAGGCCACCGACATTGTGGATGAAGAATCTTGCTGGGAGAAGTACCGGACATTGAGTGAGGGTTTCCGGGACAACATGCCATTTCAGGAGTATTGCAAAATGAAGATTGGTAGCAGGCCCAGGAAAAATTACCAGCCGCAGGTGCCTGAGTTTCAGAGGAGATTGGGACAGATCTCTATTCCGCACTTCGATGGCTCTAAGAAGTGTACCGCCCAGTCTTGGATTCAGAAGTTGAAGACTTACTTCGACTTGAATCCCATGTGCGAAGAAGACGCAATTAGGTTTGCTATCTTACACCTCGAGGGAGATGCCCATGACTGGTGGCATCATGGATTGATCACACAGGGGCACATGCATATCACTACGTATGCAGATTTTACACAGAGATTGATGAGCAGGTTTTTGACAGAGGGACCCGGATAGGCACTTCCCGAGAATTGACCCATTTGAGGCAGACAGGTTCTCTGGATCAGTACATTGCAGATTTTCAGAGGTTATCAGTTATGGTATCTGATGTTTCAGAGATGAGGTTGAGTTCACTCTTCATGGCAGGGTTGACTGACGCCTTAGCAGGATTTGTGAAGGCATTTGAGCCTTCTTCTTTGCATGAGGCTATTAGGAGATCTCGAGACTTGGAGTTATCCACTCCAAAGTCAAGGGTTCCACCTCACGTTCAACAAAGAGAACCTCCATCTGGATCAGACGAACTTCAGCAGAGGGAGCCTCCACCGAGGCAGGAGGTGGCTAAGAAGCCATTCATTTCCCGAGAGGACAGAGATGAGTTGAGGCGAAAGAAACTATGTTTCGATTGCCGCACACCTTGGGTTCCAGGACATGATTGCAGAGGTAGAGGGAAGGCCCAATTCATCGAGGTCTTCGAGGAGAGTGAGGATGACAGAGGTGAGGAGTTGGAGACTCACGAGATGGATGATGGGGATGGAGTTGCGATGGATAGTGCTAAGGCAGAGCAGGAGGAGGAGACTTTCCCTCGGGAGATTATAGCCACATTGTCTAGTACTCCGATGTACAAGGCATTTAGGATTAGAGGAGTTATGCAGGGTCATCGAGTTGTGGTACTCATTGATGAAAGGGGCTGCCCAAAACTTTATTGATGCATCATTGGTGGAGAGACAAGGTTTGCAGACGAGGGACTTTGAGGGCTTCAACATTGTTGTAGCCAATGGGGAGTATATGAGATGCACACGGAAAGTTCCACAATTGAGCATTACCATGGGTAACTACACAGTTACTGATGATTTCCACATTGTTGGTATGGGAGTGACCCACGTAGTATTGGGAGTCCAGTGGCTTCACTCTCTTGGTGAGTTTCGGACTAACTTCCAGACGATGGAGCTGAAGTTTAAGTCCGAAGGCAGGAATGTGACTTTGAGGGGATTATCGACAGGAGCACCTAGGGTGGTTGCAACTGAGGGGATGGAGAGGACTTTCCGGCATAACGAGGGGTTTTATCATTGCGGATCGATGTGGAGTATGATGGATGTGGGTGTGACCAGTAGTGTTGCACATAAGGCAGTTACAGAGATTGGGATTACAGGTGCAGATCATCCGAGTTCATCATTATGTTGGTTGTCTGAGGTTTCGGTAGACTGGAGATCTCATTTGCTTGTGGAGTACTCCAAGAACCGACACACTTGTGAGATTCTGGATGGTCACATACAGGATGACAACTACAGATTGAAGGATGAGATGATCTTCTATCAGGACAGATTGTACCTCGTGTCGGATTCATGGTTGAGGATGGAGATATTGCGACATGTGCATTATTCTTCCATGTCTGGACACTTGAGCTTTGATGAGACCTTCAACTTCATATGGGAGAGGGTCAGATGGCATGGGTTGAGGGAGGATATCCTCAACTTTGTGCAAGGATGTGTAGTTTGTCATGGTGACAAATCGGAGTATGCATGTTCCTTATTTCTGGAGTTGATAGGGGATAACACTCCTATATGTTTTACTGCTTATGAGGATGACGAGCATGTGCTAGCTAGCCGAGGGACGGAGTCGACAGGAGATACAGTGGGTGATCACATGATGACAGTTTTGCAGTGGCAGGGATTGGACAGATTGACAGTTTCAGTATGGGTACCAGTAGAGAGTCGAGGTGGGCAATATTCTACTTCAAGGACAACATTGTTGTCTACACTGCATGGAGAGCATGATGACTATATGTGGTGTTTTGGTCACTTAGGATCACACCGATCTTTGATTGACTGCAGGGTGAGATGGAGGCACTTACTTTGTGGTATTCAGTTTCTACAGCACAGGAGGATAATGCTTGGGGTCAAGCATTTTTCGGAGTGGAGGATTGTAATGTCCCCACTCCGAGCAGCTTGGCCTAACGACCCTATGGTGGTCTTAGCCTGGTCATTCCCAATGGACTAATGACTTTGGAGGTTATTGGGGATGGTTGTCTGATTTCCTACTATGTTTTTGTTATATTTTAGGCGTTGGGAGGGTCTAATGGGCCCTTTGTGTTCTATTTTTGTCGTTGGGATCACTTAAGTGGACACTTTTGGCATTTAATGTTATGTTTCTTCGTTGGGGCCACTTAAAGTACCTTTTTGGCGACTTGAGGGGATGTGTATTGCATTAAATGTTATATTTCTTTTCATTGGGGTCACTTTTTGGGCCAAGGCGCCTAGGAATGGAAAAAGCAACTTTAAGTTATTTTTAATTGGGCCCTCTTTATGAGAAAGTGCGCCTTGGGGGTTTTAGGGTTTCTTTGACATGGAAAAGGTTATAAAAGGAGAAGAGGGGTGAAAGGAGAGATCATGCATTCATACACTTATTTTCTTTTTATGTGCAACTGTTGTTTGCAACTATTTAGCTTGTGGAGTAAGATCCCACGGGAACCCTAGCTTCGGTGGTGAAAGATCCATCCCTAGCTAGCAGGGCATTCTTCGGTAGTGAAAGATCTACCCTAGCTTGTCATTTGGAGTGGATTTCAGGGCTGTTTTTACAGAGGTATTTTCAGGAATTTTAGAATTAGGGTTTGAGGGTTTTTGAGAGTTTTTCGGAGATTTTCAGCTGGTTTTCGGATCAGACCTATGGCAGCCATAGAGGAAGGGTTTGGCATCATCTACAGAGGATTTCACAAGGGTTTTGGCCATCTACCAAGGGGGTGACTTGTTTGGGAGATTGCAGCCTAATTTCTAGGGATTTCAAATGGCCGTTTTCAGATCTCAAGGTTGGAAAGTCATCTTCCATATTTATATATGTTATTTCCCAAGTTTCATCATTTTTGCACTTGTATTCGGAAGATATTAATTTTCAAAGTTTTCCATTTCTATTTTAGGCACGCTGTAAATTTCTCAGCAGCGTTATATTGATGAAAAATTCTGAAAAATATTTCCCTTGTGTTCTTTATATTATTATCTAGTTCCATTTAAATTTTCAAGTGATTTGAACGGTTATTTTGGGAGTTATCCATATTTTTCTGTTTCATTGCCCTAGGTGTAATTTTCTGCATAAAATCTACAAAAATTAGTTTCAGATGTTGCTGCAAATTTCGTATTTTGTCAATTTTTCGTAAGATCCCAACAAGGGATATTTCACCATATCCCGAGTTTTACAACTATAGGCCTAACATTCATATCACCCTAGTTGACTTAGACAATGATGAACCTAATGAATTACAAAATATGGCTAACAAGAATCACTTACCAAACATTGTAACCCTATAGCTTCCTTAGGTTTTATTACCTCGAGATCAATTTTTCTTGTCTTAGAATATGGGTAACCTCCCTATAATGTTGCCTCCTCTATCCATCACACTCCCCTTAACAATGATGAACTTGATATTACACACCTTTTCATAGATCTACCCTCCACACACTCCTTCAATAAAATGGGAGTTATGGACTAGTAAGATTCCTTTAATTTTGACATACCCGATGGTGATCTCATGGCCCACACTACCTCCACACCTATCATTAATAAAGAATACATCTTATTGCACATTAAATCATGCCATCAAGATGTTCCTCATTACCAACATAGCCCAATATGAATGCATGATCTCAACCATGACTCCCACGTGATATTTACATCTTATGATACTAATGATAGTAAGAATTAAGAAACATTGCCCTAGGTTCCATTAACTAATCCCTCATTCCTCGACACTCCTTGGGTCCTTCGATAACTCTACAACTATACCACTATGCATACAAGTTGATGAGACCAAAATAAGTCTCATCTATTGCAAAAAATAACATTATTCCTTCTCTTATAAAGTGGATTTATATGTGGTCTTAAGAACTAAATATCTTGTTTAAGATAAAATATAGAATATATTTGATATATCTTTGAAAAGTCCAGGGTAATCTAAATGTTTCAATTTTCGAATATTTCTTGTAAGTTGGAGTTCAATATTGTGTACGAGTAAGCCGTTTAATCTATAAATGTATAGCCAAGTGAAAGACTCACATGGTTAAGCACATGACTCACATAACCAAGAGTGCAAAACTCGTAGACCGTAAGACTCACACATTGAAGAGCACAGGACTCACAGGTCATAGAGCGCATGACTCATAGACCATAGGAATCACACATTGAAGAGCACAGGACTCATAGGTCATAGAGCATAGGAATCACGGACCGTAGATCTCACACATTGAAGAGCGCTGGACTCACGGTCATGCATAGAGCACGAGGACTCATAGGTCATAGAGTGCAGGACTCATAAAACTAGCGCATGACTTGCATAACCAACACAAGACTCACTCTTAACTAAAATTGTAGACCTCTAAATGATAATTTAAGAGAGGTTTTTGTTCCTCTTATTGTTAGGAAAAAAAAATTATCTTCGTTTTTACACAACAATAATGGTTATGAAGATATCAACATTTTTCCAAGTGCAAGACTCGCAGTCACGAGCATTGGATTCACAAAATTAGCACAAGACTTGCCTTAAATAAAATTACAGCACCTCCAAATGAGATTCGAGAGAGGTTTTTGTTCCTCTTATTGATAGTATAAAAACCTCTCTCCTTTTTTACACAAAAATAACGGTTCTACAAATATATCACCATATGAAGAAATAAAGGAGCAGGACTTGCACAAACAACACCGAATTCACTCTAACTAAAATTATAGATCTCCAAATGAGAAACTGAAAGAGGTTTTTGTTCCTCTTATTGTTAGGAGGAAAAACCTCTCTCTATTTTTACACAACAACAATAATTGAGGATATATCTTCATTTGAATTTTTAGCAGAATAAGGTTGAAGGAAAGAAAATAAGACAAAAACACAAGTTCAATAAAATTGTGATATCTCCCTCATTCCTCAATGAAAATAAGAATTTCAAGATGTTTTGGAAATATTACAACAAGGAGCACCAAACCTAGAAAAGGTGTGAACATATTCTTTAAATTAAATTCACAGCAACGATCATAAAATTAAGGATGAGAATTTATGTAGGGACAACTATCATGTTGAAGATTTAGTCGTGCAAGAGAAAACTTTGCAAATTGAAAGAATTAGTAGTTAAATTTAGAGTTGTAGTGTTTGATTAAATCTCTTTCATATTTGTCTCCTTGTCAAGTGGAAGAAGTAATAGTTCAATCTAGAGTTGTAGTGTTTGATTAAATCTCTTCCATATTTGTCTCTTTGTCAAGTGGAAGAAGTAGTTGAATGCAAGTGAAAGAAGTAGTTAAATATGGAGTTGTAGTGTTTGAATAAATTCCTTCCACATTTATCTCATTGTAAAGTGGAAGATGTAGTCAAGTATTTCCCAAGATTATAGGTAGGTAGTTCTATAATCTTGGAGTATTGGCCAAGGGATGAGTTATAAATATCTCTCCAAAGCACTCAATGTAATAGTGGTAGAAGATGGATGATTTTTGTAACATCATTTTTATTAATAAAATCCACAATTCAAGTATCTTGGTAGCAACTTGTTTTTAGTTTTGTTAACCCAACTTTGAGGGAAGAGAAAGGGCCCACTCTTACCCAAGGAGGAGGATGGTTTATTGTTTTGTTTAGAATAGAATCATTATTGTTTTACTTAGATTGTTTAAATCAACATTGTGTGTTTTATTTTGTTTTGTTTGTGAAGCTTCACTTTTATTTGTTTACTATCATTTCTTTATTTTTCAGTTATTTATTTTAGTTTCTTAGATTATATTTGATTTCTGTAATTTATTTCAGTTTGTTAGATTAGATTTGCTTTTAGTTATTTATTTCAGTTGTTAGATTATATTCAATTTCATTTATTGAATTTCATTTCAAGCATTTTCAATTCTAGAGCAAAGAACTATAAAATCATTGTTTCCTTTAGCCCCTTTTGCAAATAGCCTTGACACTTTGCCTAGTTTTGACATTATTTAATATTAAATGATGAGGATTGCAATGACTCTCATCATAAGTTCTCCAACAACTAACCCAGTAGCACCTAGAGCAGCCTCCACCAACATAGATCATTTGCATCTAACATGGTCGGTACATAAGAATGTTGTGTGGCCACTCGTATCCATTCTAGCTTGCCTTTTTTGACACCATTATCCTTGGTGTTGTTAACATGACTAATATTGTCAAGAAGTGTGACCATTCTCAATCTCTTCATCATAATATCCCTTTGTATGCCAAATTACTAAATACAAGGAAAATTAGTTCTCATTAACATCATGATGGAAAGTGATGATGTAGCCCTCAAAATTGATGTCAAATATAATGGTCCACTACCCATCTTTGATAATGAAAAATCCATCCTTGAGTTAATCAATGCATGCGAGGACATTCTCCTCTTTAACATCACAAGATTGGCTATCTCCATAATAAACCCCTTCTCTTTGACAAATTCATTATTGTTGTTGACTCTATTAGTGATGAGGTTGCTCAACTTTTTGAAGCTCCTTATCATTTCTAGTATGGTAACACTATGTTTGCTAAAAACAATAAACATCAAAATCAGCAAGAATCCTTCCCATGTAGTCATGTTAGGTGACTGTTTCCCTTATAATTATTATTACTTACCCCGATGTTGCACTTGTTTGTAAAAATATTCACAAATTTCCTCTCAAAATCAATAACTTGTGTCATAAAAATCTTGTAAAGATTCTTAACACCTAATGTATCCATTTTGTTGACTATTTTGAATGGGTATCCAACATCACCCCCATCTCAGTAAGAAGATTATGTTAATTATTTGCATCTTCATTGACTTTAACAACATTAACCCAATTTTTCTTGAGGATAACTTCCTTTTCCTTCCATTAACACCATCGTCGATGCCACTACATGATACATGATGTTATATCTCACGATGGCTTCTCAAGATACAATCAAATCCACACGTAACTCGAAGATCAACATAAGACCACATTCACTACTAAATTGGGCATCTAATGCTATGTTAAGATGCCTTTTGGCCTTAATAATTCTAGGGCAACTTATCAATGAGCTATGCCACACATATTTCACGATCTCATCCATAAATTTTTTGAATTATGTGTAGATGAAATTCTTGTCAAATCTCGACACACAAAGGATATTTCCCAAGACTTAGGCGTTTCCCTTTAACACCTTAATAAATACAAGGTCTTCCTTAACTTGGGAAAATGCATCTTTGTTTCGGAAAGGAAAAATACTAAGATTCCTCATCTCCAAACATGGAATAGACATAAACCTTGCAAAGATTAACTCTATTCTCTATATGCCTCATCCCATGTATATAGTTGACATCTAAACTTTTTAGTGAAGCTTGGGGTAATCCAAAGGTTTATCCTTGAATTCACATACTTGTAGCTACTCAATTAATAACCTCATCAAAAAGGATGTTACGCTAAAATGGAACAAATACTATCAAAAAGCCTTTGAAAATTTGAAAGCATCTCTCCTCACTAATCCTACATTACAACCTCTGTCTCTTGACCGACCGCTCATTATTTATAGTCCTTCTATCCTCGTATCTTTGGGGAAATGCTAGCCCAAGTGGATGGAAGAGGAAAATAACATTCCATCTAATACATTACTTGAGCTCTCCTCAATTATGAAACTCACTACACATCTATCAAACAAGCTTGTTTGTCCATTTATTTCACTATCACCAAGATTTTACATTACATGATCAACCAAATAATCCACTCCACCACTTCTCCCATGTTGTCCTCCCAATCGAGCGCATTAGTAAATGGATGATGTTTCTTAAGGAATTTAACTTACACATAATTACACAAAAGGTTGTCAAATGTTAAGTCATTACATATCAACTTGTTGTTACTCCAATACATGTAACCCACCCCATTTCAAATGCCCTACCTAACGAGGATATATTACTCATCAAAGGAATGGATCGATCTCTTATGATAAAAAACTGCTACAAAATCTTCATTGTTGATCTTAAGGCATAGTCCCTTGTATCCAGTTATGAGAGTCCTAATACCAAACCATAAATACTAACATTAAAACTCTAGATGAAGAAATCATTGTTGACCTCCATGAACCACATGTATTCTTCATTTTAACGGATCAAAATGTATTCAAGTTGTGTTCTTACTGACCCCTCAGGAAAGACATTTCCTTTATCCTTTAAACTCAAATTCTATGTCACCAACAACATGGATGGACATGAAAATCTCATCTTTGGTGTGAAATATGCCCTTGTCTCTAAAATCGCATACCTCCATGCCATGGGTGATTTCAAACTTTTCACAACAAGTCAATGGATCTTACCAAAGTGTTAAGTGATAATCTCAAAGCTTATCACAAAATAATCTAAGAACTTACACATTTGTTCAATTATTTCGCCATCAAATCTATTCCTTAGAGACACAATGCCTTGCTAATTCTTTGGCATCTACTACACATTTCCGACCTCATCTAGATCTCCCTCGGGACCAATACATGGTCTAAATATGCAAAAATCCTTCCACACAACCTTCTATCAAGTCTCTTCTTATTTATCACATGGATGTTATGGATACTTCTAATAGTTCATGCTATATAGACATCATCCAATTCATCCAACATCAAACCTACCCTCTAGACTCTAATCATCACAAGCGCACTAAAATCCACAAAAAATTCTAAATTATGTCCTCAAAGAAAATATCCTCTACTATCACAACTTCAAAGGTGCTTTTCTATGTTGTTTCTTCGAGGATGAATTTACTTTTGTCCTTGAAGAAGCACATGGGGGAACTTCGGTAAAATTGTGGTGACCATGCCGAATCAATAAATTCCTCCATATGTGTTATTATTGGCCTACCTTAGAGGTTGATGCCCATGCCTTTATTAAGAAATGAAAACCTTGCCACTACCATGATGACCTTATTCATTCTCCATTAACTAAGCTTTAATTACTTAAAGCCCCTTGGTGCTTCAAGATGTGGGGTTGGATTGCATCAATGAAGTCCCCCGCTCTTAAAATGGACATCTTTTAATCATTATGACCACTAAATATTTCACTAAATCGGTTAAAGCCACACCTCTTACCAATAAGATAGGCCTTACCACTTCCAAATTCATGATTAACCAAATCATTTATCACTTACAAATTCCTCACACAATTTGTTCCGACAATGGTGGGAACTTAATATACAAATGAATGAAACAACTATGCATACAATTAAAAATAAAGCAAAATTATCAACTCATAATAAGCCTCAATGTAATGGATACATTGAATCTTCTAAGAAAATCCTTCATAAGACTATTCAAAATCGCTCTTTGATGACATCCAAGCTCTACCCAATGTAATGATCTTATCATACTAATGTCTATATGATCATTGATGAAAACCTATTCTTTCTCATATTTGGTACCGAAGTAGTCCTTCCACTCAAGGTGAAATTGAGTTCTATTCACATCTCTCTACACATAATCATCCCCGATGAGGATATTTATGAAGCCCATTGTAGACACCAATTTTTGGTATCTCCTGTCCCTCATCCCACATCCACTCCCCTTCATCGTCATTTCCCACATACATACCTTTCTTCCCATTCAAATTCCCCTTTCCCTCCTAAATTTCATTTATCCTTCTAATTATTATTTTTCTACCTTAATCCCATCCTAATCATATCATTAATTTGTCTTCCCTAGACATCCCTAATCACCCTTAATTATCCCTAAATCTATTCATTAACCCTTTTATCCTCCCTAAGCACCATATTTACCATCCCTAGGTTCCCATCTACTCCCATTTAATGTGTTCTTATCCCCTAACTACCTTTTATCCTCCTAAGACAACCCTAACCCGCATTAACCACCTAAAATAGTGATTTTACCTCATAAGGGCTCCTTGTCTCAAGCCGATCAATCCTCCACCACCTAAATTGACAGGTTGCCATAGTCATCAACGACCCATTTGAGTCACCATCAAACCTATAAATATGTCCATACCCCTCCTCTCACTAGGATGCAATTTTTGAGATCTTGAGCTTTCTTGCAATTTTATCTACATTTCTATCTATTCTTTGGAGTCATTATTTTCATCTTGAAGCTTCTTTAAAGACCTTGAATACCAGACTTAAAGATTGTGGAGATTTTGAGCTACCTTGGATTCCCCCTTGTCATTCCATCCCTCTTATGCATCAGCCTTGCGCTTTATCAATCACTTTGGAGCTCGCCCTTGTATAAGTTATCATCAATCTCTCTTTACATTTTGTCTTTCCATCCATTTTCATCCATCAAACCCTAGGTCCCTTCTCGGTGCCGCCGACTCTCCGCACATTGCCATTGACCCAATTTGTGCCTACCTTATTATATGTCATGTACCCCTTAAGCTATCTGTTTTCTAATCACCCCAAATCCTAGATATTTCAATCTTGCTATTTTGCACACCTGCTGCCTCAAATTCCATCTTCATCACATGCGGTCATCATTGACCCAACCAAGTCACCATTAACCATGTCCAAATATGTCATATCTTCACTTATCGACTTCATCTACAACCGTTCTTATTACTGATTGAATGCCCAAACCCCTCTACATCTCTAATCCATCTATTCACAAGTACATATGACCTTTCAAACCTAGTTGTCGTTGATTCACTTCGATTACATTGCCTATTATATCAACATTTATCATTTTCATGATGAGATTCAACAATTTTCTTACATCCTTTCTCGTTTTGATCATATCCGGACCCTCTGCAACATCTCAACATCTTCATCAATCCCATATCAACTTCATATCACTCCTTCGATATGTTAGTCATCACAAATTCGCTTAGCAGCCTCTCGGATCGTCATTGACCTAATCAAGTTTGGTTCAATTCTCATCATTTGCTATTATCATATCTGCTTTTTCCTCTTGTTTAGTACATCTCATCTTTTTTATTTCAAGTTCAAATTCTGCTACATCATATCACTTATCTAACATCATTTTATTTATCTTTTATCAAAAGCGGGTGGGTAAGTGCAGGAAGTTGATGGACAAATATAGGGTCATCCGTGGACATCATATTGCAAATAACAACATAATATCAACTTGTAGGGATTATTAGCAATACATACACTCAAAATTAGACAAAATTATATTAATATGAATCGTAGCATCCAGAATCTAGTTTCTAAAATACTAATTTTTGTAAAAAATGGACAAGATTAGCTATATTAAACACTCAAAATTCAATGACTTGGTATTTTTTTTTAAAAACACCGATAAGATTATAGTCCGTTTGCCCACAATTTGGATGACCAAAAATTGATATATATTTTTTTCCTTTGGTGAGAAGTTAGATGCCACTATTTATCTTGGGATGGATTTTATTTTGTATTTTTTTGAGTAATATTTTATTTTTTATGATTTTTTCCGTGAAAGTGGTATGAAAACATAAAGAAAACAGAGCACTTTCCGTTTGCCCGCCATAACTTCATCAAAAAATATTGAAATCAAATAATTTTTTTTTTTGAACATGTATATAATTTCACCATGGTTGGGATGGTATAATTTTTATCACATTCTGATAAGTGAAACAAATTTTGCAGTCTTAAACGTAGACATAAACATTCACAGGAAAAAGTGTCTTAAAGACCTACTATTAGTAAAAAATTATAAAATGATATTTATCCTATTCTATTCTTTTTAAAATCAGTATTTCTACAAAGCTAATAGTCTCCTCTACGCAATGGTACAATTTTTATGATGTATTTTTTAATTTTTGGCATGGTTCAAGTCTCAGGAAGACTAAATTTGATGTTTTGTCTTGTTTTTAATGTAAAATTCGATTTGATGTCCACTTAATTGTCCCCCAACTTGGTGCACTTACCCGGGTTCACATCTATCCTAAGAATTTTTCACTTCTCGGGACTGGCACTCGTTAGGAAACCCACCCTCCTATCTACTAATCATTTTCTTTCTTGAGTTTCTCTTTATTGTGTAGGTTACTGAAGCTTGTTGAGAGGAGGATCTATCTTTTGTGTTTGTATCCACTATTTGATTATTGGATTTTCTTATTGTCTGTGTTTACCATTTCACTAATTTGAAGTAGGAACAAGAAAATTAGACCAACATTCTGGCACACCCAGTGGATAAAGCCTTCTTTGGCGAGTTGTTTCATTTGTTTTCATTTTCATTTTCATTTTCTATTTCTTTATTGCTAACCTCACAGGTGGGAGCTCTCCTTACTTATGTGCATGGTGGGTTGCTCACTTGGATAAAAATGTGGTTACTAAAATAAAAATAAAATAAAAAGGTAAATAACGTATCTAGGTATTCCTCATTTCCCCTATTTTCTCTTTTTCACATTTTCTCCCCTTTCTTGTTTGCTTGATTTCATTGAATTTCACATTTCATTTTGGGACTCTTAAAAATAACCTCTTCATACTTGTTTGACAATATAGTCTAATTAAGAGGTTAATCCTTTGTATTCACTTCTTCCACACACATCAATTTACACATCTTAAACATCTCCTACCATGTGGAACTATTGGGATTTCATCACCCAATAGGAAAACCATTGCGTGTTCTGGCCGCATTATAAAGTTTTGGATATTAGTATATTGGCTAAGAGCTCGACACCCTTATCGTTCTGGTGCGTGAAGTGTAGGGGTAGGCTCTAATATCAGGCCCCGTATCGGTATTCATCACAGATTTGAGCCTCACGTACCTTTGGGTATATTAAGGATGCCAACCAAAACAACTTAAAACCATCCATAGTTTGGCCATTTCCTAGGTTCCCTTTGAGCCCATTTTCCTTTCTTTTTCACATTCTTCTAATAAGAAAGATAATTAAAACTCTATTGCGTGACTTGTTTGAAATATTAAAATTTAGCATAGTTTCTTGTTTTCAAGCAAGAAAAATGGAACAAAATACATCATCCAACAACATCCCTATTTCCAACACTTCCTCCCAACAAAATTCATCCCTTTCCATTATCTCTTCCACCCATTAGTCACTTCTTCTTTGGTCATAAAACATATGGTTTCCATTTCCTCTCCACGAGTCTCAAGTCATCAAACCAACGATCGTATTGAAACTAACCCCTTTACATACCATCAATCTATTCCCTCTAGACTAGCTACACCCCCATTTGGCACTTCTATAGGAGCATTTGGACCTCCCACCATCCCTCATGGATGTGTGGAGTTATAAGAGCTCCTTGATGCTAACCCTACAACCCTTCACGACTATCTCATCCATAAATCCACTAATCTTCCTATCGATGGAACACCCCTTCAACAATTTTTGTTCATAATTCATAACCCAAATATACCCAAGTCCTCACCTCTAAACTTGTTATATTATTTCCACAAGCCATGAATGAATTAGAAATGGCCCAAGGTGAGCATATCCCCATGACTCTTCCACCATGATTTATCAATCTACTCAATTGGTGGCCCCTATTTCAACCAACTTACCTTGCATCAACACCACCCCCATATCATCTATCCCCATCACTTCTTCTTCTACTATGATCACTGCGCAGCCCCTACTCAAACCAATCAAGAATCACATTTACTTCTTCCAGCACTGAGTAACATGTCCAAAACTCGGTGCCCATCTCTACCTCCAAAGTCCACACTAACGTCATCATTTCAAAATCCCACCCTTCAGAATCTACTGAAACCTATCAACCCCCATTCTAACTTACCTTTCAACATACACTCTCTAATTAGATTTCTCAAACATCTCAACCACCTTACACACACATCCTAACTCATCGTATACAAGCGCAATCCAACATACCCATCCATCAACAACATTAAAAAACCTACACATCTAATTACATCCCCATCTCCCAACAACATCCCATCTCTTGACCTATTCAATCACAAGCTTTCCACTACTCCTTGTTAGCCACCCCCACAAATACCCACTTATCTTCAACCCTATCAATCTCATCCTTAACCCCATCTCGTCCACTTCCTATAATCAATAACTGTAACAATTGATTCCCCCTCCTCATACATCCAATGACCCTATCCACGCTTTGCTAAGTAGAATGGCCAATCTCAAATACTTTGGGGTCTCGAGACCACTTTCTCTTATGAATAGATTTGTAACGAGCGCATCAACCCATCAGGCCCTATCAAGCTATAGCCTCAAAGTTAGGAACTTTAAAAAATTCTCCAAGTTTAATTGTAAGGAATATCCTCAACAACATTTTTGCTTTTGACATGCATATTATCTCATTACTCATGAACAAGATCTAATGCTTCGCACCTTCCCCATGTCATTGGTCAAGCTTGATTTGGACTAGTATAACAAAATTCCTCAACATTCCCTATTTTATTTCACCCAACTCACATAACTCTTCTTAGAGAATTTTTCCATTAATATTGCACGCATAATCAACATTACCAACCTCTACGCCATTAAACGGTTTGAGGATGAATTTATCACAAATTTTGTTTCTAGATGACATAGTATCATCAATCAATTGTCTCTTTTCCCTTCCCCAAATTGAGATCATTGAGCTCTTCTCTCGGTCATGCGCGAAGCATATCTCTTCTACTCTTTAGATTCAATCCTTATAAACCTTCAAGAGGCATTCACCATGCCTCGTAAATTGGAACTCCATGTCCTTGAATAAGGCCATGTAAAAATTTGATCTAACAAACCTAAAAACGAATTCACCAAGCCACCCAATCACAATGAAAATAAAAATTACAGCTAACGCCATCGTAGTTAAGTCTTCATCCACATCTACTTCTCATATTGAACCTATGCAAAAAGCTCCTTGCCAACTCATAACTACACTCCCCTTAGAGAGTCCTATAGGTCTATCTTTGATAAACTCATGGATGCAAATCTCATTCAACTTCCTCCTATAATACATGTTGATGAATCACGACCAAACCCACATGGTATCACGACAACCACTATTGCATAAGCATCATCGAGTTTGCGGCCATGACATTGAAAAGTGTTGTACTTTCAAATACCTTGTCTAATGGCTCATAGACCATGGAGATATTCAATTGGATAACCCTAACACACCTCCCAATCAACCTCTTGACGTCTTCAAATAACCTTTTTGAATCATCCCCCAAAATCAAACTAGCCCCCTACATCACAAACACCCAACACCTACACGATCAACACTTTGAATCGGGATCGACACCATCGCCTACATCCATTACCCCCATTACTTTACTGAAACCTATATCCACCCCTATGTCTACAATCAAACCTCCATATGAACCCTCATATACAACTATCATACATATACCTATCATGTCTATACCTACCATATCCACACCTATCACAACACCTATCTCTACACCTCTCCCCATTCCTACATCTAATTTCTCATCCTTATTTACGAGATACACCTATGAATGCACCCATCCTCACACCCATCCCAACATCTATCTTTACATCCGTATCAACTCCTTCATCTACATTTATCACCATACTTATACCTAAACCAACATCCAAATCCGTGTCCACATCCATATCATCTTTTGAAGCATCAACTACGTAAACACCCTCACTTAGTACGATCATAAATGATGTTCCCACCTCATCTTCATCACCAATAAGACTAATCACACATACACCATTTACTCTAAAACCCATGTAAACTACAACTCCTTCCAACCTTTTGTAAAGTGTTCTTCAAAAACCACTTCCATCTGTCATTTCCACATCTACAAAAAAATCCACATCATTTGATTCCACCTCTAAGGATCCCACCCAAATCATTATTATTAATGCCAAGGAGAAACCCCCAAAAAACCTAAAAACCTTGGCATCCCTACTCAAAAATCTCTCACCCATCCACATAAGAAATTGGAGCTCCCTCCTTTGAAGCCCCAAGACTCCAAATTATCTAAGCAATCCAACATTTCATTATCTATCTTGAGACCCCGCCCATCCATTTTAGGACTAGGCCCTTCATCTAAGTCATCTTCCACCAAGAAACCTAAATCACGATCATCCATTCCTCTTTCTAAATCCAAATCCAAATCACAACCATCCAATTCTTATTCCAAACCCAAATCGGAATCCAAGGAAACTCCCACAAATCCCCATAAGCGTAAAACACCCCTCTTACCTTCATCCACTATCCCTTCATCCAATCCATCCCCAAATCAAAAAACTTCTTCAAAATTCCCATTAGATCCTATATAGAAATCCTCAAAGGTCTTGTTCAAGTGTCTACAATCACCCTTCTACCTATCAAGTCCTTCGATTCACAAAGACAAAAACCCATGTGGTTTGAATTTAATGTTGTTTGCGCCTATCATTCCACCCCTAGACATGATACTCAACATTATGCAGCCCTTCAAACCCTTATCCACAATATCATCGAAGAAGATGACCTTCTCATCGAATAAGATCATCCTATCTAGTCCACATCTAATCACAATCCTTCCATTAAATCTATGACTCTTAAAACTTCCAAATCCACTACTTCATCTAAGACCTTCATCACAATCCCTCCTCCCAGCACTACCTCTTCTAAAGAGGATCCCTCTCTCTTCATCGACATTGTTCATATCGCCACCCTCTTGACCTTATGATCCTCAATCGTCTACCCAATCTAACCCCAAAGTTGTCATTATTGCTCCATCTAATGAACTCAACCCATCTAAATCTTCATCCAAAGCCAAGGTATCCATATTAGCTGCTCCGCCCACTTATGAAATCTATGACCATTGAACAAAGTATTGAAAAGTAGATCTATCAAGGTCCTATTAAGATGTCACTCTATGAGCTCGCCCAAAGCTCCCCCAATCATCGACAAGATCTCATCAAAGCCTTACAATGCATCCCAATCACTAATGATGAGACTCAACCTTTCACAACTCTTGTTGAAGCTCTTGTATCCTCTCATTATATCTCTTTTGATGAATCCAAAATTCCCAAAATCTTATTTGAGGACCGTGATCTTCCTCTTTTCACATTGTCGCATCAACAACACCTTCATTCGTTAATCAATGATAAAAAATTGTGCCAGCATGAATATTATCTCATCCCACACCTTTGATAAACTCAAACTCCCCAAATTTATTGTCCCCCAATCATATGTCATTCTTCATGCCTTTAATGAATTTGTTGCCCTTACTTTGGGAACAATAATCCTTCCCATGTGTGTCAGTAAAAAACTTCTCCACGAACACTTTTACATTCTTGAGGGGAGTTCCAATACAATGTTTTACTTGGGCATCCATGGATTCACACCATGCATTGCATCCCTTCCACTCTCCATCGTTGTATTAAATATAAGCATGAAGGGAAAATCCTAACACCCCCATAAACCTTCCTCCATTTAAGGCATGTCACATGACTTATCAACCAAACGACATGCTTATCCTAAATAAGATCCATCTTTTGAGTCGTCTACTATCTCATCCTTATTTGCATCTAAACTACCTAATGATGAATCTCTTGACACCGTGATGTAACACCTTTCACAACGGGAGTATCGCCTCCTTACCCTTAACACTCTTCCCACTCCTAATAGGATCGGTAGACCCGAAAAATATCCTATGTATCAACCAAATGTTTGGGATATTGTCTCCTTTGGTCCACCTCATCTTTGAACCAATCTAATCTATGGTGGCATTAATCATCCTTCTTTGCATATAGATGATCAAATTCACACTAATCCATATACCAACGACTTCAATTTTCTTTATAAAAATATTTTACCTATACCTACCTCCACCGTTTAGCATGGAAGGAATTTAGTCTCGTGACGTTATGAACAAGGAATACATGATCTTATGATCAAGTAATCCTGTAAGCTCGATGAGAAATTTGGACTTGGTTTTAAAGAGTGAGCAGGTGATCCTCTTGTGTCTTCTTCCTCCACATCACCCATGCACATTGATCCATCACCCAAGTATTCTCCATCTAACAACCCCATGGATACGAGATGATACCGTGTCCATCTCCTCTAATTAAAAAAAAAAATCTCCACTATCACTTTAGGACTGGTCACTTATCAGTTTGAAAGTAAAACTAGGTCCCTCCCTCTTCAATTTCCTGACATGGCAGAGGACAACTCCCCTACCATTGAAATTATTCAATGCACTCACGACAATTCCATTGTTTTTATATATGGGGCAAAATATTCCTATCTTCATAAGTCCTTACCTCTAGAGACATCCACCCTTCTCAACAAATCCACTATCAACATCAATATAAGGACTCATCAAGAGCCATGCATCCTCAAATTGGGTCAGTCCCTTGATCCTTAAGAACTTGAGTCTTTTACTACCTTCCTTTCTAAGCACAATCAAGCATTTGCACGGTCTTATGCCACATACTAGGCCTTGATCCTTCTATCATCATTCAAAACATCATCACCTTTCCTAATACCAAGTCGGTTAAGCAAAAGCTTCATCGCATGCGTCATTGCATTTCCCTCCTTGTCAAAGAGGAGTTACAATGCCTTCTTTCCACCAACTTCATCATACCTATTGACTATCTCGTAATGGGTTTCCAACATCATACCCATTGCCAAAGCCTTTAGAAAGCTCAATATCTGTACCAACTTTTACATCTCGAATCTTGCACGCCCTAAGGACAAATATCCTCTTCCTAACATCGACCAACTCATGGACCTCACTATTGGTAACGAGATGCTTTCTCTTATGGATCATTTCTCTAGTTATAATCAAATCCTCATTGCACCAGAAGAAAAAAATAAGACCTCATTCATTACCCCTTGGGGAACCTTCTGTTATTATGTTACGCCCTTTGGTTTGAAAAATGTTGGGGTCACCTATTAGTGTGTTATGACCTATATTTTCCATGATCTCATCCATAAAACAGAGAGGACTATGTTGATGAAATCTTGGGAAATCCAAGTGTCGATAGGACCATCTTTTTTTCCTCGAAGTCCTCTTCTCATGCCTCATCCATTTCTTCCTCTGTCTTAATCCAGCCAAGTGTGTTTTCGAGTTCTAATTGGAAAGCTCTTAGGGATTCATCATTTCTATTAGGGGTATTGAAGTTGAGCCTAAAAAATAAAATCCATCCTCGAGATGCCTCATCTTCCCAATATTAAGAAACTTTGTAGTTATTAAGTCCAACTTCAATTAGTTCATCGTTTCATCTTACAACTTTTTGATCATTGCCAACCCTTTCACCATCATCTCCATAAAAACATTCAATTCAAGTGGGATGATGATTGCCAAAAGGCCTTTGATGACCTCAAGCGTTATATTTTATCCTCGTTAGTCCTTACCCCTCCACATGAGGGAGATCCTTTTTATCTTTACATCTCTACTATCGATCACACTCTAGGTACCATGTTGGCACATTGTGATAAACAAGACAGAGAAAATATGTCTACTATATCAACCGTACTCTTCACGATTATGAGAATCGCTACACTAAAGATGAAAATATATATTGCACTCTCTTCTTCACCACCTCTAAGCTTCGTCATTATCGTCTAATCACAAAACCTATGTTGTCACTAGTTTCCATCCTCTCAAAGCCATGCATTCTAAACCTTATAATAACAACCGCATCACTAGATGGATCATGCTCATGGCCGAGTTTGAACTTGAGTTCAGCTCTCAAAAAATCAATCAAGGGCCAGGATATCCTTGATCAAAGTTTTGAAGTTCCTCTTCCTGACAATCATCTTCCTCATGAACAATTTTCTAACAAACCTACCAATACCATCAATCACGAAGTCTCTCCCCTCAAGATGACCCTCTTCTTTGATGGATCTAATTATTAGCAAGGGAGAGGCATTGGCGTCATCATCATACCTCCTTAGGAAACTCCTATCCCCATCGCGTATAAACTAAATTTTGAGTGCACCAATAATATGGATGAGTATAAATCCCGCATCTTCGGTCTCCAAACCACTATCATGCCCGGTTTCCGATTCTTAATATCTATGGAGACTCTCGATTATCATTAATCAAATCAAAGGGATCTATCAATGTAAAAATGAAGTCCTTCAAAAATATGAGGACATCATCGAATTTATTATAAAATCCTTCAATTTCTACACCATTCAATCCATCCCTTGTTCAAATAATCATTTTGCAAACACTATGACATCTCTTATCCCTTAAACAACAAAAGAATCCAAACTCTATGTTGTTTTCCATTGCGATTGATCAACCATCTCACACCTATGAGCCCGCTTGTATCAATCACGTTGACACCAATCAATATGATGTCCGGTATTCTCAATTCTTTGACTACCTATCCATGTCCAAAATCCCCTCCATCCTATCTAAAAATGGTAGGATAATTTATTTAATGCACTAATCGCCATGGCATCTAAAGTGGCATCCTCTACAAACATGGGGTTGATGGAATTTTCCTATGATGCCTTAAATCCCATGAATCTACTCGCACTATCCAAGAAGTCCACAATGGCATATATGGTGGTCACTTGATGATTTATCTCTTTCCAAATGTGTTCTTCGCTTGGGTACATTACCATCCCACCCTCGATCTAGACTATTGTGAACACCTTAAACAAGTATGTCAAGTTTAAACAACATTCTAATCTTACCCACATCCCTATCCATGCCTTACATTCGGCTCAAGACCTTTGGCCTTTCTCATAATGGGGCTCGACCTCATTGGCCTCATCAATATGCTTTCTTCCTAGCGTCATCATTCCATCATCACCGTTACTGAATACTTCACCAAATGGGTGGAATAAATTCCACTCGCATCCACCAAAGATAATAAAATTGTTGACTTCATCTATCAACACATCATTTTCTGCTTTGACGTTCCTCATAAAATCATCATGGACAACAAAAAGTCCTTAACAAAAAAATCTTAAGAAGCTTTACGAATCTTTCAACATCAAGCTTAGCTTCTCTTCTCCATACTATCCTCAAGCTAATGGCCAAGCCAAAGCCATTGACAAGACTCTCCGAAAAATTCTTGCTAAAACCATTGACAAATCGAATGAAATTGACATCTCCACATCCATTTCATTCTTTGGGCTTATCGACTAGGATCCACACCACTATGGGTGTTACTCATTTCTCTCTTGTTTATGGCTCTGAATTTGTTATTCCTCTCAAAGTTCATATCCCATCCTTACATGTTTCTCTCCACAACTTCATCTTTTACGAGGATTATTGTTAAGAGCATTTAACACAACTTGAACTACTAGACGAATGTCACCTCATTACTCTTTAACATCATCATGTCTATCAAGAATGCATCAAACATGCCTATAACAAACATTTCAAAGAATGCGACTTTAACATCGGTGACCTTGTCCTTAAAGAAAATTAGAATGCCACTACTCTAGAAAGGAGCCAACATGGAAAGCTTTCTCCCAATGGATTAGACCATACATTATCATGCATGAATATGGGTCTAGAGCCTATCATTTAACATATCTTGATGGTAAATCGGAAGTGAAACCTCTCAATGCCCTACACTTTTGACCTTTCTACTATTGACATACCTACCAACATAGTCTTAGTCACATCCTAAGATATCATTTCCATCACTAGCCCTTCCATATCTCATTATAATTATTTGGAATTATGTGGTCTACCATCACTTTCTTATCTATGACCTTGAATATGGGCACCACCGATCTACCCATAACATATTCCTTATGGACAAGTTATTCCTTTTTGGTGAGAACCTTACAATCATTACATTTGTCACCTTATTACCTACATACTGGAATCATGTAAAAGGTTTATAGGTGTTACTTGTACATCTCATTTCCCTCCCTAAGTGGTCTACTTGGCCATCCTGTTAGTACAAAATCACAACACCCCCGAATGGCCTTGTTGTGAGTGGGGCATTCGGTGTGATTGCACAACATGGGACCATCTCTCAAGCTGTGGGACTTGCAAAACTTGAGATGGACCTCTGAAGAAAGCTGATTCTTGCTTCCTAATCTACCTACCATTAACTACTCTGGTGTAGGTAGAATCTAACTAATCATAATCTAAGCTGTTCCCAAGGAGGCGGAGAGAGAAAGAGAGAGGGTGAAAGAGCCTACACTAAGTGGTGATACACCAGAAAAGGAAGTGTGAGATACTCTATTGAGGGAGAATGAAACAGGGAAAAGGGGACTGAGGGAGGTCAGATGGAAGTGACATAGACCTAGATCCAGATCCACCATAGAAACTCCATGAAGCATAATGTCCTACACCTAAGAAATATGAAATACATGCACATGGAGCAAACACAAGATAGAGAGGCACAAGAAACAACAAAACAATTCCAAGGGTTGAAAGATGCCACGAAAACAAGATTTTATTACTCTGTAAGGTGCACATACTATTACATGTGGTGCTCAGAGGCAAAAATACACTCTCCAGGTGTAGGAGAAGGCCTACAACTCAAATGGAGTCGAGGAAACAACTTTGACAGAGTTTCCCTACACCTGAATGTCTCTCCCTTCTCAAATGAGAAGTGTTACAATATATAGACGATGAAAATCGGAGGGAGAGAGGAGAAGCTTGACTCTGCTCTAAAAATCCAACTACCAACCATCAATGCCCACCGTGAATCGCACACAATCAGCAAAGTCTGGTTCCCTATGTCTATTCGACGTGTTGAAGAAGAAGAACGACGACTCGAATCAAATCAAATCACGGTAGTTGAAGTAATCGATTCTATATTAATGGCATGAAAGATGTTTTCCCATTTTCACCCACCCAATCTTGTCAAAATTAAAGTTTCGGGCTCCCATGGCATGTAGACGAGGTCGAGACCTTTCCAACGGTGCCAAATTTGTTGAATTTAGTTAGAGCACTAGATTGAAAGATATGTCCATTTGAATATTTGAGTCAGGTCCGTACAATAATGGCAAAAACTAGTTAGCAGAACGAGTCCACAGGCCTGAAACTCACTTTGTGCCTTTTTGCACCAAAAATATAAAATGCAAAAATTGCCCCGTAGCCCCGCAATTCACTTTTGGCAAAAAGTCATCTTTGGGCCCACAGAGGCCGTATTTTCAATTTGGGGAAAAAACCATCTTCGGGCCCACCGGCCCACATTTTCCATTTGGGAAAAAACCATCTTTGGGCCCGCCAGCCCGCATTCAATTAAGGCTTAACATGTGGCTCCTTAGGCATCAGCAGAGGCACGGTTCATTTTTATACTTTACGCCTTCTCGGGGCAAAAATTTCAAATTGCCTCCGATCCGCCTTCCCGCTTTGACTTTTCAACATGGCCATGTGGCGAGCCGGTGCTAGTTTGGGGACCACTCCTAGATTTACCTTTTTAAGGTGTGCCGAAGAGACATGTGGCACCTTTCACTACTTATTATGTTCCTTTGTATTTTGGCTAAGTCCTTTTGCTTGGCGGGGCCCAAAAGTCTGACCCTGGACACATGGAGGCTTGGTGCTTGTTTGAAAGCCCGCTCCAAATTTTACTTTTGAAGAAGCACCGTGCTGACACTTGGCACCTTCCGTACCTTTATACTTAGTCATTTTAGGCCCACTCTGTCCCACTTTTAACTTTTAGCTTATTAACTCTGTCCCTCCTCGAGATTTGGGACATGTGGAGGCTTGGCACTTGCTTGAGTCTCCATTTTGGATTCAATCTTTGAAAGTGCGCCGTTTAGACACATGGTAGCTTCCACTGAATCCTCCATACTTAGCCAATTTGGGCTCGCTCTGAATCATTTGTAAATCCCAAAGACTTTGAGCCTTTCCCCACTTTCTCTCCTTTGAGCCTTTGGTTTCTTCGACACTATTTGCCTCCTTAGCCGGTTTTGCTCCTCCATTTTTGAGCCCGTCTACAACCTAATTGTTAGATTTGAAATGTGGGATCTTATGACGAAGAAACCCTTAGATTTCTTCTGTGCGGGGTCATTTGATCCTTTACTGCACTTACTCCTCCATTGTAGAGTCTCATTGTTGCACGACTCTGCTTGGATTTGATAGGAAAGAGCCGACCCTCTGGTTTTCTTAAATGCGTGGTCATGTTTGACCAATTTTATCTGGGGGCAAAATTGAGATGAAAATTTGGTGACTTACATGGAAATATACCTACTAGATGAAGGGACCAGTAGGCTTAAAGCATCCATTGGGCATGGAGTCAAGAATAATAGCTTGATACTGGTCCAATCTGAGCTTTGAAAATATGTTCCCTGACCCACTGCGAGCCCGATTGCTTGCTTAGCGACCCTAAACCTGTTCTAGAAATGGACTACCTCGAGACCTGATTTTAGTTGCTCTGTATTTTTGTTTTATTTGAAACTAGCAACTGTTATAGGTAACTATGGGTCTCATGTCTTGAAGACTAAAGGGACTGGCCTTGCACCTCCTGAGCAATACGAACAAAACTTATGTATAAAGAAAAAATCATACATGCCTCAAATGAGACATGTAGAGTGTGTACAAGCACTTCTTCTGCTAAAAACAAAATCTACTCCTAATCCTATACTAACCAGAGAGAAAAGGGACTCAAACAAATCCTGCAACTGGTAGGGAGAAGTAGCTTCCTTTTCTCAAAAGGGGCAGCCATGTAAATGGTTTGATGTTGAATATGGCTGCTTGCATGAGTGAAAAACTGACAATAAGCCGGTCCTCCACCCAAATCATCAAGGTATCAATATCAATGGAAAATACCTCCTTAATCTGATTTGCATTGGACTTCTAGAGGTGTTGATGGTGACCCTTGGTGCTTTGATACTCATCCTCATGCCTTGAAGTGGGCATGAATGGTTGTGGCTTCTCCTTGCTCTAATGAAGTGAAGTATTGTTATCCTATAAAATTGATGAGGAAATTTTGTAGGTAACCATACCAAAAATTTGTTTCTGGTCCCCGCCAAGGTCCCTTAGTGTTCGGAATGGCATAAAATCCCTTTCCGGAGAATCTAGTTTTTTGAACTTAGTCATTTGGTCCTTTTTTTGGTGGGCGCAGATTTTATTCATGCAACATCAAATGAATTTGCACCCCCTTTATTCCTTTGGCGCATCCTTTGGAGTGTCGACATTCCAAATGTTGTGCCTTCCCATGATGCACCTTTCAAACCTACGCCAGGCACATGCACCACCCTGTCGACACTAAAATTGTTGCACCCTTGAATGGTGCGCCAAAGCACTAAAAAGGGAATGTTGATAGTCCCTCTCGAGAAAAGGCGCATCTAGATCTACGCCAATGGCACAAATATTTTCATGTTGTCATCTATTTTATTGTGCCTTACAAAAAAGTTGGTGGCACATTTATTACGCCTTTTTCTATAAATAGGCACATCCGACTGTCATTTTCACGATTGAAAACACGTGAAAAAGTTAATTCCTCTGCACCTGTCAGTGCTCCTGTCATCCCCGTGTCACTTTACGTCGCATTCGTGGACCCCGTATCATTTCTTCCATCCTATATATTCCTGGTAAGTGGTCCTTGCTCTTCTTGTGTTGATTGTTTGTGGGATTTTTGTATTGTTTTTAGAGGTTGTTGTTAAAAACCAAGAAAATGAACCTAAGAAGCTTCCCCCAAACTGGTTTTACCCTCCTTCCAGATCTACTAACCTGGAAGGCCTTGCTTCCGAATGGTCCTTCACCCTCTTTTCTCTGTTCCCCTCACTGGAATTTTACTTTGGAATTCATGCCTTCTTTTCTTTGTCCCAAATCTATGTTAAAGGAAGCCAAAAACTGATCAAAAGAGAGAAAATCTAAAGTTATTACAATCCAAAGCCACGGCTTTCTCTTTGGCATGAACAAAATCATTGTTGCACAAAACACAGTCGCGCCAAAGGGGCACACTATCCCACTTGCAACATACATATTTCCCACGCCTTATAAAAATTCTCAAAACCAACACATGCCTCTAAAGGTTGAATCGCTAGATGTGCTTTGAATGTGCCTCTAAAGGTTGAATCTCACCAAGAACACATCAACTTGATGAAATAAAGTGAAGACCTCTTGTCCCATTGGGCGTGCCAAAACTGTTAGTGTGGTTGCACAATGGCTTATGATTTGTTGTTTGTAATGAGACACCTTGGAAAGATGAGAAAAATGTAACCTCAGTGTCCCACCGGGCATGCCAAACTGTTAGTGCAAAATCATAGCACCCCTGAATGACCTTGTTGTGAGTGGGGCATTCAGTGTGATTGCACAACATGGGACCATCTCTCAAGCTGTGGGACTTGTAAAACTTGAGATGGACCTCCAGAGAAAGTCGGTTCTTGTTTCCTAATCTACCTACCACAAGCTACTCTAGTGCAGGTAGAATCTAACTAATCCTAATCTAACCGTTCCAAGGAGACAAAGAGAAAGAGAGAGGGTGAAAGAGCCTACACTAAGCGGTGATACACCAGAAAAGGAAGTGCAAGATACTCTCTTGAGGGAGAATGAAACAGGGAAAGGGGACTGAGGGAGGTCAGACATAAGTGACACAGACCTAGATCCAGATCCACCATAGAAACTCCATGAAGCACAATGTCCTACACTGTAAACATGAAATACATGCACATGGAGCAAACACGAGATAGAGAGGCATAGAGAAACAACAAAACAATGCCAAGGGTTGAAAGACGCCATAAAACAATATTTTATGGCTTTGTAAGGTACAAAAACAATTACATGCAAGGTGCTTAGAGAGGCACAAATACACTCTCTAGGCATAAGAGAAGGCCTACAACTCAAATGGAGTTGGGAAACGACTTTGACAGATTTTCCCTACACCTAGAATGTCTCTCCCTTCTCAAATGAGAAGTGTTACAATATATAGACGATGAAAATCAGAGGGAGAGAGGAGAAGCTCGACTGCTCTAAAAATCCAACTACCAACCATCAATGCCCGCCATGAATCCACCCACAATCTGTCAAGTCTGGTTCCCTATGTCTGTTTGGCGTGTTGAAGAAGGAAGAACGACAGATCGAATCAAATCAGATCTGGTAGTTGAAGCAATCAGATTCTACATTAATGGCCTAAAATATGTTTTTCCATTTTTACCCACTTAACCTCATCAAAATTAAAGTTTCGGGCTCCCATGGCATAGATGAGGTCGAGACCTTTCCAACGGTGCCAAATTTGTTGAATTTAGAGCACTGGATCGAAAGATATGTCCATTTGAATATTTGAGTTGGTCCGCATAAATATCCCACAAGATAGGCGAGTCGAGTCCTTTGGATGCGCCTTGCTTTCGCAAACCTTTCCCGTGTCCTCGCCGATCTACAAATGGCAAAAACTAGTTAGCAGAACGAGTCCGTAGGCCCGAAACTCACTTTGTGCCTTTTGGCACCAAAAATATAAAATGGGAAAATTGCCCCGTAGCCCCGCAATTCACTTCTTTTAGGAAAAAAGTCATCTTCGGGCCTCGCCGCCCGCATTTTCCATTTAGGCAAAAACCATCTTCGGGCCATTTGCCTACCTTCATTGAGGTTTGACACGTGGCTCCTTTGGCATCAACGGAGGTGCGGTTCATTTTTATAATTTATGCCTTCTCGGGGCAAAAATTTTGAATTGCCTCCAGCGACCCACCTTCCCACTTTGACTTTTCTACATGGCCACGTGGCAAGCCGACGCTAGTTTGGGGACCGCTCCTAGATTTGCCTTTTGAAGATGCGCCAAGAGACAAGTGGTGCCTTTTGCTGCTTGCTCTTTTCCTTTGTATTTTGGCTAAGTCTTTTTGCTTGCGAGGCCCAAAAGTATGACCTTGGACACGTGGAGGCTTGGTGCTTGTTTGAAAGCCCACTCAAAATTTTACTTTTGAATAAGTGCCATGCTGACACTTAGCACCTTCCACTGACACCTTTATACTTAGTCATTTTAGGCCCGCTCTTTCCCAGGGCTTTTAACTTTTATCTTATTAAATCTTGCCCCTCCTCGGCTCTAGGACACATGGAGGCTCAATTCGCTTGCTTTGAGTCTCCATTTTGGATTCAATCTTTAGAAGTGTGCCATTTGGACACGTTACAGCTTCTGTTGAATCCTCCATACTTAGCCAATTTGGGATCACTCTGAATCATTTGTAAAGCTCAAATACTTTAAGCCTTTCCTCACTTTCTCTCCTTTGAGCCTCTGGTTTCTTCGGCACTATTTACCTCCTTAGCCGGTTCTGCTCCTCCATTTCGAGCCCGTCTCGTAACTTTGATTGTTAGATTTGAAACGTGGGCTCGTGTGTGACAAGCAAACCTTAGATTTCTTTTTGTGCAGGTCGTCGTTTGATCCTTCGCAGACCTTGCTCCTACATTGTATAGTCCCACTGTTGCCTCACTCTGCTAGATTTGAATGTGAGTTCTCAGGACAGAGGTGACCCTCTGGTTTTCTTCTGTGTGGGGTCGTGTTTGACCAATTTTATCCGGGGAAAAATTGGGATAACACATCCTCAGCTCTATCCTAAAAAACAAAATATTATGGATGCTCATATCATAGCTATCTTATCCAAAAACAAATTTCTCCCTCAAAGGATAGTTTTTCATATAAGGAAATCAAATATAGATTTATCCCTCGAAGGAAAACTATCATGCATTCTCGCCATCAAAATTCAAAATAGTAAAATCCAAAGTAAAAATTTTAACTATAGACCACTCCCTTGAAGGATGGCTACCCTTTTATATCTTGGCAAAGTGAAAAGGATTCTCACATTGACCATCCTTCTTAAAATCTCAATAGAAAAAGGAAAAAATATCAAAAGTAAGAATCCATGGAAAGCTTCCCGCATCAATCAAATTTCACCGATAACAAACTTCCTGTAATGATCGGTTTGCACTATATTGCTTAGAGCTAGGGCATAGACCTAAGACTTCCACCTAAGGAGAACCTATTTCCCCCATACAAGCTCCATTTTAACCCCTTTGTCGTGTCTACAGTGGGTCTATAAGCACACCTTCCACTTTCCCCTCATGATCTTAAATGTGACTAACTATCGTTGGTTATGTGTAACACTTGTCATTGGTCATAAGTGTATTTCTCTATGTTGTTCACTTTTGTGTTTTATCTCTAATTCAATTCAAAAGCATCTTTTCCATGTATGCTCCTCACTATGATTAAGTGTATTCTCTCATGTTTGGGTCACCCTAATCAAGTCACGCTCTCTCTAATCACACTATCCTAGCTTTCACATCTATATCTAATCCATCACATCCCACGTAATCTAATTCCAATCATATCTGACCTATATCTATCGCATCGTTTAACCGAAATCCATCATATATATCTAACATCTAAGATCCTCACATTAATTTCCATCAAACATGTACATCATCAATATCTACATCATCCCCTATATCTAATCATATGTATTCATCCATCACATAAATCTAGTCTAAAATATACACATTTTCCATCTAAACCCATCATATCTATTCTAATCCAAGTCATCTCATATCTATCATCTATCACATCATTTCCTAATCAACATCTATCATATCATCACATCAAATCATTTAATCCATACATCACATCACATATCCATGTCTATATTTAATCATTCTAAAATCTAAAATCTAATCAAATTATCCAATCATACAAAACATCACATCATCATATAAATCACCAACATGTATCTAATGTACTCAACACAACACATAAATCTCGACAAAATCATCATGTAAATATATATCATCATCGAAATGTGTCCATACATCCGTGATAGTCCTCTCTTGGGCTATATCTCAAAATATATACATCAAAATCAAAATCAAGATCTCTGTTCACCGACTATTTGGTGAACTAAAAATCGATGCTCGATCTATGAGCCTTGCCCCCTAGAGCAAGGTACACTTATTTGTCCACCATCTTCTCCTTCATCTAGACCCGGATCCCACCTCGGCTATGCCACACTCATCATGCTCCCGGATGCCACATGTCGCATTGATCTCCCCGGTCTCCTATCACATGCTAGATAGACGCATATCACGACACATCGTGCAACCTCAATGTAATGATGCAATCGTAGTAGCACGCCTCCTCACCCAATGCCTTGTATTTATCTAAGGATATAGTACTAGGTGGAGCCATCTATCTAGCTCCCTATGAATCTTCGTATGCCTCACTCTCTAAGTGCCTTTGCTATGGATCCAAGGTCTCCATATTTGGCCCCGTAGGCCTCCATCTACATGTGTTATCTACCCCACTGTTGTATGGCCATGTCTCTCTCCCCGACACAATCTCGTAGCCTCCTCACGTGTTGCATCCCTCTCCCGATAGATAGATCTAACTCTACCCATAAATGGATTATCTTTGCTTCCACCCTCCATCTCCAAACTCCTCTCCTCTAGGTGTTGCCTCCTCCTCTCCCACTAAAACCACCACCTCCTCCTCTCTTCATATATTTTCCCTCTCCTCATTTACCTACGCCACCCATGCTTCGCCATCCAATCTAGAAATCCCGCCTCGACTCCCACATCATCATCACTATCCCATGAGTCTCCTACCTCCTCTAATGGGTCTGTCATCACTGGACTAGGAAAATACCTCTCTCTCTCATCTCTTCGTATCTAATTGGTGCCCCTGGCACCATATGTACCAACCCAAATTACCTCATCACCATGGAAACTCCACTACCTCCACCATCTTCGGTCTCTACCCCTACACCCATCTGACCCTCCTTATACCAAATAGCCGGAAGTCCGATTTGGGCAATGTTGAGAACCTACGATATGGCCTCCATCTCACCTCCTCCACATCTAATCTCCCCAACCTCTATATGTACCACTCCTCCCCTCACTGCGCCTGTCCCCATGAGACTCATCGAGCCTCCATCTCAAGAATCCCACAGGTAGCACTATGTGATCCCCAGTCACCCATAAAAGCCCTAGTAGCCTCACCATAACTATGTGCTCATAGACCCAACAATGAAGTAAGAACCCCACATCTAATATAGATCTCCTCTCAGTGACATACATCCATAGCTCATTATATACTCGAGCCAATAAAGTTGTACCAAATGAGAACACTATCTTGTGCTCCACTATATATGGTAACATCCATGATAATTTCTATGTGAATATAGCTCCTTCAAATCTGGTAAAGCATAATAGAAAATAGCCATCATGATCGAGCATATCAACTCGCTCCCCGGTGTCCCCGGATAGTATTGCACATGTATATCAAAGGCATTTGAAGTGAATGTAATATGTGGAGCATCAACTCTAAATAATCGTGTCAACACACTCAATCTCCTCTCTCAGTAATGGGATCTATTGCCCCCTCAGTATCGATAATCTCAAAATATGGTACACATTCTCCAGTGTAACCATCATCTCTCCAAATCCTCAAACCTGAGAAGGTGCTAGCCTCAGATCCAACCTCTCAATCAATCCTATCATCAATCCTGTATCCTATGGCACTCTCTAATAATGGTAGAACTTGCCCAGGGCTTATTACCTCTAGGTGATCCCACTTTGCATATGTCACATCCCCTCTAATCCGATAAAACATGGTTGGGACTCAATCTCTTATATATAATGTGTCTCTGGCCTACAAAAATCAATCAAAAAAGCACCCATTAACATCTAATCATCACAAATCATCATCTTTCACTTACTCTAATCAACACATTCCTCTATTTGCCCCATCGATGTTTGACCATTTGGGTTGATGCCACCCAATTTAGATTGATGTTGCCCACTCAGTTGATGCCATTTTGGCCCCTGTTGATGACGATCGTCGTACACCACCGCTACCTACCCTTGACACCCATTTGAAAAATCCGTAACAAATACAAAATATAACAACAAATAACCACATAACTCAAAAACAAAGCTAGGGCTAAAATGTTTACAATCCTTTGAGTCCTATGACACTTTCTCACTCCCCCAATAGCCTCCATCTCGTCCCAACTCAATTTCTCTCTCTCTCGAGCTCTCAATTGCCATAACTCATACAATGTAAATGAGCCTTACCAACTAATTATTTGCTTGTATAGGCCACCGACCCCCGCTTCTTGCCGACTTCCATTAGTCACCTCCAACCCACGCCAAGTCATTGCCGACCTCGCTTGGTCATTTTCAAGCTAATCCTACTTTTCATATTTTTCTCCTCTCATCCAATTTCTTCATCCCACTTATATTTTCTTCCACTTTAGGCTAGTGTGTCACCCATAACACACAAATATTTACCTTACGTGACTCATCTTTTTATCCTTTCCTATTATCTTATCTCGTAGTGCATTCTTGATCATATCTCAAGCCCACTTAGTGGCCATCTTTGTGTTTCCTCTTGGGGAACCATACCTCATCTTAAGCCCACCATTGTGGCCATCTTTCCATTTTTTCATCCTACCCATATGTATATTATCAATTCCTCAGTGAATGAAGGGTATCACATGTTCCCCCTCATCTTGTTATACCTTTTTCTTGACCATCCGCATTTGTTTGTGCATATTTTTTTGATGTCTACCTTTGACCCATTGGTCCCATGGTTTGCACATCCATCCAAGTGGATTCCCATTGGAATCCCTCCATCTTGCAGTGATTTTGGCCAATTCACAAGGTCTCAGTAGACATTACCATCTTTTGCATTGAGGCCATACTTTGTTCATTACCGATGTGATTCCCAAATCACTGTCATATTTTGTTTTCATCACCTCCTTCCTTGCAATGGTCTAATAAACATTATCCTTGGGGCATATTTTCTATTTCATATTTATCTTTTCTCATATTTTTCTATCCATTCCACCCTCTCCCTCATTTATCAATCCATATCTTTCAGCCTCGTCATCAACTCCCCTTCATACCATTGATCCCTAGTTTGAGGGGGAGCACCACAACCATAATCTTTCATCACTTCTAGTTTTTTTCTCGAGGTTTTGCTTAACATAAACTACTCGACAAAAAAGGGGTGAATGTAGACACCAATTTTGATCTCTTATCCCTCATCCTCGTATGTTCCACTTCGTTGTCATTTCCCACATACATACCTCTCTTCCCATTCAAATTCTCCTTTCCCTCCTAAATTTCATTTATCCTTCTAATTGTTATTTATCTACCTTAATCCCATCGTGATCATATAATTAATTTGTCTTCCTAGACATCCCTAATCACCCTTAATTATCCCTAAATATATTCAAGAACCCTTTTATCCTCCCTAATCACCATATTTACCATCCCTAGGTTCCTATCTACCCTCGTGTTTAATTCATTCTTATCCCCCAACTACCTTTTATCCTCCCAAGACAACCCTAACCAAAGATTAACCACATGAAAGCCTAATTTTACCGCATAAGGGATCCTTGTTTCGAGCCGATCAATCCTCCACCGCCCAAATCGACGATCTACCACAGTCGATGACGACCCATCCAAGTTGCCATCAACCCTATAAATACATCCATAACCCTCCTGTGACCAAGATGTAATTTTTGAGATATTGATCTTTCTTGCAAATTTCTCTACGTTTCTCTCTATTCTTTGGAGCTGCTATTTTCATCTTGAAGCTACTTTAAAGACCTCGCATACCATCTTGAAGATCTTGAGATTTTGAGCTACCTTGGAGTCCCATTTTTCATTCCATCCTCTTATGCATCAACATTACTTATTTATCGATCACGTTGGAGCTCGCCTCTATTAGCTATCACCAATATCTCTCTGCAGCTTAGTCTTTCCATCCATCAAACCCTAGGTCCCTTCCAGTACCATCGAATCAGAAAGTCGTCATCGACCCGATCTATGCCTACCTTATCATCTATTATCCACCCCTTAAGCTATCTATTTTCTCGATCACCCTAGATCCCAAATATTTCAATCTTGTTATTTTACACACCTATTGCCTCAGATTTCATCTTCATCATACCCAAATCACCATCGACCCAATTGGTCACCGTCAATGCTATCCAAATCTATCATATCTTCGCCATTATCGGCTTCATCTACAAGATATATTTTGCTAATCAATGCCCAGACTACTATAATTCTCTCGATCCACCTTGCTTTTGAAGTCCAGATCTTACCTTTCAACCCTAGTTTCACATGATTTAGGTCAATGACCATCGACTAGATCAACAATTATCATATTCATCATTAGATTCAACATTTTTCTTACATCCTTTCGGTTCGATTAGGTCTAAACCCTCTGCAACATCCCAACATCTTCATTAGTCCTAGATCGCTTTCATATCACTCCTTCTCGATCTGTTAGTCACCGTCGACTATGCTTAGTAGTCTCAAGTTCATACCGACACGATCAGGTTTGGTTCAATTTTCATCATTTTTTCTCATATTAGTTCTACTTTTCCTCTTGTTTAGCACATCTTAGCTTTTCAATTCCAAGTTCAAATTCTACTGCATCATATCACTTATTTATCATCGTTTTATTTAGGTTTTATCAAAAGTGGGTTGATATCCATCCTAGGAAGTTTTCACTTCTTAGGACCGACGCTGTCAAGCAATCCACACGCCTATCAACTAATCATTTTCTTTGTTGAGTTTATCTTTGTTATGCAAGGTACCAAGCTTCACGCGAGGAGGATCTATCTTTTTCTCCCATATCCATCATCATTTTATCTAAAGGTAGCCTTAAACCCTCTCATTATTGGATTTGCTTATTTTCTTTATTACTATTTCACTAATATGAAGCAGAATGAGAAAATTAGACCGACACCCATTTCCATGCTCTTAAACTCGATGAAAAGTGTGATAAAGTTGCACATCATAACTTCGATACAAAGAGTGTGTTACTAAGCAACATAATGAGCTTGTTAAACCTTGCTAATATGAAATTGACAACCTCATATTGAATTTATATTACGTACATGATAAAGAAGGAAAATACACCCAAAAGTGGTGGGGTCCCTATCTCATTAAAGACATCTTAGGTCCCACTACCTATTGTTTGTAAACCAATGAAGGCCGCATCTTCAAAGAACTAATCAATGCTCATTTCTTGAACAAAACCTATGTTTGATCCTCTCACTTATATGCTTGTACATAACCATCTTCTACTAAAACCTATTTAAATTAACTATCGTGCATCAATCTTTTATCTCACTTTTATGCTCTTCCCACTTGGGTTTATCCTTCTTGCTTGGGTTTATAAGGGCATTTCCTTCCTACCTTGTATATTTTGGTAATTTATCTCTTCATCTCTTTAGACCACTAACTCTCCGACATCCCATTCCGCTTAGCACCTTTTATCACACTTTATCATCCTTATAACATCTACCCATTGGTTTTTTGTGCTCTTTAACATTGGTATCTTCCTCTTGTCTATCATCTTTCTTATAACCTCCTAGATAGGTGATTTATGTCTTATTTTACTGATTATTTTTCTATTTTTTCTTTTCATTTTTGCTTATTTAGGGTTCTATGTAGTTATTGCGCACACCACAAGCAAGCATAGCGATACTGCAGGTAGGTAAGTATGAGGCAAGTATATTTCATTTGGTAGAGTTCATTACTTCTTTAAATTGTTTTCATTACAACTTTACTCTCAACATTTCTTTTTGATTTAATGTGTTGCCTAGATATTTTTCTGAAGACCATCTCATGTTTCACTATTATGACACATGATGATCTTTAGTTAGGGCATATGTATACACCATATTTTTACACTTGCTAACCATTTCTTTTTTACAGGGGTTGGTGATAGATTCTCCTCATAAGTGGGTGCCTACCGAGATTGGGATATGATCGACTTGGTCATGTGGGCTAGACCACAACATTTGAGAGATGTCATTATTACACTATAGATACCATTCCTTTACCTCATTTCTTGCCTTCTTACACACATTATACCCATTATTTCCACCTTTTTCCATTATGTCTACTTGTTCACGTTTGTTGCACTCCATTATTCCTACTTTTGGTTACCCTGCACTTCATCATTTACTTCCATTTATCTCACGGCCTCCATTCCTCAAGTTTTTCCTTGACATTAGGGTTTCGCTAAGGCCTACGCCATCACGTATGGGCGATGGTATATATTTTAGTTTTTCCATAGTCAACATCATCGCCCATGGGTGATGGCATTGAATATATATTCTTGACCTTTCTCTTTGAAAAAACCCACTTATCAACATTTGCATAGACTAAACAATTATTCTTGCTCACACTATTTCACATTATTTAACACTTTATTTGTTGATTTTGGGTAATCTCTTTTGCATTTAGGTCACCATAGTGAGTTAGACTAGAAATATTCTTGTTGATCTTTCCCCTTCTCCACCCATAGTGATTATCTCTTGGTGTTGTTGTCTCTAAAGAGGATTATGTATCAACGATAAAACACACACACACTACAAGTAAGTGTTTCTAACCCTCTTTATTCTTTTGTCTTGTATATCTATGTTGTATGTCGGTCATTCATTACTACAAAATAAAATATATGTATGTTTGATTTGATATATTGCATTGTCTTATTATATTATACCCCTTAGATTTATCTACCCTTTGGCTATTCTTATTTTGAATCCTAGTAGGATACCTATATTTATATTAGTTACAAGCCTTAGAAACATATAGCTACCCTAGGGTTAGGGTCACTATCTATAGTCATTAAAATATGCAATTATTACTATTACATTATGCCTCTAGTATGTTATATGCATGGTTTCTAAGTTTGGAAACAAGGCACCAATGACACCTCTTTAGTCATTTTCTTGCTTGGTTTAGCTCTACTTATATTTTTATATGGAATTTTCATCTTTTGATTGAGTCATAGGGATCCTAGTTCCTTTCTTTTATTTTGTTTTTGTTTTCTTTTTGCAGGATAATAACGCCCAGATAGGATAGAAGCATCTAGGCGCTCCCGTCCTATTTACCTAGTTTTCTCCTTTGTCAGTTTTCTTTGGATTTGAGTCTTTTAGTATCTTATTTTCACAATCTAGGTCATATTTTGGTGTCACCATGTATCGAAATTCAAAGAAAGAACTCATACACACACACACACACACACACCGTAGACACCTATAATTATGCCCAAGTAATTTAAATACTTAAATTGCGAGCTAATTATCCCCTTTCTCGCAAATCAACGACATATCATCAAAAGCACTCATTTTCCTCATATCATCATTAATTAATTACACTAAGCTAATTAATTAAGTTTCCTATCCAACAAATACCCTAATTAACGACCTTCCGTTAATAAATCACCCTTCTACCTGACTAATTAATTATTATTAATTAATTAGCTTTCCCTTCCATTTAACCAATAAATCAATATTTAATTGATTTAATCCCCTTTAATAGCCCGAATCACACTAATATTCTTCTAATTGGCTTCTATAAGCTTACACCTACCTATTAATTAATCACCTTTGATTAATTAAAGCACCCCCCAACTCCCATGACTTGCTAAACATGTATTAAACCCTTCTAAAGTAAGGTTACCTTTAATAAAGAAACCTTATCCACTCCTAATCATGTTTTACCTTTATCCCACATTCATGAGAATGTGTTGAATCCTTTATCCTTTGGGCTATATAAAGAGCCCTCCACCTATCTTTTTACTTACACCTAAACTTTCTAAGAGAGTGAATGCAAAGCATATAGCAAAGACTAAGAGCTTGCCTTTTACCCTTTTGAGAGTTCATCATCTTGAAGAGTTAAGCCTCTTTCTTAAGTGCTTAGGTCATATGGGAGGTGTCAAAGGGGTCTTGTAGCCCAACTTTGATAGGCCCTCATTCCTAGGTTACTTGGCATACTAAGGACAACTATTTTGATAGCCATGGAGCTTACTTAGGTCCATTCATTTATTTGTTAGAGAAGAGAGGAGTTTAGATATTTAGCATTGTAAGTTTCAAAGTTTGTACTTATGAATGCTAGCATCTAACCCTTGTTTAATTTTTATCTTGATGGTGTTTAGTTTGTTGTTCAATTCTTGCTAAGATAAGGCTATTTAGGTATTAATCTTTACTCATATTAGCATTATTTTGAAAACAACACACACACACACACAATCTACTAACGATTTTAAAGGGAAATTAGGATATAATTTCTATATCTACCACATACACAAGAGTAACACAAGGGAATGGATTTTGGAAAAGGGTACGTCCCTCTCTGCTCAACTGGAACATAACCCCTTTGGCATAACGCCTTAAGCTACAACAATGGGGGTGGTTCCAGGAACCCCAAAGTAGTCCACGCAAGAGGGAACCTTGTGGACGAAACGGGAAGTGCTCCGCACTACCTACTTGACTAGTGATTCCTTTGTGAGATAGCATTATAGGTTGTCCGTTGTGGTCACCCCAGTGATAGTACACGTAGATGCACTAGTTGCCTAATGTTCTTGAAAGGGGTAAAGTAAAGCTGAGATACTCTCAAACTAGTCAGTGCAACTTTTTGGGTAAATCGCACTCACTCATGGCAACTTTGTAACACCTAGGGCGAGAGAACCACCTAGGAGAATATAATTTGGCCAGGAGCCCACTTTGACCATTTTAAAACAGTGTTGAGTTGTGAACCTTTTTTTTGAGAAATGTGTGACGTATTACTTTCGCCTAGTTTTTACTTGCCTTAGGGTGAGGTGAAACTCTGCCAAAGTGAGGCTAGCATTTTTCGTCATTTTTCTTGATTTATTTCCTTCATATTCTTTTGACACTTTGTTGATCAAAAGAGGTGTGATTACCTTTGTGTTTCCATTCAACTGTTTCTCTCACTTTTATGTCCATTTACGCCCATCCATGTTTGCATGGGTTAGTTAAACGTCTAAAGTGAGCGGAGGCGTTTTCACGTCATTTGGTAGCCATTGTGATCTTGATACCCATGTCAAGATCATCATTGTAGTTAGGCATGGTTTATCACCGCGGACTTCCATAGAGGAGTTAGCTTGTTTGTCTCGTATCATTACAATTTCGATATTTACATTTTGTTTCTTGTAAACTCGACATAAATACCTATATTGTATGGTTACGCTGCACACATTCTTAACTATTCCTAGCTATACTTTGAGCTTTTTTTGTTCGGTTTTATTATTACCTCGATTTCAAAAGGTGCTAGGCACTACCATTTGTGCGTGTTATATCAATAACACCTCGATATCAATACATCACTTTCTTGCAAAGTGAGTTAACATATCTTAGTGATATTGTTGTGTCATTCACAAATCGTAATTGGCACTTTTTGAGATATAGGTCTTAATCAGACTTGAGCTTGCTCATCATATATCTTGATTGGGAGATCACATTTAACTTCATGTATTTACTTACGTCTTGTTCATTCCTTTGAACTTGGCATAAGTGGAGACATCTTGTTAATCATCTGGCGTTGTAAATTACTTTGAAACATAGTCTAGGAAGTACTTCATTTGATTAAGTTTTGGTACCAAACGATTGTTTCATTGGTGACTTTATCATTCTATCACATTGGTATTCTCACATTGTTAATTTACTCTTAACATGTACATCTTGTGTTTCACTTAGGGGTAGTCATTGAATTTTGAACAAATCTACAACTTACCTTAGTGAAACTTATCACGAAAACATGGCTCCCAAGATGGCTCCCAAGAAACAAACATATGAGGAACAACAGTGCAAGCTTGGGAAACCTCTAACAGACAAGGGTCAAACCCATTTATCGGACACGATCTAGGACCACTATTTTCTGCAGAAAAGGAAACAGAAGAAATGGTCGACCATAGTGGAAACAAATTAGAGTCACCATGCGCAGACTTTGATTTTGACCCTACTCTACTAGATGAGTTTCTCCTTAGAAACAAAGATAGAGTTTTGGCACGGGTCGTGGAATTAGGGGCCAAATTGCCCACCAAGAATGAACCAATATTACCTACAAATGACACTACTAAGGAAGAACGCCCCTTATCAATATGGAAGATATTTTAACAGGTGGGCATGCTTCCACTTCTTACGCAGAAAATGATAAAGTGGTAGGGCATAGAATACCCCTCATCAAAGTGCCACGAAGAAACAAGATAGAACATGAGACAGGGAAGAACCTCCACAATACAAAGAGGAAGAACCTTTAGAAGAAGAAGACACAAACCAAGTCACAATCCAACAACAACTCAGTAACCTAAGCCGACAACTAGCTTTACTTACTTTCCAAGTACAGAAATACACAAACAAGAACGTTCAAAACTCAAGGCCTAAGTTTAGGATCCACGAACTCCATCAAGAAAACCAAGGAGAAGAAGACACGGGGTATCATCGTGTACACGTCCCCGCTTCTCCCACTAGAGAACAATTGCTTGCACAAGAAGTGCAATCTATGAAAGCAACGCTTGTGAGCATACAAGAAAGCAATATAGGGAGTATTAGGAAATACCAATACGAAGAACTATGCCCCTATCCTTTTGATAAGACAATGACCCTTCAACCCTTTCCAAAGAAATTTGATATGCCAAAGTTTGACAAATACAAAGGAAAGGGAGACCCAAGGGATCATGTTAAAGATTTCTACATGGCATGTCAAGAGGTGTCTTATAGTGATAATTACCTCATCAAACTTTTTCCTAAGAGTCTTAGAGGTCAAGCATTGGAATGGTTTACGTGCTTACCACGAGGATCAATTTTCACCTGGCCAGAATTGGCGAAAGATTCGTGCATCATTTCTCATATAACATAGAGAGTGACGTCACCATGGCAGACTTGTGTGGCACAAAACAACGCCCAAATGAGACCTTCGCCAGCTTCCTCCAACGATGGAGAGGGATAGCTAGTCGCTTCCCTTGCGCTTTCCCTGAGAAGTAGCTGGTCAGTATTTTCGTCCCTAATCTCAACCCAAATATAGCTTTCCACCTCCAAATGCATTGTGTCCGCACCTTTGAGGAGGTTATCGAGAAAGGGATTCAAATAGAAAAGGCTCTCATTGCCAAAGGCACCCTCAAAACCCAATCTAAAGACAACCAAAGTGTCAAACCCGCTGAAAATTCAAAGATCTTTAACAAAAACAAAAACGTGGTGGGAGACGGAATCACTGATTCCAAACGTGTTCAAACAGTCCAAACTAGTCAACCTTTTAAACTAACCAAGGGCCCAATTCAACCACCACCAAAGTGACGAACATTCACCTCCCTCAATGAACCATTGTCCATCATACTAAAATAGTTGGATGTGGCCCACATGATGACCTATCCTACAACGCAACCATTTGATGACAATGCTCCTAAACCTTCATGGTATAAGGAGCATGAATACTTGTGAAATGCATCGCATTAAAGGTCATAAGACAGACAAAATGTCTGCGGCTTCGCCACTATATTCAAGACCTCATTGATAATGGGGAGATAGAGGTGGATAACCCTGCCAAATGCAAACACCTAACGAGAAAATGGGGATTTATAAGGAACCATTCCCTAAGCATGATAAGTCAAAAGACAAAGCCGGATCGGGAGAGTCATCCCAAACCTATAAAGCCATGAATTACTTGTATACCAAAAGAGATAACAATCATTACGATTCACTTATCGGATGTATTCACTCCCCTACTGACCATGTCAATACCATCCGATCAAGGGAAAGGACTACGCTGTGGTAACAAGGCGTGCCCGCCTCGTGATTCCGGAACCCTCTCTGTTGACCCCAAACTAGTAAATATAACCTTTTAGAACAACTTGAGAGGACACCTGCTAAGATCTCGATCTTAGATCTTCTCAAGATATCCAATGTGCATAAGGACATTTTGTATCAAACTCTTCAGGGGTCGGGAGTGCCTTTAGAAGTCGATCCTACGTACCTTCAAGCCACGGTGGAAAATATTGCACCAAGTGAGCATCTCACTTTCAACCATAGGGAGGTCCCTACCGAGAATCCTAAACATAATCTTCCCTTATACATTGAGGTAGTTGTCACCCACAGGAAAATCAAACGGGTGCTTGTGGATAACGGATCTGATTGAACATCTACACGCTTAAATTAGTCAAACAATTGGGATATACAGAGGCGCATCTTGAGTCCCATATCATCACTATCACCGCATACGACAACACGGAAAGAGAGTCAGCAGGCACCATTATGTTGCCCATGGAGGTGGGCCCCACTTGCCATCAGACAAAGTTTCACGTCCTAGACTTGGAACTTCCATATAATATGCTTCTAGGCCGACCATGGATTCATGCCATGCAGGCCGTGCCATCAACATTTCATCAATGCATCAAGCTGAAGCATGAGGGACATACGATTCTGAATACCAAGAGATTCGAGCCCTTTGCTCATTGTAGAGCTCTTAATAGCTTTACACAAAAGGGTACATATGCATGTCCCTCCACAGATATAGTTGTCCCTCTTCATTCTGAGGCCATGGAATCTCGAGTAGATTCAAATTCTCTTAGTTCTTACTCATGGGGCATCTACTTCAACATCTCCATTTAATTCATGGGAGATGAAAATCTGGAATATGGTCATGGGGGAGTATAATGTACAACAAGCACTCTTGGTTTCGACCTCTCCTTGTCGCCCAAGACTAGAGGTCGACCCAACTACCGCTTCAGAGACCTAGAGAGGAACACACTATTGGGTCGTTCTACCGGAGGCTTGTTAGCTGAGGAAAAATTACTTGATCCACCTACTACTTGGGTCCCTGAGGACACTCAACCATCTTGTTATCAAACCCCAGAATATGAAAAATCTAGCAGAATGATGTACTCCATGGGCTACAAAGGCCTAGGATGTGGGAAGAATGAACAAGGACAAAGGGAACTAGTCCCTCTCCCCCATTTCAAAACAAAAGATATGGCATCGGGATTCACCCTTATGGGGCACACCCTAACGATCAAGATGCAACTTGTTCAAAGTGAGGATAGCTTTGATTATCTAGATAGTGATACGGATTCCCATTGTAGCCAATATGAGGATCTGGCCTCCACGAACCTTTTCATGAATAATGTTGTCCTGACCATAACCCCCACTGAACCAATCCTTGACCTTGTGTACCCTTCCCTTGTTGAATGGGACCAACAACATCACATGCCACTAGATTTATTCAAGAACGACGAGGCTATTGCAGAGTTCATGGGCATAAGGGATACAATTCCCATTGGAGATCACAAGAAGGGTTTCTTTATCGACTTAGACACCTACGCCTACTTTGGTGAGGAGGCTAAACTTTGTGGTCAACAAAATTTAAAGAAAAGTGAGGGCAAGAGTTCTAAAGAAAAGCCTCGGAAAAAATTCAAGTCCAAGTCACACAGTGAAAACCTCTTTGAGGCACTGGCTGACAAACAAATAAGAAAATCAAAGGACAAACAAAGTGACCACACCAAGGATGAAAATATCGTAGAGACATCCTTGGATGAAGATCTCAACCTACCTCCCGATCCTACGCGTATGGAGGATTTATCAAAATTGTTAGTTGAAGAAACCATTGATGTCAATATTGGTACCGAAGAAGATCCCAAGATAGTAAAATTGGGAGCATCACTCTTGGTCGAGAACAAAAGATGTTCACTATGCTACTGTGAGAGTTTATTGATGTGTTCACATGGTCTTACAAAGACATGCCCGACTTAGATCTAACTTTGGTCATGCACAACCTGGTTGTGCATGCAGACACTAAGCCTATCAAACAAAATCTCTCAAAAGATGCACCCAAGAGTGGCCTTGTTAGTTAAAGAAGAGTTGGAAAGGTTGCTTGCAGCAGGATTCATCAGGCCAATTGATTATTCTGAATGGATATCGAACATTGTTCCTGTCCAGAAGAAACCTATCGGTATCCGAATCTACACAGATTTTAGGGACATCAATAAAGCTTTCCCTAAAGATGACTTTCCATTGCCCAACATTGACATGATTGTTGACTCAACCGTAGGGTATGAAATGCTATCGCTCATGGATGGCTTTTCGAGTTATAATCAAATTAAGATCACTGAGGAATACCAACACAAAACAACTTTCACAACTCCTTGGGGCACCTTCAGTTATCAGGTGATGCCATTTGGCCTTAAGAATGTGGGAGCAACTTATTAGCGGGCCATGACAGTAATATTTCACGATATGATTCATGACATCATGGAAGACTACGTAGACGACATCCTGGGAAAGTCCAAAACAAGAGAGGATCATCCTATCATTTTGTGGCATATCTTTGAACACCTGCGTGAATACAAAGTTAGGCTAAATCCAAAGAAGTGTGTCTTCGGTGTGCTATCTAGGAAACTATTAGGCTTCATCGTGTCAAGACGAGGTATTGAGGTAGACCCTGCTAAAGTGTCTGCCATCACAGAAATGCCTCCACCTGAGAATATCAAGCAACTACGTAGCTTGCAGGGAAAATTCAAGCCATTCACCGCTTTATCTCCCAGCTTGCAGATAAATGTCACTCATTCACTCATTTTCTTAAGAAGGACATTGCTTTCATCTGGGGACCCGAGCAACAACAAGCCTTTGCTTTGCTTAAACAATACCTAGCTAATCCACCTGTCCTCATGCCTCCCACTCCGGAGAACCACTTTTTCTCTATATTTCCGCTACACAATATGCTATTGGTGCACTGCTCACCCAATATGACCTTAGCCATAAAGAGAAAGTAGTGTACTATCTGAGTCGCACCCTCATCGCCTATGAACGTAATTATCCTCAGATTGAAAAGGCTTGCTTGGCCGTTGTTTTTACCTTTCAGAAACTTTGTCATTACCTGCTAAATACTAAGACCAAGCTCATATCCAAGGTCGACCCACTCAAGTATTTGTTGTCCAAACCTGCCCTCACAGGTAGAATGGCTAATTGGATCATTCTACTTAGTGAGTTTGATATAGAATTTGTCCATCAAAAATCAGTTAAAGGACAAGTACTTGCCGACCAGCTAGCGGAAGCACCTTTGCAAAACACAAAACCTTTGAGTCTGGATCTACCAGATGCATATTTGCTCTACATTGAAGAATCTGTCATATGGCAGATACATTTTTATGGATCTTTTACATTTCATGGTTCAGGTGCAGGAGTGGTCCTTATTACTCCTTCGGGTGATCCTATACCGCATGCTTTCGCCCGCCTTCCTTACATGAACAACATTGTGGAATATGAAGCACTCATTGCGGGGGATGAAGCTAGCCATCAAGTGGAATATTCAACATGTTAAGGTTATAGGTGATTCGCAGCTAATCATCAAACAGGTTAATGATGAGTATAAAGTTAAGGATGATAAGCTCATACCTTACAAGAAGTTGGTAGTGGAAACTCAAGGAGTATTTTGTGCGCATTACCTTTGAGCAGATCCCAAGAGCACATAATAGATCGGCAGATGCTATGGCAACGGTGGGATCTATGCTTCGTATTCCGCCAGGGAACAATGATATGCCATTTTTCGTAGAAAATCTACACCAGCCACATATGACATGCCAGAATCTTGCCTGGCTTGTGAGGTTGTTGGTCCCTATTCCCCGTGGTACAAACCCATTTTCACCTATCTTAAGGACAATACTTTCCCTCCCAATATCTCCCGTTCTGAAAAGTAAAGCTTGATTCGCCAGATAGCCCATTACACCCTTTTAGGAGGTACACTTTATCATCATGGCTATGATGGGAATCTATTACGTTATCTGGATGTGATGGAGTCAATCTAGGCAATTAAAGAAGTACACGAAGGAGTATGTGGAGCACATACAAATGGAATGGTCTTGGCTAAGAAACTGTTAAGAGTAGGTTACTATTGGCCCACCATGGAAAATGATTATTGTAATTATGTTAGAAAATGTGTGCTTTGCCAAAAGTATGGAAATTTCATCCATGCTCCATCGCAACCATTGCAACCAATCACTACCCCATGGCCATTCTCCAAGTGGGGACTTGATCTAATAGGGAAGCTTACTCCTACCTCATCTAATGGTCATACACATATCATCACAACTACAAAATATTTTACAAAATGGGTGGAGGTTCCTTTAACCTATGTCACAAGAGCACAAATTTCTAAATTCATCATGAATCACATTATTTTCCGATATGGTATTCCTGCAACCATTGTTATAGATAATGGGAAGTCATTTAAGAATAAAAATGTGAAAGGTCTTTGCCAATGGTTCCAAATCAGATTGAAATGGTCCACACCATATTACCCTCAGGGTAATGGACAAGCTGAGGCAAAAAACAAGACTTTGGTAAGGATAATGGAGAAGATGGTTAGCAAAACCGATTGAAATTGGCACCTACAAATCCACCCAGCCCTTTGGGCCTACCGAACGGGTAAGTGCGCAAAGTTGGGGGACAAAAAGGGTTCATACGTGGACGTCATATTGAGATTAACAACATAATATCAACTTGTAGGGATTATTAGCAATAAATACACTCAAAATTAGAAAAAGTTATATTAATATGAATCGTAGCATCTGGAATCTAGTTTTAAAATACTAATGTTTTTACAAATGGACAAGATTAGCTATATTGAACACTCAAAATTCAATGACTTGGTATTTAAAAAAAAAAAACGCCTATAAGATTATAGTCCGTTTGCCCACAATTTGGATGACCAAAATTGATATATATCGTTGACTCCTTTGGTGATAAGTTAAAGATGCCACTATCTATCTTGGGATGAATTTTATTTTGTACTTTTTCTGAGCAATATTTTATTTTTATGATTTTTCCGTGAAAGTGGTATGAAAACATAAAGAAAAGCAGAGCACTTTCCGTTTGCATCCATAACTTCATCAAAAATATTGAAATCAAATAATTTTTTTTTGAACATGTATAATAATTTTGCCATATTGGGATGGTATAATTTTTATCACATTCTTACGATAAGTGAAAAAAATTTGTAGTCTTAAACGTAAACATAAACATTCATGGGAAAAAAGTGTCTTAAAGACCTACTATTAGTAAAAATTATAAAATGATATTTATCCTATTCTATTCACTTTAAAATCAAGTATTTCTAAAAGCTAATAATAGTCTCCCTATGCAATGGTACCATTTTTATGACATATGTTTTAATTTTCAGCATGGTTCAAGTCCGCGGAAGACTAAATTTTATGTTTTGTGTTTTTAATGTAAAATTCAGATTTGATGTCCACTTAATTGTCCCCCAACTTGGTGCACTTACCCGAACATCAATTCACACTCCTCATGGATGTACGGGTGTCGATGCCATATTCCATAGTGTTTGGGATATAATCTATCATCCCTTTATAGATTGAACTCCCATCCCATGCGAATTTCTCTTGGGACTATTTGGATAAGGATGAAGATTATCGAGTGGCAAGATTAGGCTGAGTTAGAACTCCTGGATGAGAGGCGCATTCGATGGCTCTTAATCACCAAGGTATATCAACATAGAATCTCCCGCAACTACAACAAGAGAATCATCCCTTTCCACTTTGAGGTGGGTGATTTAGTTATGAAGGTGAAACAGTTCAACACTAGAGCAGAGCGAGAAAATAAATGGAAGTTTGAACCACCACCACTTATTTGTTAGGACCAAACCCTGATGTCATAGTTGCCAAGAACTACATCATCGGGCATACAAATTGCTCACCCTAATGGTGATGAGCTCCGAGAGCCAAAACGCCATGCATCTTAAGAAGTTCTATGCTTGAACATGGCACAAAAAAAAAAAAATACAAAAACATCAAAAAAAAAAAAAATCAAAAAGAAAAGAGAAAACAAAGTTGTCCACTAGTGAAAACCACGCACAAGTGGCACTTTGGACAAGTCCTTGGGTGAAAACCACTTCGGTGCCTCGAGAGGATTCGTTGTTCATAAGCATTCTCGTATTAGAAGGGTAGTTGTCTTTTCCCGACCCATGGTTTTGCCTTCGAGTTTCCTTGTGCACACCATCTAGTCCACAGTTGATCGGGGTTTACCTTCTTTTATTTGTCTATAAGGGATCGTGGTCTTTCATTATTTCCCATCTTACGCTGGGGAAACTCAACGACTTCACCTTCTTGTTCATAAGCACAAACGCAAGACACAAATCGTGGCTTCTACCCTTGTATATTCCTCACCTAACGCTGGGGCATCCATGCTTTCTTGGTTACCCGCATATAGCTTTGAAACCATCAGTAAAATAGAAAAACAATAGAAAATTGTTTTGAGAAAACACAAAAACAATAGAAAATTGTTTCAAGAAAACACAAAAACAATAGAAAATTGTTTTGAGGAAAACACAAAAATAATAGAACATTGTTTTGAAAAAACACAAAAAAATAGAAAATTGTTTCAAAAACAATAGAACATTGTTTTGAGAAAACACAAAAACAATAGAAAATTGTTTCACAAAAACCTAAACAATAGAAAATCGGTTTATGAAAACATATCTTACAAAAACATTTACTTGCATTGTCTTGTTTTCTTGCTTTGCTTGTTGCTTGTATAGTGTTTTGCGTGCTTGCTTTTGAGTTGTTTGTTGCTTGGGTGTACTTTGTCATAGTTTATCTTTTCTTTCTTAGAATAGATTCATTCTTGCTTGTGCATATTGTAGTGGGTTTCGCCATGCTAGTGTGTTAATTCTTTATTTCTTTCTTAATGCATTTGGTTGTGTTTTGTTACTTGTTAATAAGGCATGGTGATTCATGGTGTATTGCATTAATTCCTAGTGTTCTTTGTAGCATTTGACTGTGTTTCTTGCATGTGCTCTATTTTTTATCATTCACATCACATTACCATCACTATCATCACATCTAGCATCATCTATACATCATATATAAACAAAAATGCTAAGTTTTACATCATGCATGTATGCTAAGCTAATCATCACATATCATATCATCAATAGGGGCAAGAGGGGTTGTGCATAATAAAAAATCTATCCCCCGCACCAATATCATCATATCATCCCGCTCCATATACATCAAACTAACAATTGAAAACAACATTTGATATTGTCTACAAATCTATCATCTACAATCTATAGTATGCCTCAAACGATCACGTGCGATCACCATTTCTCCCGAGTGTCGAGCCTCTGGTAAGTTTTCTAAACTGAGCGGTTAAAATGAATTGATTGTGATGTTTTTACCCCACAAGGGGTATATTAACTCGCTTTTCATCGATCAAACGCCTGGACACCCGCTTAGCTCACCGTTTTCTCCTCTTTTTTGTGGAATAATTATTTTTAATTAAATAATTATTTTTCTCTTATTTTTCACCGTATTGGGGCATTTTTTGTCCAATGCCCTATTTCTTCTCCCTAAAATTTTATTGCTTCCCAATAGCGATTTTTATTCTTCTTCACACTCGTAAATAATTATTTTTCAAATAATTAGTTTTTCTTAATTTTTCCACTAAACAAGGGCATTATTTGTCGTTTGTTTCTCTTTTCTTCCACCAAGGTTCTTCCATTGCCCCTAGGCCCTTATTTTTCTTATTCTCCTTTCTTCTATTGTTTATCACGGTTTAGAAAGCCAAAACAATACAAACATTTACTATATCAAAAACAAAAATCCAAAAACAAGGCAATTTTTTTAAAAATTCCTAAAAAGTAAAAAACCCTACAAAATGGTAACTTGCTTCTTACGGCTGAAACTTGTGTCTTGCGCATGGTATTTTCTCCATATCCTGTTGGTTTGTCTCACATCTTCCCCGATTAATACGACTCGTGGATCACTAGATTCACAACCATTCACAAAAGCTAGTTGCTTGCTTCATCTGTACTCTGGGGCACTTTTGGTTGCCTAGTGCTGAAACTTTCTTTACACACAAATGCTTTTGATGGACCCTGTGTCCATTTTCATTTCCCCTTGCATGTATCCTTGCTTGGGGCATCATTTTTAACCCTTGTCGTCAATCACGAACTTGTGGATCTCTTCAGCACTGATAACAAAATATTTGTACAACTGTCTTGACCATTGTTGAGTTGGATATGTGCGTTCGTACTTGTTTTCCATGTTATATGAACTTGTTTCCTTCTCGTATTGCATTACATTATTGTATGTTACGTGGAGTTGGTACTTTCAACAATTAACAATTGTTCGTAGTATGGATTTTCATGTCATTCTACCTTTGTCGTATGCTTATATTTTTCATAAGGCTGATGATGTAGTTCCTATGGCAATATGATGACATCAAATTTGTTCCAAATAAATAAGTGGCTAGAGGTTAAGCTCTTCTCTCCCCTCATCCATATTTCTTCTACACCACTTCCCTTTCACCCCTAATTCTCCCTCTCCTCGGGGCATCCTGCCTCGTCCCCATTCTTTTGCCTACTTCTCATCTTTTTCGATCGTCGATCGACTTCCTTCATCACCCCATCGACACTCGAGGGGCATCTCTCCCTCCTACTAATTTTTCTTCTATCCCTTCAAAATCTCTTCTATCTACTATCTTTGAAGTGGCATCACTTATGCCACCCCAAAGAGGGGCAAATGTAGACACCTATAATTACGCCCAAGCAATTTAAATACTTAAATTGCGCTAATTATCCCCTTTCTCGCAAATCAACGACATATCATCAAAAGCACTCATTTTCCCTCATATCATCATTAATTAATTACACTAAGCTAATTAATTAAGTTTCCTATCCAACAAATACCCTAATTAACGACCTTCCGTTAATAAATCACCCCTTCTACCTAGACTAATTAATTATTATTAATTAATTAGCTTTCCCTTCCATTTAACCAATAAATCAATATTTAATTGATTTAATCCCCTTTAATAGCCTGAATCACACTAATATTCTTCTAAATGGCTTCTATAAGCTTACACCTACCTATTAATTAATCACCTTTGATTAATTAAAGCACCCCCCAACTCCCATGACTTGCTAAACATGTATTAAACCCTTTTCTAAAGTAAGGTTGCCTTTAATAAAGCAACCTTATCCACTCCTAATCATGTTTTACCTTTATCCCACATTCATGAGAATGTGCTTTGAATTGATGCGCCCGAATTAGCAGAACTTAACAAGGTCATAACTTGAGCTCCGGGTGTCCGTTTGAGTCCGTTTTTTTGAAACCACGTGTTTTGATGAGACGAACGCAAAGGCAACCCCCCTACCAGGTTGGGGCAAGTTTTCGACACATTTTCGGGCCCTAAATCCGCCATCTTGAGGCCGAAAATTAGGATTTAAGTTATAGTTTGGTTTTTTCCTATTTTTGAGCATTAGTTAATTTTAGTCTATTAATTGCATTTTGAGTTAGAAAGTTGGCAATTCCTCTAATTTAGGGATGTAGAAGATGCGTGGCAATTTCTGTGCCCGTAGGAATAAGCATGCGAACTTACTAAGAATAGCAGGTTCTAGTAAACTGCTAAAAATAGTAATTTCCGCCACCTAGAGTAGATTTAGTCAGAGTTAGCTAGAGTTTACTTGGCAACTCGAGTTGGAGTTATTTTCCTATTTAGGAAACATTGTAATTCATTATTTGATAACGAAGAAGGAGATCTATTTTCTTTTGGAGTTCATTTTATTGCAGTTTATCTAGTTGTTCTTAATTTGGCTACATTATCTGGTATCAGAGCTGGTTCGAAGTATTTTGTTTAAAAATGGCAGGAAGAGGAAGAGGAAGAGGAGGCGGTATTGCCCAGATGAATAGAAATATGCAAGATCTGCAGAGACAAGTTGCTGCGCTTGCTGCAATGATAACCCAAAGAGGAAATCAAGGTGGAGATGACACAGATGAAGAAGAAGTTTGTGAAGAGGAGGAAACGCAAGCACCACCATTAGCTTTTGAAGAAAGGATGCTTCGAGCATTAGAAGGAAAGAATGATGGGATAAGAGTTGATGTTTCAGAGTATGGTGGTAGTCTAAAACCGGAGGAGCTGATAGATTTGGTTGAATAGCATGGGAAAATTTTTTTGAGTGGAAGGCTATGTCAGAAGAAAAGAAGGTAAAATTTGCATGCACGAAATTGAAAGGTCATGCTATGTTATGGTGGGATCACCTACAGAAAGAGCGGTCAAGAAAGGGGAAAGAAAGAATTAGGACGTGGAGTAAGATGGAGAAGAAGCTAAAAGATAAATTTCTACCTGTGGATTATGCACAAACCCTTTACAGGAGGTTTCAGAATCTCAGACAGAACTTACAAACAGTGCAAGAATACACAGATGAGTTCTACAAGTTGTCCATTCGTGTAGAGCATGAAGAAACTGAGGAACAAATGGCTGCGAGGTATGTTAATGGATTAAAATTTTCTATTCAAGATGAGATAAGTATGCATAGGATTAAAAGCATGGAGGATGCCTATCAATTAGCCTTAAAGGCTGAGGAAAAACAAAATCGTCAAAGTTTTAGGCGATCACCTGGAATGAATAGGGGGGCCTCATCTTCCTTTCGGGGACGAGCTGGTTTCAGCCAAGGTAGGGGAGAATCATCTCGTGGATGGGAAAAGCAAGAGGATACGAGACAAGATTTCCAGAATCAACAAAGAGGCAGAGGATTTTCTAGGGGTAGAGGATATGCTGGCGATAGAGGATGGGAGGCTCCACGAAGACCATTTGTTTGTTACAAATGTGGTGAAGAAGGGCATCGGGCTTTTGAATGCCCACATACTTATACACATGACAAAAGGCAAGGAGATGCTCCAAGAGTAAATCTTGTTGAAGCTGAGCAAGTAGAAGATGAACAGGACCTCGAAATTCCACCAGATGTTGGAGAAACTCTGATGATCAAGAGGACAATGATTGCTCCAAGAAAGGAGGTCAAGGGGGATGCATGGCTACGTACAAATATTTTCAGAACAAGATGCACTTCAGGAGGAAAGGTATGTAATGTTATTATTGATGGTGGTAGTTGTGAGAACATGGTTTCAAATGAGATGGTCGATAAATTGGGTCTGCATTGTGAGAAGAATCCTAACCCTTATCGTATTGCATGGTTTAAGAAGGGTAATGAAGTTACTGTTGATAAGAGATGTTTAATAAGCTTTTCTATTGGGAACAGTTATAAGGATGAGATTTGGTGTGATGTTATTCCTATGGATGCATGTCATATCTTTGCTTAGGAAGACCATGGCAATTTGATAGAAAGTTATTCATGATGGGGAAAAAATACTTATACTTTACGGAAGGATGGCACAAAAATAGTTTTGCTACCTCTTAAAGAAGAGGGGAAGGCTGAAAATATGCTTTCTGCAAAGGAATTTGTGAAGGAGGCAAAGGAAACCGGTTTTTGTTATGCACTAGTTGCAAATAAGGATGAACTTGTAAGTGCTCAAATACCAATAGAAACATCAAAATTAATAGAAGAATTTTCGGATGTTATTCCTGATGAGCTACCAGATGGATTACCACCCAAAAGAGATATTCAACACCACATTGATTTGATTCCAGGGTCTTCACTCCCAAATCAAGCGGCTTATAGGATGAGCCCGACATTGCATGCAGAGTTGAATAGGCAAGTGGCAGAGCTCGTGCGAAAGGGGGTCGTAAGGGAGAGCATGAGTCCGTGTGCAACACCAGCTTTATTAACACCAAAGAAGGATGGAACATGGAGAATGTGCACGGATAGCAGAGCGATCAATAAAATTACAATCAAGTATCGGTTCCCAATACCTCGCCTTGATGATATGATGGATGTGCTTCTTTGGATCTAATTATTTCACCAAGATTGATCTTGAAGTGGTTATCATCGATTCGGATCGAGAGAAGGAGATGAGTGGAAAACAACATTCAAGACGGAAATGGATTATATGAGTGGTTGGTGATGCCATTCGGGTTATCCAATGCACCTAGTACTTTTATGAGATTGATGAACACCGTGCTACGGGAGTATAATGGTAAGTTTGTTGTGGTTTATTTTGATGATATCTTGATCTTTAGTAAAACTAAAGAAGAACATTTGAGGCATCTAAGATTGGTATTTGAAGTGTTAAGGAAAGAGAAACTCTATGCAAATATGAAGAAGTGCACATTTATGCAAGAGAGCTTGGTATTCTTGGGCTTTATTATTTCAGCAGGTGGGGTACAGATGGACTCAGGAAAGATAAAGGCAATTATTGAATGGCCTACTCCACGGAGTATAACAGAGGTAAGGAGCTTTCATGGTCTAGCAACATTTTACAGAAAATTTATTAAAAATTTCAGCAGTATTGTAGCACCTATCACAGATTGCACAAAAGGAAGGGAGTTTTTGTGGACAAAGGCAGCTGAGGATAGTTTTCAATTCTTGAAGAAGAAGGTGACAGAGGCACCCATTTTGGCACTACCCGATTTTGATAAAGTGTTCGAGGTTGATTGTGACGCCTCACATGTGGGTATTGGAGCTGTTCTAAGTCAAGGAGGAAAGCCAGTAGCTTTCTTTAGTGAGAAACTAAATGAGGTAAGAAAGAACTACTCTACTTATGATGTGGAATTTTATGCAATTGTACAAGCATTAAGGCATTGGAGGCATTACTTAGTGCCTAAGGAGTTTGTGTTATTTACAGACCACATAGCCCTGAAGTATGTGAATACCCAAAAGAAGTTGAATAGTAGGCATGCAAAGTGGGTATCATTTTTGCAGGGATATACTTTTTCTCTAAAACATAAATCCGAAAAACAGAATCAAGTTGCAGATGCATTGAGTAGGCGTGTGACTTTGTTTACCACTATGGAAAATGAGGTGGTGGGTTTTGAAGCAATAAAGGGTTTGTATTCTTCTGATTCTGATTTCAAGGATATTGTTGAAAGACTAATTAGTCCATTGTCAGAAAATGTAGGAGATGTCCTGGATGAGTATATTTTACAGGATGGCTACCTATTCAAGGGACGCCAACTATGTATTCCAGTTGGGTCTATGAGAGAAAATATAGTGAAAGAGTTGCATAGCGGAGGGTTGGCTGGGCATTTTGGTAAGGATAAGACGATAGCCTTGGTAGCAGACAAATACTATTGGCCAAAGCTGAAAAGAGATGTGGTAAGATATGTGGAGAGATGTCGAATTTGCCAAGTCTCGAAAGGCCATGCATAGAATACAGGGTTGTATATGCCGTTGCCTGTTCCTAAAGGGTCGTGGACAGATCTGAGTATGGACTTTGTTTTGGGATTACCAAAAACACAACGAGGTAATGATTCCATTTTTGTGGTTGTTGATAGGTTTTCTAAGATGGTTCATTTTATTGCTTGCAAGAAAACAAGCGATGACAACAGCGTAGTGCAGATTTGTTTTTCAGAGAAGTTGTTCGTTTGCATGGTGTTCCAAAAACCATTACTTCAGATAGGGACACAAGGTTCTTAAGTCACTTCTGGCGGACTTTATGGAAGAAATTTGGTACTCAACTACAGTTCAGTAGTGCTTATCATCCACAGACTGATGGGCAAACAGAGGTGGTAAATAGGAGTTTGGGAAACCTGTTAAGGTGCATTGTTGGGGAAAAGCCGAAACAATGGGACTTAGCATTACCACAAGCTGAGTTTGCATATAACAGTTCCATAAACAGATCCACGGGAAAGTCTCCATTTTCAATTGTGTATGGGAGTAATCCAAATGGGGTATTAGATTTGGTACAGCTACCCGTTGATGGCAGAGTCAGTGATGATGCAGAAGCATTTGCCGAACATATACAACAATTGCAGGAAGAAGTGCGGAAGAAGCTGCAAAATAGTAATGACAAGTATAAGGAAATAGCAGATGTGCACAGACGGAGAAAGGTATTTACAGTTGGTGAGTTGGTTATGGTATATCTGCGGAAGGAAAGGTTTCCAAGAGGAACCTATAACAAGCTGAAGTACAAGAAGATTGGACCCTGCAAAATCGTGAAAAAAATAAACGATAATGCTTATGAGGTAGAATTGCCAGGGAATTTTGATATTTCTCCAGTGTTTAATGTTTCAGATTTGTATTCTTTTCATGGGGATGGTGCAGAAAGGGATGATGCTGATGAAGTAGTAGATTGGCGGCAACAGGTTCCAGTGAAGAAGAAAGAAGAAGTGGATCAGATTCTAGATAAGAAAACAATGGACACGCGACATGGGAAATACAACAAATATTTGGTACATTGGAAAGGACTGGAACAAGAGGACAATACTTGGGTCACAGAGTCAGAGATTCAGAAGTTGGATGCAGATAAATGGAAGCAGTTTGAAGAAGACAACTTGCAGGAGCTGCGTTTTTTTCAAGCAGGGGAGAATGATGCGCCCGAATTAGCAGGAACTTGACAAGGTCATAACTTGAGCTCCGGGTGTCCGTTTGAGTCCGTTTTTTTTTGAAACCACGTGTTTTGATGAGACGAACGCAGCGGCAAACCAGCCCTACCGGTTGGGGCAAGTTTTCGACACATTTTCGGGCCCTAAATCCGCCATCTTGAGGCCGAAAATTAGGATTTAAGTTATAGTTTGGTTTTTTCCTATTTTTGAGCATTAGTTAATTTTAGTCTATTAATTGCATTTTGAGTTAGAAAGTTGGCAATTCCTCTAATTTAGGGATGTAGAAGATGCGTGGCAATTTCTGTGCCCGTAGGAATAAGCATGCGAACTTACTAAGAATAGCAGGTTCTAGTAAACTGCTAAAAATAGTAATTTCCGCCACCTAGAGTAGATTTAGTCAGAGTTAGCTAGAGTTTACTTGGCAACTCGAGTTGAGAGTTATTTTCCTATTTAGGAAACATTGTAATTCATTATTTGATAACGAAGAAGGAGATCTATTTTCTTTTGGAGTTCATTTTATTGCAGTTTATCTAGTTGTTCTTAATTTGGCTACGCATCTAACCCTTGTTTAATTATTATTTTGATGGTGTTTAGTTTGTTGTTCAATTCTTGCTAAGTTAAGGCTATTTAGGTGTTAGTCTTTACTCATATTAGCATTATTTTGAAAACAACACATGCACACACACACACAATCTACTAACGATTTTAAAGGGAAATTAGGATATAATTTCTAGATCTACCACATACACAAGAGTAACACAAGGGAATGGATTTTGGGTTGCATTATTCACTACATATGGTGAGGCTACTCAATTCCATATCACACATTCTTACATTGGGAAAAATTAGTTGTAGTCTGCTATTCTTTGTCAGACGAATGACACTAGGGAATCCCAACTCAAGGAACACAATTTCAATATAACACCATAAGAACTACATGGAGTCTCAAATGTATTACAAATATTGGTAATAAGATTATATCGTAGTAACTGTTGGGGTCATTCCAAATTTCTCATATGCATTTTTCATTCAATCTAATGTATGATTGAGTCTTGTGCAGGTAACTAGGGTTTGTTTTCTAGGTACAAGAGTGACATAGTGGAAGTGAAATGAACCTAATGTGGCCTACAATGATCTAAAGGAAACAAGAAGAGACATAAAGAGGATAATATCCTAAGTTTTCCTACGAGACACTAGCATCTAGAACAAATTCTAGTGCCCAAACACCCATGTCCTCGCCTAGGCACTCCTATCGTTGAGATCGTTGTATGCTAGTTTCAAGATCATAACTTACACAACCCAAAATATGCCTTCCCGCATCATTCATCATCCTAGAATCATTCTAGACATATGAAGACAAGATAAGTCATTCTACAAAACCCTATATATAACTCTTACTTGTACTTGTATTATATAGATATTACATATTATTGTTATTTTATCTAATCAATGATATCCTTATCTTAGATTTAATTTTATTGAGTCATTTGGTGAACTCCTTTATTTATCGAACCCTAGCTTACTTTAGGTTCATTCATTTTTGTATATTCCTCATGGCCTACCAAAAGATGTTGTGAAACTATGAATCCAAGTCTAGTTATCCTGATTATGAATCCATTCATATGACTGGTATTTAGGCTTATTTCACCAATGTTAAGGATGAATTCACTTTCTATCACAAGTCTCACATTACCCCTACTTACAATCCCACCATACCTCGTGTGTTTACTAATATTTATAAACCTGACCCTGATGTTGTATTGTTACTCCCCGTAGAGGCCGCTACTGTTCATGATTCTAATAATGAGTCTATTGCTACTAATGAGACATATGTTGAGGACCTAGTTAATTTTTCTGATGAAGAAGGCCTTGCCAATAATGATTCTCTTTCTCCCAATTATCTTGATGTTGTCAACTCTATCCTTTTTGGTCCTAAACCTCCACCTCCTCCTTCTCCCCCACTTACATATGCATAAATCCTTAGCACTAATCATGTTCAGGATGATCTTCCTATTTCTTCCTCTCCACCTTCTACTTTTCCATTAGCCATTGTGCCGAAAAGAGACTTATCTTTCTTATTCTCTTGCATATATGACTCCTATTGCTTATGTTGATATTGTTGATGTTCCCATTACTTCTCATATTGTGTTATAATATGATTTTAGTCATGATGTATGTATTACTACTCTTGATGTTTCTAAACATAATGCAAAAAATAATAATGATACTAAAGAAGATATGCATGTTGCTTGTTCTCCTCCTTTGATTGAGATTTTTGATAAATGTGTGCAAACTTCCCTTCCTATTGAAACTCTTTCCATCCCTATTACTAGTTACCCTCTTACTGATCCTAAAGTTGACTTCCAACCTAATAGTGTCCATATGGCTACTTACAATGGAAAAATCCAACCCCTTAATGATCCCCTCAATGTGTATGTTATCCCTCCCCAAGAAGTTCTTTCTCTTATGCATGTTGTTGGTGATTTGCAAAATAAGCTCCATACTCTTACTCTTAAAAGTAGGGACTACTATGCTAGCACTGATGATAATTTCTTTCATGACAATCCCTTTCCTAAGAAGATTAACACTTCTGCTTTCCCTAAGGGTTTTACTATGCCTAATTTTTCACTTTTTGATGGGATGGGTAATCCTTATTTACATCTTAAGGATTTTAGACTAGCTATGGCTTCATTCTCTAATGATAGATTGTTACTCAAAGCTTTTCCTAGTAGTCTTACTAATATTGCTTCTCATTGGTTTCATCATTTTCCTAGTGGATCTATTAGTACTTATCTTGATATGGAAGAGGTATTTATTAGACGTTTTATTTCTAATAATGGTCCTAAAGTTACATTTGAGTGTTTACCTTCTTTACATCAAGGAAAGAATGAACCAATTTAGGATTATATTTTATGTTTTAAGTCTTGCATGCATCATTTACTTTTTCAGCCTATTGATTTAGAAATGCAATATATCTTTTTGTCTTAATTTGTCCTTTGAAAGAAAATTTGTTATATGATACATGTGAATCTTTTACTCTTATTTGCTTCAAAGTTATAACATTAGAAAAGAATTGCTTAATGATCACATTATTGTACATGCTTCTAGTTCTTCTACTCCTACCCCACCTAGTACTTCTTTCATTCCTACACCACATAAGACTTCTTATTCTATTACACCTATTACACCACCTTCATGATTTTCATCTCCTACTAAATATAATCATGCACGTTCTCCACCCTTGTGTAGGCCTCCACCTCATTTCACTCTACCTCCTAAGCATGAACCATTATACTTTTCACATTTTTCTAGGCCACATGATGTTTTACACACGTTACTTGATGAGAAGTAGAAATCATTCTCCTCATTGGTTCTTACAATGAAATTGTAACTAGCCATTTTGTAATTTCCATAAGATCAATGGTCATCACAACAATGATTGATATGCTCTTCATGATTTTCTTCATTACACGAGGACCGGGGTGTCATTTCCTATCATGTATGCCATTTTGATAGATCCCCTTATCCCATGTCGTGATGTTGCAGCCGATTGTTGTGACTTTGAATACCTCTCATCCTCTTTGGGTTATCTTGTCCTTTTTTATGAATATGCATGATCCATCTACCCCACTTCTTATTTGACCCCCAAAGGTGGACCTCAATGGAGCATCACTCATCGATTTAAGGTCCACAACTTTCTAGTGATGCTGCAATCACTTCAGGTTTACCTTATGGAACCTATACTTGGGATATCACATCCATCAAGTCACTTGTGCATATTCATCACCTTCTCTCTCACTAGAGGTCATATGTTCATTTCATACTATACACTTTCATGCTTATCCTATATTAGTATGATTATTAACACATGATCAATTACTTATTACCTATATTTATCAAGGTATCACTCCATATTCAACATACATGTATATCTACATTGTTTTATATAGTATCACATCATTTTAACATCTATGTTATTAATATTCTCATCACTCATTGAAACATCAAAATACATCCCATAAGAAAAACAACTCAATATAGCTCAAGATTACATCATCAACAAAACTATCATCATATATATACCTCAAAATATTTTACAATATAATAATCTAGAGTCCAAGCCCTCTATATAAATCATACATTCTCCTTACTACTGAGGCTATAATTACCCTATAACTAGATGCACCCTCACTCGTCCTCCGACGCCGAGCTCCTAACTAGTGATCCTCTAATCTCACTCGTAAGTATGTTGCCTCGGTCATGGCCTCCGCATATCAGCCATAGAGCTCCACACACATCTCTAACATACTCGTGTGAGGCCACCTCCTCTGATCGCCTCCCACACTCATGCACACTCCGCCCTCATCTCATCTCACTCAGACTAATGTAGAATACATGTAGAGGCTGTTATGGCCACTAGATCAAACAAATAGGCATGCTCACTAATAATATGATCAACCCTCTCCAACATACCTCCCCATAAGCACATATGGGGGCATGTTGCATTTCAATGTGTGTATCAAAGTATCTATAATCATTATTTATCGATGTAATCATATAATCTTTATTAGTATCTAATCATCACAAATACCAATATCAACATATATAAAGTACAAATAAATTCTACTTATGTTGCGAAACCACCATCGCCACAACATCATCCTAAGGGATAGTTTCTCATGCTCTCACTACCTCTCCACTTCCTATATCTCAACCTAGTTGCTCTCTGTCCATATCTATAACAACTAGATATAATAACACCCATAGGTGCTCCGCCCAAATTGCGTATAAGTTAGGGTACACCCCGCATCATCAACTCTACCCACTACTATATCTAGATCTCTCTCATCATCTCTAGGCAACTATAATTGAGCCCCAATGGGCCCCGGCCGATCTTACTCTCCTCGTTGTTTGTATAGATCTATACCATATGTATGGATCTCGAGGGCACGTCTGTATAAGGCAAAACTCTTTAGACACTCGTTCCCACCGAAATAGCTCCGTAATCCCTATAAACCTATCCTTTAACCACATGGTGCATCAAATACACCTCATATTTGTATCATCCTCTACCCACCCTCCATAATCCCTATATGGCCTCCAAATAATGGCCACAGGCCCCATCTTATCCAACATTGACCTATAGGTCATTGTATTAAATCATCGGCTCCTCGGGCTTATTGATAGAGCTGCAAAGATGTTTGGCCGACTCTAATCTACCCTCGGCCCACTCAATGGTCACACTATAAAGAATGTGCTCATATGTCCACACATGTAATAAGGTAGTAGATCCTATACCACCACCATGGTCTTCCTATGTAAATTGATATAAATATGCTAATACACACCAAATCCATGCATACCATGTGCAATGCTCCTCAATACTCTAGAAATTATCATGCATCCTGTAATAAATTGACACCATGCCTTTATAAACTACCACACTCGACGCTAATATCACTACAATAAACTTCTATAATCATGGAACACCTGATCTAACTATGTCATCTAACATGATCGATGACTCTTCCCATGTTCATGACCTTTCAAAATACTACCTCATAGCCCTTTGCTACCTCTTGTATATCTCCTAGGCCCATTTCCTATACCCTTTCCCCACAACCAACAATCGAACGATCCTATATACATTCTCCAATGTCGATGTAATCTCTCATATGGGTAACCAAATGTAAAAGTGTCTCGCACACCATCTCTCGCATATTGCGTCATTAGATGAATATTATGGGGTACCTCACCCAATATAATAATGTTTCATAGCCTGAAAAGGTCGAAAACATCCCACTTCTCCTCCTCCAAGCTCAATGTAAGCATTGTAGACAAGTGCTTACCTCCATGGAACTCCCTTGAGTGTATATCTAACTGCACAACACAAAAATGATGACAAATGCACTATTAGTAATGCTAATATAGAAAAAACCCAATATATAAGTTGTTAAATACACTTGAACATGAGCACCAACTCACTGGAAGTGTGTCTGTAGAACTAGGACACTAGCACTCGGATCCGTATGGTCATGTCCAAAGGATAGAACCAAGCCATTTGGAACCGTTTTGGATAGAAACAAATAAAATGTTTTAAATTAACAAAATGCAAAATTGACTAAAATTACCTATATTCACCTAATCGATACATTAAATTCATCGCTTACTAATTGATTTGTCATACGTGTGTAAATGACCTCTATCACCTGTAATACCCGAAGTGAAATACAATATAAAATAATTAAAAAGGTAGAATTTGTGGGCAAGTGGATGGGTGGATACAACTTCCTAAGGGATTCATGCACCTTGGTAAGTGGTAAAAAATAATAATAATATAAAATATGGGGCTCCATGATATCTTGGAATTTGGAGATATTGTGATCTTGATTGGTTTTTGCATCCCCACTCAAGATTATTTCTTTCCCTTGCTTGCGAAACAATCCACCATTTTATAATGAGCTATCTACGGATGGGCATGTGGAAAGGACCTTTCAAACTAAAAAGGAGAGTGTCACATCCATAACGCCTTTTAGACCTACATTTTTTTCCTTGTTTAATAAATCAAGAACGCCTTTTGAGATCTTGAGACAATAACCATGTTGAAACCCTTGTTAACATTGTAAATTTAGCAAAAATGGATAGTTACAGATTCTTTTCCTTTGTGAGGAAACGACCTCTACCCACCACTATTTTTTGGTGTAAAAAGAAGAATATTGAGGTCATGAGGCGCTTCAATTTGGTCTCCAACCTGATCAGTTTACATTGCCACATATTCCTAGCCTATGCCAAAATACGAGCTATGGCAGACGTGTATGCAAACTGTGGAAGCTTGTCAACATGTGAACTATTTGAAAGAATGTTAAAATAAAAAAAACATGGCTGTGGGGACTGGATTAACTGCAGGATATGCACAATATGGATATGCTGAAATGGCCTTAGGGCCACTTTTTTTGTGATTGTTACAAGAAATATGGTCATTATTTTTAAAAAAAAAAAATTGCTCATCCATGGAGAGAAGCAGACCTGAGATAGAAAGGGCTCGTGGGGATGCATTTTCTTCTTGACACAACACATTACAGTCTCATTCCAGTCGAATAGTGTTTTGTGAAATCACCTCACCAAATCTCACAAACAAATGCCCATTAGAATTGATGTTTGTGCTCCTGTAACATATCTATGCATACCATCTACAATATATTCATTTGAATACCTCCTGTAATAATTACTAGGGGACACCATATGTATGGAACTCGTTGTGTTCTCCTTTTGTGGTTTGAGATTTATTATTGTGGGTAGCGAGCTCTGTTTTGATTCGAGATCATCATGTATTTCTTGGGCATGGTTTCCATCCAAGCTCGGCCAGGTTAAACACCAACTCGCTATACATTCAAAACTTGATTGTTTTACTATTTAAATCCGATCTCTGCATTTTTTTGACTCGAGCTTGTGGAGGTATTCATTTGGGCTCAAAACAATTTCGTTTGCATTGACTAGCCATATCGAGATCTAGCTCGGTGTCTTTTCGCTTGTTTTTTGAGATTAGTTACCATATTTATTGTGCACTCTCATTACCTTGCTAGATATTTTGATGATTCAATATTTTTTAAAAATGGTGTGAGCAAGCAGTGAATGAAAAAAGGATAAGATTTTTGGATTGCATGCAATGTTTGATAAAATGCTTAATTGAGATGCAAAACTGAATTCCTTAGTTTTGGTTAACTTCCCTCCATAGGCATGGTTCTTCTCTCCTTATCTTTTATAATTCTTGTCATTTAGTTTTTCATTTGCAATAAGATAAAATTTTAAACGTAGGAATTATCATAAGATCTGATTGTTTAAATAATCATGTTTTCAAAGCAATAAGACGTTATAACGTAACCTACAGGATCCAATACTCCTTTGTAAATAATGGACTTAAACCTCACTCTTTGATGATCTAAGAAAATGTCCCAACCAAACTAGATTACTACAGTACTCATTTTATTGACAAGTTGAAGTTGAGCCCCAAATATGTTGCTTGCTCCGTGTTAAAATAGATAAATCACAATTTTTGGAGACTTGCAAATCAACCTTCGTAACTCACGGAAAGGAGATGTTGAGTTTCCTACATGTACCTTGTTATGTGAGGAGTCACTTCAATCCCTCGGATCGACCTTGTTTGATCATCTTGTGATCTTTTTGACGCCCTTCTAAGATCCTTGTTACACCGTTTTGTAGCTGTAGGAAGCTGCTAAAAGTGAAAAGTTGGGTTTCGTTTCAGCTCGCTTCGTTCGAACCACGAGCAACAAAGTACTTATCCTCTTCGCAAACCTCTTAGTTTTTACTAGACCTCTAGTTTTTTTACTAGAAAATTTCATGGAACATTTGGAAAAGCCATTTTGTAGGCCTCTAGTCGTAGTTTGACTAGGTTAAACTGGACCAATTAAGACCGGTGGCTTCAGAAATCATGTCACCGTTTGAAAATCATGTTCTAGTTTTCAGTTCCAACGACTCTGATGAATTCTCCATATATGGTGGAACTCATAGGAAATTTATTGTGGCACGTTCATCCATTGAACATTAGTTTTGGACGTGGTTTTCTGAGCCCTCGAGCTAACTTTTGACCATTTACAACTAGGCCAATTATGACCGATGGCCCTCGAAACTAGCCGCCAATCGTAAACCATTCGCTAGTTCCGAATTCTGTCAGTTCCTATGAACTCTTGGTATATAAGTGGACACGTAAATTTAACCATGGTGTGTTTGCTCATCGGAAGACAACATTTGAAAGTGGTTTCTTAGCCTTTGAGCCTGATTTGAACATTTTTGTAGCTAGTAGGAAAATGTAAAAAAAACAAGTTGTGGGACCCTTGTTGTGTTGCCAAACCACCATGGAATTTTTTTGACACATGTAAATAACTATTTGAAACTCTATAGTGTAACTTGTTGTGTGAAATAGAACTTTTGACAAAATGGTGTTTCTCTCTCTTCCTTTCTCTTCCTCTCCTTGGTTACAAAATGAAGTGAAATGAAATGAAATGAATACATGTTTCTAAACCTTTTCCTTTTGAATGCAAATTGTAATTATTGTTATTATGTAAATTGGGAATCTAAAGATGTTAATTATGTTAGATTAGGGTGGATGCCATGCCAACGATTTATCACTGATTTCATGCTCACATGGTTTTGTAGGATGCAAGAGAAGATGGTGAAAGGGCAATGTGTAATTCATTATTTATTATTGTAATTTATATAAGTCATTGTAAAATGAATATATGTATAATGTAGTCTCATGTTACAAAAATGTATTTTGAAATTTGCTAATATGTATGAGATGCTAGTTTTAGGGATATCTTGGGAAATGTGCATTTAATCATAGGTTCAATTTGATTCATAGTTACGTATGGTAAAAAGGTTTGATATATATATGGTAAATGAATTTGAAGTTAATATCTTGTAGTGCATTTTCAGTGTTCAATAAATGATTAATTAATTAGTGTGTTGTATTCTTACCTTGTAAATGTAATAAAGAGATTTAATCGAAACACTCAACCCTAGTATAAGATTCATGCATAACATGTCTTCATGTGTGATCCTTCTTACCATAGAAGAAATTGAAACCATAGAATGAACTTAAACTTTGCACTCAATGGAACCTCCTAGTTTAGGTAAATAAAACCCCTAGTTTGAGTTTACCGTCATAGTCATTATGTTTAGTGACTTTTTCGTGAACCCATCTTTTAGGAATGACATGGTCAAACTTTATCCGGAGTATGTGGTTTCCTTTTAGGTTTGGTAACCATGTGTGGGGTAAGGGGAATGTCTTCTCTTCAGTTTTGACACCGTGTTGAGTGGTGAAGACCACTCTAGAAGTCACCTTAAGAGTCCTTGTTCAAAGCAATGACTATGCGGTGTAACCTTACCATATATGGAGTAAGTAGAGATATTACTCCCTTAGTATCCTAGTGGACTCCCAAGTCTTACAAAGTTAGATCTAGAAGTTTTTCTTGTCATCGAATGAGTTCCTTATGGAAACCCCCCGCATTTGACACAAATGGAGAGAGTGAAATAGTTGTATTATGACTTAAACTCTTGTTAATAAAATCTTTAGTTCCTCTGAGCTAAATGTGTTACCTTGGTTATTAACAACATAACACCTTAATCTGATCAATAATACTGCATAAAACCCTGAGTGCAAATTGAATCAAACTAAACCTTAGTTGTTTAGGAGGTTAACTTGTGGGTAGAAAATGGTAAGTAACTCCTTGCTAATGAAATTGATTTGAAAGATGTTGACCTTAGAGAACCCAGAAACATGAATCTTGGTCCCATAATCCCTTGTTATGCCCTTTTATGACATTAAAAATAAAAGAAAATTTATTCGCGAAATCGTGGAATGCAAAAACATGGGATCTTATCTTGAACAAAAATCACTTGTGGTTCATGTGTAGTTTATAATGCTTCTAATCATGTTCTTATTCAAGATGTTAGACAAGTACTTTCGTAACTCTTTTGTTATAAGGTGATGCCAATAATGAGACCATAGTGTGATGTAAGAGTAAATCATATAAGAGTAAAACAAGATTTGAGGTTAGGAATAATGTAACTCTTGGAGTCCTTATAACTTAATTAAACATTTTCATGTGTTACAAAGAATATGAATTGCCTTGGTGTGATCAAAATTCGAGAAAACAAAAGATATATATAAATATAAATGGAATTCAAAATTTATTGAACTATAATAAATATGGTAGGGAAATAACTATACCGTGATCAAAGAATGTTTTTGGGAAAAGCTATCTTGAATCTAAGTCTCCCTTAATCCTAAGATTTCATCTTGACATCACGTTAGATTCACTTGTGTAGCAAGGGTAAATTTTAAACATTGAATAAGCATTTGGGAAGCATAATCTTAACATAAGAATGAGAGAATTAGGATCTTTGTATGTAATTTGAAATATGGAAAATAATTATGTAAGTTATGGAGATTGTCATAAGGGATAAAGAGCCAACTTAAATGGTCGAACAGTAAGTTGAATGTGAAATGAATTTAAGAATCTGTAGGTGGAAAAAGGAGAAAATTATACTTACATAATAATGTTATTGGAATGTTAATCGTAACCTAGATGTAACCATGGTAATGATGTGTTGTGGGTTTGTCAATCCTAAGTCCCTTTTCTTGTGGTTGAGTTATTGCTAGCATTTGATTCATTGGAGAAAGTGTGTCATCGACATGTATATGGTGTTGTCGTGTGTCTATGTGAGTCGATGACTTATGTAAGTGTCTTGTGCTTTGTTGAGTTTCTCTTCTTGGATCCTTGTGGTGTTGTGTAGTGAGCAATGTAAGTCAATTATCTTGATATTTTACTATTATATTTTTGTGTGTAAAATGTGGGCGTTATAATCACCCTATCGAACCTAGTCAAGACGACCTCTCGTAAATGTGGCATTTTTATCACTTAGAACTCAAATCACAATTCTCAAATTTATAAATGAAATACCTTTTGAATTTTCCACCTTACTATTTATAGAAAATTCATTACCAACACTTACTATAGTTACTATACTCTACTTTATGGTAACTAATTCCTCATTACTATTTCTTTCATATCCGTAGCACCATTTATCCTTTTTCATGCCATCTAAAGGAACTTGAACAAGATTGTCGATATCTTCGATACAAAATATTCCCTGGAATTCCTCTTTAAGATTATCCCTATAATACTCTCATATTACACTCATTCCTATGTTATTCCTATATTGAGTTTGCATTTCTCTCCAGGAATTTTACTTTGTTTCTATTGGATCAAGGCTCAAAGATTTGTTTCTCCCCTCTTTTCCAAAAGGGGGGCACATATTTAGGGTATCCTATTACCCCTCCTTCAATAATCCAAGTAGTTTTTCCAAATACGATATGTAATTATCTAATATTCTAAGAAACCAGCTTCACCTCTTCTCAAATATTCATGCTATGTTTTTTCTTCCTTTTGCAAGATGTCATCTGGAAATATGCTTGAGTTTGGTCTTCCTCTTCTTTAGCATATCACCATTACTACATACTCAAAAAATTGTTTGAGACACAAGGTAACATCTTCTTGTTGTGCACATACTTTTGCTCATATGCCGTAACAAAGCACCATGGATATTCTAGGTAAGAATTGCATTCTTCAAAAACTTATTCCCCATGACTCGAATACTAAATTCAGTTAAGATAAACATTCGTTCAATGATGGATCTCTCCAAACAAGTGGGAATAACACAAACAAGACCAATCAACATAAACAAGATGCTAAGTAGATAACAAGAGTAATTGCTGATTACTCTTCTGCAAAAACATAAAAAACATTTTCTTGGGATTATGGTGATATGCATGGATTCATCCCAAGCTTTGCACTCATAAAATCTATATAAAGGAAAATTATAAACCAATTAGACAACCACATAGGAGGACGAACCCAACAGTAAGAGAGATTGTAAAAGGAGAATTGAAGAAGTTATTGGATGATGGATTTATATACCCCATATCATAATAGTCAATGGGTATCACCTCTTGTTATTGTACTAAAGAATAATGGAAAATGAAGGATATGTGTAGATTACAAGGAGTTAATTTCAGCCACAAAGAAAGATCACTTTCCATTGCCCTTCATTGACTAGGTGCTTGATACTTTGGCAAGTAAAAAGTATTTCTCTTTTCTTGATGGATATAGTGGCTATAATCAAATTCAGATTGTACCGAGAGGACCAAGAAAAAACTACCTTCACATGCCCATGGGGAAAATTTTCCTATTCAGTTCTTCCATTTGGCTTGTGTAATGCACCTGCTACATTCTAGAGGGTAGTCTTGAGTATATTTTCATATTTAACAAATGACTGCATGGAAGTCTACATGGATGACTTCACAGTACATGACAACACTTTTGAAGAAGCTATGTAAAATATGGATAAGGTCTTGAAAATATGCAAAGAGCACAATTTTTCCTTGAGTAATGAGAAGTGCTACATGATGATGTCTAAAGGTATAGTTTTGGGACACTATCTTTCCTTTGAAGGAATTCAAGTTGATCCAACAAAGGTATATGTTATAATCAACCTGCCAACACCAAGGAAAAAAAGGATGTTAGGAGATTTTAGGCCATGTTGGTTATTATAGAAGGTTCATACAAGATTTTAGCAAGATTACAACACCACTTTTTGTATTACTAGGGAAGGATGTTGATTTTGTATGGATTGAGCATTGTGAAGGTGATTTTCAAACTTTGAAACAAATGTTAACTATTACTCTTGTATTGAGAGGACCTGATTGGAACCTACCTTTCCACATCCACATTGATGCATTAGATCATGTTATTGGAGCTGTCTTAGGAAAAAATATGGAGTTTTGAATTATGCAATTTATTATGTTAGTAAGAACTTATAACATGTAGAGTTAAATTACATAGTAACAAAAAGGATTTCTTGGCAGTTGTATATGTTATCAACAAATTCAGACACTACATCACATGTTATCTAGTGTTCATTCACATTGATCATGTTGCAATCAAATATTTGATAAAAAACCAAGTAGTAAGCAACATAATCATAAGGTGGCTACTCTTGTAATAATTTGATGTCACCATAGTGGACAAGCCTGGCAAGGATAATGTGGTAGCATTTCCTTTCAAGGATGGAGACCAATAGTGAAGAGCAAGTAGTTGATGACTCCTTTCCAGATGAGCACTTATTTTCTATTTCTACAAAAACACCTTGGTATACGAGACATAGCCAAATATTTGGTCTCAGGTAAAACATCTCTACATTAATTATACTCTGAGAAGAAATACATAGTTGAAAAGAGTGTACATTTTTTCTTGGATTGTTGGGTTTCTATTACATACAAGAAAAGATCAAATAATGAGAAGGTATATAGATGATGGGGAAATATTTGATGTCTTGAGCCATCGCCATAATGAACCTTGTGGAGGACATTTCCTGCAAAAAGAACAATACAAAAGGTGTTGAATATTGGTTATTACTTGTGCAACATTGTTTAAGGATGCAACACTATACACCAGAAATGTGATAGATGCCGAGAATGGGAAAGTCCACCGGATTTGATGAGATGCCATTGTAGCCTCAATTAGTCTTGTAACCTTTTGAAAAGCGGGCTTAGAATTTATTGGCCCAATAGACCCTCCATCTCAAAAAAAAGAATACATCTTGGTATGCATAAATTATCTAACCAAGTAGACAGAGGCGAAGGCATTGCCAAATCAGAAAAGTGAGAAAGTATTCAATTTCCTATATGATCACATCTTCACTAAATATGGAGTTCCAAGGGAAATTTTCACAGATCAAGGTACACATTTCATTTCCGAAGTAATTTTTGATCTAGTTAAAGAGTATGAAATTAGGCATAGGAAGTCTACACCATACCACCCCCAATCTAATGGCCAAGTAGAGGTTACAAATAGGGAGATGGAGGTTATCTTGACAAATACCATTACACTCCACAGAAATATTGGGAAGACAAACTTCCAGAAGTAGTATGGGAATTCAACACAACATGGAAAACAACAACTAGCTTCACACCATTTGAACTCTTGTATGAAAAGACTATTATTTTTCCAATTGAATTTGAGCACAAAAATTAAGGACTTCACTTGAGTTGGGTATAGATTTACCGAATCTCAAAGATAGAGGATTCTCCAACTCAATGAGTTGGAAAATCTAGAAGATAATTAGTACATAATACGAGGTAATACATGTATAAATATTCAAATGGCATGACTAGTACATCAAGACAAGACAGTTTTAGGAAGGTGACGGGGAACTCTTGTTTGATTCAAAATACAATGATCATATAGGAAAGATCAGGACAAGGTGGCTAGGCCCCTATGAGAATGAGAAGATATTTACTAACAGAGCTGTAAAACTCACTACCATAGATCTTGTGAAGTTCAAGCTATTGCTTTGAATGACCATAGGTTGAGATTGTACAAGAATCCAGTTGACAGAGATTCATTCATAGAACTGTTCGAGAGGATTCCAAAGAAGAATTTAAGTAAGGACATCAAAGTTAAACTCGGGGTTGAGCATGTTGGCTCATCTTTTGAGATTGTAGAGGATTGAGAGATTCTAGTGGCCTTGGTGCATGCATCTTGCTGAATATTCTAAGGTCAAACAAAAGTGTTGTGATTAGCCCTTCTGGTGATCAGTAGCACTCTGCTAACACATTTATTTCATAGAGTTTTTGTTTTATAGGCTTTGATGTCGTGTGATTGTAGGAGTGTATGATCTCCATCACAAGGAGAAAGTACAATGATTGAAGGTTCCACTTGCAACAACATGAAGAAAACCCTTGTTTTGTCTTTTTGCATTTGGTAGAACTCATGATTGCATAAAATAATATAAAGGATACATGCACGTGTGGGAAAGGGACTAGAAATAATTGACACCTAAACAAATCAGAATTCCCTCTCCGGGAGTCATCTAATTTTAGTAAGGAGTAACCAACATTAGTTCAACACACGTCTGCAACATCAAAGAAAGCTTGCATGTAGCCAAGACGCAAGTTCAAATAAGCATGCACAATCATCATTTCAAATGAACATTGAGATAAGTGCACTCAACTATCACTTCAATAAATTATAATTAGAATTTATGTTGAGTCATCATATATATGTTGTATTTAAAGACTGCAACCTTTCAAGTAATGATGTATCCCTTCACATAAGCCAATATTGTCAAATCACTTCGCTTTACATGCTTCACATGGTCACATCACTTAATTATCACTCTCCTGTAACTGTGCCACGTGTTTTCCCTATCCCAAAGTTCAAAAAGAAGAAAATAACTCAACACAACTCAATTGTGCAACATTCCTTCAAGAAGAGTTGTATTGTTGCGTATTGAGACCAGAGCAGGCTGTGTATCCACAATGGGAGGAGATTTGATAAGGCATGAAACCACTGATCATTCTCAACTTTTGAGCCACCCTCAAATTTTGTATTATTTTCAAGATAATGGTTGGCTAGACTACATCAATAGGTTTCAAGGTTTTAATGAAGTGGTGGTGGAAGAATTGGAAGAATTTTCCAACACATTCAATAATGGGGATGTAAAGGTGAAGGGTTTATTAGTCGACTCATGATGAAATTTTGGCAGAAGTAAATGGCCTACTAGCCCAAGGAGAACCATTCCCATAAAAGGCCAACCCAAAATCGACAGAGGGAATTTGCAAAAGATGATGATGAATTCATCACTGACACATAAGGTAAAAAAAGAACATCCCTTAAATGCTTATGGGATGAGGTTGAAAATTTTGTAATGAAGTACTTTACTTGTGAAGGAAGGTATTCTAGACCAAATACAATTCATTTTAAGTTATTAAATCATCTAAAGAATAACAAGAAAGTAAATATACCCAATTTATTACATGAAATATTGAAGATAATGAGTAGATAAGTACGGAGGGGTAGGGATGAATTGTCACACTATTGCCATATAACCCCGGTTGTGAAACATACACTCGTAGAGGATTATCCTTAGATTCAAAGATGCAAGAATTTCCAAGGGTAAATAATATAGATAATTTTTTGTGAAAAAAGGGAAAGAGGAGGAAAAACATTGAGATCTCCTATGAACATATAACACAAAATAAACCATTAACCTCCTAACCTCAAGAACCCATTGCTTCCGAAAATTTTCCATTTACCGAGGAAAATCTTGTACTTGTCTCTCTAGAGAGAATGTTCATATCTCAAACCCTATTGATTTCTCCACTCCTGAATCCTCCACCTTTAAAGGTAAAAAAAATTATTCTCAATCTACTCCTACACCTAAGCACTCCCATAGGCTTAAAACCAAAAGGACAAAGACCTCCAAATCAACACTGTCACATCTCATCTCACTAGATAGTGATGTGCAAGCTACATGGGGAAGCCTTGAGCTCAACCAATGGAGAAAGAGTAGGGAGATATTTATGCCCCTGTTCATGAGCAAGAGTACCCTGAACATCCCATGGAGGAGCAAGAAGAGAAAATTTATGTAATGGGAAGTCATGAGGAGAGAAAAGAAGAGGAAGTTGGAGGAGGAAATCAACAGGGAAAATTCCTATAGTTGATGAAAAAGTACTTGACCAAGTTGTTGAGTAGGTCATCGAGTAACAGTGTAAGAAATTGAACAAAGATAGATGCCTTTGGTAATCGAACAAGTTATTGAGCCACAAGAATAATAACACATTCTTGTAGTTTTGGAAAAAGTAATTGAGAAAGTGGTTGATCAAGTACTACATGTCGGTGTATAACAATTGAATGTAACACCGATTAAGCCCCAAATTGTTATTAAGTAAATTATAAGAGAACTTGTAAAACCACCTTGTAAGGAGATGGCCACACAGACTATGCTACTAGATATTGAATTTTTGATGTTAAAATCTGAGACCTTTGTTAATAGGCTAAAAGGAAAATGGGAGAAAGAAAAAGAATCCCTTATCTGCAAGCATAAGGAAGAACTGGAGGAAAAGGACAAACAAATTAAATGGTGAAGAAGAAGTAGGAAGGGACAATCCAGGTGGCCCATGCGATATTTAAATGCAGGCCTCCATCAAATGTTTATGTTATCTTCTTTAAGGAAAATATGTTGCAACATAAGCCTACCTGCATCAAATATGACATAAAATATGATATCAACTTAGCTAGGAACTTCTTCACTTTATATCTGAATAGAAATCATGAACTCCATCTCTTATTATGTGAGATTTATTTGAACTATTATGCCTTTGAATATGATAGGGATTGGATTCCAATTATATACATTGGAGATGTTCAAGTTAAAGCCATATGCTCTTATTTTACAAATGAGGTGGATAGAGAAAGGAAAATGCAAGAGTATAAGCATATGAAGAAGGTCCAATCACTATTTTTAGGCCGAGGCCACAAACCGGAGAGGTTGCTTTGAGAAGTATGTAAAGTATGTAAAGAAGAAGGTGATTAGGAGGAGAGTGTGGAAAATGAGGAAAACATCCCACATAGAAGTTAGAGAAATGATTAGAGATCGTGGGATTCATCTGGTATAAACTTGTAGGATGTGATGGAATGAGCTATCTCTTGAATTAAAAAAGAAAGAGATGCACTCTTACCCTAATATAATGCCAACTTTGAAAAGAGTGAATACATATATTGAGATTGCTACTAAATGTGCAGAGAACTAGTTTCCTATTGGTTATCACCCACCAATCTTTCACTTTCCAATACCGCCATGGACATGTGACAAACCACTCGGGAGTTATGTAAAGGTTCATGATAAATGGTGGCTACTTATTGTCAGAAGAAGAAGGGACATATACCCCAATTGATTTCAGTGTGAATGCTATTTTCAACAATAGGGATTTGAACCACTTGAATGAGGACATTCAAGAAATTAAGCCTAGGGGTGTGATGAGTTGTGTAAATATCCTTTATAAAAACTCATCTTCTATATTTTTGTTAAGCCATTGTAGCTATGTCCTTGTATTTTCTAGTCACACTGCTGAACATTATCATCACAACTTGAACTTATGGCATAATTATTGATTAATATAGCTATAACTAGCTATCTTTATTTTGTGGTATTTGGTGTGTGCATTTATTCTTATGGTTACAATAAGTTGTTTAAATGGTGATATGGGTGATGTCACTCTTGTATGTAAGCAACTTACTATATGCAACAACTCATATGCAACAAAGGAACTATCTGTAGTAACTCATCCGCACCCAAAGGAACTATCCACGAAACTCATTCGTAGCCAATGGAGATCATCTATAACAAAGAAGCCACGTTATGAAGATCTTTTGGAATGTGAATAACAACACTCAAGTTTGTATGTGTCATTGAAGGAGTAGTTACAACTGGAACATTTAGAACTAGGAGATAACTCAACCATGGATCTGATTATTCATTGTAAACTACTGAAGAACTGATTGATCGAGTTTACACATGACTAAAGGAACTAGTCAATTAACTAAAGATTAACTAAACACCTGTTATTAGTTTTGTTGCATGTGTTGAATCTCTTGTTGTTCTGTTTGAGATCTTCCACTTGTTCTATCAAATATCTTTTACTTAATTTGTTAAACTCCTAGTTGAACTCTTCTTCTCACGTTTTTCTTTGTAAATTAGAAGTATAAAAGAAAAGGGTTAATGTTGTAAATGTATATTGATAGGAGAATAGAGATAGGAATAAAATTAAAATAAGATATTTCTTTGTTCCTAGATTTAATGTTCATTCCAATTCAATAAAATATCTGAGTTCATTTATTAGCCTTTAGTTGTAAGATTTAGGAGGGATTAACACCCAATGCAGGGGACCACTTGTGGTCCGGTAAACCCCTACATAGTTCTATTACTTTGTTTCATTTCATGATTAGACTATGAAACAATTTATCTTCGTTATCAACATTATGAATTTGCAAGATTTTTCTTAGTCACAAAGGTGATTAAAAACTAGTTGCTTTCAGTTCTAATTTTTGTTTACTTTCAAGCATTGTTCTTTTTAAGTATAGTAGTGACAATTATTTCTTTCCATACATCCTAAATTCTCTATAACTATGCATAAAAGACTGCAATTATTTAAAGTTTACATCCCCGGTTTGATGATTAAATGATTTTGATTTAATGAACAACATGTTAATCATTGCAAATTGATTTGCACCACCAACATGATCAAACTTCTTGGTATACACCTTCTTGTCTGGATTTTTCTTCAAATTGCAATATCTAGAAATATGCCCAATGTTATGAAAATTAAGTAAAACAACACCATTCTTACTTCTAAGAGCTTCATCCTTATTGCTAAATCTATGTGCTTCTTGATGAAAAAACTTTACAATGTGACCTCTTTCATGATAATTGTAAAAAAACCATACATATATCTTGACCGAGATGGATTGTGACTTGTTCCATTGCTCCATGAATATCCACTCTTGAAGGACCTTTTGCATTCTCTAGCTCTATGAACAAAAAAACTACATGAGTAATAATAACCATTGAATGAACTAGCATGCCTCATTACATCAAGTCAAGTTGTTTGATAGGATTATTCTTCTTAGTAGGACTTGTCTTTGCTCCATTAGTGGCATCATTATTTAATGAACCATAATTACTTGAGGAATGACTTACCTTTTCATCTTCATTTCTCTCAAGGGTCTTCACCATGTTGGATGCTTGATCAAATTTAGACTTCGAGGACTCCATATTTTCTTTGAGCTTGGGCATTCACCTTCTTTAACCTTTAAGCTTGTTGTCATAGCTTCACCCTAAGGTTACATCTCTTTAAATATCTCATCATTCTCATTATGCATGCAACTAATGTGTTCCTCATAGTATTTAATCCTTGACTTCAATTTATGGTTCATCCTTCTTTGAAGCACCAATTATGCTGCAAAGTCTACCTCGACCTCTTCATTGACAACTTGATATTGACTAAATTTTCTCGTTCTTGTTTCAAATTAGTGAAATGGTAACAAAGAAAACAAGAAACTCCAATATTGAGAGGGTTTAAGGCTACCTCTAGATGAGATGATGATGGATACGGGCACAAAATATCCTCCTCACAGTGAGCTTGATTACCTGCACAACAAAGAGAAACTCAAAATGTAAAAGGAATAGTAGATAGGATAGTGGATTACTTGAAAATGCCGGTCCCGAGAAGTAAAAACTTCCTAGGATGGATGTCAACCCACTTTGATAAGAGATAGATAAAATAATGATAATAGATAAGTGATAATATGCAACAAAATTTGAATCGAAACAAATAATCTAAAATGAACTAGATAGGAAAAATGTATATCTGATTTTAGAAAAACTAGACTAAACTAACCCCGAGTGGGTTGATGGTGACCCATGACTAAAGGGAAGATTTGATGGCGAGTGGGGTAGTATGGCCCAAAAATAAATGTAGAGAAGGTAGATTTAAAGTTGATCTCGGAACTAAAGATGATGTAAAGAGCTTGGATCTGAGTGAAACAAAAAGGAAGCAAGAAAAATGATAAATATGATGAGAGAATGATAATTGATGATCAAGTTGATGGTGACTGGGTGTGATGTAGATGAGATTTGAAGTAACAGTTGTATAAAATGGCAAGATTGGTAGATCCGAGGAGCCAGGGATAAAAAAACAGTAGTTAACAAAATAGATAACATAAAATTAAATAGATGTGGACCACAATGAAAGCGATTGGGCTGAGTCAACGGTCACCTAGGATGGATCTAGGGTTTGGTAGATGAAAATGGGTAGAAAAAATGAATTACAGAGAGATGTTGAAGATGGCTAATGTAAGGGAAAAACTCTAAGATGGCAAATAAACTTGCAGAGTTGATGCACAATAATGATAGGATGAAAACAAGGACTCCACGCATACAAAAGTGTGATACTAAGAAAAAATAAAACTTCAAATATCTAAGGAAAAAGAAAAATATCTTTAAAGTAGCTCCAAGTGGTGATAATAGTTGTAAAAAGAGCAAGAAATGAAGCCAATGTATCAAGAAAGCTCAAGTCTCAAAAATTACATCCTTGGTGAGATGAGGGGTATGTTTGTATTTATAGGGTCGACAACGACCCAAATAAGTCACCAAGTGATTGCGGCGATCCATCAATTTGGGTAGTGGAAATGTGATTAGCTCGATGTAAAGAGCTCCTATGAGGTGAAATTAGGGTTTGAGGTGGTTAATTTGGGTTAGGGGTGCTTTGGAAGGATAAAAAGTGGTTGGGAGATAAGAAAACATTAAATGGGGTAGGTGGGAACCTAGGGATGATAAATAGGGTGCTTAGGGAGGATAAAAAGGGTTAATAAATAGGTTTAAGGATAATTAAGGGTGATTAGGGATTGAATTAAATGGATTTAAGAGTGAATTATGGGGAAATAAAATAAATGATGGGGTAAAATAATAAAATGGGATTTAGGAGGGAAAGAGGAAATTTGAATGGGAAGAGAGATATGTATGTGAGGAAGAATGACAAAGGGGAGCGTACGCAGGATGAGGGACAAGGGATACCAAAAATTGGTGTCTACACTTGATTAACACAATCATCATAACCATTTCTATTACTAACCTCGGATGAATTATCATGACCTTTCTTAAATTTTCTCATGTTTTTTATGAGCTACTCATGCTCAAATTATATGGAACATAGCTCGGTCTTCCACTAGTCACATTCAAATTATTTTAATCTCAAACTTGTATTTGTAACCTATAACTAATTCTTGAGATTCTTGATGGTCTCTTCATCTTTTTGACCACAAATCTCAACTCTTGACATTGTTTCCTCAACTACTTAGCCATCTTGTGCTTCTAGGATTTCCTTTAAGGTTTTTAGACTTACTCTAAAGGACCTGCTCTGATACCAAATGTTTGAAGAACAATCATTGAGAGGGGGATGAATCAATATTTTAAAAAACTTTTACTTCAATTATCTTAACTTGTATTCAACATATATGCACCATAGTTTGATTTTACTTAACTTGTATGAACCATCGTAACATAAACCAAAGATATATGAGCAATGTCAATTAACTTAAAAAAACATTAAAATAACATAGTATCCATCCACGAGAGGATGAAACAAGATAGAACACATGAACACATAATTTAGGTGGGGAAACCTCATGGGGAATAAAATCCACTCATAATTTCATTAATAAACAACAATCAAGATTTAGTGAAGCATCAACTCCATAAGGAGCATCAAACCCTAATTTATCTAACACTAACTAGACTTTAACAAGCACCAAATTTTAAGGAGGCACCGACCCCATAATTTATGAGGTACCAACCTAACTTTAGAAAGCACAAAATTTTAAGGAGGAACTTACTCCATAGGGTTTTAGTGAAGCACCAACTCCATAAGGAAGACCAAGCACCAACTCATCCACCTAAGAATGTTTTCTACCTTCTTCTTGTTGCTTACTTAATAAAGGATGGAATTCTTTGCACTTCTTCTCTCTTATTATTGGTATAATATATATCTCTGATATATAATCATGCAATCATTCATATAACACACATTATAGTCCTCAAACATCAGCTACTCTTTATATACAAACTCATCTTCCTCAAGACACTTAAAACTCCCCCCTTATCTCACTCGTTATTCTTCTTCTTCACCTTCACTAGGTCATGGAAAAAATACCTTCTCCAAACTGATAATATTCATATATTCAATTCTCATACATTTCTAAATATCTTTAAGACCTCATACAACCTTTACATGCCGTTATAGGTTGCCCATTTCATCCACAAGACACTAGTCCTAAAACGCCCTTATACATGTATATATATACGACTCTCAAGAACTCAACCATATAGGTTAGTTTTACATCATGTAGGTCATTCCAAGACCCAAAAACATCCGAAAACATTGAAAAATTACAATATAACCTTCTCATGGACTTACATGACTCAATTTTTCTTTTACATCATTTTTAGGATCAAGAAACCTTGCAAAAACTAGGTCTACAAGTATGACTTTACACCATGACATTTATTGACCAACTATATATTCATACAAACTTGAAAATATTCAAGAATAATTTACATGACCTCCTCTTATCTTCATCATGCTTATAAATCTTTGCAACATCCATTCATACCATGAAATCACCTCAAAACCAAGATTATCCTATTAAGATTGCATACCCGAAAACTACCTTGAAAGAATGAAGCTTCTACCACCTCAACCAACTCATCCAATACAAATGAAGCATATGAATAGGAATAAAACATCTCAACATAATCACTAAGTGCATTAGACTCCTCAAATCGGAACACAAGGGCCCGAGAACAACACTTCTCTAAGCAACACAAACCGTCCCAACACCTCAAAAAATAGTCATGAAAAATTGACTTGGTAGGCACAATAAATGAATAAAAATTGTCCAGAAATGATTATATAAAAGTATAAAATTTCCATATCATCCTCAAACATCAATTTATTTGGCATGTCCTTTGTACAACTTGACTAGCAAAAATAAAATATTCAAAACAATCCATTTTTAATGGGTTCTAATAACTCATATGTACACATAAAACCACCTGTAGATAACTAGGATAGTCCTCTACACTATCCAATCATCAAACTTGAAAACCAATCCATTCTAGATATGTTTGAGCAATATCTCTCCAATCGACTTCAAGCTAGGGTTTAAAGAGGATTTTTACTGTTTTGGTGTTAACAATTGTTCATAAAGATGTGGACCTTAAAACTCAAAATAATGCAAAAATTATTAGTTAGGCCACATACCAACATGTCCCAAAAATATTAGGTTCCCATGCAGAATATTAACATACCAACAAGCATCTCAAACTTGACGACAAATTGGAAACACCATTTCCAACAACCCAAACTTTGTAAATACTCCAAACCATGAATTGAAAAGTTTTCCACATACCTGAAACAAATTCCAAACCACTTATCATACTCTCTTTTGCATACTAACATTGAGAAATTATTGGGCTACCTCATTAGGATAGGTAATTCTACACGATTCCTCTAGGTTCAAATCAACAAAAGCAATTTTCATGCTTTGTCCTTCAAGCTTCGACCTCAAAAATTCATGAACATGCATAGGAAAACATGTTACAACTATAAAAATACTCAAATTCCGATACTTACCTTAAAATTGACTCGCATACCTCATAAGGACCCGATTTCTTCATCTTACCTTCAAATTCTCTCTCTTTGTACTCCAAATGACCTCGCAAACAACTGAAATCCATCATGTAGACCTTGAAATCATCATTAGGTATCATTTGAAATCAATGAGAACGTGATGAAAACACACATCATTCTCTAGCATCAATAGGGAACAATCTTAATTTTGATATCAATGACCACAACCCACGAACAAGCTCTCCATGCCACCAATCATGCACAACACCACCTTGACATCAATGACAACTTTCCAACACAGACCAGTTTTGAGGACCACATTGTCTCTATTTTTAATCCTACAACTTTATATGGTGGTTTCCTACCTATATATGTACACCATTATTAAACCCTAGTCATGCAAGAAAGATATATAAACCTACCAAACATCATCTCAAACCCTATTCATGGATGAAGATTCCTAAAAACAAACATTAGTTGGGTTGTGTACACCCCCATGCACTACGAATGTTGGCAATACTATGAAGAGGACTCAAACTACATGACATTCTCCACCTAGCATGTGATATCTAGATAGATCAAACAGATTTGGAAACTTTGACAATGTTTGCTTTGACTTTGGATCTTGCTAAAATAATTGGAGGAGGGATGTTTGAGTGATTTAAAATGAGATAGAATGTTGTATTGACCTAGTAAGAAGATTTAAACATGATGTGGGTGCTTCCCTAATGATTGTAGATGTGTTATTGTGAGATTTAGGGAGATATGAGTGCCTTTTACAAGTGTAGGAAGTGAGTGTATTAGTACATTTCCATATGATTTCTAGGTTAGTAAATGAGGTAGTGTTTACTTGCTTATATAGGGATCCGTAGATGAATTATATAAGAAATTCTGACACAAATGAAGTAAAATACCTAACAAAGAATGTGAGCTTGAAACAAAATTTGGAGGAAAAGTCATTCCAAGACCATAGAAATTGGCCAATACCGATATAAAATATAAAACAAACTATATGGCCCTACCCTAGGGTAGGAATATGCCAAATGAAGTTCAAGTTATTACTAGTCATTTTACTATAGATTTTATGTATTGTGCTCTCATAATTTTTGACATGTTAGTGTTCAAGGACAAACAAGTTAAACAAGAAACCTTGAAAAGTGCTAAGTGGGAATGACAAGATGATATTTATCATAACAAGAGTGCATCATCAAATCAAGTGTTGTCAAAGTGAAAATTGCTAAATTTTAGTGTCTACAAAAGATATCTTCACCAATGTCAATGAAAATTCACATTTGATATTATGCATACTTGTGTGAAGGCTTACATAAATCCCTAGGTGACATAAGATTAAGAAGTTCTCTAATATCAGGTTATCCATTAAACTTAATTTTATTTTTAACAATGTATGCATACTCCATCAACATGAACCTTTGCCGGCGTTTATATACAACGTTTTCCAAATCTTTTGATGACCTTCCACATAGTTGATCACCGCACCTTAGACAAACATACTTTCCTTTTTTGATAGACACATATATAGAAACAATCAACAAACTCAACATATAATGTAAAACAAACACACATATGATCATTTATTTCTAAATTTTAACATATGAGAAATACCTGAACAAATAACCATCCTAGGAAAATCATGAATAGTCTAACATAAGATACCATAACATGTGAACTACCTTTGACCAATGGGTTTTGAAAGGTCATATATTAAAATGCCATCCCATAATGGCCGTAACTCATCAATTAATGGTTTAATGTAGACATCCATATTTTTACTTGGCGCTTGCCAAGAACTAATAATGACAACATTAAATGTTTATTCTGAATCATCAACCATGAAGGAATATTATAGTTTATCAACAATATTAGAAAAATAGAGTAGCTAGTTGACATTCGAAAAGGGGTTAACACATTCATTTCCAAACCAAACCGTACACTACGTGACATCTCTCTAAATTGTTCAAGCCAAAGTTTCTTAATGTGCTTCATTGCATTTGAATTGGAAGGAACACACCAAAATCCATCACTACTTTTATTCTTGTGATGCCATAAAATTTAATCAAGAAATGACTTACAACGAGAAAAGACACCTGATCCTAGGAATTATTGGAAAATGTCTCAATACCTTATTTGGACTAGTGTTCCCTCTCACGAGTTGTTGAAATCATGGTGCTTCACAATTAAGACAAATCACCTCATTCTCATATTCCTTCCTAAGTAGAATACAATCATTTATGCATGCATCACAATTGACATAGACAACCCGTAAATTTTATGTTTTTTGTATCTTTTTATATGAGAAGGGAAGTGTATTATTTTGAGACAACAAACTACTTTTGAGTAGGATGCAAAAAAAAAAAAAACGGCAAATAAAAAATGTAAAAGATATGAAATATATATAAAATGTAAAACATTTTTATGAAATTATAATCTACCCTCGATATAGGATTCGTACTAATATTTGACCAGCCAACCCTTTTTAAAGTCCATCAATGCCAATATAGCGAGAAAACAATGATGTTATGGACTTTTATAGCGTAAACAAGGGAGTTTGAGAAAATTTCAAAATCATCATCTCTCATTCATGATCCTTCTCTTCATCATCACAATCCTTTTGTTCATCATCATCATTATGATCATGATAGGCATGCTCATGATCAAATAAATCGTGAACCACGTTTTGAATCCCAATTCCCTCTTCCATTAGAACATCTTCATCATATGTCCTAGGAAAAGATGTTTGTTTCGATCTAGGAGGATCCCCATAACTGATATGATAAAATAGTTTGTAATCATCATGAAACTTCCTACACATCAAATATCTTTTCAAGATATTTCCAACGCATTTTGAATGGGGTCAAACTGAATTTGTATGTAAAAGTTATGGCCCACTAAAATTGAAGGCAAATGGGGAAAAAAATACAGACAAGGTACAAAGATGATGTCATCATGGTGACTAGGCATGTGTAAAATTCCAAGTGGATGAGTTAGAGGATGACACATAAACCAATTGGGTTTTAACACATAGGTCAAAGCATATAACTATGTCCCAATTTTTTGTAGTTTTTGTACCTTCAACAAAATATGTATGACAAACAAAACATGACCAAACACATATAAAATGATTAAATATGCATTTTTAAGAGTTTAAATATACCAAGGTGTAGGGCATCTAGAATTTACCTGATTTTTAAAAGTTTTAATAGTTTTTAAAATATTTATTTACTATTCAGATTTTAAAATATTTTTGGCCACCAAGTGGGACATGTGGTAGAGTGAAATTATACAAATGTGTTTGGTTTGTTCTCCAACTAATCCACCAAATATCTTAACACTCTCCAACTAAACCCATTAACACACTCCAAGGCATATCCTACAACTACCTTAGAGCATTGGAACTCTTAGTATGGTGTTACAACATTCAATTACCTATCCATAAATCCATAAAAAGCATATTATTATTCATCATGAGTTAAATGTGGAATCAAAAATCCACTAAAAGACAAAAACCCACTAAAAGTAAAAAAAAACTAAGGACAAAAAAGTAACATGGTAAGAATAAGCCCATAGACATATAGCGTGGGGGATGATACCCACATGATAAGTATCTTAAAATACTATATTTAAACCATATTTTCCCCTACCGACTACAAATGTGGAATTTTAATATTAATTTTAGTAAAAGAATGGTGCGAGAGGGGATTTGAACCCCGATATTGGCGCAAAAAAGTTATATGCCTCTACCAACCTTCCATGGCCTTATAAACATTATATAAGGCACAAATTTTCCTATATTTTGTAACTTTTATTAAGTTGTAAACCCAGCTTTTAGGAGAAGAGAGCAAATATAGAGTATTTTTGTAGAAGGCTATTGGGGATTGAACTAGAAATTTCTTAGAGACCGCACATAGATTTATTTGCAGACCGAAGATTTATTTTGATGAAAATAATATTGTATAAGTACATTTGCATCATTAATTGATAGGTTTGAGAGCTTTTTTGGACTCAAAGTTGTAGCCCAACAAGGGTGAACTCGTTATCAAAGTCGGTTTGCATTATTTATCTATTTTTATCATTTAGTTGTTGTTTATATTCAGTTTTAAATCTGATTTTAATTATTTAATCCAATTTTAAATTTTTTTACAAGAAATTGAGAAAAATTGATAAGTATCCAAAAACAATCAAATTGATAAGTGAAGTACTTAATACATTTTTTCAAATCAAGTTTGGTATCGTGAGCGGCTGATCAAGGATATTTAATGTTATTTTTGGAATTTGTAATTTTCCATTTTGAATGTTAACTAGGTTGAAGTCTAAGCGTAGAGAAGGATCGTTAGAATATTATAATCCCGAGATCGATTCAAAACATGCAATTCAAAGTTCAGCTATGGAATCTCCTAGGAAAGGATTTGAATTAGAAATGGCATACCGTCAAGCTTTTCTATAGATGACGAGTATGGTGGAAGAGTTATATCGAAAGGAAGCAAGAGCATTAAAGGTACATTAGATGAAGAAACTAATAGTTAGGGTAAAAGAGAAGAACCTCATAAAATCTTCCATCTCCTTCCAAACCTTCTAATGTCTTTTCCATTTAAAAGCTTGATGTTAAATTTGATTTCCAATTTATAATGGAGAGCTTAGTTCGTAGGAATTGGATCATTAAATCAAATAAATTGAAGTATACTTGCAAGGTTCACAATATTGTAGATGAGGAATCCCAAATCCAATTAACTACTGTTTGGTTGGGTGGTACAACACTCATTTGGTGGGAGAGTAAGAAATAAAAAATCTTTTGAAACAAGGTGAAGTGATTTCCTCTTGGAATGATTTTGTTTTAAGATTGAAAAAATAATTTTATCTATTGGATATATGCAACAAACTACTATGCATTGGAAAAACTTAAGGAAAACTAAGGGTTAAAGTGTACAAGATTACAATCAAGAGTTTAGAAAAGGGGCTTTGGTTTTGGGCATTCCCTTTATACTCAAGAGAATCTTTTAAAATACATTGGTGGGTTACATAGTTATTTGAGGCATACAATACTTATGTTTAACCTAAAAGTAAATGTAAATGAAAGGGTAAGGAAAAACACACTTCCACGGTTAAGAAAGAAGATGAGAAACCTATTTTTTCACATTGCAAAAAAGGACATGTGGATGCTAAGTGTTGGAAGATCCATCTAGAAGTAAATGAAAAGAGGTTTGGGAATGAGAAAGGTGATATGAATACTATTGTAGCAAAGACAACAAGATCTTTGATTTGATTTAGGAAATGATACCAAGATCACCGATATGGGCTTGTAAGGTTCATCTTCTTCCTCTTCTAGCAATAAATATCATACTTATCATGCTTATAATTTTAAATCTATGCATGCTGAAAAGAAAAGAAATGAGATTTTCCAAATAAGAGTAATTTCTATTTATAATAAAATAAATACACTTTTTGATAGTGGATCACAAGCTAATCTTATTTCTAAAGAAGTTAAAAATTTGGGACTTAAGAATAAACCACATCCTAAACCATACCCTTTGGGTTGGGTATGTGATGATGCTAAATTACAAGTCACTAAAACATGCAAACTTAGATTTGCAATTACCTCTAAGTTCATTGATGAGGTAGAATTATATGTGGTTCCACTTGATATTTGTGGTATTGTACTTAGAAGTCCTTGTTTATTTGAAAAAAACAATCTTCTATAGGGAAGAGAATAAATATTTGCTTATAAAAGAAGGGATTGAATACATTATAATATTCCATTGGGAAAAGGAAAATTATCACTTGTATCTCAGAGGACAAATGAAAAGGCTTGTCAATATAAGCAATTTTTTTGCTCGTGATTGTAAAAGCTGGGGATGATGATAAGTCTAAGGCTCTAGAAGGTTATAATCATAAACATAAGAATGAAATAGTTAAGATCATATCTAATTATGATGGTGTTTTTAGGAGCCATAAGGTTTACATCCTAAAAGGGAAATACAATATGATATTCAACCTCGTAGCAAGATGTACCTCTTCCTAACATTGACATGTATAGGCTATCTATGGTAGAGAATGAAGAAATAATAAAACAAACTTTGGAGTTGCTCAAGAACGAGGTCATTCGGCCAAACAATTCTTTATATGGTTCACTAATTTTTTTGGTGCCAAAGAAACATGGCAATTAACGGATGTGTATAGATTTCTAAGAATTGAACAAGATAACGGTGAATTTTTTTACCCTCTTCCTCATATTGATGATTTATTAGATCAATTGAATATTTTTTGTTTATTTCACTAAGTTAGACTTGAGAAGTGGTTATCACCAATTTAGGATAAGTGAAGGTGATATTTGGAAAACTGCTTTTAAAACTAAGCAAGGTTTGTTTGAGTGGCTTGTTATTCCCTTTGGGCTTTGTAATGCACTTGCAACCTTCATGTGGGTTATGAATGAAGTATTTAGGCAATTCATAGATGTTTTTTTATAGTCTACTTAGATGATATTTTGATCTTTAACAAAATTTAGGAAGATCATGTTATACACATTAAGTAAGTTTTGGATACTTTGCAAAAGGATAAATTGTATTTAAATATATCTAAATATGAATTTGGTAAATAATCTTTGGTTTATTTAGGATATGTTTTAGGGGATGGTAAATTGAAAATGTATCCCACTAAAGTTGAAGTCATAATGAAATCACCTAAGCCTAATAATGTAACTTAAGTTAGAATATTCCTTGGGGCGAGTTCAATATTAGAGGAAGTTTACATTCCTTGACAAGTACTAAATAAGACTTTTAGTGGGAAGGAAATTACAAAAAATCCTTTGATATGCTGAAGGAAAAGATAAGAACATCCCCAACGTTAGCACTACCTAATTTGTAATAGCCATTAGAGATTGAAACCAATGTAATTGATTATTCCATGGGTGTCGTTTAATACAAAAGTAAAATAATGCGTGTTACCATTCGAGAAACCTTCACAAGCGTGGTAAGGAACTATCCTAGTTATGATATAGAGTTGTATGTTTTGGTACAAAGTGTGAAAAAATGGAAGAATTATTTGATGGGAAAAGAGACTATAATCCACATGGATCACTAACCTTTACAATATCTCCAATCATAGTCAAAGCTACAACAATCAAGGCACTTTCGTTGGATTGGGTTTTGTAGTAATTTCATCTTGTGATAAGTTACAAAAAAGGTACACAAAATAAGGTTGTTAATATGTTTTCAAGACCTAATATTATTGAATTTTTCCTTTTGCATCATATTCCTTTGATGCATGAAAGTTATAAGGAACACCATGCTAGAGATGTTGATTTTAAGGATGTTTATGAAGATTTAACCCATGGTAATCGAGTGGAATAATTAGACTATCACTTACATGATGGATTACTTTATCATTTTGGTGAACATTTTATTCCACAAGATGAAAGAGTTCATTTGATTAGGGAAACACATACTTCTCTTATGTCTTGTCATTTTGGCATGGGGAAAATAGTTACACAATTACAAAGATTTTGTTATTTGCCTTGGATGTATGAAAATGTATCTAAATATGTAAAAGATTGTATTCTTTGTGCCAAAAGAAAGCCTAATAATAGGAAGTTGGGCTTGTATACCCCACTTCCCATACCAACCCATTCATGGGAAAGTTTTTTTATAGACTTTGTAGAAAGTTTTCCTATGTCAAGAAATAATCATGACTATTTGTACATGGTTGTGAATAGAGTTAGAAAAATGCGTATATTAGTGCCCTGTAAAAATATATAACAAGTGAGGAAACTACACATTTATTCTTCAACAATGTTTGGGTTAATTTTGGTTCTCCCACATATTTTTTTATCTGATTGGGATTCTCTATTCATTGGGAAGTTTTGGTTAGCTATATGGGACTTGATGGATGAAAAACGTAAGAAGAGTGCTCTCTATCATCCACAAACCGATGGGAAAACATAAGTGGTTAACTAAACATTGGTACATTTGCTTCAAGGGTATTGTCGCAAGTATCCTAAGCTCTAGTATGAACATTTATGTTATGTACAACATGCTTACAACCGTTCCATAAATTATTTTAGACAAAAGTATCCTTTTGAGACTTGTTTTGTTTATTTTCCTATGTCCCCCTTAGAATTTACTATTGGATAATAATCACTTTGGTAGATGGAAAAAATATGTAAATAAAGTAAAGACGTTCATCCAAAAGATCCAATTAGTTCATCAAGTCATCCAAGAGCAATTGGAAAAGAGCCAACCTAATTATAAGGCTAGACATGAACAACATTGGGTTGATCATCAATTTCTAGTTGGTGATCAATTTTGACTACATGTTAGACAAGAACACCTCAAATGTGAAGGTAAAAATATCAAACCAATCAGGTATGGTCCATTAAATTTTGGAAAATATTGGTAACAATGGTTTCTAGTTAGAATTACCTCCATACATGTAAATGCATTCCATTGTTAAGGTTGAAAACTTGAAACTATATGAGCCTCTTATGATTATGGATTAAGATGAGAGTGTTAAATTTCCGTCTGTTGATGATTTTACTCGTGAATATCTTAATAATTTGTAGGAAGATGTTATTCTTGACAAGAGGGTGAGGAATTTGTGAAGAGGTGATGTGGATTACCTTTATGTGGGTTTAAAAGGGATGCATCCAAGAAAAGCAAGGTGGATAGAAATTAGAAATATGAGGGAGTTGTACCCTCACTTATTGTCAAAATAAAACCAAAATTTTGGTGGTCTACAAGCTTATCAATCAAGAGAAAATCCAAGAGGATCCCCATAACCGATCCAATAAAATGCACCGTAATCATGTTGAAACTACTTTCACATCAAATATCTCATTGATAGATTTATAACACATTTTGAAGGGGGTTAAATTGACTTCATATGCAAAATTTATAGCCTACTCAAATTGAAGGAAAATAGGGGGAGAAATATGGACATTGCATAGAGATGACATCATCATGTTGGATCGGGCATGTATAAAATTCCGTGGAACATTCGAGTGAGGTCGACACATGGACCAATTGGGTGTTGACACATGACCGAGTGTAATTCAATAAATGGGTTTTGTTTGGTATCCAACTAATCCAAGGCATATCCTCCAACTACCTTGGAGCGATGGAACACTCAATGTGGTGTTACCATGTTTGAATACCTATCCACAAGGACATAAAAATTATATTATTATTCATCATGTGTTGAATATGGGATCAAAAATACACTAAAATACAAAAACCCACTAAAAGTAAAAAAACACAAAAGATAAAACAAAAGTAATGTGGTAAGGATAAGCCCATAGGCATAGAGTGTGGGGATGATACCCACGTGATAAATATCTTAAAATGTTATATTTAAACCATATTTTTCTCTACCCACTACAAATGTGGGATTTTAATATTAATTTTAGCAAAAACATGGTGCATATGGCGGATTTGAACCCTAATCTTGGAGCAAAAAGATAAGAACCTCTACCAACCTACCACATCCTTGTAAACAATACATAAGGCACAATTTTTCCTCTATTTTGTAACTTTTATTAATCTTTAAGCCCCTTTTTGGGGATAATACAAAAATTACAGAGTATTTTTTTGCAAGAGGGTTATTAGGGATTGAATCAAAGCTTTATTAGAGACATGTCGAGATTTATTTGTAGACTAAAAGTTATTTTGATGTAAATAATATTATACAAGTATATTTACATCATTACTAAATCGGTTCAAGAGATATTTCAGACTTGGAAACGTAGCCCAACAAGAATGAACTCCATTCTCAAACTTGGTTTACATTATTTCTCTATTTTTATCATTTATTTATTGTTTATATTCAGTTTTATATCCGATGTTAATTATTTTAGCCAATTTTAAAACATTTTATGAGAAATTGAGAAGAAATTAATAAGTATCTAAAAATGGTCAAATTTATAAGTGAAACACGTAATACATTTTTTCGTATCAATTAAAACCCAACATGCCATCATTTCCTTTGAGTAAAGTCTTTTCAAACAAGCTTTATGAGCCCTTGTGATGTTGTTAGGATGCATTTCATCATTGGGATGACACAATGGGAAGATGTACTTTAGATTTTTATTTGGTCAAACTCATTCAACATCGTGGTCACTATTTAAATTTTTAGTCTCATATGTTTTTATTAAGTTAATATTAGAGCAATATCCATATTGATCGCATCAATATTATGATGGTTTATTTGAATGTAACATATCAAACGTGAAATTTACCTCAAAAATGAACTATGTGGCTACATCACCACTCAACCAATACACCCCCTCATTTTCTATTTCTTTTATTTCAACCCCTACCTCAACCATGAGATTGTGATGACTCTCCCTATACATAAAATTAAAATAAATAACTTATATTAACATAAAATTAAAATAACTAGAAATGAAAATAAATTATATCAACACAAAATTAAACTTTTCTATGCAAAATTAAGATTACATACCAATTAATTCACAACATTTATACTCAGTGATGAAGAGCTATGTTATGGAGAAGTAGATCTCAATAAAGATGAAGAACTTAGATCTATCAAAGTAGACCTCTATATAGAGGATGATGTATACCTATTGGATGATGACATAATATCTACAAAATAGTAAATCACTTGTTTAAGTAATTGTAGGTTTACACAAAAATACAAAATGTGATAGTAAGAGTAAAATTAACTTTGCTACAAACCCTTATTTATAATTATGTAGTTAAATATGCCTTAATTTTATATCATGGGATTTTATAATAACGAAAAAGGATGCACCATAATTTAATATTAAATGCAAATGTGAAAATAAGAGAAAATTGTAAAGATAATTGCCAAGAATGGTGGGAGAACACCAAACTCTATCTTTGTAATTTGCAAGTATTGTTTGGTTACAATGGGTTATGCATGCAAGTCTAAATGCCTACCATTTCCTATTATCTCGTGTCTTTTTCAGGATAACACCAATTTCATACATCATGAACCCAAAGAAGTCATTTTGTATAAAAATAATCCAATAACCTTAAAATTTTAGGCACAATCTAGAAAAAGAGCTTGGAAGAACAAATTTATAATATTTAAGAAAAAATATATTCTTTAAGAAATCATGTTAAAACAATAAATTCCTCACCCTATTGTCCAAAACTTAACCCTCCAGTTTTCAATATGAATTTCAACAATATATTTTCTCTAAAAATGCAAAGTGTGATAGGAATTGAAAAATGGATTGCCACAAAACCTAATTTCTTATTATGTGATTAAAGATTCTCTAATTTTGTATTAGGGGAATTTTATAATAAGGAAAAAGGGATACGACATAATTTAATATTAAATGTAAATGGGAAATATGATTTACCTTTTTCACGATGGTGGTGTAAATGTGGCACAACTTTTGTGCCACATTTGTGTTACGTATTTGTATCATGTTTGTGTCGCAAATATAGAATCAAACTGACACAAAAATGATGTGAAATCGACACAATTCATTACATTATTTGCACTATATGTAGCATTGTTTCATGCTATAAGAACAAATCACATTGTAAATAAATGTAGCTTGTAGAATTTAAAAATTAGTATTTACTTATTTAGTGTTGTAAAATTTATTGATATAGGTGAATAATTTTGTAAGCACAAATTGTAAGGAAAATTGATTGCCTACAAAAAATAGTACCATGTTAGTAGGTACTAAGAAGGTAGTTCCACATTAATAATAATCACTCGATAGTATTCAATAAGTTGTTGGTCCATAAGTGAAGTTATTTGGTTGTAATGAACCCTTACCTAGTGCAAACAATCCGACACCAAAATGGATGAGTTCTTCATGCTAAGCCTAATAAGGAAGGTTATTTTGTGCATATAATTTGTATTGATTTCAAATACCCTAACATAAAAAAGGATAAATAGTTGTTTTCATCTATTAATAGTGGAAGTTAATCAAGTTAATAACTTGATTAATACTCTATTATATTAATAGATGTGGATCAGTGTACACCAATGGGTGAATTATCCATATATTATATTACACTTAAATATTAAAAGTTTGGAGGATATGGATAATATTGAAAAATAATATTGGATTGATGATAATTAGGGTTTGAGGTCATTGTATTCAGCCTCCACCTAGTTTTCTTTGGGTTTGACCCATCCTCGCTCCACTGCATAATCCTTGCTCAACATTCTAGTTCCAAAGACCATGGTATTGGCTTGACCTTCCATTCAATGGAAGAAAGAAGTGGTTTAGAGATTTGAAAGAATCTCTTACCGAGCTGAACAATTACACAAGTCATTCTTAATTAGATGGTAGACACAAATTCAAACTAAGATATTGTTTCAACTTCTTTAGGATGTGTTTGAGTAGTTTATGATAGATATTAACCTAGTAGACTACTTTAATGATCCACATGATGGTGAAAAAATTTGGGTCACTAACTTTTATATGTCAAGCAGAGGTGTTGATAGTCAAGGACTAGTTTCTAGTTCTTACAAGGGGAAGACTTCATGGTCTCTTCCTTTTTTTTCTCTAGGAAAATAGACTAGATTGAGAATGGAAGCATGCATTCATAGATAGCTGATACTTTTTCCTCTTATCCTTGCAACCAAAGGATAGAAGGTGTTGATAGACATAATATTGGGACTTGTGGTAAAATTGGTGATTTCACTATAGGTTCGAATGATCAATGATTTGGATGTGGAAAGTCACACGTCATATCACCTCCCTCTTGGAAAATGTTTGCAATCCTTCTTGTGAGTTTTCAGCTTTTGCTCCAAATTTTTTTTGGGCAACTAAGGGGGTGGAGGTGGTTTCTTTGATACCCAATGATGATGTGTGAAAAATTACTTAGGGTGGTGGGTGTGAGGTGGAGAACATTATGGTATTAAATGATAGATCAATTGTTTTTATCTCTCGAATATAAGGGAAGAAGGGCAATGATGGGTCGTTGGCTATGGAAATGATATGTTATGAGAAGTTAGTGAGAAAGGATCATATTTTTGTTTTAACATCTATGATATCCTGACAATATTTGTCAAAATTTAGATGATGGTAAGAATAACAATTCTCGAAGTGAAGCTCAATACTCCAAAGTGAGGAAGAATAAAAAGAGATGTTTTAAACAACATGTTTCTCTAATTAAATTATTATTATAGGAGGATATACATATGAATGAGGTGGTTTCCTTGGCATAAAAAAATCTTGTAGGTAGATTTTTTGGTCAAAGAATGGGTAAGAGGACTATTAAAGAATGGTTAGTGAGTAAGTGGGAAGTCATTATCAGTTATTCCACAACCTTTTTATTATTAGCCAAGGAATAGATGGGATTTTGTTTCCAGGATATGAATGACTTGGAAAAAATCATAAATTTTTGTTGGCAATGGGGTTCGACGCCATTACTTATCAAATATTAGACGTCCTTTTTTATGCAAGGTCCAAGAGGGTGGACTCGACACTTATTTGGGGTTAAGTTGTTTGGCCTCCCAATGGATTTATGGTCATTGGAAGTTTTTAAAGCTATTGGGAACTCATTAGGATAATTCTTGGAGGATGATATGAGCTTCATAGAATAAGAGTGTATATTTGTTGTTAAGATTCTTGTTGATATCGATATGCGAGAAGGATTGGATAGAGATTTTAATCGTAAGAAAGGTAGTCATTCTTTGGTTCAACAAGTGGACTATCAAGGTATACCATTTAAATACTTTAGATGCGATAAACATGGTCATTTGGTTGCAGAATGTGATATTCCCTTTAAGAAAAATATTTGAGCATGAAAGGAGGTAGTATTTTAGGAGGATAATATGGCTCAGGATGAGCCCCAAGACATTGATATGAAGGTGAAAGAGGGAAAGTCACAACCTAGGTAGGAAGTGAAAGTGTCTATGTTAAATGATTTTATTTTTGAGTCCTCTCAAGGTGTGAACCAAAATAATGATGAACCATGAACTAAAATTGTGCACATTGGCTCCGTGAAGGAAGGTTTTGTTGAATCATTAATAGGAAACTCATCATTGCCTCAATAAGTGATTCCTAATAGTTGTCTAAAAATTAATACAATGATGGGAGATCTATGTGAATGATTAGATGAAGTGAATAGGTATATGTCAAGTATGGGAATGAGTTTAATAAGTGGTGATGGAAATATTCCCTTGGACTCTCATATTGTCATTGATGACGTTCATAGGCATATACCTTCAACTTTGAGTAATGTATTTGAAGGGGAGACTTCTAATATTATATCGGATGTTATCACTCGGAAGGGAAGACAAAATTTCATTATCATCTAAGGACTAGAGTTGATAAAGTGGCCATTGGAGGGGAGATTGATGGGGGTTTGGGTACAAACACAAGAAGAGGAAGGAATAGGAAAGGGGAGGGGATGAAGGTATCACATCTCATTACCATAAGAGAAGGTTAGAATTGGAGTTGTGGAAGGGAAATAATTACATTTAAAAGGGGTTCTTAAAGCAAAAATAGACTTTACACATGTTAAAAATTGATTTGTCTTTCTCTAAATGTACAAGGGCTCAGGTCATCCCTTTAAAAAATTGGCCTTGAAGAGACTAGTTCAAGCACACAATCTTGATATATTAATGATTCAGAAACTATGTATCAAGGGGGAAACCTTATTTGTGAGATGGAGAAGTATTTAGGGGTTGGGGTTTTACTTGTCTTGATGCTAATAGTAGATCTTGGGGATTTATCACCGGGTGGAGATATAGGGTTTGTGTTTGTACAATCTCTTGGGATCTCGCTTTAGGTTCGCATGTACTATTTTTTTTTTTAGGAGATTCATAAAGAGATACCTATTTTAAACATATATGGCCCTTACATTAAGAGAGTGAATTACTTTGGGAGAATTATTTTGGTATGGATGCGTTGATGTAGAATAGGGTGATTATGGGGAGTGATTTAAATCTATATTTAAGAAGAGTGGCAGTATGGGGACCCCATCCACATGTTGATCCTTTAACCATTTTTAATTATAATATTTGAAGAGGTTGGGTTGAATGATGCCACTCCTATCAAATTATGTCCCACATGGAGGAATAAGAGGGTAGGTGAGGATAGGATTCCCAAAATATTGGAAAATTTCTTAATTTCTTAAAACTTATCTCTCAATCAATACAAAATCAAACAATGGGTTAAAACAGGGGTGATTCTAATCACTTTCCTTTTTTGGAGTTGAGTATGGGGGTAAAAACCTTCTAGTCCCTTTAAATTTAATTCTTATTGGTTGAAGGATGATGATTTTGTCTCTATTATTAAAGACACCTAGTTATCTTATAGTGAGTCTCTAAACTCTTATGCTGATTTACAACTTACAACTAACATAAATCAGATTAAGAAATTGGTTTCTAGCTGAGCATATGAGAAAAAGGAAAAGGATGAGGAGTTAAGTGAGGTTGAATTATAATTAGAAAAATTGATTAATAAAGATATGGTAGGTTTTGTAAATAAGGAGGACAAGGATTTGGTTTATTAATTTGAACTCAAGAAGTGGAAGCTTTTATATGTTAAAGAAGCTAAGTGGAGGTTAAATACTAGAGCCATATGGTAAGTTTGTGGGGATGAAAACCCATAATATTTTCATGAGCATGCTAATCATATGAGAAATGTCAATGTTATTTGGTGTTTGAAAAATAGGGAGGGAATTGAGGTCACTAAATTTGAAGATATTGTCAAATTAGGTATGGAACATTTTGGGGAAGTTTATAAGGAGGTGAGTTGGGTGACTATAGTTGTGGAGTTCAAAATGACTACATACTTTCCTAGTTTTGTGAATGAAATGGAGAATGATAGGTTATTGGTCGAAGTCACTAACGAGGGACTATAAGAAGTACTTCAAAGCTTTCAAAAGGATAAATTTCCAAGGCCGATGGATTACATGTTGAGTTTTATGTTGGATTTTATAAGTTGATAGAAGGATATTTTTTGAGAGTTATTGAGGATTTCATATCTCAAGGTAGAATGCTTACCACTGTAACACTACTTTCATTGAATTGATACAAAATTTGGCCAATCCAAACTCTTTTAAGGAGCATAGGCCTATATATTTATGCAATTGCATCTGAAAAATTATTGTGAAGATTTTTGCCAAGAAGATGAAGATATTGCTATCAGACACTATCTCTCAAGAAAAATTTGGCTTCTTATCTAGTTGACAAATACATGAGGCAATACACATGGCTCAAGAGGATTTACACACTATTAAATCTAAGTGTATACTAGCCATGGTAGTTAAAATTAACCTCTCAAAGGCACATGACAAAGTTAGTTAGTTGTATCTATGACTTATGTTGATCTATTTAAGTTTTTGTCTATAATTTGTTAATTGGGTGATGAATTGTATCACAACCGTATCTTTTAACATTTTGATTAATGGGGTTTCTTGTATTGGTGTGAGGGATTTCATTTGCCTCTTACTAGTTTTTTTCCCTCACACATGGTGAGCCAAATCATCTTAGGTGAGGTCATAGAGCTTTAGGTGTCATTAGGAGTTTATGACATATGACATATGTCATCATAGAATCTGCCATTTGTGTCGGTGTGCGTCTGTGTGTCATATAGGAGTTACATTAAATTTTTGGATTTTAATTCCTTTCTCCCTTATGCATGTATCATGGGTCTTGAATTTGGAGTTACACAAAGATCCTATTTGTACTTATTTTTTTATTTATGAGAATGAGCATACCTTTTTCTTGCATGTTAAATTTCTTGGTGTTTAATTGCTTTCTTACTAATTATAGCTATGTCATATTTTCGTTTGAGCGTAAATTTTTTGATGTGCATGTATTCTAGATTGATCCTCATTCTCACTCTCTCACATGGTATCATAGTTATGTTCTTTGGGAATCATGTCACTTGCCCCATTTGTTTCCTACTACTCTTGGTTTCGTGATTTTACTACTTGTGCAAATTTTTAATCTATTTTGATTTGTGCTCTACTTATATTAATCTAGTTTAATATTTGTTTTCATGGAGTTTTTTAGTATTGTGTGTTTCTGGTACATGTGCGGGGTGTATAGAAGTTTTAGGGGTTTCTTCGCTAAATTTAGTTGTCTACAACTAAACTTGGCAGAAAAATACTTTTTGGAGGTATTTTCTGGTTTTGGTGGTTTATTTTTTTAAGTTTTGCTAAGAATTGTTTTATCCTCCAAACATGTCTTCCTCCTCCTTTCTCTTCTCCTTGCCATGATCTATCCCCAGCTACCTTTTCTTATCTCTTGGAACCTTCTTTTGTTCCCCGAGCTCCCTTCCATCTCGGTGAACTCCTACCACCTCTATCTAATCTCTCGTCTTCTTCTTGAGCTCTGCCTTGGTTTCTTGTTCAACTTAGGCTCTCTAACGAGCTCAAAGAGATCCTCTTGGGTTTCCCATTCTTGTTTTTAACTCATTGTGTTGGTTTCTAACCTTATCTTGGTCATGTTTTATAGCTCACCTTGCATCTTTTCCGACCTTTCCACCTTTCCGAGTTCGAGGTTCTCCTCGCGCAGGAGCTTTGTTGCGAGGTTTTTTTGTTCAACATGTTGGTTGTGGTTACCTACTCAGCCCCGTGCTTTCTCTGTTGGGCTCGGCCTTGTTCTCGTGTTTTACCCAACTCCACCTTCATATTCATGTTTTCTTCCTTTGGACTCGATCGTATGTACTCATTCTTGTGTCTTCTCATCATCGTGCTTAGTTACTCCACCCCCGACCAATGCATCCCTACCTTTGCATGACCCTATGTCATCGATCTTATGGTCGACCTCATCATTGCCACTAAAACCATGTCCATTTAGAAACCTACATGCATCTAACCCGAGCCCTAACTCGGCTCCATAAGTCCTTCCACTGACATACCCTCGTACACTTTGTCACCGAGTCTGCTTTCCACCACCATTGTAATGCTTTCAACCAACTCTATCGACCTTCCTCCATGCCAAAACAACCACTCTCATTGATCCTCTCCATCATGCCACGTGGCATCTTTTACCCTTTCATTGACTCTTTGACCATTTAAAAAAATTCCTTTCCTTTATACTTAATTCAAGCCCATATTTGTGTTTTTAAACCTTAGGTTATATTTCTTTTATATATAGCTTAGCCTATATTAAGTTAACTATTTTTTTGTCTTAGCTTATATTTTAATTAATCCTACATTAGGGCTCTCTTTTTTTTTAAAGAAGGAAATTATTCTTAATCATGTTATATTAATCTCTTAGGGAAAACTATTTATTTTAATTATCCCTTTTAATTTTTTAATTTTCCTTTCGAAATTAAAATTAATTGGGAAAAATATAGTGAAAAACTAGTATTATTGGACGTTTCTAACCAAGTGTTTTGGAGGTGTTTTGATGTGTTTTCCGGATGCCCCTTCTTGTAATTTTTTTTTCTAACATGCCTTTTGAGAACATTGTGGAGGTTTTTAGGCCTTTTTGGGAGGTTTTCCCACATTTAAAGATCTCCTTTGACTTTTTCGAGTTCAGTCATTTTCATTGTAGTGCTCTTGTTATTGCTTATGGGCTAGTGAGCACGTCCACCACAACCTTGCGGAAAGGGAGCCCCATCTATGACATGAGATATCATTTATCACACAAGACTTAGTTTATTTTCCCTTTTTCTTGCTTTCTCATTTATTGTTCTTGTTACTCTATTGTTTCACTGCTTTCGACTAAAACTTATTGTGGCCTCCACACTTGCACAATTTTTACCCACTGTAAAGTGATTGGCTAATTATTTCACATCACATGATCACAAGCAGTCCTTATTGTAACCAACATATTGTTTATAAAGTGCCACAAATAGGGGTTAAATATTGTTATGGGGTGTTGTAATCACATGCAGACGTATTTTGATTTGAGTCCAATGTCTTGTAGCATTGTGTGTGTTCTCACCCTTTCCTTATTTTCTTGCATTTTGGACACTTTTCATTTGATTCCAACATCCATTCGAGTGTGCTTTGTCGTTCATGAATTTTCTATACTTGATTTATCTTTTTGTGGATGTATCATGGAGGATGTTCCTTCCAAAATTACACTTCATAGGACCGATACTACATCATAGCCTCCACCACTAAGGTAGGGATAACTATGCACTTTGGCATTCTAAGATAAAAAATTTTCTCATTCACGATGACCTTTATCCATATTTATATGGAAAAGTACCTTCCCACAGTCACCCAATTCATCTTGAAGATTGGATTAACACTTATAACATGATCGTTGGTCATTTGTTGACATACATTTCCAGGCCTCTCCACCATCATGTGGCACACACAAAGTGTCATCACACTATTTAGGGCATTCTTCAGTCCTTATTTGGAGACCCTTCAGATATTTCAATTGTTTCTCCTTCTTCTGATACAATTGTTTCCTCACCTACTTCATGTGATGATAGTTTTGCTAACACATATTTGCTTGTTCATATTCTTGATGATGAGGTTTTTTCTTCTAGTTCTGATGATGAGAGTATTAATGAGGATACCTCTCCTCCCTCTCCTAGTCACCCCTCTAGAGAATTTTGAACCTCCTCTTTACCCATCAGACATTAGGAATACATATTCCCAACTTCATACTTTCATTGAATTTTCCTCCGTTCCACAGTCATTGTATGAGGCTTCTTCCACTCCCCATACTTCCTATGTTGATGATTCATACCCGTCGGACATTGCTCATTTGTTTGTCGAGCAACACTTTTGGGATGAGTTTCTGGCAGACCTCAACCGTATTTTTCAAAGCCTATTTGTGTTGTAGTACAGGGAGTTTCTCTTCCTTCTGTAAATCCTTCACACATTTGTACTTCAGAGGGTTCCTTCATTTCCATTGATGGGATTTCCCCCTTTAGGACATTCATCACTTCTAGTATTTCGAATCTGTCATTTATCGACCTCTATTTTTAGATCCTCTTTTTATGGTTGTGGGGTTGTTCCTTCACTTTATATGGACATGTTTTTGATGAATGATCCATATCGATACTCTGGAAGTTCTAATTAGTGACATCATCTTCTATTCTTGAGCACCTATTTTATAGATCTATGTGATGCTTTACTTGTGGACCAAATTTAGAGATATTCATACTATTTCCTTCGGTTTCCTTCGTGGAGTGGAAGGAATTTCAATACACCATTTTTTCTCTTCTTAAGGGAATTTTTTTTTCAATGTAGATGGACCTTGTTCAATCTATAAGCGGAAGACCACATCATCGAAACTCTTCTTGGAGACTTCATAGAGTCATAGACTTCAGATTAGAATGCATACTTCTTTCTTGAACCCTTTTCTAAAGACAAGTATGCTTACTCATGCTCTCATCTTGGGTGAGCTCCACTACAACTTCATGTCATCTTGAGTCTTTCTAGTCTCCTTTTTCCTTTTCTTCTTCTAGAAATATTGTATTTTATACATGGGTACCTCATTAGGTCTTTAGTTGTCCGAGACCCATACGATGAATCTTTCTTAGGTTGTTTAGGGGAGTCTTCTATCTCTTGTAAGTGGATGTTTTTCCCATTGGGTTTTCTTCCATTACTTGATATACTTATGGTATATGGCTACCTCATCGAGGCATAAGCTTGTCAGGATGCATTTCTCTTTTTGTCTTTCCACGCCTCATCCTAAGCTATGATGAAGGGGTTGTTGGTGTGAGGGATTTCATTTGCCTCTTATTAGGTTTTTACCTCACACATGGTGAGTCATATCACCTTATGTGAGGTCATAGACACATGGAAAATTCTATCAAAAATATGTCATTCGTGTTAGTGTGTGTTAGTGCAACATAAAAGAGTTATATTCCATTTCTATATCATAACTCATTTCTCCCTTGTGGAGGTATGATGGGTCTTGCATTGGGATTTACACAAAACTTCTATTTATACTTATTTTTGATATATGAGAATGAGCAGACCTTTCCTTATATGCACAATTTATTGGTGGTTAATTATTTACTTGCTACTTAAAGATTTGTCGCATTTCTATTCTAGTGTAACTTTGTTGATGTGTGCACACTCCATATTGATCCTCATACTCACTCTCTCTCACACTTCTGATTTATTCAAACTTGGAAAGGGTATGAGGCATGATTTCCTTTGTCTCCTTTACTCTTTCTAATTGTGGAAGAAGGTTTTAGTTGGACTATAATTGAAGAAAAAGGTTTTAGTAGTTTCAAAGGTATTAGGATAGGTGAGTCCTTATACATAACTCACTTATTGTTTGTTGATGATATTATTTTTTTACTTTGTGGTGGTATGAGAAGGGATGCATGTAAGTTAAAGGAAATTATAGAGTTATATTGCTTGGCCACATGTATGAATATAAACACCGACAATTTTATTACCTGTTATTATGACATTAGTGAGTTGGATATGGAGTTCTTTACACCACTATTTCCCTTTCAGCAGGTGGATCTTCATATTAGTTTAAAGTATCTTGGTTTATACATAAATCCAAATGATTATGGTGAGAGGGATTGGCATTAGTTTATTACAAATTTTGAAAATGCTTATCAAATTGGTACTTTCAATGGATCTCCAAGGGTGGTAGAATCATGTTGGTTAAATATGTTTTAAAATCTATTATGGTGTATTGGATGTCCATATATTTCATACCAAAGGGAGTATTGGAGCAGCTTAGAAAAATTAGTTGTAGGTTCTTATGGACTATTAGTAAGGAAAATAAGGGTGTCCCCCTTGTGAGATGGGAGAGGATTGTTTTCCCTAAGGAAGAAGAGGGGTGAGGAATTAAAATCCACACTTGTTTCCTAGTGCACTGGAAGCCAAAAATGTATGGAGAATTATCATAAGAAGAGGCTTATAGTGTGATGTTATCTTACAAAAGTATATTAAACTTGCAACAATGGAGGAGTGGATTCATAATCCTAAAACATCCCATAGGAATGCCTCTATTATTTGGAAGGCTATTGTATCTGCTTTTCAAATTATTAGAAGTTGGTTCGTGTGGAAAGTGGGCGATGGGGGAAAAGTCAGGGTGGGTGAAGATCCATGGGTTGGATGTGACGAAGCTTATAGACTTCCTAATAATCTAATTGAGATAATAAGGGGAGGGGGTATTTTCTAATTATCATAGGTTGACCCAAATCTCACAACTATTTGGAGCTAGGAATGGAAATCAGTTGAGTTTTTGGGATCAAGATTATGTGAAAATGGATAAGGGTGAGTACATAAGAAGGTTGAAAATAAGCCATGTTATATTAAAGAATTGTACTGATGAGTTAATTTGGTCAAAAAATTTAAGTAGTGGATTATACACACCAAAACTGGGGTATAAGTCTTTATGTCATGTTGATAGGGAGAATGTTTAGGGTTGGTGGTGGAAAATATTATGGAAGCTAAAATTCCCTCTTAAGGGGTGTATTTTCATGTGGTTGGTACTCAATAATAATATTTTCCTTGGGATAATTTACAAAAGAGAGGACATTATGGCTCGAGTAGGTGTCCTTTATGTAAGGTTTGTGAGGAAACTGTTAACCATTTATTCCTTACATGTGCATATATCGGTCAAGTCTGGAGAGAGATCGGGGTGTTATCTGGAAAGAGAATTGTTTGGAGTGGTAATAATATAGAGGAAGCTTTTCACAGTTGGATAAGGAATCAGGATTATAAGGTGATAAAAGTTCTACCTGTCCTTGTCCTTTGGGGAGTTTGGCTTGCCAGAAATGATTGCTTTTAATGATAGGTTCATATTACCTTATCAGTCTGCTTCTCAAAGTTTAAATATCATAAAAAGTTTTTAACAACATAAAATAACTAAAGCTATAAGGAAAATTGTTGAGGAGGTTATAGAAAAATTAGGGACTTGACTATATTTTGACTTGGTGGCACAAGGAGATCCCATGTCATCTTGTGTTGGAGGAATTATATACTTTGTTGATGCTCATGTGGTGAAGTTTAAAGAAGGATTGGGTTATGGTAGAAACAATTTTGTTAAACTTATGGCTTTAAAAATATATTTGATTTTAGCAATTGAAAGAGGTGTTCATCACCCGCAGTGTTCGAGAGACTCACAATTTGCAATAGATTGTGTAAATGACATGTAGCTCATGGAAAATTTACATCTTTAGAAATGTTTAGAAGAGATATAATCTATCAAATATATTTTCTCTACTATTTTATTTTAACATATATAGAGAGAAAACAAGATTTTCAATGATCTTTCAAAGGGTGGATTATAATTAAACTTGGGGCATTAGTTGTTACTGAACACAAATATGGTCATTCTTTAGAGTTTAAACATTACCATATCTTATAGCTCCTTTTAGTTCTTGGACATGTTACATTTTGTTCTTGTAATCCTTTGGATCCACTTTGTTTTGTAGTATAAATATTTTTTTTTGCGGTATTATGTTTTCCTTATTGATGTTCGGTGTAGATGTGTATGTTTTCTTTATGCCTTTTATTGGTTCTTGAATATTATAATTTTAATGGGTGTTTTTTCTAGAATGTTTTTCAACATCTTCCAAATGTAATCTCATTCAATATTAATGGAATTATAATTCTTTTCTCTAGAAAAATATTAAATAATACATATGCATCTTAATCACATAAAAATAATGCATAGTAAATTAAATAGACCAACATTTCACATTAAGATGTACTCCATTGAAGGGAATGAAAATGAATCATTGAAATATTCCCCCTTGATGAAATCTTATTTTACACCCAAAAATTGTTGAAGTCGATCAAATTGTGACTTGGGTAACGCTGTTTTATGAAGCTATCTACAATCTGATCTATTTGGCAATACTTAAAATCAACAACCTTATCTTATACCAATTGAAAAATATAATGAATATGAATTTTAATGCCTTTTATGCATTGGTGATCCATTGGGTTACAAGATATGTGGATGATGTATGATGGAAAAAATATAGTTTCTCGTTAGGTTCTCAAATTTAGGGATCCAATCTAAGTTTGGACACACATTGTAGATAAAAAGGTGCGAAGGGAGTGATAGTTTCGTAATTATAAAGGATCGTGATTTAATAAAATTAAATCTAAGATAAGGACACTTTAGATTAGATGAAATAACAAGTAACATGCAATATCTATCAAGAGAAGAACAAAAAGAGTGACATATAGGGTTTTGTATAATGACATAACTTACCTTCATAGGCCAAAACTGATTATAGGATGATGAATGATCTATACAAGCATATTTTGGGTTGTGTAAGCTCTGATTCTGAAACTAGCATGTAAAAATTGTTAGTGGAGAATCACAGCACCCCTGAATGGCTACAACTAGATGGGTTGAGACTCTCAGTGAGATTGCACAACATGGAGCATCTCTCAAGGTGTGGGACCTTGCGAGTTGAGAGAGCTCTCTAGATTGAGGCATGATCTTATCCCTCTGTTCAGGTGTACACAAACAAATTGTAGAGGATCTATTCTAAGTCTATTCTATCTACCAAGGAGACAAGGTTAGATAGATGCAAGAAAATAAACCTAAGCTAACGAGGTGATACACCAAAGGAATGTTAGACACTCATTTTGCAATTTAACATAGACCACAGAATGTAATACAAACAACATGCACAAATGACCAAATCATAATAAGAGATTAGAGAGACAATAACGAATACATGAGAGGGTTGAGAAACATCCATAGACATATATATTATTGCTCAGGAGTCGATACAATATACTGCAGTATCCAAGAGGAAAAACTTGCATTACAACCCGAAGGAGAGGTTAGAAAAGCTCCACAAATCCTTCTGTAAACAAAATAAGAAGGGAGGGCACAAAACAGAAATGTCCAACCCTTTACAATGAGCCCCGACCCTGCCTTTATAGATTTAGCATAAAGAGAAGAAGGAGAGAGAGGTGGGAAAATTAATTCAAGGCTCAACTACTATCATCAATGCCTCCTATAAAATCCACCCCAAATATGTCATGCCTGCATCAATTACTTGTTCGGCGCCTCAAAGGAGGAGGAACGACGGATCGATCAAATCCGATCTTGGTTGTTGGGGGCAAATAGATCCTATATTAATGGCCCGAAGACATTTCTTCATTTTCTCCCCACCTAACCTCTCCAAAATTAAAGTTTTAGATCTCCATGGCATAGACGAGGCTGAGATCTTTCCAACGGTGTTAGATTTGTCATATTTTGAGCACTGAGTCAAAAGATATGCTCATTTGAAATTTGAATCGGGTCCGTACAAAATGGTGGGAACCAGCTACCAAAACGGCCCCCTTTTGAAACCAAACACATGGAGGGCTGACACATGTCTGAGGGCAGCCTTTGTATTTTGCTTTTGGAGTTGTGCCAGGACTGACATGTGGCTTCTTCCGTGGCTTGCTCAGTCTCTTCATGTTTTTAGCTAAGTCTTTTGCTTGGCTGGGTCATATATCTGACCAGGGACACATGGAGGTCTGCCGTTTGTTTGGAAACCTTCCCTTAATTTTTCTCTTGAATTAGTGCCATTTGGACACTTGGCAGAGATCTCATCTGCCTCTCCATACTTAGTCATTTTTGGGCTCGTTCTGAACTATTTCAGAGCCCGAAGACTTTAAACTTTCATTGTTCCTTTTCTTTTGAGCCTCTGGCTTCTTTGACACTATCTCCTCCTTCCCCGACCCTGCTATTCCATTTCCAAGCCCACCTATAATTTGTTTGTTGGATTTGAGGCATGAATTCGCTCGACAGATCCGTTTCTTGAATTTCTTCTTACACATGGTCGTTTGATCTTTCGCAGGCCCTACCACTCCATTGTAGAGTCCCTCTGCAACCTGTTTGTAGGATTTGAACATGATTTCTCTGGTTCCTTCTATGTGGGGTCATGGTTGATCCAATTTTTCTAGGGGAAAAATATGGATAACAAAAATATCATGGACATGAGTACCTAGGAGAAGACACGGGTGCTTGGGCTAGTTTATGTGGGACAACTCAAGAACTGACCCTCTTTGTATCACTTCGTGTCACCTTTAGCTCATTATAGGTCATGCTAGGTTGGTTTCACATCTACTCTGTCACACCTGTACATGTAAAAAAACCCTAGCTACCTACACAAAACTCAAGACTTAATGAAAATGCATATGAGAGAGTCAGATTAACCATGAAGGTCACCCTGATGTGATCTTGTTGCTGAGTATTGCATTACATTTCAGACTCCATATAGTTCTTATGGTGTGTGATTAAAATTCTGGTCCTTGATCTAAGATACCCTAGTTTTAGTAGCATAAAGAATAACAGGATACAACTAATTTTTCCCAATGCAAGAATGTGTGATATGGAATTAAGAATAGCCTCCCCCTATGTAGTGAATAATGTAGCCCAAAATGTATTCCCTTGTGGTGATCTTGTGTATGTGGTAGATATAGAAATGATAACCTAATTGCCCCTTGGAATAGTTAGTAGATTACATGCATATATGAGTTCTTTGTTTGAATTTCGACACCAAAATATTACCTAGATCAAGAAAAGAAAATAATAAAAGACCCAAATCCAAAGAAAACCGATAAAGGATAAAAACCAAAAAATAGGACAAGAGCACCCGGAAGGACGTTAACGCCTTGGCACTACTGTCCTATTTGAGCGGTATTTGTCCCGTAACAAGCAAAAAAAAACAAAATAAAAGGCGAGAACAGGTATCCATATGACTCTACCAAAAAGATGCAAATTATAGATAAAATATGTAAGCGAGAGCCAAACAAGGCAATAAAATGACTAAAGAGTTGTGAGTGGTGCCTAGTTTCTAAACTTAGACATCATACATATAACATCATACTAGAGGCGTAATGTAATAGTAATAAGTTCATTTATTAGTGACTAAATTTATCCCCCTTATGATATTTGGATGAAATTCAAATAGTATAAAAGATATAAGAAGAATGTACTTGAAGTGAGATGAAGGAGATATGGCTCGAGCGTGTCGATAGTAAGAAGCACAACGTGGAAAACTATAGATCAACATTTTGATCCATGTGGGGTGACCTTTTTTTATCATAGAGGAGATATTGGATATGAAATTTCCAAGGAGACATATAAAACTTTGAAACTTGGAGATTGAAAGAAAGATCAAGAGTGATCATTCTCAAATCAACATATAAACTTAGGATTTGAGTATCCTAGAGTTAAAATAAAGATTTGATATTCCTTTCTCTAAACTAAGGAATTAAGAGTCTTAGCGCTAGAGAAAGAGTGTTGGGAGACCAGATCTATTTTGCTTTACAACCACGAAGCTTTCTTGAAAATAGGCTCTCTTTGCTGCCGCAAACGGAAATATGAACCCATTTTATAACTTATATACTAGGTCCCAAAACCCCGTAAAGTGGTATATGAAAGGCAATGACATCTCATTGCCCCCACTTTATGATGTAAGGGTGTAACTACTTGGTAAATTGAAACAATAATACATGCTATATTGGATTGGCTCTCAAGTTAGGTCATTTGGAGTAAAAAATGATACTTGGAATGGAATTTGAAATTGCTAATATTGATTTGGAAAATAGTATTTGCTTGGACTTGATTGTTTTTTGAAATTACTTTCTAGGATTTATTTCCCCCTAGATTAGGTAATTTGAGGGAAAAATTGTCACCATTTATGAAAATGATGATTTTTTGCTACTTGGAATAGATTGAAAATTTTCATTTTGGAACATAGCCTTCGCATGATTTGAATATTTACCATTGACTTGATCTATGTCTATATTGTTATCTATCATCCACCCACCTCAACTATCTACTTTCGATCACCTCGGATCCCAAATATCCTAATCTTGCCATTCTCGCACACTAGTTGTTTAAGATTTCAGTTTTATCACATCCAACCGCCATCGACCTTGTCCTAATCTATCATATTTTCATTTATCTATTTCATGTATAACCTTTCTTGCTAATTATTAAGTGTCCAAATCCATATGCTTCTCTTATCCACCTATTCAAAAGTGCATATATGACCTTTTAGCTTCAGTTTCCATCGATTTAGCTCTACCATCATCGAACGAATCAACAATTGTCATCATCATCATCATATTCAACAATTTTCTTACAACCCTTTTATTTATATCAGATCCATACCTTCTACAACATTCTAGAATTATACCAGTCCCAAATCAACTTCATATCACCTTTTTTAGATCATCTAGTCATCGTCGATTGTGCCTAGCATTGTTAGGTTGTCATTGATCCGAGAAGGTTTGGTTCAATTTTCATAAATTTCTGTTATCGAGATCTGTCTTTCATCTTATCTAGCACTGCTCAAGTTTTTTGTTTCAGTTTAGATTTTGCCGCATCATATCACTTATCTTATTATTTATATTTTTATTAAAAAGTGGGTTGACATCCATCCTAGCAACTTTTCACTTCTTGGGATTGGTGCTTGTTAGAAAACCCACCCTCCTATCTACTAATTGTTTTCTTTATTGAGTTTCACTTTATTATGTAGGTAATCAAGCTCACTACGAAGAGGATTATTTTACGCGTATATCCATCATCATCTCATCTAGAGATAGCCTTAAACATTCTCATTATTGGATTTTCTTGTTTTCTTTGTTACCATTTCACTAATTTGAAACAAGAGCGAGAAAATCAGTTCTCTCGTGGAACCCACCCTTCTTTGCGAGTTCTTTCATTTTGTTCATTTCCATTTCCATTTTATATTTCTCTCACTAACCTTATAGGTAGGATACTTTCTTGTTTACATGTGCGGTGGGTTGATCACTTGGATCAACAACGCTCTTGCTAAAATAAAAATAAAACAAAAAGGAAAATATTGTATCTAGTTATTCTTAATTTTTCCCTATTTACTCCTTTTGTCATTATCTGAATGCTTTCATCAAATTCCACATTTTTATTTGGGACTTAAAAATAACCTCTTCATACTTTTTTGATAACATAGTTTAATTAGGAGGTTAATCCTTTGCATTCACTTCTTCCACACACATCCAAAATCACACATCAATTTACACATCTTAAACATCTCCTCCCAGGTGGAACTATTGGGATTTCATTACCCAATAGGAAAGCCACTGTGGTGTTCGGATGTGTTATAAATTTCTAACTATCACTATATTGGCTAAACGCCTAACACCCTTATCAACTGCGGTGTGTGAAGTATGGGGGCATGCCCCATATTAGAGTCCTGTATTGGTAGTCATCACAGATTTGAGCCTCATGTACCTTTGGGTATATCAAGGACGCTAGCCAAAAAAATCTAAAACCATCCATAGTTTGGACATTTCCTAGGTTCCCTTTGAGCCCATTTTCCTTTCTTTTTCACATTATTATAATAAACAAGATAATTAAAAATCATGTTGCACGACTTGTTTGAAATATTAAAAGTTAGCATGGTGTCTTGTTTTATTGTTTCATGCCCATTATCACACATTCCCAAGCAAGAAAAATGGAAGAAACCACATCATCCAAAACCATTCCTATTTCCAACACTTCTTCCCAACAAACTTTAGCCCTTTCCATTATCTCTTCAACCCCTTTAGTCACTTCTTCCTCGGTCACTCAACCTATAGTTTGCATTTCCCTCACCATGAGTCTTAAACCATTCAAACCAACACTCATATTGAAACTAACCCCTTCACATACCATCAATATATTCCCTCTGCAACCGACTACACCCCATTTTCCACTTCTATGGGAGCATTTGGAACTCCCAACATCCATCATGGATGTGTGGAGTTCCAAGAGCTCCTGATGCTAGTTTAGTGGCCCTTCATGACTATCTCATTCACAAATACACTAATCTTCCCATTGACGGACCACCCCTTCAAAATATTTATGCCTATCATTCACAACCCAAATCTACCCAAGTACTCACTTCTCAACTTGCCATTTTCTTTCCAAGAGCCATGAAGAAATTGACAATGGCCTAAGGTGAGCATATCCCCACGACTCTTCTATGATGCACCAATCTCATCAATACACTCAAATGGTGGCCCCTATTCCACCCAACTTACCTCGTATCAACACTTCTCCCATATCCTCTATCGCCATTACTTCTTATTCTATTATGGTCACTAATGCCCCTACTCAAACCAACTAAGAATCCCATTTATTTCTTCCACCACCTGAGCAACATGTGCAAAACTCGGTGCTTATTTCTACCTCCCAAGTCCATGATAACGTTATCATTTCAAAACTTTATCCTTCGAATCTACTCAAGCCTATCAACCCACATTCAAAGGTATCTTTCAACATATACTCCCCTATTAGACTTTTGCTACAACATCTCAACCATCTTACACACATTCTAACTCATCATATGCAATCACAATCCAACATCCCCATCCATTATAAACATTCACAAACATATACATGTAATTACGTCCCCATTTATAAAAACATCCCATCTCACAACCCATTCAATCACAACCCTTTAGCCATGTTCCTCTTTATCGACCACCCCCAAAAACACCACTTATCCTCAACCCTACCAATCTCATCCTCAACCCCACCAATCTCATCCTCAATCCCATCCATCCACTTCTTATAATCAATAACCACAACAATCAATTACCCATCCTCACACATATAATGACCTTATCCACACTTTGCTAACTAGAATGGCCAATCTCGAAGCCGCTACTTTTGGGGCCAAGACTATTTTCTCTTAGAAAAAAATATGTAATGAACCCATCAACGCATTAGTCCCCTGTCAAGACATACCCTCCACACTTTGAGAACTTCCAAAGTTATCCAAGTTAAATAGTAAGGACAATCCTCAAAAACACCTTTATGCCTTTAAACATGCGTGCTATCTCATCACTCACGAACAAGACCTTATGCTCCGCACCTTCCTATGTTGTTGAACAAGGCTCGCTTTGGAGTGGTATGATGACATTCCTAAACATTCCCTATTTTATTTCACCCAAATTGCACAACTCTTCTTAGAGTTCTTTTCCATCAACATTATGTGTAAATCACCATTACGAGACATGTACACCATTAAACAATTTGAGGATGATTCTATTGCAGATTTCGCCGCTAGATGACATGGCATCATCAATCATCTATATTTCTACCTTCCCTAAACTAAGCTCATTGATCTCTTTTCATGGTCATGTGCTAAGAATATCTCTTTACTCATCAGATTCAATCCTTACAAACCTTTGAAGAGGCATTTTCCATGGCTTGTAAATTGGAGATTCGTGCCCTTGAGCAAGGCCACATCAAATTGTGATCAAATAAACCAAAATCTAAATTCATCAAGCCATCCAATCAAAATAAAAAATCCAAAAATTCAGTTAACACCATCGTATTCAAGTCTTCATCCACGTCAACCTCTCATACCAAACCTCCTAAAAAATATCCTCGACCAAGTCCTAACTACAATGCCCTTGGAGAGTCCTAAAATTATATCTTTGATAAACTCATGGCTGCAAATCTCATTCCAATTCCTCCTATCTGACCCGTTGATGAATCATGACCCAAATCCATATGGTATCACAACAACCACCATTGCGAAGCATCATCAAGTTTATGTACATGACATTGAAAGGTGCCATACTTTCAAAGACCTTATCTAATGGCTCATGACCGTGGGGATATATTCAAGTGGATAAACCTAACACACCTCCCAATCAACCTCTTGATGTCTTTAAACAACCTTTCCCAAATCATTCCACAAACAATTAAACTATCCCCTACATCGTAAACACCCAATGCCCATATAATCAATACTTGGAATTAGGATCCAAAGCCACAACTTACATCCACTACCTCCACTAATTTACCAACACCTATATTCACCCTTACATATACAATCACACCTCCATGTGAAACTTCATCTACATATATTATACCTATATCCACAATGTCTATACCTATCATGTCCACACCTATCACAACACCCATCTCTACACCCATCTCCACTCCTATTTCCAAATCCTTATCTACAATTACCTCTACCACTACATCCATCCTTATACCCATCCCAAAATCTACCTCTACATCTGTATCAACCCCCATATCTACCCCTTCATCCACATCTATTGCCATACCTATCCCAACAACAACATTTGAATCCGTGTCCACACCCATATAATCCCTTAAAGCATTTAATATGTAAACACCCTCATGTATTATGATTACAAATTATGTTCCTATCTCATCCTCATAATCAACTATACCAATCACTCCCATAACATTACCTCAAGACTCATGCATCTTCAAACATGTTCTTCAAAACCAATTCCATCTTCCATTTCCACATCTATAACAAAATACATCATCTCGATTCCACCTCTAAGAATCCCTAGTCAAAATAAGCATGTATTTCTACCAAGGAAAAACCCCGCATTAAAAATAAAAAAACATTGGCATCCCCACTCAAAAATGTCTCATCCATCCACATAAGAAATTGGAGCTCCCTCCTTCGAAGCCACAAGAATCCAAATCATCTAAAAAATTTGACACCTCATCATCTATCTTGGGACCTTTCCCATCCATTTTAGGACTAGACCCTTCTTCTAAGTCCCTTGCCATTAATAAACATGAATCATGATCATCCATTCTTTCCCCTAAATCTAAACATGAATTAAAACCATCCACCTATTCTTCTAAACCTAAATCAGAACCTAAGGCTCCCACAAAACCCCATAAGAGTAAAACACCCCTCTTACCTTCATCCATCGTCTTTGAGTCTAATCCATCCCCAAACCATAAAAATATTTTTAAAAACTCCCATTGGATCCTATACAAAAATCCTCCAACATCTTATCTAAGCGTCTTTAATCACCCTTCCCTATCAAGTCCTTGGATTCATGTGGGAAAAAGCCCACGTGGTTTGAATCTAATGTCATTTGTACCTATCATCATAAACCTAGACATAATCTTGAACATTGTATGGCCCTTCAAACCCTCATCCATAATATCATAGAAGAAAATGATCTTCTCATTGAAGAAGACCATCCTCTCCCATTTACATCCAATCGCAATACTTCCATCAAATCTACAACCTATAAATCTAATTCTTAATCCAAATTTTTGTCACAATTCATCCTCCTAGAAATATCTCTTCCAAAGAAGGTCCCCCTCTCTTCATCGACACCATTCACAATGTCACCCACTCCCGAACTTATGATCCTCAATCATCTACCCAATCTAAGCCCAATGTTGTCGTCGTCACTCCATTCGATCAATCTAATCCATATAAGTGCCATGTTGGTACACCGTGATGATAAAAGCAGAGAGAAATCCATCTATTATATTAGCCGCACCCTTCACAATTATGAAACCCGCTACACCAAAGTTGAAAAGATGTGTTATGCTATTTTCTTCACTACTACCAAGATTCGTCACTATCTTCTTAATCACAAAACCTATGTCATCACTAGCTTCCATCCACTCAAAACCATGTATTCCAAACCTTATCATAACAATCGCATCACTTGATGGATCATAGTCATGACTGAATTTGACCTTGAGTTAATCTATCAAAAATATATCAAGGAATAAACCATTGCTAATCAACTCCTTGAAGCCTCTCTTCCCAATAATAATCTTCCTCATGAATAATTCCCCAAAAAATCCATCAATACCATCAATCACGAAGTCTCTCCCCTTAAGATGACACTTTTCTTAGACGAGATCTAAGTGTTTCAAAGGGGGAGGTGCTAGAGTCATCATCATTCCTCCTTGGGATACTCTTATCCCCATCATGTATAAAATCAATTTTAAGTGCACCAAAAATATGGCTGAGTAAAAATACCTCATCTTGAGTTTCTAAACAACTATCATTCTTGGTGTCTAGATTCTTGATATCTATGGAGACTTTCAACTTATCATTAATCAAACTAAAGGAATCTATCAATATAAAAATGAAGTCTTTTAAAAATACAAGAAAATCATCATCTTTCTTCTAGAGGCCTTTAATTTCTACACCATTAAATCCATCCCTTGTTCTTCTAATCATTTTGCAGACACTATGACATCTCTCACATCTCTTATCCCTTGGACAAGAGAAGAATCCAAACTCTCTGTTATTGTCCATCACATTGATCAACCATATCACACTCATGAGCTCCTTGTATCAATCATGTTGACACCAATCACTATGATGTCTGGTATTCTCAAATATTTTATTACTATCTATATCCAAAATCCCTCGACATTTCCAAAAATGGCAAGAGATCATTTATTTAATGCTCCAACCGCTATGTTATCCTTGGTGGCAACCTCTACAAATGTGGTTTTGATGGTATTTTATTACGCTGACTTAAATCCCATGAATCTTTCCACACTATCCAAGAAGTCCATGATGGTATCTATGGTGGACACTTTAGCGGTTTGGATATTGCCAAATGCATTCTTCTCTTGGGATACTACTAGACCACCCTTAATCAAGAATTTTGTGAACACATTAAAAAGTGCGTCAAATTCCAACAACATTATAATCTCATCCGTATTCCTAGCTAGGCCTTACAACCAAATCAAGATCTTTGGCCTTTCTCGTAATGGGGCCTCAACCTCATTAGCCTCTACAATATATGCTCTTCTCAGTGTCACCATTCCATCATCACCACTACTGAATAGTTCCCCAAATGGGTGGAAGCAATTCCAATCACATCTACCAAAGCCAATAAAATAGTTGACTTCATTTATCAAAGACATCATCTTTCGTTTCAAATTCCTCATAAAATCATCATAGAAAACAAAAATTCCTTCAAAAAAAAATATTAAGAAGCTTTGTGACTCCTTCAACATCAAGCTTAGCTTCTCTTCTCCTTACTATCCTCAAGCTAATGGCTAGACCAAAGCCAATAATAATACCATTCGCAACATCCTTTCCAAAACTGTTAATAAGGCGGTTTGAAATTGACATATTCACATCCCCTTTTCCCTTTGGGCCTATCAGACTAGCATCCAAACCTCTATGGGTGCTACTCACTCTCTTGTCTATGGCTCCGAAGCCCTTATTTTTCTTGAAGTCCAAATACCGTCTTTTTGCATTTCTCTACTCAAATTCATTTATGATGAGGAGTATTATCAGGAGCATCTAGCCCAACTTGAATTGTTAGAAAAATGTCATTTAATCACCCTCTAACATCATCATGTCCATCAAGAACGCATCAAGTGTGCTTATAAAAACATTTAAAAGAACACAAATTTAACATCGGTGACCTTGTTCTTACAAAAAATTAGAATGTCAGCACTCTAGAAAGGAGTCAACATGAAAAGTTTACTCCTACCAGAATTAAACCATACATTATCATGCATAAATATGGGTCTAGAGCCTATCATTTAACATCTCTTAAGGGTGAACTGGAAGCAAAACCTCTCAACACTATGTACTTGTGACCTTTCTACTGTTAACATATCTACCCATGTGATCTTAGTTATATCCTAAGATCTTATTTCCATCACCATCATTTCTGTCCCTCATTGTAATGATTTGGAATCATGTGGTCTATCGTCACTTTCTTATCAATGATCTTGAATATGGGAGCCACGAATCTACCCATAACATATTCCTTATAGACAAGTTCTTCCTTCTTGGCGAGAACCCCATAATCTACTAGAATCATGTAAAGAGTTTTTATGTTTCACTTTTACGTCTCATTTCCCTCCCCAAGTGGTCTAGTTGGCTATCCCTAGCTCTATCCTAAAAAATAAAAAATCATGGATGTTCATATCATAGATATCTTATCCAAAATAAACTGGTCCCTTGAAGGACATCTACTCATATAAGAAAATAAAATATAAACTGATCCTTGAAGGACTATTATGTATTCTTCCATCAAAGTCAAAATAATAAAAATGCAAAGCAAAAATTAAAATATGTATACCACTCCCTCGAAGGATGGCTACTCATCTATATCTTGCAGAAAAGGATTCCCACATCGATCATCCTTCTTAAAAATCTCAAAAGTAAAATCAAAAATATAAAAAACAAGCATCCCCAGAAAGCTTCCCACATTGACCAACTTTCCCATTTGTAGTAAAATTCCCACATTGATCAATTTGCACCATATAACTCAAGAACTAGGGCATAGGCCTAAGAATCCCACCTCAAGAGAACCTGTTTCTCCCTTACAAGATCCATCTTGATCCCTTTATTTTGCCTACAGGGGGTCTATAAGCACACCTTCCACTTTTCCCTCATGATCTTAAATGTGACTAACTATAATTGGTTATGTGTTAATACTTTTCATTGGTCACAAGTGCATTTCCATGCGTTGTTCACTTTTGTGTTTTACCTCTAATCTAGTTCACAAGCATCTTTTCCACGTACGCTCCTCTCTATGATTAAGTGTATTATCTTACACTTGGGTCACCTTAAAAAAGTCACACTCTTTCCAATCACACTATCATAACTTTCACATCTATATTTAATCCATCCAATACTATCTTATCTGCTTTCACTCATATCCGACCTATTTATCATATCAACTAACCTAAATCCATCATATACATCTAACATCTATACTCATCACATTAATTTCCGTCAATCATCTACATCATCAATATCTATATCATCCCATATATCTAAACATATTAATCTCTCACATAAATTTAACCTAAAACATACACATTTTTCATCCAAATCATTTTATATCTATCATCTACCACATCATTTCGCAATCAAAATCCATTAAATCATTTAATCCATGTATCATGTCACATATCTATTCTACATCAAGATCTATTCAAAATATAACTTTATCATAAAGCTCATAACAACACATATAACTAATGAGGCTAGAATATGCCCGTTAAATGTACAATAAATGATCTCATCTTACTCTCCTTTTTATTAAGTTTGACTGCATTTTGTGACTTTTGTTTGATCTGATATAAGTTAGGATGTAATTGTCCATCTTTTGTTGATTATGATTCTAACGTTTAAAATCTCTGTAATTCCTAACAAAGTGTTTTAGAAATTTAGTTTTGTAATAAAACAGGTCACAATCAGGTAGAAGAACAAATATGAAGCGGATTGCATGTTTTTGGAAGCATTGGCATCAATATAGTTTAGTTTTGAAACTGCCATACTTAGTTCCAAAACTCCACCACGTAGTTACGAGTTCTGTCACTTAGTTCTATAACTTTCGGACTTAGTTCCGGAACTCTAGTACTTAGTTTCGAATTATTAGAATTAGTTCTGGAACTCCTGCAGATAGCTCCAAAACTCTCTTGGTTAGACTTGGAATGATTTCCTTTAGTTCCAAAACTCTTCTAAAGTTTCGAACCGATAAGAATCTATTCCAAACGGCCGGTGATTTGTCAAATCAATGATCCTATCAATCAGGAGTAGATTAGAAGACTTTCAACTCTCCATACTTACAGATCTAGGATAATTATCACACAACTGTATGACCAACCATGTTCCAATTCAACATCTATTCTAGGCACGATTCAGTTCCATCATATTAGTGGAACAATTACGGCCATAAATGCACCCCTAGAAGAAGTATATATATACAGACTGTAGATATATAGATAGAGGAATATAGATATAGAACATGAAACATATATAGATTGATACACACAGATACAACATGTTTTTGTAATATAGATCATTTTATCAATAAAATAACCATTTCTGTTTTGAGAGAAAATTAAGTTGTCTAATCCTATTTCAAGGCGGAGCAAGGGCCCACTCCTCCAAGAACCAAGATCCTCATTTTTGTTGGTATTTATATTTTTATAGAAAATAGTTTAGATATGTTAATTCTGTATCACTTTCAATTCCTTAAGTTGAAATCATTGTAGACTTGTCCTGCGCAGTGTTCTAGATTAAGTTCGTATTTCTTTGCAATCATTTTCCAAGCATTCTCAATTATGTGTTTATTTCTATAATGTTTGTTTATTTCAACAATTCATTTATGCAAAGTGTGTTTACTTCCAAGGAAAGTGTGTTTATTTCTAGCAATTCATTTATGTAAATTGTGTTTACTTCCAAAAAGTTTTCATAGTTTTATTCCAATAAGGTTTTTAATCAAGAAGTCCTTAAGACATTGAAAAGATCCCCCAGAAAATACAAAATACCTACAATCAATTACTAGATCGCTAATATTCTTCTTGTTGCATATAGCTTTAGACACACCCCTGGTTTGAATATGGAGATCTTGGAAGCCTTGTTATTTTTGTCTCTATAGGGAATAAAGATATACATAACGTTTTGGTTGATTTGGGAGAAACTATAAATGTAATGACAGTGGACACTCTAAAAACATTACCATTAACAGGTATACAACCTACTAACACCATATTGCGATGATGGCATACCGGTTTGTAGCAAAACCGAAGGAGTTATTGAAGATGTGGTGGTTATGGTGGAGTCATGGGAATATCCAATTGACTTCCTTATATTGCATCCAAAAGGTGAAACATTGTGTTATCCCATTATTTTGGCAGGACCATGATTAGCTATAGTTCTTTGCCTTAATTGATTACAGGTCAGGTGATATGACTATCTCAAATGGTAAGAATTCTAAGAAAATTTCATTATATCCCTTTTCACGAAATTTTTATGATAATCAAGAGCAATTATGGGTTGATTATCCCGATATTAATGAGAAAACTATCTTCGTTGGCCATGATCACATTGCAGGATCACGTATGAGAAATAGAAGATATGATTAACTCATTATTGAATGCACACAAATTGTCCTTGGAGCCATCGGGAATAGTTCTCGGAACCTACAAAATTAGTTCGGAACCTACAGAATCTATTCCGAACCATCACAGTTAGTTCCGAGAACCATCACAGTTAGTTCCGGAACCATCACAATTAGTTCTGGAACCACACCAACAACAATTCCTATAAATGAAGATAATTTCACTCTAGAGGAATGAGATTTATCTTGGGGAGAGGAATAATCTGTAGCTTTAGCTTCACATATATCAGGAGATGATGAAGAATTTCTGGAAAGCAACAGTGATGAAGAGTTCAACCTACAACAAGATAAGTATCATAATTCTTCTTATTGTCCTTTGTCTAGCATTCTGTCTCAAGGAACTTTTGGAGATGTTGCTACATATCATATGTTGTTTCCACATGCATGTCCACTAAATAATTTAATGGAACCCTTTCAACAAATCAGTTCATCATACACTGGAACCAAACATGTTGAGATTCAATTGGGTAAAATTTTGAATATTAATAGCTTGGTTAAAGAACGATGAAGAAGCTAAACTGTTTGATGTTCTGAAAGATCATACTAAAGATTTTGCTTGGAATTACAAAGATATGAAAGGAATCCACACAAGTATATGTAATCATCACATCTATACTTGAAAAATTAGACCACTTAGGTAACCTCAGAGAAGGATTAATCCAACCTTAAGGGATATAGTCAAACAAGAAATTGAAAAACTATTACAAGTAGGTTTTATCTACCCTATCTTAGATAGCCAGTGGGTGTCTCCTCTTGTAATTGTCCCTAAAAAGAATAGAAAATGGAGAATTTGTGTTGACTATAGGGAACTAAAAAAGCCACACTGAGAGATTATTTTCCCTTACCATTCATAGATCAAGTCTTAGACAACCTTTCAGGTAAACAATACTTTTCCTTCTTGGATGGCTTTAGTGGATATAATCAAATCAGAGTTGCTATGAAGATCAAGATAAAACTACATTTACATGTCCATGGGGTACCTTTTCCTATAGGGTATTACCATTTGGACTATGTAATGCTCCAACAACCTTTCAAAGAGTTGTATTAGTAATTTTTGCAGACCTAACAAATGACTGTGTAGAGGTATACATGGATGACTTTATTGTGCATGGAGATACATTTGATGATGCCTTGAAAAATTTGGACATAGTATTGACAAGATGTGAGCAATACCACTTGTCTCTTAGCCATGAAATTGTTTTGATGATGGTTGATAAAGGGATTGTATTAGGACACCATATTTCAAAAAGAGGAATTCAGGTTGATAAAAAAAAATCAAAATTATTTCAGACTTACCTATTCCTTAGACCCCCATTGATATCAAGTCATTTTTAGGACATGCTGGGTACTATAGATGCTTTATCAAGGATTTTAGTAAAATTTCTGCCCCCATGTTTAATTTTCTTACCAAGGACTATGAATTTATTTGGGATGAAAAGTGTCAACATGATTTTGAAGAAATTAAAGAGAAATTAATAATTTCCCCAATATTGAGAGGACCTAATTGGGAGAAACCTTTTCATATCCAAACAGATGCCTCAAATAATTCCATTGGTGTAGTTTTGGGACAGAAAGATGAAGAAGGGAAAATGTATGCTATCTATTACCTTAGCAAAAATCTTACTCCCACTGAAAGAAATTACACCACCACTAAAAAGAATTTCTTGTTGTGATCTATGTAATTAATAAGTTTAGACATTACATTATAGGGTACCAAATATTTATACATAGAGATCACTCAGTAATTAAATATTTAATGAACAAACCAATGGTTGGAGGTAGAATAATTAGATAGTTATTTCTTTTACAAGAATTTGATATTACCATTGTGGACAATTTGGGTAAATCTAATGTGGTAGCCGATTTCTTGTCAAGACTAACCACTACAGGGGAGCAAGATCCAGTCAAGGACAACTTTCTAGATGAAAAATTGTTTGTTATTTTAGCTAATACACCATGGTTTTATGATATGGAAAATATCTTGCAATAGGGAAGTTTCCTCCTTCTTTCACCAAGAAACAAATAAAGAAGTTAATCAAAACCAATGCACAATTCAAATGGTTAAATGGAATGCTATTTAAATGTGGTCCTGATTTGGTTTTACGCAGGTGTGTAAGAGAAAATGAAATCTTTGACATCCTCCGGGCATGTCATGATGAACCAAGTGGAGGACACTATTCAGTGAAAATAACATCTCACAAGATACTTGGCACTAGTTATTATTGGCCATCTCTGTACAAAGATGTGAAGAAATATATCAAGCGGTGTGATCCTTGTCAAAGGATGGGACAACCAACCTTTACCAATGAAATGCCTCTACAACCTCAAGTAGTGATTGAACCATTTGAGAGATGGGGGTTGGATTTTTTTGGTCCCTTTAGTTCTTCTTCACAAGGAAGAAACATATTCTTGTGTGTACTTGATTATGTGAAAAAGTGGGCAGAAGTGCAGCTTTAACAAATGCCACTGAAGAAGTAGTTGTTGATTTCCTTTGGCACAAAATTATGGTAAAGTTTGGAGCACCAAGGAGCATAGTTTTAGACCAAGGACCACAATTTATGTCTAATATGATCCAGGATTTCATAATGTATTATCATATCAATAATAGGAAGTCATCTCCCTATCACCCACAATCAAATGGACAAGCTGAAGTAACGAACAGAGAATTGGAAAACATCCTTACCAAAACAGTTAAAGTAGGAAGAAGAGATTGGGTAAAGAGACTACCTGAAGCTATCTGGGCTTACAATACAACTTGGAAAACTACAACAGGGTTTTCACCATATGAGTTAGTCTATGAGAAAAATCCCTTGCTGCCTGTTGAGTTTGAACTACAGACATCGAGGACAATAGTTAAGGTGGGTATTAACTTGGATGCAACTCAAAAGGAGAGAATCCTTCAACTCAATGAGTTGGATGAATTGAGGATGGAAGCACTTCAGCAGATAAAGATAATCCAAGATCAAAGGAAGCAATGACATGATACACATATCAAGAAAAGACAATTCAAAGTAGGAGATTGGGCATTGTTGTTTGATTCTAAGTACCAATAATTCAAAGGCAAATTGAGAACCAGATGGTTGGGACCCTATCAAATTGAGAAAATATTTGACAATGGTTCTATTCAGTTACTTCCCATTGATGGCAATAGAAGAACACTTTTGGTCAATGGTCATAGGCTAAAGCTTTATAGGAAGCCTCCTACTAAGGATGAATTCTTGAGGTAGATTGAAGCAGATAAAGAATTTGATCATATGGAAGAACCCAGTTCTTCCAAAATGATCAAATAATCAGATGGATAGATCCAAAATAAAGGGAAGAGAATGAAAACTAGTAAATGGCATTCTCTTCCCCCAAAAAAAGAAGAAAAAAAAAAAAAAAAAAAAGGGAAGAGAGTGAAAACTAGTAAATGGCATTCTCTTCCCAATTTTTTTCTCTCAGAGATCAATTGAAAACCAGCAATGGTGGTTGATCTTCTCAAATAAATGGCTAATTCAAAATAAAAAAATTTCTTTGGAATTCCAACTGTTTTTCTAACCTGTTTTCCTTTGTTTCACTTTTTAGGAATGATGAGTCATCATGATGGAGGGATTACATCATCAAGGATGGTAATTATGTCTTTAACTTATTAAAGGTTAGATTAAAAGTTCACATGTGTGATTAGATTTGATTTAAAATTTGATATGATGAGTCATCTATTGTACATCATGATTAAAAGTGAGTAATCATGAGAAAGATATTGATGGAATAAATTGGCGGCATAGTTATAATGAGTTATCATTAGTGTGGAATCAACAAAGTGAAAACTAGTTGTAGAGAAATTTCAAGGAAGAAGCAACGAATTAGGTTTGCATTCCGTAGCTACAACACAGAAGTTTTGCAACTAAGAACATAATTCCACAAACTAAATTAAGTCGAGTTCCACATCCAAGCGAAGGGTTCTTCAGCCAACCCGCACAAGATAAAAGGAGAACGAATTTGAATCACCTCTGTATCATGGGGATTAAAAATAAGTTGGAACCAGAGGATGATACCCAACTCATTGCAGATGAAGAAGTGACAACTATCTTTCAACAAGAAAGATGGCTGGAATTTCTGAGGAAGTTCCCCAAGTATAATGATGAATTGGTAAGAGAATTCGTTATAAATTTAGAGAAATCTAGGACAAAGGTTAGAAAAATTTCATTCCTTTTTCTGTGAATACAATAAGTAATGTATCTGGAGTGCCAATTGTGTATGTCCCAAACCCTGTCAGAGGGACATTAAAAGACCTAGTTGAAACCCTGCTAAAAAAGGGGGAAGTTGAACCCCAATATATTTACAACACGAATAAAATCATAAAAGGGGTCAGAAGGGCCAACTTGCCCAAACCCTTTGACAGAGTGGAATTTTGGATAGTCAAGTATTTAACCTGTGATGGTCAATTCGGGTCGGTAGGAAGAGAAGTTATGAAGATCCTCATATACCTTAGATATGGAGCTACAAAACTAGAATATATAGTAAACCTTCCAGGGTTTCTTTTTGACTCCATCCATACAATGGCCTAGAGGTATTCTTGGGGTGTGGGAACAATCAGACATCATGGGTTAGTGCATTTAGTGTGCCAACACCATTTCCTTTCAAAGAAAAATGGAGAAGAAATGTGGGAGAAATTTATTAGCAAGTTTAAGCAGAGACCTGATATTCTCGGAGAGTAATAACAACTCCTGCTCCTGCAATTAATTTGGAAATTGATGCCACTACAAAAGAAAAGAAAAAACTAGGTGGAGAGGAAATACCAAAAATAAGAAGATATGGAAGAAGGACTAAAATTGCAGAACCTACTGTGCCTTCTAAAGAAATTCCTTCCTTTGCAGTAGCTACAAGAGAGCTAATATCTATCTCGACGATAGTGACAGTTCACCTAGGAAAGAGCAAGAGGTGAAAATTAGAAGAAGCTCTAGGAGGAGACCCATTTCTATACATTTTGAGGCTCCTCAAAGAAGGAGAATTCATAAAAGGTCTAGAGAAATTCTAGAGGAGATGGAAGATCAAGAAGGGATGGAAAAGGAAGCTGCTTTGATATTTTGGGTAGCATGGCCATGACTCCTCCTAGACCAAGCCAAACAGAGATAGAAAAAGAAGATGAGATATTTGAGGAACAAGTTTTCCAAGAGATGGGTGAATCAACAGCACCATCACATGAAGAAGATGAATTGGCATCTTGGAACGGAAATGGAAATCCCCTATGGTAGAAGAAGAATGCTTAACCCCCAAGGAAATTTCAGAGAAAGAAGAGAAACAACAAGTTAAACAGGATTTGTTTTTGTCTAGAGCAGAACTCATTATTAGAGAAAAGGATGAGGAGTTGAATTTTCTCAAACTTAAATTGGAACAGAGAGAAATGGTTATTGGGGAATTAAAAACTCGGAACTGATAAGACTGAGGAATTGGCAAGAGTTAAATAATAGATAATGGAGAAAGAGGGGGAATGCCAAAATTCCAAAAAACAAACTGCTTTGTCAACAGTCTCTACACAAACTAAATTAACTTATTGGCCACTTAGACAACTATGGGATGATACTTGCAGAGAACTCAGTGAAGCCAAGACATCCAATGAGGAATTGAAAAGCAAGATAGAAGAAGAGAAGAAAGCAAGAAAATAATGGGAAGAAAAGTTTTACAAAGAAGAAAATGAAAAATTTAAATATCTTGTGAAAATACAAATGGTTTGCATGATGAGTGAGAAATTGCTTGCATGCAGGAGACCTTCTCTTGCATATAGTGTGTTTTTGGAGGAACAATTCATTCGTTGGAAGTTGTCAAGGATAACATGTGGCATTCCACATGAAATAAAATATGAAGCTGATTTCACAGTAGCCTATTCCTTAGCCAATGTAGAGTAGAAAAATCTTCTTTACGAATTCTATCTCTCGTAATTTCATGCTAGAAAAGAACTCAGGTTTTATGATCAATTTGTATGTAGGGGAGAGCCAACTTAATGCATTTGTTTTTGTTCTTCAAAATCAGATTGCATGGAAGGAAGGGAGTCAGAGCATCTATTAGAGGCTAGTTCATCTGGTCTCTGTATGAGGATTCATTATGATAAACCATCCACCTTTGCCACATTTTCAGATCCCATGCATTTGATAAAAGGTTCAAGGAACCTTATCTTGCCAATTTGCAAAGAAGTATTAATGCCTTCACCTCTTATGAAGAGGAAAATTTTGAAGATATTTATGAGGCATGTTTGAAAAGATGGGAATTTCTCACGGTGGCATTGAGAAGAAGGGAAGTAATATCTCCCACAAACTTAATCTAGAGTTTACATAGAGAAAAAGCCTTATGTACGCTAATTCCTCAGATCAATGAAAAGCATAGAGGCATATGGATGGGAATGAGAACAAGACCTCCACTCCTTCTCACCCCCATGTCACCATGGTAGAATAGAGAACCACAAGATCCCACTAAATTTGAGGCATGGCTAAAGAAAGTAGAAGCAGGAGCAGGGTATAGTACCTCTGAATTAAAGCATTGGGATATTCAGTTCCAGCCATTTGATCTAAGCAATCAAATGGAATGTAGAATATATAACCCCAAATTTGAAGAGTAAAGTTTGTAAAGGGACTTACAAACAAGTAAGTATGGGGGAAATGATGAGGCTAGAATATGCCCATTAAATGTACAATAAATGATCTCATCTTACTCTCCTTTTTATTAAGTTTGACTGCATTTTGTGACTTTTGTTTGATTTGATATAAGTTAGGATGTAATTGTCCATCTTTTGTTGATTATGATTCTAATGTTTAAAAGCTCTGTAATTCCTAACAAAGTGTTTTAGAAATTTAGTTTTGTAATAAAACAGGTCACAATCAGGGAAGAACAAATATGAAGTGGATTGCATGTTTTTGGAAGCATTGACATCAATACGGTTTAGTTTCGGAACTGCCATACTTAGTTTCGAACTCCACCATGCAGTTATGAGTTTTGTCACTTATTTCCAGAACTTTTGGAATTAGTTCTGGAAATCTAGTACTTAGTTCCTAATTCTAGTACTTAGTTTCGGAATTATTGGAATTAGTTCTAGAACTCCTGTAAATAGCTCTAGAACTCTCTCGAGTTAGACCTGAAATGATTTCCTTTAGTTCCAAAACTCTTCTAAAATTCTAGAACTGATAAGAATCTATTCTAAATAGGTGGTGAATTGTCAAATCAATGATCCTATCAATCAGGAGTAGATTAGAAGACTTCTGACTCTCCATACTTGTAGATCTAGGATAATTATCACATAGCTGTATGACCAGCCATGTTCAAATTTAACATCTATTCTAGGCACGATCCTGTTCCATTTTATTAGTGGAATAGTTACAGCCATAAATGCACCCCTGGAAGAAGTATATATATACATACCTGCAGATATATAGATAGAGGAATATAGATATAGAACAGGAAACATATATAGATTGATACACATAGATCCAACACATTTTTGTAATGCAGAACGTTTTATCAATAAAATAGCCATTTTTGTTTTAAGAGAAAATTAAGTTGTCCAATCCTATTTCAAGGTGGAGCAAGGGCCCACTCCTCCAAGAACCAGGATCCTCATTTTTGTTGTTATTTATATTTTTAGAGAAAATAGTTTAGATCTCATTAATTTCGTATCACTTTCATTTCCTTAAGTTGGAATCTATTGTAGAATTGTCCCTACTGGGTGTTTTAGATTAAGTTCTTATTTCTTTGCAATCATTTTCCAAGCATTCTCAATTGTGTGTTTATTTCTGTAATGTTTGTTTATTTCAGCAATTCATTTCTGCAAAGTGTGTTTACTTCCAAGGAAAGTGTGTTTATTTCCAGCAATTCATTTCTGTAAAGTGTGTTTAATTCCAATAGGTTTTAATAGTTTGATTCCAATAAGGTTTTTAATCAATAAGTCCTTAAGACATTGAAAATATCCCCTAAAAAATATAAAATACCTACAATCAATTACTAGATTGCTAATATTATTCTTGTTGTATATAGCTTTAGACACACCCTTGGTTTGAATATGACATCAACATAGAGTTGATTAAATGAAGGGAATAACGAAACCCATCAATAACCCATGAAAAAAATCACCATATATATATCATAAAAACTGTCTATACATTCGTGATAGGACTATAATGGGGTCTATCTCAAAATTTGTGTATTACTATCAAAAATCAATATACAACCTGATCCATAGGGATCCAAAATGACTCTACTTCATCAAATTAGTCAACACGAAGAAGGAAAAATAAATATACGGAGGTTCTTTCTTTATAGTAACAGGACCACCGCTCTATATATATATATATATACGGAGGTTCTGTCTTTATAAGAACAACACCCATCAATAACCCATGACAAAATTCACCATATATATATCATAAAAAACTATCTATACATCCATGATAGGACTTTAATGGGGTCTATCTCAAAATTTGTGCATCACTATCAAAAATCAATATACAATCCAATCCATAGGGATCCAAAATGACTCTACTTCATTAGATCAGTCAACATGAAGAAGGAAAAATAAATATATGGAGGTTCTATCTTTATAGTAACAGGATCGCCACTTTGTGTAGACCGGAGGTTACTGTAACTTCGCCTGAACTGGGTGGTGGTCTTGGGACCACTGGTCTCGTAATGGGTGGCGGTCCCGCTCTTTCAGACAGAAAACAAAAATATGAAATGAACGGCCACAAAATTTGGAAGGTTGTCTATGTCTCTTCTCCTCCTTGACCTTTCCCATTCTCTAGTGCACGGGAGGACATGAGAAAGGATATAAATAGATGTTTGTAGAAGAGAATAAGATCATCGAAGCAAGAAAGCAAGTGAGCAAGAAGTTCTTAGTGCTATAATTGTGTTTTGTAGAAGAAAGGAGTGTTGAGACAAAGCAAGTAAGTAATCGGGAGGAAGTGTGAGATATTATCTACTTCTCTCTCATAATTATTGTAATTTATGTACTTATTTGTTTTTAATTTTCCAATAAAAGTGGGAAGAAAGAGCAATTTCCCTCCCCGATCGGTTTTTCCTCCTTTGGAGGTTTCGGGATAAAAATTGTTGGTGTTTATGAGTTTATATTCTTTCCTTTCCTATAATTGTGGATTCTAAGCATAAGCAAGATTCATTCACTATCTATCTTTGTCATTTTCTAATAGAAAGTAGAACAATAACGTTAATTTGTGATTCTGTGGATAATTCCAAAGTTGAAGAGTTTACAGATCACAATCGTTCACCCACTACCGAGTAAACTATAAATCAAATGCCCCGAGATCGAAGCCTTGCCCCCTGGTGTAGGTGCATGTACATCTCCCACCATCCACTCCGTCTTCTAGACCTGAATCCCACCTCCACTATGCCCCACTAGCCATGCTCTCGGATGCTTTGTGGTCGTGTTGATATCCTAGGTCTCCTCTTTCCTATCGATAGGCTACATATTGTGGCACATCGGGTAGCTTTGAATGTAATGATGTGCTCATAGTAGCACACCTCCTCACTAAGTTCCTTTTCTTGCTCTAAGGATACAATACTAGGAAGATCCATCTGGATAGCTCTGTGTGAAGCCTAATGTGCCTCACTCCCTAATGCCTCTGCTACATATTTGAGGTCTCCATATCTATCCCTATAGGCCTCCAAGTGCATGCATTATCTATCCTACTATTGTATGACCCGGTCTCTCTCTTGAGTGCAACCTCGTCACCTCCCGATGCACAACATCCATCTCCTATAAGGTGGTATCTATTTGTACCCAGTGGACTACCTCAACCGTAGCCCATCCATCTCCACCTTCCTATCCTCTGTGAACCGCCACCTCCTCCCCTCGCCGACACTACCTTCTCCTCCTCCCCATCTCCCACCTATGCTCTCTTCTCCACCGCTTGAGTCGACCACACCTTTTCTATCCACTCTAAAAATCCCTCTCTAACTCCTATGTCATCATTGCTATCCCATGGGTCTCCTACCTTCGCTAATGGATCCGCCACCACCGGCCCAAGTAAATCCCTCTCGATATTCTCTCATCGGTATCTAATTGTTGCCCGAGAACTATCTATACCAATTTGAATTACCACATCACTCGTGGAAACCGAACTACCTCCACCATCTCCAATCTCCTCGACCCTACTCTCACCTAACCCTCCTCATGCTAAATAGCTAGATGTTCGTGGCCCGGTTAGGAACCTCACTGCTTGGCCTAAGTATCACCTCCTCGACATCTAATCTCCCTAACCTCTCCCTATACCACTCCTCCCTATGCTCTGCTGTTGCTGGGCCTCAAAATATTGGTTAACTGCGCCAAAGAGTGTGTGAGCGCGTGGGACTAATAGGAAGAAGGGAGTGTGGGAGAAGCACACAAGAAAAGGGTTTAGGAGAAACTAGGGCGCATGCGCAAGGAAATACATAGGGTCTAAGGACTTAGCCATATTTAGTGTTCTGGAGACACTTGAGGAAAAACGTGACCCAACTAGGCATGCCGAGTTGATAAGGTGCTAGCCTGGAGACTTGGTGGTCAAGGATAGAATATTCCACACATAGGATATTCTTAGGAAGACATCATTGCAGAAAGTGGAGAGATCAGAGAAAAATAAACATGCACCATTGGAGGACCACATGGACACTTGGAATCCGATCTACTCGTGAGAAAAGGCATGGCGGTGGGTGTGGATGCTATAAAGAGAGATTCTTAGAAGCAAAGAAGACACAATGAGGAAGACATAGAGGGAAGACATATAACATGCTGAAAGCAAAGCTCTACAGAAAATATTAGGAGGCCTTAGGAGTTAGGGTTCTCGTTAGAGGACTGTAGGAATGTTATCATGTTTAAGGGATGGGTCTATAAAATTCTTGTAATAGAGAAAGCATAACTAGGACCTTTGATATATGGGTTAGATACCTATTTTGATACATTTGGTCTGATATAACCTTTTTGAAAGTAACGTGTTTGATAAGACTATGATCAGTATAAATATAGGGATCTGTTTTGAATATTTGGTTCAGGGGTGCGAATCCCAGTGTTACTTCCTTATATTTTATGATAGATATGCTCTTTGTATTTCATGACATGACATTTCTCTTGTTATTAAATGCTTGAATATAAGGATATGATAGCTCATGTTGTGATTTTACATGGATATTCACTTCTTGGCAACTAATCCTATAACAATGGTAAGATATTCTCACAATTCTCACATAAAGGAGGGGCTCGGAAGTCGTGCATTCCTTGGGTGAGTTCCCAAAGACCCTGTTGGGTGATAGGCTGATGTGCATGGGGTTAGAAGTTAGCAGATGGGTAAAAATGACTACATCTTGGTTCCATTGTCTGGGACCTCTTTTTGAAGTTGTGAGAATGATACATGATGACAGAGCGCTTGACCTTGGACAATGTTGAAGCATGGTTTAAGAGCATGGAGGATGAGTTTTCTCAGATATTTAGTACTGGACTTGAGTTTGATGCACACAAATGGGTAGAAAAACATATGTATCATGAGCTATATGAGACCTTATTTTTTCGCTTTCTAGTAGAGTTATATGAATAAATTTCAACATATACATCTAGAGCAAGCTGGTACTATAGATATCATGTGTGGACCCAAGATGAATATTAGAGGTTATAGAATGCTGATATGACTTGGAAACATGTTGTTGATCATTGGTGGAAAAGAGTGCTAACCAGTTATACCCTGGAATATGTTATTTCTACGTATTCTTGTCCTGAGGTTGCTGAGTTTGAGTTCTTAAGGGAGCCTAGAGGATCATTTCTGCGTGCTATCCCTTTAGCTATGAAGATCCTGATTGTTACCCTAAGTTTGGAAGCATTTCCTATGGCCAACTAAATATTCTCCGAGCATTGGACAAGGAAGCTAGGGTGGAGGAAGATGGCAGACATTGCGGCTGAAAAAGAGAGAGAGGAAAGACGACTCAAGTATAGTGAAGCATGTGAAAGGGAATTGGCTAGACAATGCAAGGTTGCTAGAGTGATAGATTGATGGAGGCAAATGTTGTGGGAAGGAATTGAGGTTCACACTAAGAACATGGAGCATGAGTAGACTGTGCTACCCCATCTCGGTAAGCGTAGAAGAGAGATCCCTTAAACTTCTGATGATATTTCCTTACTTGGAGAAAGGAGAGCTGTTGGCGCGCATCTAAATCCGCCTAGTGACCAACCCCTAGAACTTAGTCTTCCAAATCAAGAGATAAGTATTGCTAACCTAGTTGGTATTGGTGGGAGTGACCGATCTGTACCTAGGAGATGTAATTTATCATTTAGTACATCTATGGATACACAATCAATTCTTGTGTTTGGAGGAATATTGTCTGGAATGACATTTGGGCAAGGTAATGGGTACATAAGGTTTGGGTATCGCATCTGGAAGTGGTGAGGGAACACATCTAGTAGCGGTGAAATATCACAAACTATTAGCATGTAGTTCAATGGAATGTTGAGAATACTAGGCACGAACAATTTAGGCCCTTTACCTACTACAGAGGTGAATCTAGTGGTATAAGAGCCGGAGGACCTGGTGGGACAAGAGGGACATGACCCGGTAGATCTAGTTGATCCGGTGGTGGAGGTAACACATGAGGAAATCAATGTCCCGGATCGGGTAGACAAGGGCCTCAACCACCTCAACAAGTATTTTTCGAGATGTCTTTACACCTACTAGACTACAAAGGTGTTGAGGATGTTGTAGAGCATGTACACAAGTGTGAACTACTATGGCACATGAAGGGGATCACTACTCTGGAGTAGAAGGCAAGTCAGTTTATAATGACGTTGCAAGGATGTGCACATATTTGGTACCAAAAGTATGACCCCCATCAGATAGTGGTAGATTACACCGCATTACATAATGCTTTCTTGGCTGAATTTCATATCCCTAAGTTTGAACAAAAGAGCATCAACATGCTGAAGGAAATTCAACAAGGTATGGCAGAGAGTGTGCAAGAGTATGATTCTCATTTCAAAACTCTCTTATCAAAACTATCTTATGATATTCACCCCTCTCAACATGCTCAATGGTTTGTTGGGGGATTGATAACACCTTGTTTAGGAGAGCACTTTCACACAAGAATTTCATAGACCCATGCGAGGCCTTAGAGGTTGCCCTACATGCTGAGGCTATTGGAAGCATGGATACCAATGTTAGCCCCTTCCTTGAGGCTCATATTTTTGTAATGGAGAATCAACTAGAGAAGCTATCTGTGAACTCGACGCATGAGACTCCAAGTGGTCTATGGTATATAGATTATGAGGTAGAGGGGCATACAAAGGAAAATTGTCCCTGGAGATCGGTATACGCCATGACGGTGGACTGTGAAATTTTCCACAAAGATCATGATGCAAGTAGATGTCCACTATTGCAGTGTGTGATCCATAAGAATGTGTCTTGCTATTCCAAAATTTGCACCTCTACTACTCACGACATCATGGATTGTAGATTGATTGACCAGATACATGATGCCATTGATATTGGTGTGTGAAAAACCAACCTCACAAAAAATTCCAAGGACGATGGTCATCACTATGAAGGGTGCGCAGATGAAGGGGCGCATGGAAGAGGTTTTCGAGGAGGATTTTGTGGTCGTGGTAACCATGGAGGAGGAAGAAGTGAGTTCTCACATGGAACTTGTTACAATTGTGGGTCTACGGAGCACTATAAGCATGAATTCCCAGACCTGTTACAATGCTCTTGGTGTGGAAAAAACATAATTATGTGGAGTGTCCAGATCTATTTGAACATATGAGCAAAGGTAAATGTGTCGAGGATGGTAAGTGTGAGGAAGGCCGATTCACAATGGATGTCACGAGTGACGCGCAAGTTGGAGCTAGATCCTGTACTAGTTATGACATGAGCTAAGGATGCGCATGGTAGGGAAGTACCAAGGAAGATACCACTAGTTATTAGAGAAGATGTGGTGCATGGAAAGTATCTAGACCCTACTCATTAGAAGGAAGTGTATCAAGAAACCATGGATGTGATTCAAGCCTTCAAGGAGATATCAAGTTCCTGAAAGAAAAATCAAGATAGTTAGAGTAAAGGAAGAGTATTGAGGCTCCACAGAAGGATCTGGATGAGTTAGATAAGTATGCAAGATGTTGAGGTAAAAAATATCATCCTCTTGTTAGGAGAGTGGTTACGGGAGAAGGTATCATGCATTGGAGAAGGACGCAAGAGGTAGGTTCTACATGCCAACCTTCCTCCCCACAACATTGATTATGAAAAGGAGTTACCTTGAATACCATTGTAGATAAGTGGGTTACGAGCAATATTTTGATTGACACAGTGTGAAAGTTAATGTTCTCACTCTAGATGTATGGCATCAAATGGGAAGGCCCCATGACAACTATATTTGAATGTGTTGTGTATGGCTAACAAGACAAAGGCAATGCCCATTGGTGTCTTGAAGGATGCCGTTATCACTATCCAAGGGGCAAAGTTCACTTTGAGGATTTTGAATTCTTGGTGCTAGCCAAGGCGACATCATCTGTCCGGTGTTACTTGGGCACCCATGGTGTTATAAGAATAATGCCAATCTAAGGTTCAATAAGGGATATATAAGTTTTGAAAAAGGTAGAACAAGTTATCAACCCTTTAACCGATAGGAAGTCAACACCCTATCTTGAGCCCTTAGGAGAAGAATTTCTTGATAGGATCCATGTGAGCTCAATTAGGGACCCCGAGGTTATTAATCCTATAGAGGGAGTTATTCATTTTGAAGATGCTCAGTCCATGAGTGATACAACTAGTGTGGCGTATGAAAATTGGGTGCACATGACTTATGAGCTAATTGGGTGACAAATAAGAGGATCTGTGAAATGGTTAATGAAGGTGCGCTCAGTCAAGCACCTGGGAGGAAGAAGTTACCAAGTTATTCTGGAGGATCCAACCCTGATTATTTCTTATGGGAAATAGAAGCTCAATGGAAAAATGAGATTGAAAGAAGAGGGATGCTCAACTATAAATTGCTTGGGACCACAACGCATTGGTGGGTGACACATCACGATAGCCTTCTAGAGTGACACAAGGTAAGAATTGTATTCTTTGTTAGGTTCTCCCAAAGCAATGCACCCATTGCAATACAAGATTACCATGGGAAGGAACCCACCTCATGTCATGTGAAATCATGTGAGAAATCATCATGGATGGAAGGTGCGGAGACCTTGCCACCTTCTTTATGGGTGCATAAGCTATATTCCACCTTACAAGGATGTGTGTGCGCATGGTATATTCACTCCAAGATGCACCATCAGATAGGAAATTGGTAGGAGTTGATGGCTGACCTCCTTCAAGCTTTCGAGTATCGGAGTACTAAACCATTGGTGGATAAGGCATTGTAGGTTGTTAAGTGCCTAACGATGGGAGATAGTGCCATGACAGAAGATAGAATACTGGAGTTATTGGGTGAACCTGTTTGGAACCGCACATTGATGAGGAAGAATTAGAAGAGATACAACTTGAGCGCGCATGCATGGAGAAAGAGAAGGGAAAGATGGTTTATGTGATATATGGCGAAGAGATAGAGAGTTTGGATGTTAACCATACTTGAAGGTACACATGAATTTATTGATAGTGATGATGAGCAAGCATGCACCTACCATGAGCCCCTCAAAATAAAGAAGGTTAACATTGTTTCGAAACAAAACCTAAGGAGGCCACTATTGGAGATTATTGGTCAAAGAAGGAGGTTTCAAAGATCATTGACCTACTGCATGAGTTTCAGGACTTATTTCCATGGATACCATGAGCTTAAAGGCATCCACCACTCCTTAGGAGAAATGAAAATCAAGTTAAAGGAGGGTGCGCGCCCGATCTGGAAGAGCCCTTATCAAATGAATTTTAATATTTGTGTAAAAGTCAAGGAGGAGATAGACAAGATGATCGTCTCATGCATCATTGAAGCTATGGAGGAATCAGAATGGGTAAGCCCCATGGTAATCGTATAAAAAAGGATGGAAGGATAAGGATTTGTGTTAACTACAGGGACTTGAATGCAGTATGTGTCATTGACCCTTTTCCAACCCCCTTCACTAAAGAAATCCTGGAAGGAGTGGTGGGGTACGAAATCTATTCCTTCACGGATGGATTCTCAGGATACCATAAAGTTAGAATTGCTAAAGAAGACCAAGAGAAGACAACTTTTGCCAATGAATGGGGAAGTTTTTCCTATACGGTCGTGCCTTTTGGACTAAAAAATGTGCCTGTTGTGTTTTCGTGCATAGTGGTCCGTATTTTAGGATTTAATCCATAAGTTTTTACAAGTCTACCTTCATGATTGGATAGTGTATGGACTAGTGAAAGACCATTGTGAAAATTTGTGGCTGGTGTTTGAAAGATGTCGGCAGTTGAGCATATCCATCAATATCAAGAAGTGTCTCTTCGCTACTCCATTTAGAACCTTGTTGGGGAATATTATATGCAAGGAAGGTTTGCTGGTGGATCCCACTAAAGTTACCATTATTTTGGGATTGGGGGAGCCTACTAGTCAGAGCATAGTGCGTGGATTCCTTTGGCACACATGGTACTACCGGAAGTTTATCAAGAGGTATGCCAAGATTTCCATGCCATTGGAGAAGTTACTAAAACACAAGAGTGCCTTTCACTGAGAGAGGCGCAATAGATGACATTTGACACTTTGAAGGATAGACTTATTACTATTCCCACATTACATTTTCCTTCTTGGGATAAGCCTTTCCACGTGCATATTGATGCCTCAGGGACATCGTTTGGATCAGTGCTAGCAAAAAAACTCGGAGAAGGAATTGTTGATCATCCCCTTTGTTTTGCTAGTAGGAAGTTAACACTAGTAGATCGAACTACAAAGCACTATTGAGCATCAATCACTATCGATTATCTACGCGCTACATAAGTTCGGGTAGTATCTGCTGACAACATCTTTCATATTCTACACAGATCACATGGTATTGAAGTACTTGGTAAAAAATCCCATTTTGCAAGGCCACATATGTTAGTGGGTCTTGTTGTTTCAAGAATTTGAGTTTAAAGTTGTTGTGAAACCAAGAAAAAGTAACTCAGGGCTTGACCGTTTGTCAAGAATTGACTCAGAGGAGGATGCACAGAGAATTGAGGATGCTATGCCAGACGAACAACTATTTAGGTTGTGGTGTGTGCCCTTTGACTTAGAAGATATTGCCATGTTTTTCAAAATGAGTGTGGTGCCAGAAGGAATGAAATATTTGAAAAGAAAATAGTTAGCTATATGCACCGCACTTTCACACTACATGCTAATTAGTGGAGACTTATACAAGTTAGGCCATGATGAGGTTCTATGCCAATGCATGTTAGAACATGAGCATATTACAATCATGGAAGAAGCACATGGTGGGATTACAGGAGGGCACTATGTAGGGAATGCCACAGTGTGAAATATTCTACTCATAGGGCTTTAGTGGGAAAACATCTACTAGGATTACATTAAATTTTGCAAGGCTTATGACCATTGCCAGCACCTTGGTAAGCCAGGAAAAAGAGATGAGATGCCCTTGAGACCTATAGCTAGCGCAAAACCATTTGAAAAATGGGAAATTGATTTTGTAGGACCAATTTCACCTATCGCGCGAAGGATTGGTTCGTGTTATATCATTACTTGCACTGATTACTTAACAAGGTGGGTGGAGGCAATGCCTACAAGGGACTGCATAGCAGTGAAAACTACTAGATTCTTATGGGAGAACATAATCAGCAGGTATGGATGTCCTTTAAGCTTGACTAGTGACAGGGGTACACATTTTTTGAATGAAACAATCAGATTTTATTGGTAGAGTTCATGGTGGCCCATCATAATACCACCCCTTATCACTCTCAGGCTAATGGATTTGCTTTGACGCATTTAACAAAATTATGAGTCATACACCGATAAACATTTGTGATGTGGGAAGACAAGATTGGGATGAAAAGGTATCAGCCATTCTATGGGTATACAGGATAACCTACAAGAGATTGAACAAAGCCACACCATTTCAATTTGTGTTTAGCATGGAGGATATTTTACCGGTTGAATTTATGTTACCATCACTGCGTATTATGTGGGAAGGAGGGTTAGTTGATGAAAAAAAATTCAAGAGCACATGGAGAAGTTAATGCAGTTGGACAAAAGGCGATCACTTGCTAGATGGAGTTAGAAGACTGAAAAGCACAACAAAAAGCATGACATGATTGCCATATTAAAAACAAACAATTCAAGTTGGGCAGATGGTTTTTAATATGATTCTAAGTTTTTGCACCATCTTGGGAAACTGAAAGTCCATTGGTTAGGGCCATATATCATCTCGTACATCCTTGATTCAGGTGCTTTCTAGTTACAAGTGCTTGATGGAACATGGTTACTAGGCCATTTCAATGGGAGTAGGTTGAAGCCCTACTATAAATAAGTCTTCCTTGTGTTCATAAATAAGGCAATATTGCCATTTAGTTTAGGATTTTCTTTTATGAATTTATTTTCTTGTGTTTCCCTTTCTCGTTGTTTGTTCCTTTCTCTTTGTGTTGTTGTTTTGCGTGCCTTATGTGCCAGTAGCCACTTATTATTTTCAAAAGGTTGTGTATGCACAGAGGACTGCACATCTATTTTTGTGTGGGGTGGAGTAATGTGAAGTAAAATGGAAGTTGGTAGTAGAAGTTGTGTTTCGATGGCCCAAATTGAAGGCGCGTAGTGTGGAAGAGTGCGCGTAGAAAAGGTGGACATAAGGAATTTTTGTGTCAGGATAGCTTTACAAAGACCATGTACAAAGGATGAGAAGTGTATGAACAACATGAGGTAGGCGAGGGAAAAAATTAGGTTAAGGATAGAAGAAGTGCCTTTGGCATTGAAAACCCATGCGTGAGGATCTTCAAATCAATAAGGATTTTGCCGTAAGGTTGTAAGGATTTTTCACATAGGATTGGGCATGGGGTAAGAGCACTTAAGGTTGGATTTAGTGGAAAAATCCACCTTTATTACAAAAGTACATTGGTAGGTGGCATAACATTTATTATGGGAGAGAAGCAAAAGATATAAGTAGAAGGTCGGGCACATTATTGTTTACCTTGCAATTACGATATCAAAGAGCTCTTGCAAACTAGGGCATCCACGAAGAATATTTGTGTGAAGGAAAAGTTGTGAGAATTTGAGTGCATGACTAGTGTGATTTGCAAACCAAAGTGGATAAGGTACACATGCGTAGAGAGGAAGGTTTCAGAAGGGTACACCATCTTGTGGAAGGATTGTCTAGGTTAGGGTTCTGTAGCTAGGGCACAAGAGTAAAGGGATTTTTCGTGAAGGAAAGCCAAAAATTTGAGTAGAGCAAGGAAGAGGAGAAAGGAAGAGTTTGTTTTTAGTAACCCAACAAGAAGATGACACCAAAGAAGGCAACCATCTCACCAAAGAAGGGCAAGGGAAAGGGGAAACAGACTATTGCCACCACTTCAATGAGGAGTGGTATGTGGAGATGTAATACCTAGATGGCGTGTTGCTCGGAAAAGAATGGGTATCCCATGTAAGGAAGATGGCCATGAGTGATTACAATCATCGTATAAACACCACAGAGAGAAGGAGATGGCATTAGAATTGGTTTTCCCGATAGACAAAAGGACACTAGAAGGGATGCTAATCTACAATGATGAAGTGAAAATTAGAGAAGGCTGGGTTGCTATAACTATATGAGCAGCCATACTTTGGAAAAACCAAGCGATCAGTACTAATGGTTGATGTCACACGTGTACGAGGACAACTTCTACTTCACAGGGCCAAAGGATACGCATAACCCCTCAACTAATCTCTAAGTTTACCGACCTTTTCTGTGAAGGGGAGCCGCTAGATGATGACTTGGAGGACAAGGAAGCCATTAAGGAGACAATCCAGGCTTATGATTATAAGAAGGGCTCACGCTATTTTGATATCTCAGATATCTTTGACCCAGTGATGAGGATGGCCATGCACTTGGTATCTAAGTTGAATGGGAAAGAGAGGTGGACATAGATAAACAAGGCTTGGTTGAATGTGTGCCAAAATATTTTAGAAGGAACCATCTATAACTTGTCCACCTTCATTGCAGAAGAAATCATCAATGCCACGCATGAAGGAGAAAAGATCATGTTTGGAAATGTCCTCCTCACCATCATCTTCTCAAAAATTGGAGTGCCCGATGGGCCAGAGAAGTTTGTATGGGAATATCCAGATGAAGATCCTTCCCCATAAAGAGATTTTAAAAATACACTTATGACACCATGACGACCACCCATAAGGCACACCTGGAGAAATTCTACAAGAGGATGCGTAATGCATCGGGTCCGAATGGAGGATACCCGAAAAATTGCCAGCGCTAGTGTAAGGAGAGACTGAGTTCACTATTTACCAACACTTTTGCATTGGCAGATTCACGTTGACAGATGGGACTAAGAGCCCATGGTGTAAACTACCTTTCTCGTTCACCGTGTAATATTTCCAAGCAGGGTAAATTGCTTCAAGGAGGCCAAAAGACTAAGGTTCGACCTCAGTGAGGTGGACCAAGACCACCGTGAGTTGTGAAAAAAATATACTATACCCCAAGAAGAGTGTTTATGTAGAGAAGTATGTCTCCTATGAGGTGCGCATGACAAAACTGTGATGCTGCCGCCAATTCTTTGGAAGGGTTGTAGTGAGGGTATACCAAAGGCATTAGCCCCAAGTATGAAAAGGGTGCCTACTTATAGAGTGATGTCTCCATCCTAGAATACCCCACTAGGAAAAATAAGGCCGCACCAAGGAAGAGGGAAAGAGAAGAGGCACCAGAGAAGAAGGCACCAAGTGTGCAAACAACACAATTTGTGGGCATGTAGGAGTTAGGCACAAAGTCGAGCACATATGCATGGAGGAAGAAGTCCCCATTAAGGAAAAGGAAAATCACCTGAGGAAGAGGCACTAGAGAAAGAAGAGCCTCCTGCATAAGAAGAATCTCCAAGGAAGGAGTCGCTTGTTGAAGAAGAAGAGAAGGAAGAGTCTCCTATATTGGAATCACTAGTTAGGAAGAGGTAGAAGGTAGCAGAGAAGGTGAACTTAGAAGAAATAGAGAGCCTGGAGGCCTAAAAGGTGAGAGAGATGATGATGAGCATGAAGAGGCTCAGGACCATCCTGTGTACAATGTGCATGACTCCGAGGATGAGGGAAATGAAGAAAAGGATGGGGAAGAGGAAGGCACTCAAGGAAAAGGGGAGAGTGAGGAAGTGAATACAAAGGATCAAAGGACCCCAAGCCTCACCAAGGAGCATATAGAAGAGGCCGCGGAAAGAGAAGTAACAGGCATAATAAAGGAATTGGTGGAGCTAGAAGTGGAGTGAAATGCTGACAAAATTCTCAAGGAGATAGAGGAGGAGAGTATAGGAAAGGAGTATGGGAGCATGGGCAGAGATCCTAGCTTAGCAATAAGCTTTCCAAAGGAAACGTGCACAGGAGGAAAGAGTGTGGTAGTAATGCAAGATCAGGGAATGAGTTACATCAATGATCTAAGTAAGGTACTACATTCAAAATTTTAGAGTACCATGCCTATAGACCAACTCCTTACATGGTATTCATTTGAAGAAGAAGGCACGTACCCACAAACGAGGAAGATGATATCTTGGGATTTTGAGTCCCATGTTGATGAGCCCGAGTTTGAGGTTATCCAAGGAGTGCTGATGAAGGTACCATAGAACAAGGGAGTGAATCCCCTAGTAAACGCTCAAAAATTATTTGATGAGAAAGTCTCAGTAATGATGTCAATAAGGTATCAGTTGAGATTGAGGTGAGACTCTTCAGAAGGAATGAAAGGGTAAGTTTCCTAGAGGAAGAAGTGTATAAGAAGAACTGATCAATGCATAGTTAAGGTGTGAACTAAGGGAGGAGAAGGGAAAGGTGCACGTGGTGTACAAGAAGATTGAAATGATCATAGATGCCATCACTTGAAACACCTGACCTAGCACCGCTGAGCAGAAATATGAGTCAACCTTGCAATGCTTGAAAGACTTAATTCGATCCTTACCATGGAGAGGTAGCCATTTGCTCTAGATTCAATAGAAGAGGAATTGGTGCGCCAGAAGGAGGAAGAGAAGCGAAAGATCAAGGAGAATAATAGGATATTTTGAGCTCCTTGCCACCATACTGCACTACCGTGCAGATGGCTGAGGTTGTGTATGATAACTACGCTTGATAGAGATAGGGTAATAAGCATACTAGTTACTACACATGAGGCGGGTATGAAGGAATACCAAGAGAAGAATAAAGGAAACATGGTGGAGAGGGATAAGATCCTAGCCGAGGTAGAAAATAATATGGAAGTAATTGAAGCCTTACGAGGATCAATTAAAAATCAAATTAAGGAACTGTACCCCTAGATCACCCGTAGAATGGATGCGCTAGATGACCTTAGCAAGCAGCTAGAAGGGATTGTAGATACGCTGAATGCTAAGGGTGATGAACTAAGTTTTGAGGAGGTAAGCACTCTAGTGGGTGACTTACTTCAGTAGGTGCAGGGTGAGGTGGATGCTTGGGAAAATAATTGAGGCAACAATAAGGATTTCCCACTCCTATTGCAGCAGTAGCAAGATCTTTGATTCTTTCATTTCTTCTATTCTTCATTCTTCCATTCTTTACTCAATTTTTCTGGGTTCCACCATTCGTTATTCTTTAAAGGAGTAGTATGTTTCCAAGGACGGAGAACAAACTTAGTGTGGGGTGATGTTGGGGCTCAAAATATTGGATAAGTGCCAAAGGAAACATGAGCACGTCGGACCAATAGGAAGAAGGGCGCATGAGGAGAAGCGTGCAAGACAAGGGTTTAAGAAGGGTTTAGTAGAAACTAGGGTGTGCGCGAAAGGAAATACACAGGATATGAGGAATTAGCCATATTTAGCATTCTAGAGACACTTGAGGAAAAATGTGACCTGACTAGGCATGCCGAGTGGATAAGGTGCCAACTTGGAGACTTGGTGGTCAAGGAAAGAATATTCCATGCATGGAATATTCCTAGGAAGACATCATTACAGAAAGTGGAGAGCTCGAGTAGAATAAGCATGCACCATTGGAGGACCACATGGACACTTGGCATCTAATATACTCCTGAGAAAAGACATGGCGGTGGATGTGGATGCTATAAAGAGAGATGATTGGAAGCAAAGAAGACATACCGAGGAAGACATATAGTACGAGGAAAGAAAAGCTCTGCATAAAATATCAGGAGGTGCTAGGATTTGGGGTTCTCATTAGAAGATTGTAAGAATGTTATCATGTTTAAGGGACGAGTCTGTAAAATTATTGTAATAGAGAAAGCATAGCTACAACCTCTGATATATGGGTTAGATCCCTGTCTTGATACATTTGGTCTAATATGACATTTTTGAATGTAATGTGGTTGCTTGAGACTATGATCAATATAAATATATGGCTCTGTTCTAAATATCTGGTTCAGGGGTGCAAACCCTAGTGTTATTTCCTTATATTTTATGACAGATCTGTTCTTTGTATTTCATGCCATGATGTTTCTCTTGTTATTAAATGCTTGGATATAAGGATATGATAGCTCATGTTGTGATTTTACATGAATATTCACTTCTCTACAACTAATCCTCTAACAATGGCAAGATCTTCTCACAACAATCATAGAAAGGAGGGGCTTGGTGCCTCCGCATGCCTCAGTGAGTGCCTAACACTTGTTGGGTGATAGGCTAGTGTGCATAGGGTTAAAAGTCAGCAAATGAGTAAAAATGACTATATCTACCCTATCCTCATGAGCCTCATCAAACCTCTATCTCAAAAATCCCATAGGTATCTCTATATAATCATCGGTCCAGCAAGGCATTAAGTACCCACATCTAATCCGGATCTCTTCTCAAGAACATAAATCCATAGCTCATGATATACCCAAGACAATAACATTGTACCAAATGAGAACACTATTCTGTGCTCCACTATGTATGCTAGCACCCCGATATAAGGTCCATGGAAATATAGCTCCCATGGAATATGAAAAGCATAATAGGATATCACCATCATTATCACGCATATCGACCTATTCCCCGATGTCCCAGACTAATATCATGCCTCTATATTAAATCCCTTTGAAGTAAATGTAATATGTGGGGCATCGGCTCCAAACAACCGTGTCAATACACCTAATCTACTCTCTGATGTGATGGGCTCTATCGGCTCCCCTTGTATAGGCAATATCAAAATGTAGTACATATCCTCTGAGTGTCATCGTCATCTCTCCAGTCCCAAAACCAGAATGTGCAAGTCCTCATATCCTAGATCTCAATCAATGTTATCATCAATCATGTATCTCGAGGCACTCTCTAATAATGGCAGAATATAACTAGTCCTACTTCCTCCATATGATCCCACTATATGTTTGTCACATCCCCTCTAATTCGATCAAACATCGCTAAGCACTTGCATCGTAGATATACGGTGTGTCTCTAACATGCAAAAATCAATCCAGCCATCACCCATTAGCATCTGAAAATAAAAATAATCATTTATCACCTACTTTACTCAACCATATACCCTATCTACCCAGTCAATGTCGAACTAGTTTAGATTGATGCAACCCAGATCATGTCAATGCCCTTCAACACTTCAATGACGACTTTGTCTAGTCACCATTGACCGACCTTGCACCCATCCCAAAATCCAAAAAAATGTAAAAAATAATAAAAACCAACTAAATAACTAAAAAAAAGATAGGGCTTAGATTCTTACCATCCTTCACATCCTTTGGTGCTTCCTCGGTCCTCCGCTAGCCTCCATCTTGCTCCAAACTCAATTTCTATCTCTTAGAGATCTCAATCGTCAACACTCACACAGTGAAAATGAGCCTTACCGACCGACTTCACCGCTTATATAGGACAATGACCCCGGTCATCATCGACTTGGGCCGATTGCACCAACCCATGCTAAATCACCATGGACCCTACTTGGTCACCATAGACCCAACATAATTTTCATATTTTCTTCCACTTTTGGCTTGTGTGCTATCTTCACACTCCTTTAGTTGTCCCATTAGACTCCTCCTGGATATTATTGGTCCATCTTATCTCCTTATACTTCCTTTCTCTAATCCAACAACTCGCTTCATGGCCCTCTTTGTGCTCCTATTCAGACACTATCTCTTATCCTAAGCCCACCGTTAGGGCCATTATCCATATGTTTTATCCCCGCCCCACTCGGATGCATATTTTTGAATCCTCATGTATGGAGGATGTCACATCATGTTTTTTTCCCCGCATCTTATTAGACCTTTGTCTTGACCATCATCACATTTTTTTGCACATATTTTTTATGTCTGCCTTTAACCCGTTGGTCCCATGACTTGCATATCCATCTGAGTGGATTCCCATTGACTCCCTCCATATTGTAGTGATTTTCACTGACTCACAAGTCTGTAAGAAATTTCCATCATCTCCATTGAGGTTGTACTTTGTTCCTTACCAAAGTGACTCTAAAATCACCGCCATATTTTGTTTTTGTTTCATTTTTATCCTCGTTGTGGTTTTATCACCGTCTTCCTTGGGGCATCTCATCTATTTTCTCATATTTTATCATCCTTTCCATCCTTTCCCTCTCTCTTCATCTACTTCTTTCAACCTAGTGATCGATTCATCTTCACCTCATCAACCCCTAGTTTGAGAGGGAACACCTTAACCATCATCTTATTATCACTTATAGTTTTTGTCTCACAGATTTCCCAACGCAAAGTGCTCAACAAAAAGGGGAAAATGTAGACACCAATTTTTGGTATCTCCCATCCCTCATCTCACATCTACTCCCTTTCATCATCATTTCTCACACACATACCTCTCTTCTCATTCAAAACCCCCTATCCCTCATAAATTTCATTTATTCCAATAATTGTTATTTTTCTACTTTAATCCCATCTTAATCATATAATTAATTTATCTTCCCTAAACACCTCTAAACACCCCTAATCACCCTTAATTATCCATAAACCTATTCATTACCCATTTTATCCTCCCTAAGCATCTTATTTACCATCCATAGGTTCCCATATAACCCCATTTATTTAATGCATTCTTATCTCCTAACTACCTTTTATCCTCCCAAGACATACCTAACCCGTATTAACCACACAAAACCCTAATTTCACCTCATAAGGGATCCTTATCTCGAGATGATCAATCCTCCACCACCAAAATCAACAGACCACCGCATTCATAAGGGACCTATCTCAAGGGTTATCACGACCCTATAAATATGCCCATACCCCTCCTCTTACTAGGATTTAATTTTAAGATCTCGACCCTTCTTACGATTTTCTCTCTTCTTTAGAGTTGTTACTACCATCTTAAATTTGTTTTTAAGACCTTGTATGCCATCTTAAAGATATTAGAGATTTTGAGATAGATTTACTTCCCATTTTCCCTTTCATTATCCCTCATCAATATCTATCTCGTAGTTCATCATTTTGTCTATCTTCATCCATCAAAACCTAACTCCCTTCTCGGTCACCACAAATCAGATAGTTTTGTCGACCCAATGTGTCTATCTTATTATTTATGATCCACCCCTTTAGCTATCTACTTTATGATCACCTCAAATCCAAAATCTACCAATGTTTCCATTTTAGATTTCAGCTTCACCACATCCTATCACCATCAATCCTACCCGGTCATCATTGACCCTATCCGAATCTATCATATTTTCATTTATTTTCATCATTTGCAACATTTCTTTCTATTTCCCGAGTGTCTAGATCCCTCTTCTTATCCGATCCACCTATTAAGAAGTACATATATGACCTCTTAGCTTCAGCCTGGCATTCGATTCAACTCACCACCGCTGATTGGATAAACAATTATCATCTTCACAATCAAATTCAATAATTTTCTTGCATCCTTTCTATTCTAATCAGATCTAGACGTTCGCAACATTCCATTATCGAACAATCCTAGATTAGTTTCATATCACCTTTTTAGATCTTCCAAATGCCATTGATTATGCCTAGCAATCTTGGATCATCGTCGACTTGAGCAGGTTTGGTTAAATTTTCATCATTTTCTCGTTATCAAATATGTCTTTCATCTTATCTAGCACTTTTCAAGTTTTCTGCTTGATTCAGATTCTACTACATCATATCACTTATCTTATTATTTATCTTTTTTATCAAAAAGTGGGTTAACATCTAACCTAGGAAGTTTTCACTTCTCAAGATTGGCACTTGTTAGCAACCCTCCCTCTTATCTACTAATAGTTTTCTTTGGTAAGTTTCTTTTCTTGTGCAAGTAATCAAGCTTGCTGCTGCAAGGGGGATTCTTTTACACTCGTTTCCATCATTATCTCATCTAGATATAGCCTTAAATCCTCTCATTATTAGAGTTACTTGTTTTCTTTGTTACCATTTCACTAATCTGAACATGCGTGAGAAAATCAGTTCAAAAATAGTGGTGCTGGGTAACCCCTAGTGTAAGTAATCATACCTCCTCAAGTAGAGAAGGGGAGTTACAATCCTGAAATGGAAGTAAATCCTATATGATACACTAACGCACATTGATACATATGACACAATGTAATCTGTCATAACCCCTACGACACCTAATACCTATGACCTCACCTAAGTGAGATGACTCACCACATGATGTGGAAAATTCACACACCAAATCCCCCTTCATTGTAACTTAGGATGAGGAGGTAAGTCAGAAATGAGAAATGGTTCCTAGCAATAAAGCATAATGAGACACCCATGAACAAAAAGGATCTCATGAAATGGAGGAAAACTTGGTGGGAAAAACATCCACAATAAGAGATGCAAAAATGGGGCCGAAAACTAAGATCCCGATATGGTACCCATGTACAAATACAATGTATTTGAAATAAGAAGAAAAGATGAGAAGACAGAGAAAAGAGGGAGTGTAGAAGAATCCATAGAAAGATCTCGAACTTTGTAACTCCGTAAGGTCTCCAAGAAGAGTGTTGTTGACATGGTCCTCATCATGTGGATTAAAGATGAACCAATTAAATTGAATTGTGTGCCTGATCTTAGGAAGGAAAGAAATGGAGTACTAGAAGTCCCCCACTCGATGAAGGAAAGCAAAGGAAATAATACGAAAAAGGAAGTCCATGGAAGTGTGTCATAGGTCTAGTAAATGAGTGAAAAAGAACCGAAGGTAATGCCATGAGCGTAGAACTATCAGAGTATGAGAGAGGAACATCTGTCAAAAGGATGCCCAAATGAAGTGAAGGAAATGTAACAACCCCTATAACATAAAGAGGATCCACAAGAAAGGGTGGATCAATAATGGTCTTTGAAAAGGTGGAAGTGATAAAAGACCCAGAAGGGGCACTCCCAATAAAGGAGATGAAGAACTCTGAAACACCTATAAAAAGATGAAAACTCCTTATACTACATCACAAGTAGGAACTACGAAGAGACAATGAATATTTGGTAGATACCCATCCCAAGAAGGGGGCTTTCCCAAAAAAAAAGAGTGATGTTTGACAGGTATGAACCATCACATAAAGGAAGAGGAGAGAAAAGGGCCTCACACACTAAAAGTGGAAATGAGGTGGATGCAATGAATGTATGAGGCTGAGAATGGGACTATCTCGATGTCCGATGGAAGGGATGAGTTTCAACATACTATAGAAAGGTGAGAGAAGGAGGAGAGGAGTCCTCAGTAGTACTCTCGTCATCATAACTAGAAGCACAATCCTCATCATCAAGGATGGAAGTAAGCGCATCTAAGGTAGTGGAACTATCATCACATGAAGAAGAAGAGGAGACAATTGTATTAGCAACAACAACACCATTAGTATGTGAAGGGTCTCCAAACAAGGACTGAAAGATGCTCTAGATGGTGTGGGGAAGATCTGAGTCTACCACATGAATACAGAGAGGTATAGAGAGACATGTAACATCAAGTGACCAAAAACATGGTCCCACACGCGAGATAGTTCTCAAGACAAAAACGATTAGTGGGTGCAGGAACTGCCCATGTAGAAAGGGAGTAAGGCCCTTGTAGGAAAAATTAACATTCCATAGAAGCACACCATGATGTGTAGTCCTCTCTATTAATAAGAAGTAACAGAGGTCAGTAAAGAAATCATGTGAAACTCAAATATGGAAAATGAATCTTCCATAGTGCATCTAAAAGAAGTGCAAAGTGCACAAGAAGAGGGTGTGTAGATACAAATAAGGTTGCAAGACGTTAGAATTAGTCAAGAATACATTTTCATGTAATAAACACCCAAGAAAATTGATAACTCCCATGTTTACAACACTTTATAAGTAGTGCATGATTACAATAAGGTGTGTTCATATGACATGGGATAGTTGACCACCCACCTTACAGTAGGAAAAGAATCGCGCAAGAGTGGAGGCCACAATAAGTCCTAGTACAAAGCAGAGGAACAAATGTTATCCCAAATTCACCCCTTGAGGTAATTTGGATAACTTGCATTATTTCCCCATGCTGGAGCAAGAAGGATTGATTCAAGGCTAGAAATCACGTTTTGAAGGTCCCTTTGGCTCTCCTCTATCTTCCCCATTCATGAAAAATCTAGGAAGTTAGAACAGATTGCAAAAATATGAGAAATGGGCTCATTTTAGTGTATTATGGAAAATGTAGATATTTTTGTCTCGTATGGTCTCGCGGACGTCGGGATGCATGGGACGCGTAATGCCGAAATGACCACATTCCTTTGTTGTGCGTAAAAGTTGGAACTTTTTGTCCCTGACGGTCTGCGAGACGTGCATCGTCGAAAAGATGTAGTCAAAGGGAAATTGGTGAAGTCATAAATTTTTGTCCCATACATTCCATGGGACATCTAAGACACAGTATGTGTGGTATGCATAAAGGTGAAAAATCTGATCACAAAGGAAATGCAACAAATGCAGAAGATGGAGGCCCAGATAGTCAAGGTACGCGTGGGACAGTGGGACGCATAAAGGTGAAATAGCCACATAGGGGAGAGACTTGTAGGTGGTGTGGAGGAAATTTTCTAGGAAAGCCGGGACATAAGGAATCAAAAATGCCGAAATACCCACATTCAAAGGAAAAAGGTGCAAATCAGACCCCGAACTTCAAACAACCATGACTTTTGACCCCGAGCTATGATTTTCACAAAATTTGACTTTTCAGAATGGGAACGAAATAAATAAACATCTTCAGCTCCATTAAATTAATATGAGGGTAAATATGTGAAAAATAAAAAAACTTCTTCGGGCCCAAATAATTAAAAACCCAGTCCCGTCAAATGACAAAAATGCCTGGCAAACCCAAAATAGCTGCCCGCACTCAGAAGGCCATAACTTTTGTATTTCTCAATGAAACATAAAAAATTGGTACTGTTGGAATTGTGTCTCTGATCCCGATGCAAAAAAATCAATAAATCCATAATTTGGTGAGAAATAGATGGTGATTTTTAAGAAAACGTTCCTAGGTTCAAAATAATGTTTTATTTGGTAGTTGGGATGCATTCAATGGAGCATGGGCTGACATTTCTCACTGCTGCAAGTCATGGGACAGTATGGGGATCCTTTTGCAAGAAAAATAACATCATTTCACTTCATTTACTACATCTTGCAAGTGGTTGAAGGAAATATTTCAGGATTTCCATTTTTTTCCTCTCTCTCTCTTTCTTCTCAAATTTCTATAAATTGGAGTGTTGGGCTCATTGTAAAGGGAGATAGTTTTTGAGTAGAAAATCTATGTCAAAATTGTTTTGTGAAACCAATGTGCTACATGAAATTGTAGTGGACTCCTTGCATGGTGATCCGCACTTTATCTTGTAATAGATTGAATTGTGCATACTTATGAAAAATTAGATGCAAGTTTGTGGATGTATCTTCCCCTACTGTGTTTATTTGCATTCCTCTTTCCCTTTCAATCTCATTGCACATATATTGTGCCTATCTTAAGCTATGTGTAGGGATCCATCATCATCATGTGTGTATGAAATACTGTTGTGAATGTAGTTGCTAAATTTTGGAGAACCATTATCACCCCTTCTAGTTTGCATTTTGCTTCCACTTTTCACACATTGGAAGACTAATCTCACACTCTCCTTTTCTGGTGTATCACCACTTTAGTGTAGGCTTTGTTTTCATGCACTCTCTCTCTCCCTAGTCCCTTGGAAAGTTAGATTAGGATAGATAGTTTTGATTGCATTAGAGTAGATTGTGGTAGGTAGTTTAAGAGTAAGAACCATATTTCTCTCGGACGCCTCATCTCAAGAAGCAAGTCCCACAACTTGGAGATAATACCCATGTTATCCAATCACACTGTGATCTCAAGCACACACTTGTGCAAACCATAGGGTGTTGTGATCTCGGTGATAAAAATAACTCGCAATCAAACATCAAAGGGCGTAAGAAAAATAAGGGTACAACACTAATCAATGTGAGAGAAGGCGTATCACATCACCAAAAAGGGGTCAGTATTACCACAAGGCTATGGTGGATACACTCATTAACTACAAGTGAAGAAAAGCACTACAATGTGTAGACACCTAAAATCCACTTACGCAGTTTTAATACTAAAATTGCACTAATTACCCTCTTCCCCGTCATTTCCATAATAATTAGCACTTTTCCACTAATTAGCTAACATTCCACTTCTGATTCATTAGTTAACGGAATTTTGTTAATTAATTAACCATTCTCCCATTCTGGATGCCAATTAACGATCTTTCGCTATTTATAATCCAATTCTAAGTGATTAATTAAACATTATTAGTTAATTATGCCTTCTATTTTAATCAATAAACCCCTTTTATTGGTTAAAATCCCCTCTTACATCCCCTAAATCATGATAAATTTCCTCTAAATCCCCTTAAATAGCTTCTATAAGCTTATACCTACCTATTAATTAATCACATTTGATTATTTAAACCCCTTTCAACTCTCATAAAGTGCACATCCTTTATTTATTTTTTGATAGTTAAACGCTTTTGATCGAACTATGAACCGGAGGGTTGGTGGGGCCCCACCCTACAACAATGTCTTCAGACTAGATATTACAATTAAGACCAACACAAACCATTGCGGCCACCAAGCCTCGCACCGATGATGTAATTTTCTGCCACCGCCATTTTTAGAGCCTCCAACCACTACCAACACCAATGCCAACGATGTAAATTCTGCCACTGTCGAGAACCACAAGCCGAAACCATGAGCTGCAACCATCAGTGATGCAACACCCGCCATCACTGAGCCGTCCGAAACCTACCAGGTGATGCAACACCCACCACCACCGTAAACCACCCCAAAGGGATCGTGCCCATGGGATTTGAACTTGGGTGGATCTGACACAACCGTCCGACTTAACCAATCCACCCAAACCCCATCAAGCTATGCACATCCTTTATTAAAAATGCATGTCCTTTGTATTTATTCTTTGGGATTTATCCCACATCCATCAAATTGTAAGGTTGGCCAAAATAGGAAAGCTATATAAGGAACCCTCCTCCTTCCCTTTCTTCTTACACCTAATTCGCACTAGTGAAAACTATAGGCATTTTGATTTGAGACATTCTCCATCTTTAGAAATAACTTCTCCATCTTTCATCCATTCTCTCAAATTGAGTAGTATGGGAAGATCAAAAATGGCCTTGTAGCCATTTCTTGGTGAGATCTCATCCTCATTCTTGAGGAAAACAACACCAATTTGATTGCTAGGTGATCTAATTAGGTTCATATTTTGAGTAGAAATCACAAAGAGTAGGAATGGATTAACATTTAGTGGTTTTATCATGTTTATGCATTGAAGAAGTTATTTTCCCTTAAGCTCTTATCATGATGTTCTTGTTTGATTAAATTTTCTTTGAAGCTACTAGGTGTTAGTTTCATTTCAATTAGCATAGTTAGTTTTACATGCAAACATTTAGCACACCCGATGGGACTTACTACACTATCCCAAACATTTGATTTCAATGCTTTGTTAGTTTTGTTCCAATTTTGGCTAACCTTTATTTTTGCACATGTTAAATAACTTGAATTTCTTGATGTATTTTGTTAACTTTACATGTGTTGAGTCTCTCTTGTAGGTCTAAAGGAGATGGGTTGTTGCTAAATTTGGGTTAAGATGAAATTTTTTTGACCTTTTTGAGTTTGTCTATGTCAGAATTACATGTTCATGATGTCATACCGTGAGCCCCATGTTACTATGAACCCCGCCCCACATTAATGTTCCTCTAGCCGCATTAGTGTCACTCTATTTTCTGGTAGTCTACGTTTTGTCTCAGGCCCACATTAGTGTCAATCTGGGCACATTATTGTCGATCTGGGCGCGTTAGTGTCTCTCTGTCCACACTACTATAATACTACTTTTTGTCATTCTATGTTTTTATCTCGCACCCGCATTACTATCAATCTAGGTGTGTTAGTGTCTCTCTGGCTACTTCGCGCTACTATAACACTACTTTCTTTCATTCTCGTGTTTCTATTTCAAACCCACGTTAGTGTCAATTGGGGCACATTAGTGTCAATATGTGTGCATAACCTATCTTCTAGAGGCCATAATTTTTTTCTCCTAAAATCGAAACGAATCCATTTTTTTTTAAGCGTTGGAAAGGTATTAAAGAAAATAGGAAGTGGAAACATAAATTAAGGATTTTGAATTGCATAAAATTTATAGTTTCATTTATTAAAAAACTAGTCATTTTCTAACATGTCTAATGCTTTGATGAATGTTATATTTCCATGGTTTACTTGATTTAGATTAAAGTTTGTGTATGATCTTCTCTTGTGCCTTTTGGTGATCTTGAGAATCAAATGCAACTTTGGTCTTCTTTTCTAACATTTGGTTAATTTGAAAAATTAATCTTTCATTTTTTCTTAAGGGAATAAATAATTTGTTAAACAAGTTTGGTAGTCTTTTGATTCACAAGATTTTACATTTTCAATATAGTTAGGTTATTTGTTGTGTATGCTCTTCTCTTGCATCCTAGGATGATCTTGATAATCAAAACTAGCATTTAATTCTCTTTCATGATATTTTAGATATTTTGGAAAACTATTAACCTTTTTCATGTGGGACCATACTTGTTTGTCAAAGAAAAAGGATCTAATCAAGATACTAATACAGCTTGCAAGTTTCCAACGATGTACAAAACCACACTAATAAAAAGGATAAAAACACACCCTTATTGAAAACACTTGTATTTACAGTTCGGATAAGAGCTACAGATTATCCTCTTTAATCGGGGAAGTATCTTAGCATATGCCATAAAAATCATTGTGAGGATTACCCCAAGAACCCCAAAGTAGTCCACACCTTGAGGGAACAGTGGATGAAATGGGAAGCACCCCACTTACCCACTTAACTAGTTAAAACCCTTGTGAGATAAGCTTCAAGCTACCTATATGAGGCCTCATTAATTAATTTGATTATGGGGTAATGGTCCACCTCTCTAGAAGTAATTCTAGATGTGTGTACCTCTCTTAGGTAGGAATTGGTGAGTGTTGCGGACAAAAGCCTAGGAAACCATTTTACACAGGGGCAACCTTACCTTTATCCAACGTGTTTCAAAGAGCTCTCATGAAGCAAGAATTTTTTAGAGTCAAAACCTTGTTAGTCAAACAAGGGGAGAGTCCATTGAAGTTTGAGCCTAGTGTTATTCATCATAAAATTTTTGAAGTGTTACTTTGTCCTAGTTTTTCACTTGTCTTAAGACAAGGTGAAACTCTACCAAAGTTACGCCAAGTATTTTTCATCACCACTTGGTCTACTCCTTTGTTTTCTTATTTCCTTTTTGGGACAAAAGAAACATACATATGTGATGCTACTAAAGATTGTGTCCACCACTTTTGCACTCGATTACATCCTTCCTTATTACAATTGCTATAGTAAGCATTGAAAATGTGTTGAGTACGTATGCATATCTTGATAGCCATTGTCTTGATACCCACGTTAGGAAGTTTCATCATAGTTAGGCTTACTTCATCATCGATATTCCCATGAGGTTTTATGTTGCTTGAATTTTCTTGATATAATTTTGATACTTACATCAAACTTACATCTTGTTTCTCATAAACTTGATTTAAGTGTCTAAATTGTACTGCTATACATCGCTCATACCTTAACAAATCCTTGATATACTTTGACCTTTTTCCTTACAAACATTTCCTCTACCTTGAAATTTTTTTTTGTTACGTTGTTCGCGTCATATCAATATTATTTTGATATTAATATATTTATTTTCTGGTAAACTTGATTAACGTATCTAAGTGGTATTGTTGTGTTACTTAGATTCATAACTTCCACTTTTTGGATTTAGGCCTTGTTTGTATCTAGACTGGTTATAATATACTTTGAATCGGAAGTCACGCCAACCCTTGTTGATACTTACACCTTGTTTATTTTAAAATTGAATTGAGTGTTAGCATTTTGTTGATTATCTTATGTCAAACTACCATTGAAACACATTTTCATAGGGAGTAGTTCCTTGTAGATTAGATTTGTTTGTCAAAATTGCGTGATTGTTCCTTGTGATTATTCATCTTATAAGCTTGTTTTTTCTAGGACAATCCTTTTGATCCTTTAGTTTTTTTAATCCTTATCATTGGACATTCTTTGACCATTGTTTGAACATTCTTTTGTGACCTTTACAATCGTCACACTATAGGTTTTTACCTAGGTTTTTATGTTCTTGATCATATTTGAGAAAACCTTTGTAAACACTTCCTACTATGCCCCTATCACAAGGATGACATCAAAGAAATTATGGTCTAATACTTTTGTTGGTCACAACTTAGGACCTTTTTCTCCACAATAAAAGAGGTAGAATACTTAGTTGATCATAGTGGTGATGAACTAGACTCACCTTGAGATGATTTTGAGTTTGATCCCACTCATTTGGATGATTTCATTTACCTCAATAGGGATAGAGTACTTACACGAGTTATAGAATTAGGTGCCAAGATGCCACAAGAAAATGATTTTTTTGCACCTACCAATAATCCCCATGAGGAAGAAGTACAACATGCTACTCTTATCAACATTGATGACATCTTAAACTCGGGACATCCTTATACTTTGGGTCCCCAAAACAACAATACTAAAAATGAGGTACCTAAACACATGAGTGGTTATCAATTACCACCTCTTAAAATTCCTCACAAAGTTAGGATGAAGCATGAACACCAAGAATAACCACGACCACCTGACAACCAAGAAGGACCCTAAAATGATGAAGTCACTATACAACAACAAATACAAGCCCTTAGTCACCAATTAGCTAACTTGGCTTCCCATGTGCATAAAGACACAAAAAAATCCACACATCAAGAGAAACCAAAGGCCAAACACAGTGAAATTCATACTGAAAACCAAGAGGGTGAAACATCAAAGTATAGTTGGGTATACATACCAGCTTCCCCTACCAAAGATCAACTCTTCACATAAGAGTTGCAGTACATGAAAACTATACTCACAAGCCTTCATGAAAGAAATGTTGGACATAGTAAAAATACCAGTTTAAAGATATATACGCTTATCCCTTTGAAAAAGCTATGCTACACACACCATTCCCTAAAACATTTAGATTGCCCAAAATTTTATGAGTATAAAGGGAAAGATGACGCACCATTCATGTCAAGGACTTCTACATGGCATGCCAAGAAGTAGCCTACAGTGACAACTACCTTATACACTTATTCCCATGTAGTCTAAGGGGTCAAGCTTTAGAATGGTTTCTTCACATACCTAAGGGGTCTATCTTTACATGGCCTAAATTAGTGGAAAGATTTGTATGCCATTTCTCGTTCAACGTAGAAAGTGATGTTACCATGTTGGACTTATATTGCATTAAACAATGACCTAATGAGAAATTTTATAGTTTCTTACAATGGTGAGGGTTAGCTAGCCGATTCCCTTGTTCAATTCCAGAAAAACAATTGGTTAGCATTTTTATTCCCTAATCTAAATCCAGACATTGATTTCCATTTGAACATCCATCATTTCAATAACTTTGAAGAGGTCATAGAAAAAGGTAGCCAAATAAAAAGGCTTTGATAGCTAAAGGGACATTAAAACCCTTTTCAAAATACTACCATGAATCCAAACCTACATGGACAAACAAAAGTTCTTTAACAACAATAAAAATGTCACAGGAGATGATATAACTGATTCTAAACATATACAAGTGGTTCAAATTGGTCCTCCTTTCAAAATTACTAAAGGACCTATTCAACCCACAATTAAACGTCGAGTGTTCACTCCTCTCACGGAATCTTTGTCCACAATTCTAAAATAGTTGGATGCAGTGAACATGGTCCAATATCCTAACACAATACCCTTTGGATATGATGCACCTAAACCATCATGGTATAAAGACAATGAATACTATGAGTATCATCGCATCAAAGGTCACAAAACAGACAAGTTCTAAGTTGAAACACTTTATCCAAGATCTTATTGATAGTGGAGAAATTGAGGTTGATTCACCTAAACCTAACCAAACACCTAATCAAAAGTTAGGAATCTATAAAGATCCTTTCCCTAAACATGAAAAATAGGGAGAGAAGAAGCCGATTAGGGTCAATCTTCCAAAAACTACAAAACTACCAACTCGTATTTACACCCAAACCAATAATCTATTTGATTCACTTATTGGTTGTGTTCTTTCCTCTAATGAGCATGTAAACACTATAAGAATCAAGAACTAAGATTATACTTTTGTGGCAACACGACGCACTTGTCTTGTGATTCCAAAACCTCCTTTTCCTACCCCTCAGATGGTTGATATGATCTCTTAGAACAACTTGAGAAGACCACTACTAAGATTTCAATCTTAGATCTTATTAAGATATCAAATTTTCATAAATACATCATTTATAAAACACTTCGGGGTCAAAGTGTCAACATATATTGATCCTTTACACCTCTAAGTGGTGGTCGCACATCTTGCTCCTACTGAACACCTTGCTTTTAGCCAAAATGAGACCCCACATGATGATCATATGCACAACTTAGCCTTATACATTGAGGTATTTGTTACTCAAAAAAAGATTAAAAGGGTGCTTGTGGACGACAGGTCGGGTTTGAATATCTGTACTTTAAAGCTAGTTATACAACTTGGATGCACAGAGGAAAAATTAGACTCTCATATCATTACAATCACAACCTACGAAAATGTAGAATGTGAGTCAGCTGTTACTATAATATTGCCTATAGATGTGGGTCCTTCCTATCACAATACCAAGTTCCATATCCTATAATTGGAACTTCCCTATAACATTCTCCTTGACCGCCCATGGATCCATGCCATGTAGGCCGTACCATCAACCTTCCATCAATGTATCAAGTTATACCATGAAGGACAAACAATTACTATTCTAGGAGATCCAGAGCCATTTACACATTATAGAGCCTTACATAGCTTTTCTCACACAACTTATGAATGTCCTTCTACTAATATTGTTGTGCCACTTCAGTCTAAAGCTCTTACTTCTCATGTTGATCCAGACACACTAAGTTCCTGTGATAAAGATGCTTCCACATCCGTTTCTCCCTTTTTCATGGGAGATGAAGGTCATTGATAGTGGTCTGCAGAGAGTATGACCTTCAATAGACCCTCTATGTTTCTAATCTCTCCCTATCACCCAAGACACGTGGTAGGCCAAGTTACCAATATAAGCTATCCCAGAAAATTGTAATGTTGGGGAATTTTTTTCCGGTGGCCTTCTCGCGTATATAAGAAAATTTAGATTCTCTCACAATCTAGCTTCGTGAAGATACAAAGGATTCCTGCTACCAAGCTCCAAGATATGACATACCCCATTAAATGATGTATCAAATGGGCTAAAATGGATATGGGTGTGGTATAAATGAATAAGGTATAAGAGAACCTATTCCAACCCCACATTTCAAAATATAAAAATACGACATTGACATTATACCTTTGAGACTCAACCTCGGACATTGATGCTACTTATTCTCGAGCCCAAGATAGCTCTTCTAATTCAGATAGCGACACAAATTCATGTTATATCCAATATGAGGATCTTGCCTCTACAAAACCTATTTCTTAATACAAATGTCCTTACCATATCCTTTTTTGTTCCCCAAGTTAGCTTTGTCCATCCCAATCTTGTTAACTAGGATCACCAACTTCACATAATGATTGAATTTTTGAAAATGATGAGGTAATCAGTGAATTATTGGGTATTCGTGATAACTTTCCAATTGGTGATCATAAGAAATTTTTCTTCATCAACTTAGATGCATGTGTGTATTTCAAGGAGGAGGATGAGTTTTGTGGTCAAAAAAATTTAAAATAAAGTGAGGGAAAAATTCTTCTAAAAATCCTTGGAAAAAGTGAAAGTCCAAGACGCATAGTGAAAACCTCTTTGAGGTGCTAGTGGATAAACAAGTAAAAAAATCAATGGACATACAAAGTGACCACACCAAGGGTGAAAATATCATTGAGATGCCCTTGGAAGAAGATATCAACCCCCCGATCCTACACGCATGGAGGATACATCTAATATGCTTGTGGAGGATACCATTGATGTCAATATAGGAACATAAGACAACCCTAAAATGGTCAAGTTGGGATCTTCGCTCTTAAAGAAAGGAACAAAAGACTTATGTAATGCTTCTACGAGAATTCTCAGACATATTTGCTTGGTCCTATGCAGATATGTTGGGCATGGATCCATCATTGGTAGTGCAAAACCTTATTGTGCATAAGGACCCAAAACCCATTAAACAAAAGCTTAGAAAGATGCATCCATGTATCACCCTCCTTGTTAAAGAAGAACTGGAGAAATTATTGGCAGTAGGTTTTATCAGACCTATTGATTACTCGGAGTGGATCTCCAACATAGTACCTGTGTAGAAAAAGCCAATTGGTATTAGAATATGTACAAATTTCAGAGACATAAATAAGGCATGCCCAAAAGATGATTTTCCTCTTCCTAATATCAACATGATTGTCGATTCAACTACAAGCTACGAAATGTTATCGCTCATGGATAGATTTTCTGGCTACAACTAGATCAAAATTGTAGAATAAAATCAACACAAGATTACCTTTATAACCCATCGGGGACATTCTCGTTATAAGGTTATGCCCTTCGGTCTAAAAAATTCTCAAGCAACTTATCAAAGGGATATGACCATAATCTTAGATGATATGTTCAATGACATTATGGAGGGCTATGTTGAAAACATTATAGGTAAGTCCAGAATAAGAGAAGAGCACCCAAAAATATAGTGGTGCATCTTTTAATGCATATGAGATTACAAGGTTTGGATAAATACAAAGAAATGTGTCTTTAGTGTATTATCGGGAAAGTTGTTAGGTTTTATTATATCAAGAAGAGGAATTGAAGTTGATCCAGCCAAAATTATAGCTATCACTTAAATTCCTCCACCTAAGAACCTCAATCGCTTACATAGTTTGTAGGGAAAAATTCAAACATTCCACCGTTTCATCTCCCAACTTGCGGATAAGTGTCACCCATTTACCCATTTTCTTAAAAAGATGTTGACTTTCATTGGGGTCCCGAATTCCAACAAGCCTTCGAACTACTCAAGAAATATTTGGTTAATCCCCTTATCCTTATGCCACCTACTCCAGGAGAACCCTTGTTATTGTATATCTCAGCCACTTAGTTTGCTATTGGTGCATTGCTAGTTTTGTATGACCTAAACCAAAAAGAAAAGGCGGTCTATTATCTTAGTCACACTTGGATCGCTTATGAACTTAATTACCCATAGATTGCAAAATCTTGTCTAGCTCTTCTTTTTTCCTTCCAAACTCTTCGTCATTACCTTTTAAACAATAAAACTAAGCTTATATCCAAAGTTAACCCATTGAAATACCTCTTGTCTAAACCAAAACTCACTAGAAGGATGGCTAATTGGATCATCCTATTAAGTGAGTTTGATATCGAATATGTCAATAAAAAATTAGTAAAAGGACAAAGCTTGCACCAACTAGCTGAAGCCCCTCTACCTAGAACAAAACCATTGAGTCTGGATCTTCTAGATGCTTCCTTGATGTATATTGAAGAATCTGTCACTTGGAAAGTACATTTTGATGGATCATTCACCTTTCATGGTTCAAGAGCCGGTTTTTATCATCACCCCTTCAAGGGACTTCATTCCTCAAGCTTTTTGTCTAGGTTTTCCATGTACAAATAACATAATGGAATATGAAGCACTCATTGCAAGGATGAAAATCACTATCAAGTGGAATATTAGACAACTCAAAGTCATTGAGATTCACAATTAATCATAAAGCAAGTCAATGATGAATACAAGGTCAAGGATGAAAATATCATCCCATATAAGAAAATGGTGGAAAATCTCAAAGAATACTTTGTGCACATTAATTTTGAGAAAATCCCAAGAGCACAAAATTGGTTTACAAACACTATGGATAAACTAGGATCCTTTCTTTAGATTCCACCAAAGAACAATGATATGCCATTCTTTGTTAAAAATCTACAAATGCCTGCATATGACATGCCAACATCATGTATGGTTTGTGAGTTGTTTTTCATTTTCCCCTCGGTATGAACCAATTTTAAATTACCTCCAAAATGGTACCTCCCCCTAAATTTTCCCATTATGATAAACAAAACCTAATCCAAAGAATAACTCATTATACCCTCCTTGGAGGAACCCTCTATCGTCATGGATATGATGGGAACTTGTTGCATTGTCTTAATTCAAACTTGAGTCCATCCAAGCAATCAAAGAAGTGCACGAAGGTGTCTGTGGAGCTCATATGAGTGGAATGGTGTTAGCAAAGAAGTTGTTAAGAGTAGGTTACTATTTGCCTACCATGGAATCGACTACTATAAAAATTTTCAGAAATGTTCACTATTTCAGAAATATGGAAATCTTATCTATGTACCAATGCAATCCTCAGTAGCTGATCACAACACCATGGCCATTCTCCAAGCAGGGATTAGATCTCACATGGAAGCTCACTCAAACTTCCTCAGATGGCCACACCTACATCATTACTTCCACCGAGTAATTTACTAAATGGGTAGAGGTTGTGCCTCTTACATATGTTATCGATGTGAAAATATCCAAATTCATCATGAATCATATCATCCACCATTATGGTATCCCTTCCACCATTGTAGCTGAAAATGGCAAGTCCTTCAAGAACAAGACCATGAAAGCATTGTGCCAATGCTTTTAAACATGCCTAAAGTGGTCTACTCCATATTACCCCCAAGGTAATGGAAAAATATAGGCTTCCAATAAAACTCTTGTTCACATCATGGAGAAAATGGTAAGAAAAACTGGTCGTAGCTGACATCAACAAATTCATCTCCTCCTCCGGGGATTACAAGACCTCCATTCACACCCCTACTGGTGCTACACCCTATTCCCTAGTCTTTGGCACTGAAGCCATCATCCCATTGGAAATTGAGCTTCCTTACCTGAGAATATCACTCAAATACTATCTAGACAAAGATGAAGACTACTGTGTGGCTATACTTGCATAATTAGAGATTTTAGATGAAAATATGCCTTCGTCCACTTAACCACCTAAAAGTGTATCATAATCAAGTGTCTCGGGATACAATAAACATATCATACCTTTCTAATTTGAGGTAGGGGATCTCGTCCCTTAAAACAAAGTTTAATATTGTAAAATAAAGAGAAAATAAAGGCAAGTTCAAACCAAACTAGTTGGGACCCTATGTTGTGGTAGCAAAGTATGGATTAGGGGTTACAAAATTTCCTATCTTGATGGAGATGAGCTGCATTGATGTAGCCTAGAATTTACCAAAAAATTCCAGCGCGCTATCACATCACTCACCTATATTGAGTGCTCACCCAAAGCGTACAAAGGTACTAGGCCCCTCTTTAGGTTTGCTATATTGTAGGATGTTAACATGATGAAGAATTAATGCATTCAGATCCATACTTAATACATCATTATACAATGCATGTTCAGATCTATATCTAAAGAATAACATATTTAAATGATAACCATTATGAAATCAAGTATGCAAGATCCAATTATACTCAGAATTAACACTGATTCAGCCAATACACTCTATTATATTAAACATGATAAATACACAAAAGCTCATTACAATAGATAGTACCATAGTTTATGCGTTCATCATATTTGGCAGCATAACCTCACAGTACTTCAGTTCTCACACACCTCTATTATACTATGCAGTTCATTACATATTTATAAGGGTGGGGATTTTCCTTTCACCGCTTATCTACTCCAAAAATAGGTTACATGCTAAGAATAGCCATGTGCCTTTACAATTACATCCACACATGCAAGTGTGCTAATAATAGATCTCTCCTAGTTAACTGTTAGTAGCAATCCTATCTTTATCCCACATTCATGCAAAGCGCTCCATAGTCGCTCTTCCAAAAATAGCCAATGTGTGTCACGTAAGTCTTTTCCTAGTTTATGTGCTTTGCACGCTATCTCCAAAATAGCCCGTACATGTGAAAATGGCTAAGTCCCAAATATGCCCTTATATTCCATGCACGTGTTCTCCCATATCCTTTTGTGCCTTTGACTGCACCTAGTTCTCTCGCGTGAACCTCTTGTGTGAATTCTACTAAGTATTCCATTTTTTTTGCTCAACATTATCCCACACTAAACTGCATTTCCACCCCAAAATGGCTACTCCTTGAACAATAAAGAATAAAATAATGGAAATAATGTGAAATAATTTATATATAGAGAATAGTTATTTACTCTACATCATCCTCTACTTCCACTACAAGAATGAGTTCTGGATATTCTTCCTTTATTACTACCTCTAAGGTCTGTCATTAGCTCAATGCAGCCTTTGCCTTTTCTAGGATATTCACTGAATAGAATCTAGCTCATCTTGTGTAATTTCTCCCTTCTCATTTTTGTAATACTAACATTATGTTAGCCATTGCAGACATTCTCCCTTCTAGCAGATCCATTTTCTGTGCTATAAGTTTTCCTAGTTCATCCAACCTATTCTTGTGTGGCTCCCGAACTATCAAGAAGGGCCTCGTGCTTTTGCTTCACCACTACCAATATCTCCACGTGCCATAATGTTTCATCCTTCATAGCTTTTAGGACTTCATTGTCCTCTACCATTTTCCTTATTTTGATGACTACTTCCGAAGTTGTACATATATTCAATGCTTGATCCGCTTTCTTCAGCTCCTCCCGCAGAGTTTGAAGCAACTCCTCGTATGATGAAATTTTTCTAATAACTACATCTTTTTCGCTTTCTACCTTCATTCTGTATATTTTGGTGTTGGCATCCTAATTGGTCCCTCTTCAAGCACCATATCAACCAAAGTACACACATAGTGCTAAAGGAAACATTTTGGGCACCTTGGGCTCTAAGTGTGGTCTTGCTTGGAGGACATGATCCCTGATCTCCTCTTGCCATGCCAATAAGAACCCCATTATTTTTCTACTCCAGGTCCTTTTCTTGTTTTAAGCACGCGATCTCAACATCCTTGGCCTTAATCTCTTCCCTCAATGCCTTGATAGTGGTAGATTTGTCTATGTTCCTCCGTGCCACCTCTGTAGATACCTTCACCAAGGCATTGCTTACCTTCTCATCAGACATAACAATGGGCTTCACGGTTATATGTCTAGCTTGAGGTGCCTTCTTCAACCTCCTTGACACACATGATTATTCACATACGTCAAAGTCTGGCTCATCCATGTGTGTGTGCATAGACCAAGATAGCTATTTTCTTATGCACGTGGTGGCCATGTCCTCATCCATCAGCTCCCATCCATATAACTCCTTAGGGCTCACTGTGCTCTGAAAATGGGCACAGAAAATTTTACTTATGTCCTCAGCATAGCCCAAAGATGGAACAATAAACTCTCCACTTGTCCTTTTACTTCTCGGCCCCTTAGGAATCAGCGCGCGCCAAGATTCGGAGCTGGATCTTCAATGTTTTGAGCAGTATCTTGCTCTGTCTCTCCTTCCTTGACTCCTTCTCCTTCATTATTCACATCTCCATATTTCATTTCTTCATCCTTTGGCTCTTCCATGTCCTCTGGTGGTGTAGGAGATTTGGGCGCACTCTCCTCAGACTCTTCCACCTCCTCGTCCAACTTCAACTTTCTCCTTCTTTTCTCAGTTGTCTCCTTCTATGGAGAGAGTCATGGTGATCTACACACTGATTAGGGAGTAGCGCCTTGACTCTATGTTCTCCTGAAAACCCTCTTAAAATGACATTCCTTAGGGTCTACTCCAACCTCCAATTATTCATCCCCTTCTTCTTATGTTTGGGGTGGAGTACTTGCACACTCAGATTCTACCTTGTTTGAGGGTTGCCTTTGTCCCCTATACACCAAGCTGCCACTGTCTTCACACTCTTCCTCCTCATCATCTACTTCTATAGTTTTAGTGGGCTTTGGGGCTAGTATATTCTCCACTGTGTGCTTTCCCTTAGGCGGCCTTAGGAGCGCAAAATCGTTCTCCACATATTTATTTCCCTCTAACTTGGGCTTGAAATAAAGGTAGATAAGCGCATCCCCACTATCTCTAATTTCGAACTCACACGGCTTCATGCTTATCATGTTTGAAATCAGCCTCTCTATATAGGTGTTTTACCCTAGATAGACATAGGTCTTACGCAAAGATGTGGTGACGCAGATCTACCTTATCTCGCAACAAAGTTTAGGTGTCACGCATTGTTGAACCGATGGACCGCTGCCTAGAAGTAATGTCTTTGTGAAGGCATATGGTAGCTTACACAAAGGGATCCAAGTACCATCCTTCATCGTAAACCGTGTGATGAAAAAGTTCTGATATACTATGAAATAGATCCGCCTTGCCCACCACCAAAGGTAAATCCTTGGGGATGTGCCACTCTTCTTCAAAATCCATGCGAGCCTATCATACCACATCTCCACCCTTTTCTTAAACGGCCCACTCATTGAGTCTTCACACAAGTAATTTTCCAACTTTTCTGCCAGAGACTTGTTCTGCATGGGGTATTCCCAAATTTTTTTCTTTGGTCCATCAGAACCCCAATCTCCAAAAATACTAAGGACAACAGGACAAAACTGAAACTGATTCTCTCACCTGTGCATGCCTCCTTGACGATTGTGTCATCCGCAATGTTACCTCGCTATGTTGTAGATTGTTCCCTCTAACATTTTCCTTATAATGTGTAGTCACATTGTGTTCACCTGGGACCACCTCTCTTGATCATTTAACTTAGTGACCAAATGTGCAACTACCTATACGATGAGATACTTATTCAATTTATCTATATCCATTCTGCGTGGACCTTTGGTGTATCCTAACTCCTTTCGCATCTCCAAGATGGTTGCTTTATTTGTGAGGTCACCATTTAGGTCTACTCCTGTGCCCCTTAATCCTGTCATAGTGTAAATCAAAGTGGCTTTAATCTTTACCCTATGCCTGAAAAGTAGAAGAAATCTTCATGCACCCTATTCATCAGCCACTGGTACAAAGGTTCATACTTGCCAAAATAGGGAAGCTCATACAATTGGTAAACTCCAATCTACTTTAGTAGCTTCTCTCCCACATCATCATACACCGACATATCTTTGGCTATGCACTTGTTTGTCTTTGTATTCAATAGCGCATTTAATTCCTTTTTGTTCTCTAATGTGCAGTGGTTGTAGTCATTGATCTTGCATTTGCGGACATGAGATTCCCATTCTTTTCCCACTATTACACCTTTTGGGTATTGCATTTATGAAAATTTTCTCTTGGGAGAAATTTCAACCTCTACTTCCACCTTCTTCTTCCCTTTTTCTCCCATGATAGGTGCTTTCTTTGGTGCCATCTATAAATCACAACATTCTTTCCTTAAATGCTCATTTTCTAGCTTCTGCAATGTGCAACCTCAAACCCTAGCTTGAATCGCATGCCCTAGTTGAAAAATGCATGCCCCAGCTTCTTTCAAATGCTCTTCTTTACTCAAACCCTTCACCAATGGGGACGTAAGCTTCTCTTGCATACTAATATGCTTCTCACGTCTAGTTTCACACTCTTCACACCTCAACACTCTTCGCTCAGCTCGGTCACACTTAGCTCTTTCAAATTTTTGTGATTTACAATGGTAAGAATGAACTCGTATCCCTCCCTTATATAGATTTTCAAAAATTTGGTGCATTTATTGCTCCTTCACCTACCAACATTCCTCATTAATTGACCCTTTTGACAATTTTCCATGCGGTACATCTTCGCGACTCAATCATAACCTTTTAACGCGCCTCCTACCTTCTGGCTACAAGCTTCTCTTCAGCGCACTTCTATGTACCTGAGTACCTCATCATTGCACCTTCTCTTAGTAGTCTCCATGGCCGCCACTTACCTTGCATTATATTGTTCCTTCATTTATCTCCATCCATGGTCCTCATTTGGAAGCAATCTTCTTTTCACCAACTATTCAAACTTTGAATAACACCTATAACAGTTTTGTTCCTTTATGTGTACCCATTTCTCAATAACCACCCCACAAAAATAAGCATGTGTAGTCCTCTCAGTACATAAAAATATTATGAATGGTAATTAGCTTTTGGTGAGCAAACATATGCTTATTTCGCAAAACAACAACTAAATCGAAAAAGCATAACGAGGAAGAAGGAAATATGTTAAGGAAATGTAAAATTGAAAACCTAATCTAAATGACAACACCGCCTTATTACAAACACCAAGAAGGCTTATTTATAGTAGGGCTTCACCTTACTCTGTTGAAGTACACAGGTAACAATGTGTTCCATCGTGCACCTCTAAGTGGAAAGCATCTATTTTAAGTATGTGAGTGATAACATATGGCCTCAACCAATGTACCTTGAGTTTTCCTAGATGGCACAAAAACTTAGAATCATAAAGGAGCACCATCTATCCAATTATGAACTTCTTATCCTTGATGTGACTGTCATGCCATGCTCTCTCGCTGGCCTTCTCTTGCTTTTGACTCCAGCGTCATTTATTGCTCTTCACTCATCCAACTTAATTAACTTTTCAATCGGTTCTTCTAACGATTTCTCATTAGATAGACCTCCAACGCACGCAATACGTAAAGAAGGTAACATGAATTCCATAGGAAGAACTACTTTTACACCAAACACCAATTGAAAAGGTGTGGCCTTGTTTAGCCACTTGTACATTGTTCTTTACACCCAAAGTACTGCAGACACTTTATCATCCCAATCCTTCCTTCCAACATCACAAATTTTTTGTCAGTGTCTGGCTCAAAATCTTGTTGAAAGCCTTAGCAGTCCCATTTTCCTGAGGATGATATGGTGTAGTCTTATGGTGTGTAATCATGAACTCATCCAATAAAATTATGATCATCTCATTCAAAAAATGTGTTCCCCTATCACTGGTCAAACTCAAAGAACATCTATACCTTGTAATAATATTTTCCCATAGAAACCTCGCTGATGTTTCCGCTATACAATCCTTTTTAGGTGTTGTTTCTATCAACCTTGTCAGATAGTTTATGCAAGTGATGATATAATGCGATCCAGTCTTGCACGTAAATGGTGAAATAGGACCCAAAAACTCAATAACCCATTTCTCAAACAGTTTTGCACTAGTAATAGGTCTTAAAGGCATTTCATCTCGTTGACCTGGTTTCCCAAGGTGCTTTGATAGTGATCAAAATCCTTACAATATGCCTTACAATATTTGTATAGGGTCTCCCACAATGATCTGGTGAGTAGAATCTTACACGCAGTGGCGTCACCTACATAGTGGCCACCTGCAATACCACCATGAGCTTCCTCTATGATATATGTGCACTCATGTTCTAGTACACAGTGGCACAATACTTCATCCCGACCTACCTTTTACAAGTCAATGCTAATCAACATATAGGGTTCCGCATGTATAGTGAGTTGTTTCTTCTTTAAGGATTTCATTCCTTCTGGTGCCATAACTATTTATAGAAAGACAACAATGTCCTCTACTTCCGATGACACTTGTTGTAACCTATATAATTGTGCATCCGGCATGGTATCTTCAATTGCCTGTGCTTCTTCTCCTGACTATATTATGGATAGATGGTCTAGTCTAGAATTAATTTTCCCTAGTTTTACCACAACTCGTGAAATCAAATTCTTGAAATAAGAGTACCCATTTACATATACGCCCTTTATAATGGGCTTGTTCACCAAATACTTCACCGCCATCCGATCTGTATAAAATAAAAATGGTGTAGCTAGTAGGTACTGTCTGAATTTATGTAGCGCATAGATCATTGAAAAAGCTTCATGCTTTGTAGTTGTGTAATTATGCTCTAGAGTCATATTTCTACTAGCAAAGTAGATAGGATGATCTATAATACCTTCTCTAGGTTGAGCTAACACCACACCAATGTCCGTGCTAGAGGTGTCCACATGTACATGAAATGGTTGGTCCCATGAAGGAAAGCATAGAATAGGCGTAGTAGTAAGTTTCTCCTTCAAAGTCTCAAATGTGCGTTGCTATGGTTCTCCCCATTAGAACGTACCTTTTACTTTCAATAACTTCTCCAAAGGTGCAACAACTTTGGCATGCCCCTTTATGAATTTCCTATAATACCCTATACAACCCAAGAATCCACACACCTCACTTTGAATGGTAGGTTCTTGTAGGCTGATAATGACTGCAACCTTAGCTGGATCAACCAACAAACCTTCCTTACAGATTATGTGTCCTAATAATATTCCAAATGGTGTAGAAAATATGCACTTCTTGATGTTCAAAGAGATACTCAATTGTCTATATCTTTTAAACATTAAGTGCAGATTATCAAAATGATCCTTAAGAAGTCCATACATTGTCTAATCATATAAATAAACCTGCAAGAAGTTGTGAATAAAATATTTAAATGCCCGAACAACTATTCGTGGAAAGACAACATGCATTTTTTCAGTCCAAAAGGCATCACAGTATAGGTAAAGTTTCCCCAGTCAGCAGCAAAAGTAGTCTTTTCCTGATCCTCCTGGGCAATCTGAACCTAATGATACCAAGAGAACCCATATGTAAATGAATAAACTTCACGCCCGCAACGCCTTCTAGTATTTCCTCGGTGAATGGCGTAGGAAAGGGATTAGTCACATATGCATCATTCAGCTCTTTGTAGTCCACACAGATCCTAATCGAGCCATCCTTCTTGATACTGATCACCATTGGAATAACCCACTCTGACTCGTTTAGGGGTCTGATGATTCCAGACTTTAACATTTTTTCAATATCTTCTTTGAACTTTTTGCGCAAGTTGGGATTCATCCTGTAGGGTCTCTTTCTGATTGGGTGTGCACCCTCTTTAAGATTTATCTTCATATCCCCTAGTGATTCATGTAAGCCTTTAAGTTAATGGAACACCTAGAATTTACCAGTAAAAGCCTAGGTGTGTTGGCACATCACCCAGCCTAGACTGAGCACTCACCTAAAGTGCACAAAGTTACTGGGCCCCTCTTTAGGGTTGCTGTTGTAGGATGTTAGCATGATGAAGAATTAATGCATTCAAATCCATACATAATACATCATTCTATAGTGCATGTTCAGATCTATATCTAAAGAATAACAGATTTAAATGATAACCATGATGAAATCAAACATGCAAGATCCAATTATACTCAGAATTAACACTCTAATTCAGCCAATACACTCCATTATATTAAACATGATAAATACATAGAAGCTCATTATAATAGATAATACCATAGTTTATGCTCGCATCAGATTTGACAAAGATAACGTCACAAAGACTTTAGTTCTCACAAACCTCTATTATACTACGCAGTTCATTACATATTTATAAGGGTGGGGATTTTATCTTCACCGCTCATCTACTCCCAAAATAGATCGCATGCTAAGAATAACCATGTGCCTTTACAATTACAACCACACATGCAAGTGCACTAATAATAGATATCTCCTAGTTAACTGTTAATAGCAATCCTATCTTTAGCCCGCATTCATGCAAAGTTCTCCATAGTCACTCTTCCAAAAGAAGCCAATGCGTGTCGCACAAGTATTTTTCTAGTTTAAATGCTTTGCACGCTATCTCCAAAAATAGCCTCGTACATGTGAAAATGGCTAAGTCCCAAATATGCCCTTATATTCTGCACACATGTTCTCCTCTATCCTTTTGTGCCTTTGACTATGCCCAATTCTCTCATGCGAACCTCTTATGTGCCTTCTGCTAAGTATTCCACTTTGTCTACTCCCCTATGTTGTGGTAGCAAAGTATGGATCAAGAGCTTACAAACTTTCCTATCTTGATGGAGATGAGTTGCGTGAACCTATGAATGCCATGCATCTCAAGAGGTTCTACGCTTAAGCATGAGGCAATATCAGAAAATACCAAAAACTACAAAATATCAAAATATAAAAAAAAAAAAAAATTAGCAAAAAGTAAAAAGAAATCAGTTCATCCAAGTGTGAAAACCATGCAACTGTGGCACTTTGGACAGGTCCTTTGGTGAAAATCGGTTTCAATGCCTTGGGAGGATTCGTTGTTCACAAACATCTCACATATGAGGGGTACATTTGATTTATCCAAAGATTTTTTTCCGTATCTTAGATTCACTTGAGATTATCTCGTAAGGCTTGATCCATCCGATCCTCCTCTTGTATATATGTGAATATTTTTCCTTTGTACATTCCCATCTAACATTGGGGCATCTTTACATCTTCATTATCTTGTACATACGTGTGGCATTTTCCCTTGTAAATTCCCATCTAACACCGGGGGCATCCACGTTTCTCTATTTTCCTGTACATCAGTAACATATTTGACATGGTTGTTATTGTGATGAATTCCACTCTTGACATTGCAAATGTTGACATGTGATTTGTCTTAGGAAGGAGTACTCTTATGACTTTTGGAAATCATGTTTGCAATGGATAATTCATTATTGGTTGAAAAGGTTCATTTTGTTGTGATTTCTGCTTACTTGAAAATGAGGCCATTCATCTCTATGTACAACTTAAATTCACTTTTAAAAAGATTATGAACTTGTATTGTTGTTGTCATACTTATCTTGTGTTGACAAAAAAACCTTGGATCAATTCCATTGATCCAAGGTATGCTTCAGTTCTTCTTACTTGTTCATCTTGTTGACTTGGCATTTGGAAATGGAAGGTGAAGTTGGACTGAGCCTTGTTTTGTTTATAAAATTATGATAGACCCTTCTTCAGGTGTCCATTCTTTACAAAAAGCTTTATGTGTTAGGCTTGGGTCTACTTGTTAATAATAAGACACTGAATAGCATATAAGGACCTTGGACCTATTACTAAAACTACTAAGGTTGACACCCTAACCTAAGTTGGTATGTTTTATATTTATTGAGTTTGGAAACAACCTAAGGCAAATAATATTTACCTAAGGACTAAGGTTGATTTCTAACCTAATAAAAATCTAACCTAAACTATTGCTAACCTAAGGGGTACATATGGACTACTTGGAAATTGGTAAGGTCGGTGGCGTCGGTTTTCAAGGCATTAATTGGAATTGATTTTGGTTTTAATGGCTACATGACTACCAATTTTGGTAGAGGCATTGGGAGATAATGGATGCCTAGTTGGCATCACCACTAAAATAAAATTGCATGCAATTTTTTTAAATTAAAGGCGTCGCCAAATATAGATGGCAATGGCGTGGAGAAATAGGAGGGAAATTGATTGTCCTTCGCATTAATTAATTTTATTTTTGGTGAAGAAACCACCTAGGGAAAATGCATGGTGGGTTTTGGTATTATTTTTTTGATCTTTAGTTCATTTATCTGCATGGAGTTTTTCAGTTCTTCAAACCAACAGTTCTATTTTACATCTAGCTGTTATTTTCGCATTCTTGAGCTATTTTGGACTCTGTGGAAGTATAAGAAGAAGTGGAAGAGTTGAGGAGGTGGACGTTGCGTGGAGAAAAATGAAGTTGTTGAGGCTCGACTAGGAAATCTTCTACAAATCAAGAAGAATCTCTATCAGGCATGATAGGCTCTACCCATTAAGTTGTTCTACTTTTTCCTAAATGTCTTCATTAAAAGAACTCTGCTCTTTGGGGAACAAATGGGTTTTTATGTGATGTTTATCTTGCATTCATGCTTGTATTTTTTTATTGTATGCTTCTTCTTGGATTCACTGTTTGATGTAAATACGATCTGGGTTTGTTTTCTTTGTTGGAAAAAGGTATGAAACATGTTAACTCTGTTTGGACTTGAGATGTTGTCGAATCTTGAGAACATCTGTTGAACTATACTGAAACTGGATAGTAGGATTCACTGTTATGTTAGAAACATATTTTGGGTTTTGTTTCCTTTGTTGGAAAAGGTAAGAAAATTACTTAAACTTCATTTAGACTTGAGATGTTTTTGAATCTTTTATATGTCTATTTGAGATGAGCTAAAAACTGGATAGTAACTTGTCTGATGTTGAACTGGAACAAATCACCTCGAGAGAAATCTATCCTTTGGCATGGTTGTTAGTTTAATTATGCTTGTGTGATGTTTTATTGGATTCGATTACAAATTCTATGGTAAAAGGAAAATAATGGTATAGGTTGTTATTCTCAATTCGACTTGCTGGGTTTGATTAGTTATTTTTTTACCTTATTTAGAAATATAGTCATTACTTACTAAGATCTTGTAGGTAAAAATACTTTGGAACTATAGAGTAACCCGAATCTTGTCAAAAATTAATGGAATGCTTGAAGGAAATTGACTGTAATGTTTTCGAGTTTTCATGTCTTCTGAGATTGACTTCACGCAAAAATCTTGTGATCTTGCCACTGATTCATTTTCTCTCTCTGTGGGTGAATCTGGGTTAGATCATTCTTCCTGATCCAATAGTCTTCCTTTGATTATTGAGAAGTTACATGGTTTTAAGTTTTCTCAAATGGAAGTTTGACCGTAAGTCTTGCTCCTACATTTTCGCTCACCATCTACAGATGGGTAAGCTTTTTGTGTTATCTCTTTGAAAAGGAAATCATGGCAAAAAAGGGGTAAGTTACTTAAATGTTACTCTATCTCTGTTTGTTAGGAAAACTGAGTTAACTTCTTGAAGTGATGTTATTATTGTTTAGAGTGAATGTAATGTTTAGTTGGCAATTTTTGTGCTTTAGTTGGTGTTATCATTTGTAAAGTTTAGAAGAAATGAATTTCAATTTGCAGCTTGTGAGTTACTTGTTCGTCATTAATTGAAGGTTTGAATGGTTCTTTGGACTTCAATGGTTGTTAGGAGTTAAGTGTTTTCTTGGCATTGGGTAATCAAATCTGTCTCGGTTCTTTTTGATCTTGGTAAGAGTACCTCTGTTAAGGAAGGAGTAATGAGATATTATCTTACCATTATTCGTTGTTATCCTTTCTTTCTGTTCTAAGTTAAGGTATTTACAATACCATTCTCATTGAACTATGAAGGTAGATGTATGTTGTTCTCTTTCTCTCTGATTCAAGAAATTTCTCTATACCGAGTATGATTTAACCTCTATCGAGATTTAAAATGGAATATAGTAAAGACTAGACTTGTCTATTATGTTCTTGCTTGGATTGAGAATGAACAATCTCTTTCTCTTTTCTTTTCACCTTACATCAATATCACACCGGGAAGATGGAACCGAACTATTTAGTTGTATAGTTATGCCTCTGTAGGACTTGCTTGATGAAGTAGACCCTTTTGTGATAGAATATGTTGCTGAAGCAAAAATGTTACTCTAGATATTTGATATGTTTGATTGAAATTTCTGAGTAAGTCTCTTATGGAGTAAAAATAAGGATTACAGGATCTGTAGCTATTTGCTAAAACCCTGTATTCTTCTCTTTGGATTTTACATTGTAATGATGTACTATTTTTGATGAGTGATTAGTTCCAAGTGCATGGAAAATTGAATTCATTCTTTGTCAAATATGTTTGATGCGGATCCTAAAACTTAGATTGGTTTATGACTCTGAAATTTAGGATATAGATTCTTAAATAAGAAACTCTTTCCTAAAGGTGTTGTTGGTTCATCCTAAATTTATCCTAATGTTTGATTGAGTTTGGAATTTTATATTTTAGGATGAAGTTAAGTTTAGGCTGAGATAAAATTATTATTGTTCCATCTAATGTAGACTGTTCCTTTGAGATATTAGTGTTAGTATCTTCTCAGGTTAGATGGAATTAAATAAGATGTGGATCATAAAAATCTGTAAATGAAAAGCAGTTTGTGATTTGGTGAATTATTATTTATCTAGATTAATGTTTTAATTCCTTCTATGAAATCATTGGTTGAAAGTTGATTCTGATTATATCATGATCTTTTCTTAATGATGATATGGATTATCACTTTGTTTCTCTCTCTTATGATTGTTAATTCTTTATGACATGTCTTTCTGTAATGCTTTAACTGTTTCATAAAAGCAGAGTTCTCTTTATGAAACAATTAGTTAAAAGAACATCGTTTTAATGCTTAGTGCTTATCATGCTCAGTTCAATGAACTGACCTGTGCTAGCAATTTTTGTAGATGGACTTCATAAGTGGTAAAAGGAGACAAGATATTTTATGATGTTACTTTTGTTTACCAAAAGACTGGATCTTTATGAGGAAATATGATTCATTATTGAAATGTATTGTTGGAAAGGAAAGTTGTATTTTTAATAGAGCTTATTGTTGTTGTTTGACACTAAAGATGTCTGAAGTGTTTGAACTTGCAATGTATGAATTCCACCTTGATAAATGGAAAAGATTGTGGGTTTATTTGTACTTGATGTGTCATCTTTTTGTATATTTTGTGAATAGTAATGATAAGCTTATCTCTATTCTTTTTATATATATCTGAAATGAACCCCTTTCGGGTTGAATTAAAATGAACTATAGGATAAAGGTACTAGATGTACTATCCTCTTATTAATGCAACTTATTAAGTTAGCATACATGGTTGGTCATTTAATTAAATCACTATGGTTTTACTAAAATGATGTTAATGGGTAAATGGAATCTTGATGAAAACTTGTAAAATGTTAGGAGGTTCCAAATGAACCCTAACTCTTATTAAATAAAAGGAAAGGCAAATATTCTACAATGTTAAGCAATTTTTTAAGACCTTTTGGAATTAAATCCTAATGTTATTTTAGATAGAGGAAGGTGTGCTTCCTCATGTTTAATTCCTCACTTTGAGTAAAACAAATGAAAATAATATATATACAATAAGTAGAATTCATCTCAATGAAGTCTATTATAAAAGAATCTGATTCAGAACTTAAACAAGCTAAGTCATGGATAAGTTAAATAAGTGAACCTCACTGTTAGTATGTTGATCATGTGTGTAAAAGAATCTTAAATTAGGAATTTAATGAATGAAAACAAATCTTCGAAAAGGGGTTTAGAGGCAGATGTATCTAGCATATCAATTACAATTCATTTATTTCTTGTAACCCTAATGGTTAATGAAACTAGGGATTCAACATGGCTTTGTAATTAAACTTTAATTAAGGAAAATAATTAAGTAATTAACTTCTTTCTTGGGTATGTACATCCAGATGGGATGACTCAGTCGATGTTGGCACATGCCAACTGCAGTATCATACCTCTCGTGAAGACTTGGGTCTTCATGAGGATACTTTGTGTTGTAGTTGACATGTTGCAACACCCTTTAGAGTTGAATCATCTAGATCTACATAAACTTGGACTTGATCTTAGTTATACCCTAGGTTAGGTTAGAAGCATGATCTAGTGTCGGGGCAACTCACGATGACTTAGGATAACTAGACACACGCAATTGACTTAGGTCGATTGAGTATGTCTATGTACCCTTAATCATCACGAGTATTCTTCTACACTAAACTATGTTGCTAACCTTGGTTAGGGTTAAACCTTGAACAAGTGGAATGACATGAGTTAGTGAAGACCATTCTAGATAATAGATGAAGTGGGGTGAAGGACATATTCCGTTTGACGAATATGTTGTCTAGAAATATTAACATGAACATTATGTTGAAAATATTTGGCCAAAGTATCGCAAATTTGTTAGTTGCGTTGTCCTATGTCACCTAGTTTTAAGAAGTGAGATTTCAGATGAATATTGGTAACAAATATTCAGATAGGCCTCTTAAATAGAACACTTAATACCCCGAAAAGGGTATGAGAACCAAGTATACCTAGTATACAATTCATTGAGTTAACATGAGAGATCGGTATGATACCGAGTCATGAAATGAGAGATCGGTGTTTCACCGAGTCATTACAATTGCATATGGTTATCTGTTATGAGATTGATTGGCATGGAATGTGTGTTCTAAATTATGATTATTTAGAATAGAGAACATTATTAAAATAATTTTTTTCCCTTGTTTCTAAAGTCTTAAAATGGGAATGTTACATCTTGGCACTGAGTTGAAGGTTACAGCTCTTGGACTTATTGTGTCCATAATCTGATAAAACTTAATTTTTCTTGTTAACAAAAAGTGGTTATAACAAGAGGAAATGTTGCAAACAACCCACCACCTGGTGGATAAGTAGTTACTACCCAAAAACTTGATGAGATCCTTACTACCCTGTTGGACACAAGAGATCGTTTAGATGTACTTGAATAATAAGTAATGGGATATGAGGAGGAGGAATAAATGATGGTAATAAACATCATACCTCATCTAGACAATGCAAATATTGGAAATTTGGGTGTTAATAACAATAATGTAGCCAATGCTAATGCACCTAATCAGCCGAGAATAAAAGGTAAGATTGACATTGAACTCACTAATGATATAAAAGGATAAACCCACCCAAGTTTGATGGCACTACATTAGGAGATGGAGCTGAGAACTGGCTTAGTGAAATGGAGAAGTAATTTACAATAAGGAACTTCTCTGAGGAAATAAAAGAAATATGGGGAGCTTATCGGCTCTCTCATGAAGCATCTTCATGGTGGGACAACCCAAGGTTGAGTTAAAAATTGATGAAAAAAATTACTTGGGATTAATTTAAAAATTATTTTAGGCAACAATGGCTGCCACAAATTTACTATGATCAGAAAATGACTAAATTTTAGAACTTAACTCAGGGAAAATTAACTGTAACAGAGTACTGGGAGAGGTTTACTAAACTCCTTAAGTATGTACCTCAGTATCAAACTGATGAGAAGTTCAGGATATAAAAATTTGTCATGGAATTAAATCCCATTATAGGTGGAGAAGTGGATGTTAACAACCTAACCACTATGGAAGGGGTTGTAGAAAATGTTATAAGGCAAGAGAAAAAATTAAAAGTGATCTCTTGCGCCATAAGGAGGAAATCGAAAGAAAGCTCCAAACTCTTCTTCATCTCTTGCAACCAAAAAGGGACAATGGAAAATTTTGGTGTGAAAAAAATTTATTTACTAAAAACAACGAGAAATCAACAACAAATAAACCTACTGCTAATGTACGAAATAACTTTGTCAAGAACAATAATAATGGACAGAAGTCTTATGGGGTCAGAATAATAACTTTAAGGCTGGAAATAAATTTGAACCTAAGAAAGGACCTGTATGAGGATGTTATAATTGTGGCAAGGATCATTACGCAAATAAATGTCCTTTGAAGAAGAATGATTGCAATTAGCAAAGATAAGATACACGCTGCAAGAGGTACTTAATAGGTCAAAAGCAAGTCACACCCATAGAAGTTTCGTAAGTTATTTGGTATACCTATAACTATACTTTTTGATATTAGAACTACTGAATGTTTTATTTCTACTAAATTAACATTGAAATTAAAAAGAAAAGATGAAAAAATGGATAAATCATGGGCTGTACATTATGGAAATAATGTTGTTCACATAGTTAGTATGTGTCTTTTTGGAGTAGTATTTGATTTACCTAGTTTTTCCAATGAAGTTGACATTTATGTTTCTCCTTTAGGATCTTATGATGTAATCATAGGTGTTAACTGGTTAGCTGAGCATAAGGCAAAGGTTGACTATTTTGAAAAACATATTAGTTGTTTGGATGACTCAGAAAATAACAAAAATTCAGAGGATAAAACGTGAGATTTCAGTTAGGAAATTGTCATCTATGCAACTTAAAAAGGCAAAAACAAAGGCTACACCTTGTATGTAGTAAAAATTTCTGAAACAATCAAAGAAATTAGTGACTTCTTGGAAAGATATCCGCATTGTTACGAAATTTTAGTGATGTGTTTTGGAAGAGTTACCTGTCTTCCACCCAAATGGGAGTTTGAATTCACGATTGAGATCAAACCGGGAACCAAACCTATTTCCAAGGCACCATATAGAATGACTACCATTGAATTGGTAGAACTTAAGGCACAATTGTAAGAAATTTTTTCTAAAGGTTTGATAAGACCGAGTGTCTCGCCTTGGGAGCACCAATAATTTTTGTGAAAAAGAAAGATGGAACACTTAGATTGTGCATTGATTATAGGATGTTAAACAAAGCAACAATTAAAAATAGATATCCACTTCCTAGAATTGATGATCTGTTTGATCAGATGCATGGTGCATGACGGGTCGTTGTATTACCAATCATTTAAATAACTCATAGACAAGTTGGTGTAATTATAACCAAGGCGGTTTCTAAAGCTATATGCAAAAGGAGAAAGAAAATCTTATTCAACAATACTTCTTCCTAAGAAAACATACGAAATTAAACATGCATGAAAAAGAAACACACAACAACTAAACTACTGAAATAAATCTGTAGTAAATAAACTATGCTAATAAATAACAGAAAAATATTCCTCCTTGGGGAAGAGCAGCTTTTGGCCATTCTCTTCCCTTTGGATTTGGAGAAACTACAATTAACTTTTAAAACTACACTTGTATTGATTCAAAACTGATTTACAAAATATGCCCCCTTTCCAAATATATGGAAGAGGTATTTATAAAAATTACTCCTAGTTTACTTGGTCCACACTCTAAGAACTAACTACCTATTCTTGGGCAGATTTATTCAAAGAAATAAATATTAAACAAACTTGACTATAACAACCCACTTATTGTGGAGAATATTTCTACAACTCATCCCTTTAATCTAGGAACACAAAGTGGGAGAGTACTTATTCAACATTCCTAATACTATTCCACTATTTACTCATCCTTGAAACATGGAGAGAAAATGGAGGAGTGTTAAGTCTATGAATTTGAATTCTTCTTGGAATGCCACATGCATGCATGAATTTGGATTGCCACATGTTTGGATCTATATTCTTGGTTGATGATGTGGAAGAAAAGAGTAGGCTGAATAGTTCGGTGCTCCTTTACATTATTTTGGAACAAACCAAAATAATTTCACTAGTTGGGTGTTTTCGTAGTTGTGTGAAGAATTTCCATAGTTGGGCATTTCCGTAGTTACGTGAAGAATTTCCATAGCTGGGCATTTCCGTAGCTATGTGAAAACTTTTGGTAGCTGCAATCTACGAACTTGGAGTACAGTTGCTTATGACCTGTTTTCTACACACTATTACATTCCAACTTTAGAAGAAATATTAAGAAATAATAATAATTAGATTGCAAATATATTTCTAAAGAGATGATAAGATAAATCCTATATTCTACCTTAAATATGCTATCCGTTATTAAAACTACATCTAAATTCACTTGAAAGCTTTTTTAAGAGAGAGAATAAGAGTGTTATTTGGTGATATAATGAGACATATTTTGGTCTCATCATTTCCCCACACTTAAATTCTTGCATGCCCTCATGCAAGCTACTGATCTTCCTATAGAATCTGATTTTGTCAATAATTCTGCATCTTTCAAATTGTCTTCTCCTTTTTCATGATAGAACAAATTGAGATTCTAGAAGTAAAATTTTTACTTCTTTTTTATTCATGCTCTCATGAGGTTTTTCGTAGATAATGTAGAGATATTTTTCCCCACACTTAGCTTTTTGTTTTCTCATGCATTCTTCAAAATATTTGGAAGAGAGTGAGTCTCCCCCACACTTAGCTTTGTGCATGACCTCATGCAAACTATTTTTTTAATTGAGCAGCTTATAGATCCCAATTGTTGTAACTAGAAAGATGTCATTTGCATCATTTGCTTTTTTACTTGACTTGATCAACACTTGTAGATCTTGAAAAATTTCTCTCTTTTTCTTTTAATTTAAATAATACTTTCAAGAAGTGAATCTATTTATAATTAAAACAACAAATAACAAAATTTAAGAATAGAAAAATAGAAGTTACCATACCATACTCAGTAGTTATCCTTGCTTTCATCATGTTGTATAACCGTGATTTCCATCTGCAGCTGAAAAAAATAAATAGAGATGAAGTCAAGGCCTCTACAACATAGAAATTTTCAGTAGAAAATTATTTCATCAACCAAGCGGCATAAGAGAAATAATCATATGGATCCAAGAAAGACTTTGAAGTGTAATTTTTTTGTTTGGGAAAAGCAACCATTTGTTGGTTTTCAACTTTCCCCATTGTTTTTTTAAATAATTGGTCAGCCAGTAAACTAGTTTTCTAACCAATCACTATCCTTTTGAGAAATGTCAACATGATGGAAAATCAGGAAGCAATCTTCCAGAGTGTCTGCAACATCCAACCAGTTTAGAAAGCTGATTTAGAAATTGAGAAACAATGGTAAACTATTCTGGAAATGGAATGGTTCAAGGACTTCTTCATTTATTGGGAATGAATGGTTTATTATGAGAGGTTGTGGGTATGATATCGAATACAAATGGTATGTTGACATTTCAATTAGCATATACTAGTTGAGCCAATATTTTTCTATAGTCATGAGAAGGATTAACATTGACTACAAAATATCAGAGGAAATTTTAGTAGTTTCAATAGTTGGGAAAATGAGTTTCAGCAAAAACTAAATAAAAATGAGATAAAGAGGGTAGCATGGAATGAATCATGTACTGAAAATGAGGATTACTAGCATAATACTTGCATGCATCATAAGGTATATATGTATTTTTAATTAAAAACAACCTTGAAAGATGTTATTTTTTTAGCGATGCATTCAAACTGCGATATCTTGGTCGTTTCTCAACAAAAATGAGTGATTAAAAATAATATGGAAATCTCGATCATGTAGATCAAGACCCCGAATTTTTTTGAGCTATTTATTTACGAGTGTGAGAAGTTGGCATCGAAAATACCGCTATCAAAATATTCGCAACATGTTATTTTCTTTTGAGTAGTGTGCATTCGAACCGTGATATCTTAGTCAAGTTTCTAAATGAAAATGAGCGATTAAAAATGATATGGAAAACTCATGTTGTGTAGAACCAAACCCGAAATTGTTTGATCTATTTCTTTATGAGCCGCAAGAATTTATTTTTCATGTGCGATCTCCGTATCAGATGAATCTTTTCCTTTGACCTCCTCTGTAATGCGCCATGTATGTTGATTTTGTACTTTCCTACAATAATTATGTCATCTAAAAAATAGATGCTTGCAACATATAATTAGCTCCTTCAAATTTAAATCTCCAATAATTATTGAAAATAATTTAGAACAAGTCTCTCTCATTAAATAAATAGAGTCAATTTAGGAGCACTCTTTGCATGAGACTTAATTGATTAAAAGATATGCAATCTGTAGCATTCATTGCATGCAAATTTATTTCCTCTTTGTATGTAAAATTTATTTCTAAATCAATTAAGTTGACATGCAAGGAATATCTTAACAAAATTTGACTAATTTATTAAATAAAAGAGATAAAATAGGAATGCATGCTATTTGAATTTTTCTAACAACTATATGAGTCATTGCATGCAAAAAGGAATTTCTCACTTCATTAAATGTAAGAGTTAAAAATAGAATTCTCTTCTTGCATGCTTAAACTTTTCAACCATTATATGAGAGAATAATGCATTTTTTTTTCATTTGTCTACCATGTTCTAATAACTTTCATTATTTGTCTATGACTTTGAATTCTTCTTAGAATGCCACATGCATACATGAATTTAGATTGCCACATGTTTGGATCTATATTCTTGGTTGATGACGTGGAAGCAAAGAGTAGGTTGAATATTTCGGTGCTCCTTTACATTATTTTGAACAAACCAAAATACTTTCACTAGTTGGGCGTTTCCATAATTGCGTGAAGAATTTCTGTAGTTGGGCATTTCCGTAGCTTCGTGAAGAATTTCCGTAGCTGGGCATTTCTATAGTTGTGTGAAGGCTTTCAGTAGCTGCAATCTACGAACTTGGAGTACATTTGCTTATGACCTATTTTCTACACACTATTGCATTCGAACTTTAGAAGAAATATTAGGAAATAACAATAATTAGATTGTAAATAGATTTCTAAAGAGATGATAAGATAAATCCTATATTCTACCTTAAATATGTTATCCGTTATTAAAACTACATCTAAATTCACTTGAAAGATTTATTTTAAGAGAGAATAAGAGTGTTATTTGGTGATATAATGAGACATATTTTGGTCTCATCGATTGCATCAATGTATTCTAAAATAAATCTTCGATATGGATATCATCGATTAAGAATAAAGGATGAAGATATTCATAAAACAACTTTTAGAACAAGATACGATTGAGTGGCCAACACCTAAGAATGTACATGAAGTTAGAAGCTTCATGGGTCTTTTTGGTTACTATATGAAGTTTGTTAAAGAATTTTCTAAGGTTACTGCACCAATAAATTTATTGCAAAAGAAAGATAAGAAATTTGTATGGAATGAAAAATGCAAATCTGCATTTAAGACTCGAAAGATCGATTAACACCAGCACCCATTTTGGCTATACCCGATTCTAATGGAGACTTTCTTGTTATGTGACAGATGCATCCTGGGAAGGTCTCGATTTATTTTGTTACAAAATGATCATGTTATAGCTTATGAAAGTAGAAAACTCAAGTTACATGAATTGAATTATGCTCCACATGACCTAGAGCTTGCTGCCATTATTCATGCACTTCAGGTATGGAGGCATTATCTTCTTGGTAGACCTTTTGAACTAAAAATTGATCATCTTGGGTTGAAATATATTTTTACTCGGCCAAATCTGAATGCAAGACAACGAAGATGCTTAGAATTTCTATCTCAGTATGATTTTGACATAAGTTATATTAAAGACAAATAAAATAGAGTTGTAGATGCTCTAAGTCGTAGGAAGCACATTTATGCTCTTATAACATTGAGAACTCAGTTTAAAGATGAAGTAAAAAGTGTCATGGAATCTGATTCTTATTTTCAACAAGTAAAGACAACACTTACTGCAGATCCAAATGATGTGAGATATAAAGGTTTTCACTTTGACAATGAAGGAATCTTGAGGTTTGAAAATAGAGTATACATACCTTTGTTAAAAATATTTGAGAAATAAATTGCTAGCTGAATTTCATAATTCACCTTTTTCTGGACACCTAGGCATTACGAAAATGCTTGCTGATGTAAAACAACAATATTTCTAGAAAGGGATGAAAAAGGACATGATTGAGTTTGTGACACACTTTGCTTAGAATGTTAGCGTGTTAAAGCTTTGAACATATGCATCCAGCTGGTTTATTGTATCCTCACAACATACCGCAATATAAATGGCAAGTAATAAGCGTGGATTTTGTATAAGGGTTTCCTATGTCAAGAAACAAACATGATGTTATTCTAGTTGTTGTTGATAAACTAACAAAGGTAGCACATTTTAATGCTGGTAATCTTAAGGATGATTCACCTATTTTAGCAAAAATATTCGTGCATGAAATTTTCATATTACATGGAGTACCTAAATTGATCATATCTGATAGAGACCCGAGAATGACATCTAGATTTTGGCAAACACTTAATGCATCCCTAGGGACTAAGCTGAATTTTAGTTCTGTATACATCCAGAAATGGATGGATAGAATGGAAGAGTTAATCAAGTTTTAGAGGACAAGTTACAAATGTATTACATGGATCAACAATATAAATGGGAAGAGTACCTTCCATTGGTCGAGTTTTCTTATAATAACATGTATCACACCTCTTTAAAAATGGCACCTTTCGAAGCATTATACGGAAGGAAATGTAGAACTTTAGTTAGTGGGATAACATAGAGGATAGAGAGGTAATTGGGTCTAAAATCCTTATGGAAATGGAACAACAAGTTAAAATGATTCGTGAATGCTTGAAAGAAGCAACAGATAGGCAAAAGAGTTATGCAAACTTAAAGCGGGTTGATAAGAAATTTGAACTTGGTGAAAGGTTTTTTTGGGTTAAACCAAAAAGAGTTCTATAACTTTTGGCAAGGCTGCCAAGTTATCACCGTGTTATGTGGGACCCTTTGAAATTGTTGAAGTAATCAACCATGTAGCTTATTGTTTGGCTTTACCTCCTGCTTTATCATGAATACAAGATGTTTTCCATATTTCTCTGCTTAAGAAATACATTTTGGATTTATCACATGTGTTAAATTGGAATTCCTTGTAGGTCCAAGACCCAAAAATAATCGTGGTTAAACCCATTTGAGTCAGAATAAAACTACTTGATTGCACTTGAGAAATCATGAAATAAGTCAATGCAAGGTCTAGTGGGATCAGTTTAACGAAGAAAGTGCAACCTAGGAAAATATTAAAGATATGAAAACTACTTTTCCATATTTGTTTGAACAGAATTGATTCTATTGACTGATAAAATTTTAAGATTTTATTCATGTTATGTCAATAAATCTGCTAGTCTTGGGTAGATACTAAACTATTTAATAATGGACAGCTATTTTAATGTTGATTATGGAATTTGAATTTCTCAAATCTAGTTCTGTTATGAACATATGAATGGAAGGATGATAATTTGATTTTGTCCTAGACTTAAATTGTTTGACTAAGTTAATCATCGGGATGATGATTCTTTTTAGGAGGGAGGTATGTAACATCTTTGACATGGCTATTACTGTGATGAATTCCACTCTTGACATTGCAAATGTTGACATGTGATTTTTCTTAGGAAGGAGTACTCTTATGACTTTTGGAAATCATGTTTACAATGGATAATTCATTATTGGTTGAAAAGGTTCATTTTTTTGTGATTTCTACTTACTTGAAAATGAGGCCATTCATCTCTATGTACAGCTTAAATTCACTTTTAAAAAGATTATGAACTTGTATTGTTGTTGTCATACTTATCTTGTGTTGACAAAAAAAACCTTGGATCAATTCCATTGATCCAAGGTATGCTTCAGTTTTTCTTACTTGTTCATCTTGTTGACTTGGCATTCGAAATGGAAGGTGAAGTTGAATGAGCCTTGTTTTGTTTATAAAATTATGATGGACCCTTCTTTAGGTGTCCTTTCTTTGCAACAAGATTTAAGTGATAGGCCTAGGTCTACTTGTTAGTAATAAGACATTGAATAGCGTATAAGGACCTTGGACCTATTACTAAAACTACTAAGGTTAACACCTAACCTAAGTTGGTATGTTTTATATTTATTGATTTTGGAAACAACCTAAGGAAAATAATATTTACCTAAGGACTAAGGTTGATTTCTAACCTAATAAAAATCTAACCTAAACTATTGCTAACCTAAGGGGTACCTATGGACTACTTGGCAATTGGTAAGGTCGGTGGCGTTAGTTTTCAAGGAATTAATTGGAATTGATTTTGGTTTTTAATGGCTACGGACTGCCAACTTTGGCAGAGGCATTGGGAGATAGTGGATGCCTAGTTGGCATCACCACTAAATGGAAATTGCATGCAAAATTTTGAATTAAGGCATCGCCAAATATAGATGGCGGTGGCATGGAGAAATAGGAGGGAAATTGGTTGTCCTTCACATTAATTGATTTCATTTTTGGTGAAGAAAATACCTAGGAAAATGCATGACGGGTTTTGGTATTGTTATTTTGATCTTCAATTCATTTTGAGTTTTTGCTCTGCATGAAGTTTTTCGGTTCTTCGAACCAACAGTTCTATTTTGCATCTTGCTATTATTTTCACATTCTTGAGCTATTTTGGACTTTGTGGAAGTATAAGAAGAATTGGAAGAGTTGAGGAGGTGGAAATTGCGTGGAGAAAAATAAAGTTGTTGAGGCTCGACTTGGGAAATCTTATGTAAATCAAGAGGAAGCTCTATTAGGCATGATAGGATCTACCCATTAAGTTTTTATATTTTTTCCTAAATGTCTTCATTAAAAGAACTCTGCTCTTGGGAACAAATGGGTTTTTATGTGATGTTTATCTTGCATTCATGCTTGTATTATTTTTTACTATATACTTGTGCTTGGATTCATTGTTTAATGTAAATACGATCTGGGTTTGTTTTCTTTGTTGGAAAAAGGTATGAAACATGTTAAACTTCTATTTGGACTTGAGATGTTGTCGAATATTGAGAACGTCTGTTGAACTGTACTGAAACTAGATAGTAGGATTCACTGTTATGTTAGAAACATATTTTGGGTTTTGTTTCCTTTGTTGGAAAAGGTAAGAAACTTACTTAAACTTCTGTTACTTGAGATGTTTTTGAATATTTTATATGTCTATTTGAGCTGAGCTAAAAATGGATAGTAACTTGTCTGATGTTGAACTGGAACGGATCACCTCGAGAGCAATATGTCCTTTGGCATGGTTGTTAGTTTAATTCTGCTTGTGTGATCTATGTGATGGTTTATTGGATTCGATTACAATTTCTCTGGTAAAAGGAAAAGAATGGTCTAGGTTGTTCTTCTCGATTTGACTTTCTAGGTTTGATTAGTTCTTTTTTACCTTATTCGAAATACAGTTGTTACTGTAGGAGCTCGTAGGTAAAAATGGTGGAACTATAGAGTAACCTGACTCTTGTCAAAACTTGATGGAATGCTTGAAGGAAATTGACTGTAACATTTTCAGGTTTTCATGTCTTCTGAGATTGACTTCAAGCAAAATCTTGTGATCTTTCCACTATTCATTGTCTCTCTGTGGGTGAATGCAAGGTTAGATCATTCTTCCTGATCCAATAGTCTGTTCCTTTGATTATTGAGAAGTTACATGGTTCTAAGTTTTCTCGAATGGAAGTTTGACTGTAAGTCTTGCTCCTATATTTTCGTTCACCATCTATAGATGGGTAAGCTTTTTGTGTTATCTCTTTGAAAAGGAAATCATGGCCAAAAAGGGGTAAGTTACTTAAATGTTACTCTATCTGCTTGTTAGGAAAATTGAGTTAACTTCTTGAACTGATGTTATTATTGTTTAGAGGGAATGTCATGTTTAGTTGGAAGTTTTGTGCTTCAGTTGTTGTTATCGTTTGTAAATTTTAGAAGAAACCAATTTCAGTTTGTAGCTTGTGAGTTACCGTTCTGTCATTAATTGAAGGTTTGAATGGTTCTTTGGACTTCAATGGTTGTTAGGAGTTAAGTGTTTTCTTGGCATTGGGTAATCAAATCTATCTCGGTTCTTTTTCGATCTTGGTAAGAGTACCTTTGTTAAGGAAGGAGTAATGAGATCTTATCTTACCATTATTCGTTGTTATCCTTTCTTTCTGTTCTAAGTTAAGGTATTTACAATACCATCCTCTTTGAACTCTGAAGGTAGATGTATGTTGTTCTCTTTCTCTCTGATTTGGGAAAGTTCTCTATACCAAGTCTTATTTAACCTCTATCGGGATTTAAAATGGAAAATAGTAGAGGTTAGACTTGTCTATTATGTTCTTTCTTAGATTGAGAATGAACAATCTCTTTCTCTTTTCTTTTCACCTTACATCAGTATCACCTCGGAAGAGGGAACTGACCTAGTTAGTTGTATAGTTATGCCTCCTCTAGGACTTGCTTGATGAAGTAGACCCTTTTGTGATAGAATATGTTGCTGAAACAAAAAGGTTACTCTAGAGATTTGATATGTTTGATTAAATTTTTGAGTAAGTCTCTTATGAAGTAAAAATAAGGATTACAGGACTGTAGTAGTTGTTTGCTAAAACCCTGTATTCTTCTCTTTGGATTTTACATTGTAATGATGTACTTGTTTGTGATGAGTGATTAGTTCCAAGTGCATGGAAAATTGAATTCATTCTTTGTCAAATCTGTTTGATGCAGATCCTAAAACTTAGATTGGTTTTTGACTCTAAATTTAGGATATAGATTCTTAAATAAGAAACTCTTTCCTAAAGGTGTTGTTGGTTCACCTAAATTTATCCTAATGTTTGATTGAGCTTGGAATTTTATATTTTAGGATGAAGTTAAGTTAATGCTAAGATAAAAGTATTATTGTTCCATCTAATGTAGATTGTTCCTTTGAGATATTAGTGTTAGTATCTTCTCAGGTTAGATGGAATTAAATAAGACGTGGATCATAAAAATCTGTAAATGAAAAGCAGTCTGTGATTTGGTGAATTATTATTTATCTGGATTAATATTTTAATTCCTTCTATGAAATCATTGGTTGAAAATTTATTATGATTATATCATGATCTTTTCTTAATGATGATATGGATTATCATTTTGTTTCTCTCTTATGATCAAGTAACTCTTTATGACACGTCTTTTCAGTAACGCTTTAACTATTTCATAAAGAAAAGTTCTCTTTATGAAATTGTTAGTTAAAAGCACATCGCTTTTAATGTTTATCATGCTTAGTTCAATGAACTGACTGTGTAGCAATTTTTATAGATGTACTTTGTAAGTGGTAAAAGGAGAAAATATCTTTTATGATGTTACTTTTGTTTACCAAAAGACTGGATATTTTATGAGGAAATATGATTCATTATTGAAATGTATTGTTGGAAAGGAAAGTTGTATTTATAATAGAGCTTATTGTTGTTTTTAGACACTAAAGATGTTTGAAGTGTTTGAACTTGCAATGTATGAATTCCACCTTGATAAATGGAAAAGATTGTGGGTTTATCTGTACTTGATGTGTCATATTTTTGTATATTATGTGAATAGTAATGATAAGCTTATCTATATTCTTATATATATATATCTGAAATGAACCCTTTTCGGGTTGAATTAAAATGAACTATAGGATAAAGGTACTAGATGTACTATCCTCTTATTAATGCAACTTATTAAGTTGGCATACATGATTGGTCATTCAATTAAATCACTATGGTTTTACTAAAATGATGTTAATGGGTAAATGGAATCTTGATGAAAACTTGTAAAATGTTATGAGGTTCCAAATGAACCCTAACTCTTATTAAATAAAAGGAAAGACAAATATTCTGCAATGTTAAGCAATCTGTTTAAGACCTTTTGGAATTAAATCCTAATGTTATTTTGGATAGAGGAAGGTGTGCTTCCTCATGATTAATTCCTCACTTTGAGTAAATCAAATGAAAAGAGTATATATATAATAAGTAGACTTCATCTCAATGAAGTCTATTATAAAATAATCTAATTCAGAACTTAAACAAGCTAAGTCATGGATAAGTTAAATAAGTTAACCTCACTGTTAGTATGCTGATTCTGTTTGTAAAAATGAATCTTAAATTAGGAAGTTAATGAATGAAAAACAAATATTCGGAAAGGGGTTTGGAGGAAGATGTATCTGCATAGAAATTACAATTCATTTATTGCTTACAACCCTAATGGTTAATGAAACTAGGGATTCAACATGGCTGGTGTAATTAATCTTTAATTAAGGAAAATAATTAAGTAATTAACTTCTTTCTTGGGTATGTACATCTAGATGGCATGACTCAGTCGGATGCTAACACATGCCAACTGCAGCACCGTACCTTAGTGAAGACTTAGGTATTCATGAGGATACTTGTGTTGTAGTTGATATGTTGGAACACCCTTCAGAGTTGAATCATATAGATCTACATAAACTTGGACTTGATCTTAGTTATACCCTAGGTTAGGTTAGAAGCATGATCTAGTGTTAGGGGCAACTCACAATGACTTAGGATAACTAGACACATACAATCGAATTAGGTTGATTGAGTATGTCTATGTACCCTTAGTCACCGCGAGTAGTCTTCTACACTAAACTATGTTGCTAACCTTGGTTAGGGTTAAACCTTGAACAAGTGGACTGACAGGAGTCAGTGAAGACCATTCTAGATAATAGATGAAGTGGGGTGAAGGACATATTCCATTTGATGAGTATGCCATATAGGAATATTAACATGAATAGTATGTTGAAAATATTTGGCCAAAGTATCGCAAGCTACTGGTTGCGTTGTCCTATGTCACCTAGTTTTAAGAAGTGATATTTCATATGAATATTGGTAACAAATATTCAGATAGGCCTCTTAAATAGAACACTTAATACCCTCGAAAAGGGTATGAGAACCAAGTATACCTAGTATACAATTCATTGAGTTAACATGAGAGATCAATAGGATATTGATTCATGAAATGAGAGATCGGTGTTTCACCGAGTCATTACAACTACATATGGTTATTTGTTATGAGATTGATTGGCATGGAATGTGTGTTCTAAATTATGATTATTTAGAACAAAGAACATTATTAAAAAAATTCCCTTGTTTCTAAAGTCTTAAAATGGGAATGTTACATACATAGTTTCGAAAAACTCCAAAAACATTCAAATATGTTTAGAAAATCCCAAAACATTTGAAAAATTGTTTCATAGAAAATTCAAAAAAAGTAAAGCATGATCTTACAAAAATACCAAAAACAACGCAAAATGTTTGAAATTGTCCCACAAAAACAAAGTAGTATCTTACTTGTTTGTTTGTTTATTTTTGTTTCGAATGCTTGCTTGTAAATCTCCGTATAATGTGTTTCTTAACATACTTATTATATTGGTCTATTCATTCCTCGATTAGATTCATTCTTGCTTGTTTATCTTTAGTGTGTTTTGCATGCTTATTTATATTTGTACATATTTATGTTGTTGTGTGGTTTAGTATGTACATTTGTTAATTTTATCACATATATCATATATCATCAATAACTACTAAGCTACATCATCATGAAAATAAACATCCAACATGTATGTTAAGCTACTATCATCCTACCATATCATCAATGGGGCAATAGGGATCACCTTTTATCCCCTCACCAATATCAAAAATTAAAAACATGGACAATCATAAGTATCTCATCAAAAACAATGTGATATCATCAAATTCTATCTCATAAATCAAACACATGTGATACAATCATAAATCATAATAAATTCCATCATCATCATATAAATGTGTCAAATATATCAATGTCCATATACAATGTGTCTCAGTACATAATCATCAAATACAAAATATACCATCATGGGCATGGGTAAAAATGTGCCTTCATATCGAGGCGTACATCAAAAATAAGTACATCTGTAAATATGTCATCATAAAAAGAGCCAACCATGACTCTCGCCTACCCCTAGATTGCCTAGTCTAGGTCGAGGTGGCGGCATATGCTGTGAGCTTTATGGTAGTGGCCCCTACTGTGCTCAAGACATCTGGAATGATCTCGCTGATGGAGATGACCTATGTGACCTTGATATAGACCAGATTCTCGGTAGCTGACTATAATCCATAGCCCTATGACCCAATGAAACAAACCCATGATATAAAATCCTGTAATAAGTGGTGTTGCAAGTGACTGAAGAAAAATAAAAACTAAATCCTAGGCTGTACATTGCTGCTGCCTCGTTGTTGAAGCACATCGTGATCCACTCTCACACTTGCCAAATCAACATGCAATTGTGATCACTTTGTATCCCACTGTGCCCTCACGGTGGCTAATTAGTCCCTCTTTGTGGTGATCTCTATAATTGCTACCTCAAGGTAGCTAGATCCCCCATACCCTGGCTAATCTATCTAGGGGGTGATCTATATGGTAGTCTCCATCCCCCACCTACTATACTATGAAGTGGGGATCCCCATTTATCTCTGACATCTCCCCATATCCTCCATCCCCACATACTCCTAGAATAACAATGAACATAGGAACCAATATCTATAGAGCTCTCGAGAGGTGACCTCTATGTTGATCTAGGGGTGATTCCCATCCTCCTACTATATGATCATGAGGTGTGAACCCCATCCATATCCACTCCCTACAAAACCCCGGCTCGATGCTCTAGGAGGAGAGTTTGGGGCCTATATGACCATCTCGTGTACCACCTTTGAACCACGAGAATCTAAATTTTTATATATGGTCAGTGGCTATTGTGGTAGCTATATAAGGGATGTTGTGGCTAGGATGACACCTGTAAGGGCTACCGTGGGGAACAACTCGTGGTGGTGCCTATACCTATCCCCGTGTCCGGGCATCAACCTCAACCTCCCGCTGTCCCAATCTAGATCTATCTCTCGAGAGCACAAACATGTAATCCCTACGCTGCAACAACAATCTCTCGCCTCTATGACAACTCATGGTATAGTGATCTGTTGTGGTAGCAATATAGCATACCATGTTACATAATCAAGAGTCTCAAGTGATCTACCACTTGTGGCTACATGACCCATGGCTATGGGGTAACCTCGTCTAAAACTATCTCGAAGCTCGTCATGGTCTAATCCTTGGGCCAATATCAAAGGTATCTATGGCCTTACGACCGTACCACATCTCATCTCTAGGAATCACCCGGTTATGTCCTAACTATCTCTAGAATCAGTAGACTTTGTACCATTTAGTAATATAGCCCCATATGATGATGATAAAATGATCGCCCTCTGCTATAATAAGCTCTACAACATCCTCTGGTCATTGATATAATCTGTAAGGACATCATGTCACCATACACACTGTAAATGATCAAACACCCACCTATAGAATGTTGTGTCCCCAATGTGTGAGAATTTATCATCACCAATTGGCACCCAACCCATAATAGATGGCTCATCAAGAGCCCCGACTTGTAGCATTGCTAGTGGGAACCCTATCGCGATATGGTCCCATGCCCATATCTATAACAAAGTGGTGGGCCCAATGTCTTTTGGCCATGATAAAATATCGATGAAGGTCCTAAGTACAAGTGGGATGATAAACATTGGCCCTAGTAGTAGACTCCGCCTACTCACAAGATCATGTACTACTCCCATGAGACCCAATGAAAAACATGTGTCAGTCTTATCACACAACAAAATGCCATTGATAAAGAGCCATCAAGTATACTAATATCCGTGAGAGCTAGGGATAAATGAAACATCCGCATGCAGTCCACTATCATGCCCCTACGTGGTATGTCAGGTAGACAAAACATCTCAGAAATGCACTGTAGAATACACCCGCGGTCGCCATCATATGTAATCAATCGGCCTTGGATAGGCACTCTCAGTATGCACCAAACATCCTCCAAAGTAATGCTCATCTTGCCTTTAGAAGTCCGAATGTTTGAATCTCGCTACGCCACCTCTTAACTAAGGCAAGAGTAAGGAGGTTGTGATCTACCATAACTGTGGCATCTAGGCCACGTGAGCAAGGCTTGCCACATCTAGAATAATAACAAGACAAAACTACTCTCGATGTGAGAAAGTAGCCGCGTAGGCTCGAAGCCAACCATGTCACGTGCATGTCTCCAACTCATCTAATTTCACCCGTAAGAGAGCACAAAAACCACTTTGTTACATCATTTCTTCTTAAAAACATCATCTAATTTCCTGTACTCATCACTAAATTCTTTTACAAATCTCCTAAATTCTTCTAAAGTTATCCAAAACTCGACCATCTATGCTAGCGCTGTGTTTTCACACCAAATAAGCACCCCTTTTAACATTAGCACTAGCTTACGGTAATGCCCTCATTTTTACACCAACGCTTGTGTTTTAACACTTACATGCCCCTACTAACTACCATTTTTATCTTAACACTAGCACTCACGTTTTCACGCAAGCACGCCCCCTACTAACCCTCATTTTTAGTTTAAAAATGGTGTGCCTAGTTCTACACTAGCACCACCCTTCACAATTACTCCCCCTAAGGGCTGTACTAATGTCATCCCACCAATTTCTTCTACCCTAAAAAAACATTAAACGCACTCAAAAATCATTTTTTTTGCTTTGCTCACTGGTGGGCCGTCTGCGGGAAGCCTATTGTACTCTCAAATCTTATTCGCACAGTTTCTATGGTTCTGAATTTGCACCATTCTTCTCACAAATAAGAGAAAATTCCTCTTAAAACTCAATAAGGATAAATAGCAAATGAACTAGCCGCGATGAATTTTACCTCTCATGGCTTGTTATTTATAGCTATTTTGACCCCCCGCATCATTTTTCACGCCCCCGACGGGCTATATGAATTCCATGATTCTTCTATATTCTTCTAGCACTTTCCACGATGATTATTTTTATAAATAGTCATTTTTTTCCCGCTTTCACTACGATGGGACATGCTTTTTGCTTCTCGGTGACCCTTTTTGCTACATGGGGCATATTTTTGTTTCCCCATGTTGTTTTGAAATAACCACATATATTGTCATTCTTCTAACTAATTTTATTCCTAAAAATTAAAAATCATAATTTTTTTGTAAAATTCAAAAATGCAAAAAAATTGGTAAAATTTCAAAAATTCTAAAAAATTAAAAAATTATTAAAAATCCAAAAAAAAATTATTATAAAATTAAAAATTTACAAAAAACATTTTTGGTAAAAAGTATGCATGCAATTGAAGCCTGTATCAAATACATTATGCTCGAACATAGAAAATTATCCTACAATTTTTTTTTCTTTAGTCCTTGCTTGTTCTCATAAAAACGATTCGTAGATCATTTTCATCTATCTCCATTAACAAAACTAGTTTGCTTACTATGTCTATACTCTTTGCACAACGAGTTTTTAGGTACTTGTTTCATAGTGCACGTTTGCTCTTTCATAGAACCCATGTGTCCTCCGTTTATACACCTTGTAGTGTATTGTTGCTTGGGGTGTCATCTTTAACCCTTGTCATTAACACAAACATTTGGGAATTGAAGCTTGATAAAAAAACATTGGTGCAATCAGTATGTATTGAACATTGTTTGTTTGAGTATGTGTGTTTATACTTGTTTCCCTATCAGGTTAGCTTGTTTACTTTCTCATATTGCATTATGTTATGTATGTTGCATTGAGTTAGTGTTTTAGCAATGAAAAAATGTTAGTATTATATTTTTTCATGTTATGATACACTTTTGTTATATGCGTATATTTTAATAAGGGCCGATGATATAGATCATGTGAGAAAAATGATGAAATAAAGTTGTTTTTACATCAGCTAGATGAAATCTATTTCCATTCTCTTCATCTTTATTTTTCTTCCTTATCATTTTATTCTATCACAATCTTTCTTCACAAACACCGGGAAATAGGGACTATTTTTATCCCCCTCACATTTCTTGTATATGCTTCCTTACTCTTTTCAATCGTCAATCGACCTCTTCCATCACCCCATCAACACTCAAGGGGGCATCCTTCATTCTACTAATTTTTCTTCCACTCCTTAAAAATTTACTTGTCTGTACTTGTCTATTATCTTTGAAGTAGTGTCACTTATGCCACCCCAAAGAGGGGAAAATGTAGACACCTAAAATCCACTTACGCAGTTTTAATAATAAAATTGCACTAATTACCCTCTTTCCCGTCATTTCCATAATAATTAGTGTTTTTATGCTAATTAGATAACATTCCCCTTCTTATTCGTTAATTAATGACCTTTCATTAATTAATTAACCCTTCCCCCATTCTGGATGCCAATTAACAACCTTTCATTAGTTATAATCCACTTCTAAGTGATTAATTAAACATTATTAGTTAATTATGCCTTCTATTTTAATCAATAAACCCCTTTTATTTGGCTAAAATCCCTTCTTACATCCCCTAAATTAGGATAATTTTCCTCTAAATCCCCCCTAAATAGCTTCTACAATTTTATCCCTACCTATTAATTAATCACATTTGATTAATTAAACCCCTCTCAACTCCCATAAAGTGCACATCCTTTATTAAACATGCATATCCTTTGCATTTCTTCTTTGGGCTTTATCCCACATCCATCAAATTGTAAGCCTGTCCCAAACATGCAAGCTATATAAGGAACCCTCCTCCTTCCCTTTCTTCTTACACCTCATTTTCACTAGTGAAAACTATAGACATTTTGATTTGAGAAATTCTCCATCTTTCATCCATTCTCTCAAATTGACTAGTATGAGAAGATCCAAAATGGCCTCAGTAGCCATTTCTTGGTGAGATCTCATCCTCATTCTTGAGGCAAACAACAACAATTTGATTGCTAGGTGATCTAATTAGGTTCATATCTTGAATGGAAATCACAAAGAGTAGGAATGTCTTAAAATTTAGTGGGTTTATCATCTTTATGCATTGAAAAATTTATTTTCCCTTAAGCTCTTATCTTGATGGTTCTATAGTAGATTTAGCTTTGCTTTGAAAATATTAGGTGTTAGTTTCTTTCAATTAGCATTACAAGCTCATTATGTTCACACAATGCATGACAAGCTAGAAAAGTGGCCCAGAAGAGCCCAATAACCCTATAAATGGAGCCCAAAAAGGTTCCCCTCTGTAAATGATGAATTTTATTAATTTTCCCTTCAATTAGCTTAATTAATTTGAAAAAGTGAAAAAATGCAAAAAATTAAAAAAAGAGTGAGAAGGGGGTCCCGAGTGTAGGGGTGAGCTAGAAGGCAACTTGATGAACTAGATGGGGGATCTAATAGTGAGCCGAGTAGAGTTGAAGTTGGTGAGCTAAAGGTTGAGTTGTGCCACAGAGTGGCTTGCGATCTAGATGAGCTCATGTACTTTGGAATGAGTTGGAGGCGTGTCGGTGGGGTTTGGGTGAGCGGGTCATGTGGTGATTTTCGAGTGGAAGAGGTGATCTCATTTGGATCCAGGCCGAGAAGACATGAAAAATGTTGACTTGGATTTGGGTGCTGCATGTTGGGGAGGTGGAGTAATGGTTGATTCCACATACCAGTCGGGGAGAGCAAGATAACCAATGTATCGAATAACGAGCGAAGCGCATGAGTTAGTGTGTAGCATGGGAAATGATAAATGATAATGATGCAGAACCAAAGGTTACAGAGCTTGAAATATCATAAAACATGTAAATGATACATGGTAAATGACGAGGTGAGCACAATTCCAGGGGCACGAACCAGAGCAATGATAATGAGGTCGAAGGGACTAGATCAATGTAGGGGAAATGCATGGGAGCTTGGAAATATGAGATCAAACTATAGGTCACCACAGATGCACCGATTAAAATGATGAATAGAGGGGCCAATGCACGGATAAGCATGGGGTTGCAAGATCAAGGATCAATGCAAAAACCATGAAGGTAGAGTCATGAAAATCTAGGGCCAAACATGAATCTAGGGAGCCGGTGCATGAATAGTCGAAGAAAAGCCCAAAACCAAATGATGCAGAGTGCACGATGAGTAAAAATGGGAAGATCAAGCTACGAGTGAGTTGGAGTTTACGAGAAAGCTAGGGTAAGATTGATTCCCAAATTGGTGAGCTAGGGTCAAGTTGGGCCCTTAAAATGCATAAATGGAATATCCATTATGACACTTGCATTACCTAAACCTAAAAATAATGAAACCGAGAGAAAGATGCAACTTAAAACATGAGAGTAACATGGATCCCAAAAATGTTATCTGATACCATGAAGAAGAAATAAAAATGTGAAAACACGAGGATCATGTAGGATAACGCAAACAGGGAAAATTTTAGTGGTGAATTTTTGTAAACTTGAGAATATAGGGATTTTGAAATTGGAAATGGTGAATTTTTAGAGTCACTTGCCGCCTACTTCACCTAAAATTTCCATATAAAAATAACTTATGCATCAGTTCTCCTACTATTGACATATAAAATTAACTTAAGGGTCAGTTCTCCTACTATTTATATGTAAAAATTAACTTATGCATGTATTCACCGAGGTATAATACATAGCTTGGGGGGTTGTAGGGGGGTACCCGTTTAATACATACATCTAACAAAAACTGGTTGTCCATCCAACTTAGGTTGGATAGATAACCATTGTCTACCGTCCAACCCAGAGTTAGATGAAAGACAATGGATGGCCGTTCGAACTTGGGTTGGATGGTCGTCCATTGTCTTTCATCGAACCTTCCAGCCAGCCCAACCCGGGTTGACGACAAATAATGGATGACCATCCAACCCAGGTTAGATGGCTAGGTTGGACGATAGACAATGGATGACTATCTAACCCTAGTTGGATGATTTTCCATCGCCTAATGCACAACCTGGGTTGGATGCCATCCAACCTAGGTTGTATGACAGATTATGGACAACATCCAACCCAGGTTATGTACAGCAATATGATGAAATACCGTCCAACCCAATGGATTTTCCATCAAATAATTTTTTAGAAATTCTCCATCGATGCGAAAGTTTATTTTAGAGATTCACCACCCATTATAAACTAATTTTTCGGAGGGGGTCTTAAAATGAACCTTGGCGAACATCAACCGAGTCAAATTCTGGAAATGTAATGAGGTTTCATTGGGGAGAGAACTTCAACCATAAATGTGAGTGTAATGAAAATGAAAGGGTCATATCTCAACCAACATCTTATTCACTCATTCCACATAGATATTAAAATAAAGGGGTACAAATAGGGGTTTTGTGTAACCCCCAGTATAAGTAATCATACCTCCTCAAGTGGAGAAGGGGAGTTACATTCTTGAAATTGAAGTAAATCCCATATGATGCAATAACACACACTGACACATATGACGTAGCATAATCTATCATAACCCCTATGACACCTAATACCTATGACCTCACCTAAGTGAGATGACTCACCATGTGATGTGGAAAATGCACACACCAACATAATCAAATGATGAAGAGTTTCATGAGTGCCAAGAATATTTATTATCAGCTCAATAAGTGGAGAAGAAGAATGACATAATCATCAAGCCAATGATGCCAATCAATAAAAAGGATAATGTTGATATCAAGCAAGAAGTTCCAAAGTAAGACAACCAAGTGGACTCTAAATAAGGACAACCAATCTCAAGACAACAAGGTGACGAAGATCTAGGAATCTCCTAAGTTTATGTTATTCTATAGCTGTAAGAATTAGGGGGTGTCTCTATTAGGATTCATAGAGGATTTCATAATTATTTGAAGCACCATGGAGAGGTGTTGAGGTATGTGGTCATGATGGATATTTGAGGAAGTCAGAAAAAAATAGAGGTATGTTACAAAGTTGTTGATTAGACCTAGAATTGTGTTGCAACCATGTATATGATGCATGAAGAAATGTTTCTAAGGAGTATCATGAAGGCTTGATTGAAGGACAATTAAGAAGATGACAAAGGTGTATTATAATGTTAAAGACCTAGTATAAATGAGAGAAGGACATGAACAACAAAGTTGTGTTCTAAGAAGGTTTATTATGCTAGGACAATCAAATTGATTACAAGGTACAATCACAAAGTTGTGTCACAAGGTATGTATTTATGAAATTGTCTCTATCAATTTAGTTATAGTCATGAATCATTTTGAAGCCTTGGACAATTGTGAGAGAAGGTAAAATTTATGCTTTGGTATGTTTCCTTTCTTTGATTCAATCATATTCATGAAGTCATGTTGCAAGTAGAGTGCTTCAAGAAGGATTATAAAGTCTTGATAGGTAGTAAGATAACTTGAATAATGAAGTATGCTTGTTTGGGAAGAGGATTGTATTTTGTTACATAACATAGGTATATATGTTTATGCTTAGAGTTGTATATGTGTATTTTTTCAGTCTAGTTGCCAACACATTACAAGGTCGGGCGTGTTGGCACTTCACCTAGAAAGATGTATAGGTGCTCACCCGAAGTGCACACAACCTACTGAGTTCCACCTTTGTTCACTTGTGAAGATGTGGTTTTTATATTTATCCATTATATCATGACTGATGATAACAACAAATTATAACAAATATAACATATTCGAAAAGAAACTAATCAACATAATTGACCATTTATTAATATAGACAATCAAAAACAATATTTTGATCTCCATTACATTATGCACATCTATATTAATTCTAACAATCCATTCAAACTATCCATCACAAAATAATTCATTCTATTAAATAAATTGACAAATTACATCCATGCATGCAACACTCAAATACATATACATTGTATAACAACATACTTCTAGCTCCTTCTACCTCTCTCTAGCATATGTCTCTTTACATGGAGTGTGGCACTGTACGATGGAAAAGTGACAAGCAAGCATGGGAATCTACAAGTAACTCTTCCTCGCACCCGAACTCCCGAGGTCGTGCCGAGACAGTCGGTGGGGATGGAATATACGTGGGTGTAGAAAACTAGTTAGGCAATCTTATATCTTCGACGCGCACTAATGGAATCTGCGAATCTAAGGCCAAGAAGGCCCTCCTAACATGAACTGGTGTGATAGATTGTTCAGTGAGGATGAATTCTCGAAGGCTCCAATCAATATCGAGCTCTAGCATGATCCGATCTATAGGTTGTGGGATACGTGGAAGATAACCTGTGGGTGCTTCAGTAGATAATCCCGACAAGGTCATGAAAATGGATGATTGATGTATGGTGGATTCTATGGGTGATTATTTGGTCTAGTCTAGAAATCCTTAGCTTGATTAGCTGCTATATCCAGTGAGGATAGTTGTGCGATAATGGTTGGTGGAAGTGGAGAGGACCTAAATATTAATGTGCATAGACCAACATCAATGTCTGATTGACTTTGTGGGCCTGTTCGGGTTGTGGGATTTGTGGATCACAACCGTAGGTTCGTGGTCATTGCGGGCCTCCTATGGTCATGTGCAGAATCAATCCCTAATCCCCAATATCCAGTAGTCATATGCCTTTTTAGCCTCTATGTTTAGAACTAAAAGTTGTGCAATCTTCTTAGGGTACCTTACAGACGTTCTAGCAAATTGAATTCTTAAGCTAATGTCTATGTCAATGAGGATATCTCCTGCGTCTGCCTAGTGTGAGACCAAAGGATCATAACCGAATGTTTGCTCTCTTTCAATCCCTTCTACAGTCATGCGGATATCTATTTAGGGCAATCTGTAGTTTGGTTGGTTTGACCAAAACGTATACGCTTTGTCGTCTTCTATGTTTAATCCTCTTAACTGTGAACTGATTTCTTGTAGGTTTGTTGTTGTTCGGAAGACCTGAATTCGATATTCTGGTCTATGTCAGTTATTGTTGCAACAAGATTGGGTTGAGGCACGATTGGCTCGAATACGTATTCTCTGGGCTCCCTAGGTCCCGTGATTGTCATACAAAGGAAACAATATAAATCTAACTGAAGCAAAGTAAAACTAACTATGTAAAGTATATCCACAACATATATAACTTCTCTATTTTTGTATTTTTGACAGAGTATTTAACAGAATTATGATAACAACTATTTAATAAAATTGAAAGAGCAATTATTTAATATCTAGAAAATGACAACTAAGCTAATAACAAAATTTAAAACAAACAAGGTAGCCGAGTATGGCTATCTACCTGTGCAGTTGTGAATCTATTCTGAATAACCAAATAACTGATCTAATCTATTTGAAAGACCCCCGATCTTACCTCAGAAGTGAGGAATGAATCATAGTTTCTCAGAAACTATCAATCCCCACAGCTTCCCCAACAATATCGAAAGCGAGATTAACTGAAATGAAATGATTCACTACTCTATTTGATATGTTTTAACTAGAACTTTGATAGCTTGAACCTGGATTTTGTAGAACAATGGTGAATCCGGTTGTGTGTGGATTTGTCCCCTCAGTGTGGTCTCCTCGTTCCTTCGTGCTCACGTGAATCTAGAAAAGCATGTAATGCTAGCATCAACAAGAGTAGGTATTGGAACAATGGCAGCTTCGATGTAGACTGAATACAATGCGAGTAGGAGAGGGATAGCGCAAGAGAACAGAGCTTGGATTATGTAATTCCTAGCGGGATTTATTGTGAGTCATACAACACAAAACATCCAAAACCTGAAACTATCCTTCTTGACAAACAAAACCTACAACTCTAATGGCTTCAGACTAGAAATGAAACTATCCTACCTCAATTGATTGTATGAAATAGTAATAACACTGGAACAAGAAGATCATGTGGCTTCTAAATAGCAAAATAAGACTAACTATGCATGTAACAAATGAAAACTATTGAATTCCTAAGTAAGAACTAAAAGACTAAACTATTGAAATGAGAGGATGAGAGGCAATTTTGAGGGGCCATTTGCTTGTAATCAAACTAGCTATTTATAGAATTCCCATTCACCCAAAGGTAACTCCAACTAGAACTCTTTTACAATAAACAATGGAGAAACACTATTACAGGGAACCAAAATCATAAATACAAGCAAAAATGGATGAAAAGGTTGGTAAAAGTTGAAAATTTACGCAAGTCGCGATTAAAATCATGTTCTAGAAAACGCGTAAAGGATCGCCACCCTAAGCAGGGCGGTGGTTACAGGATCGCCCGAGCGAGCAGGCGGCGGTTTCATCACTAAAGACCAAAATGCAAAGGAAAAGAGGGGGAAAGAGAAAAATAAAGCACACGGAGGGTAAGTGGGGTATGCGGGATGTTAACGCACATTTGGAGAGCTTTTCCAAATCCTGAACACCTTACAAGGAGACCTGTATCATCATTGGGGCATGTGTAACATCGTTCCAGTGAATTTCGAGCACGTACAAGCACCTATTCATATAAGGTGGGGAATTTCCCTTTACTACTTACATGATTTAATTCTAATAATAGATGTCCTAAATATAGGTTGTATTCCTTTAACCCTTGTTTTAATCTTCATCTTGTGTTATAAATAGTTCATGCTTTCTTCCTATAAATAGATTTGTCCATGCATGCTCTTTACCTATCTCGCATGTGCTTTTCCTTATGTCGCTGATTTATTCTTCCTTTTCCTATTTCTTAATGTGCCTTGCATGCTAAACCATCTTTGATTTTTCCTATTTTTAGCCTTCACATGAAAATCGAATAAGTCCTAAACTTGTGTGTGCATGCATGGACCTTTACATGATGACCTCCTTTTCCCTTCGCGTAAACCTCCATGCAATGAACTATTCTATTTTTGCATGCATGCTTCCATGCATTATTGCAACCTTAGATATTTTATCTTAGTTCATGCACCCCCTCCGTGCACGGTCTTCAACTTCCATGCATGGCTAGTACTTAGCCATTTGATCTACTCAACATTACCCCACACTAGGAGTATTGTCCTTGGTAATATCACGATTCAAAGAACAATTGGAAAATTGAATGAATATCTATGAAATAAATAATAGAGGGAAATTACACCAATGAATCATAGAATGAAAAACACAACCTCCCAAACGTGTGCCCAAAATTCAAGCCTTACGTAGTGGGAGGATTTCAGAAACTTCTTGTTTATTTCAATTCTAGCTGCTTCAACATTCGAGCCTTTGGCAGCCTTATCCGACATTGTCTTCGCAATATTTTTTACCTCCTCCAAAATTAGCTCACCGATATTCTCCTGAAGCTCCTTCACCACCACATCTAGGTTAGAGACAACACCCTCTAGAGTATCCATCTTACACATTACCATAGGATGGATCTGCTTGATCCTTTCCTCAAATGTCTTTCATGTATTTTATTAGTTATCTCTTTTCCACAACCTCTTTCATAACCTTCTCACACTTGGCCTTATTGGTTTTAATTATGACTGTATTATCCTCAACTCTTCCTCTTTAATCTGCGGTGCACACGTTAAGTGTTAGAGAAATTTTTGGCGCTTTCAAAATTTTGTTCTACCTTCTACAAGGTCTCCTTTACTTCCACAAAGAGTGCCTCATATTTATTAATCTTCTTCTCCACCCCTTATTTTTTTTTTCCAAATATTCTAGTGATGGACATGACCCACTCTTCACCTTGATCAATAACATCCAAACTAGATCCTCCAAATACTCTAGTTATGTAACACACTCTATTTTATCCTGTTTGATCAAGTCTGGGCACATTCACGTAATATTACTAACTATATCTTCTACCTTATTACATGTGTTGACTGTTGTCTTATTTTCATCATTTAATTCTTTGGTGATCTTTTGAATTTCCTTATCTTTTCACTTTATATCCTTCTCGCATGTTTCGATCACGACCCCTTTATCAATATTTCTTCTTCCAACTTCGGTCGTCATTTTGTTAAATGTGTTACATGTTTTTTCATATGATAGCTTGGTGGATTCAATAATAGGGAATACCCTACCTAGTTCATTCTTCAACTTCATCTTTGAATATGACTCTCTACTCACCTCAAACTTAGGATCTTCCATGTGCGTCTACATATTCCATGAGAGCATCTTCCATGTGCATGAAAGGGCTTCATCCTTATTTAACATTTCCCAACATAATAGGTCCTCTGTTGCTTTCACGAACTTTGAAATCTAGCCATTAACACCTTTGAAGGGTCATCAAGGTAGGATATTGGGGGTGCATGTGGAGGTTTTCATCACTTCCTCCCTCTTGCACGTAGATTGTTCATGGTTTCCTATGATATATTGAACTATTCCTGGCTCGCCTCTCCCCCAACACCTTGGCCTTCCCTAGATATATATTCTTCATCACCCCTCTTATTCGTCTTATGCTCCTCTTCCTCTTCATCGTTGTAATACCCAAGTTATAATTATTTAAAATTAATGATTTTTCTTGTAAAACAAACCCCTTAATCCCTATAAATTCCATAAATGATTTTTAACTTATCAAAAATTATAATTGAGCATAAAATATAGTGTACAATCCACCCGATAATAATATAACCATGTGCAGCTATAAAGGTTAATCGATCTACCCGATCCTCTTTAACATCACTCTAACCGAGTATGCATAACTTGTATGTAGTTGGTTAACATTTTCTTTCAAGTCTAAGAACTAAGTGTAGTTCTAAGTTTCTCCCTAAAAATCAATCAACTAAATTTCATCCAAAGATCTCACACGCTAGATAGGAACTCGTTGAATCGACATTGTAATCAACTAATTACACTACGTAGGCCAAATTTTAAAAGCAATGCATTACATGCTTAGTTTTGTGACTGCACATAAGCCAAAAAAACTTGTCTCATCACCTGAACAGTCATATCTACATAGTTATCTAAATCTCATTTCGTTATTTTAGAGATTTTAATTCTTGTATTGTGAAGGCATAGGATCCGAACTTTCCTCTCAACACAAGAGTACACTATTACTCCCGTCTTAGGACCCCTATGGGAAAGATAATGATTATTAATGACATTCATCATTAAATAATCATTACCCTTCCCATAGCCATCCTAAGGTGGTATGGATAGGTGGGTCATAGAGCCCACACTTTCATAAACTCGTTATCTTAATCTCGGATAGGTTTCATCGTTCGATGTTAGGTCAAACTATCCGTCTATAATGAGGAGTTATAGTAACTTAACTTGTTACGAACTTATGAAGTGTCAAAACATAACTTTGCTGCTAGGAATAGGATTAGTTTGACCATGTCCTTTTATTTTGTAATGATCCAATCTCATCCTGATTGTATCATTTAGTTTCACTAGTTTGTTATCTAAAGTGTATGTATCCCTTTAAGAAATATATATAAACCATTAAGTATAGGAAATATTAAGGTTGTTGAATAAATTAAATGTATTAATCACGTGATACACATTACCATCTTATTTCATAGTTTAGAGAAATAGTAGATACATTATTACGACATCATTATATCATGTTGTGACTAAGTTAAAGGTGAAATACCATTATTTCATAACTTCCTACCGCTGTCCACAACAACATTGTTTCATTGCCATCGTTTATTTTAAATTGATAATAACATTGTCTTACATATTGTTGTACAAGTTTCAATTCAATATCTAATGATAATGATTATCGTTTAAAGTACCATCAAATTATTACAAGTATAATTTTGTAATCAATTTCAAAAATATATATTAATTGTTAAAAACAACATAAAAACATTATTGCAACTCACATAAAAATTACAAATAATGAACACATTTATTCAACTCAATAAGGAGGAGTCCTTATCTATCATAAATATTACAATAGTTTCGATATTGTTACAAATAGGCAAAAATTCCTTATAAAAATATGTAAAATAATGTTTCAATTTTTAATAAGTACAATGATCCATATTCAGATTTTCAATCAATAATACGTGATCAAATCACATCAGTAATATCCAACAATCACATCAATTATTTACTCCATCCCGCATCTGAAGGAAAGAGTGAAGATACACATGGACAGCTTCATCGAACTAACATGGATTAACAAATCACAATCATTGATGTTGTTCTACGACTAAATGTATAAATGTATATATATATATATATATATATATATATAAAACCTAAGATACAGCTTCATATCTTCATAACATATTTTATAAAAACGTAAACATCCTTAAACAAGAAAATGGATCCAAATTTGAATTATGTATATCGAACATCATTTCAATTCAATACGTATTATATTAATAATTTGTAAGTAACAACTTCAATCAATATCCATTAGTGAATTTATTCCTAAGACATACAACCATACGGTCTTGTAACCAATATTAATTAAACCCTTATGATTCCACATACATGTCTCATTATTAAAGAACTGTTAAAGGAAGAAACCAAAATCTATTTTTCATGAAAACCATGCACATTCATTTAATCCACTAGTTAGACAGTGGCTCGAAAATGTTCAACAGTGCATTCTAATATTATCATAATTTGCAAATATTACCTAAATATCATGGTTAGTTCAACATGCACTATTTTCACTTTCGCTTGTCAACAAAATGCCTAATTAATAATAATTCCATCTTAATCAATCTACTTGAGAAAGATACTTGAAATAATTATGAACTATGGATTAATTAATCATTCCCAAAAGTGTTTATGTATAACAGCTTAAGAAGAAAAATAATTGTTTATATTTTCTCCTTATGAATTGAAAAGAAGCCCATATCTACTTTGGAAGCATATTATCATATTGCCGACTCAAGGAGAAATCAACTAAAAGAACATCCTTATTAGAAAACGTTCAATCACAAGGTTTCAATCAAAATCATTAATCAAACGCTTTATGAAAGTTCAGAAGTTAGTAATCCAATGAATCACAAGGAGTTTTCATTTAAGATCAGAAAGTGATATCTATTGTTATTTTATTTTGTTCATAGAAGCGAATCCCAAGATTTCAATAGCCCCTATTGAACTATAACAAGCCAAACAACCTTATCCTAGTCTTCTAGAAAACTCGTTCTTAGAAACTCAACTTAAATGCCTTCACAGTCTTATGAATGTATTATAAAAACAAACATTTTCTTAATACAATAACCCTATGAATGTTGGAAAGAATTGTGTATTTAAAAGCAAACCAAAAGGATTTACCCAAAATAAACCCAATTCCGTAAAAATCCCGTTTCATATGCCTTCACTTTATTGCAACAAAACTAAATGCTCATAAACAATGAATAACACTTAGTACAAATCCAAAACTAGTTATATATACACAATTAAGGAAATAAATATCTACTACTTCATATTAATGAACACCTTTGAATCATCATTTCCTTTATAACAAAGAAAACCTAATACTTCATATAGCTCAAATGTAACAATATTCAAAAATAGAGTTAAGAAATCTCTACTCAAATAGTGATTCAATCAAAACTAGCATTCTCCCAAACCCGCTTACATATTTGGTAAAGGAATACCCATTTTATTACACGTTCCAAAAACCCATTAGGAGAAAATGCATTCTATACTATTTTTCCAAGTTCTTTAAACAACTCACAAAAGAATAGACACAAAGATCAAGCAACAGGGTAACCCCAAATCATATCCATCAAGTTAAAAGTAAAAAAACAAGAAATGGAGTCAATAATCCATGCCTAAAAGTTAGAGTTCCTATAATTTTTCCTATTTTCCTCCCGGTCGAATCTCCATAAAAACAAAACATCAAACCCTCAAAAACATCTACGAGGATTATAAGAATTAGAAGCCATTAAATCCATCAATATCAACTTTCTATTGTTAGCAATGTAGCCCCTTATCAATCTCAACTATAACTCGGTTTCCCTCTACACCATACACATCTTATGAAAGGAGCTCTTACCCCAAACAAATAATTAAAAAAATAAATTCTATGTTGCATGTTTCGTAGCTTCTTCGAGAAGCTTCTAGTTTTGAGGATTCACTATCCCTTATTGAATACCATTTAATGTTTGCAGGTGCCACATAATGGCCTAGTGAAACTCACCATCGCCTCTCCTAAATTCCTCCAATTAAACGATATTTTGAGTGGTCCCATTTTTCAATTAAACTTAAATAATAATCCATGTTTGCATGCATGGTGGACTATGTCCGTTTAATAACTAACAAACAATCCAAACTTATCACTTATCACTTTTGTATGGTGATTACACGTTTGGTCGAAGACTTCCAAACAAAAAATTATATTTCCAATATTACATGGGTTGATCAATGATTGAATCTTACTTATTAAACCTTCAAAATTATAATAGTGTATGGTCGAAGACCATTCATGTTAAACATTATAAAAATATATATATCTTGCGATCTTAGACCTTTATAAACTCACAACCATAATAGCGTTTACCTTGCCATTATCATATATATCAAAACAATATTAATGCCATCACCTTATGGTCTAAGACCATTTTAGGTCAAAAATTAAATATTAAGTTTGAAACAAATGAAACATCAATGTTAATTCCCATGGGTCTTAGATCCAACTTAACACAACTTTACCAAGTTTGCTCGGGTTACGTGACCACCTAGAAAACCAAGCACATTACTTATCATTTTAAAATTGCCACTTGCTATAGTCTGAGACCAATTTCAGTATCATCAACACATTAAAATCCAAGCATGCTATCAAAATATGAAGAACGTTTTAATGGATTACTTATGTAGTCAAAATGTACATTTTATCATTATCCCAAGGCATTCAAGAGTACAAGTCAACTTCCTCAAACTTTGCAATACGAGGAACATTAACAATGCTTAAAAAGGCTTATAAGTGCAAATTTTGACCAATTTTACCTTATATGGCTTTCCAAGATCTATACCCTACTTCACACCCTACAACCAATGTCTAAACCATGCATAACTCAGTCCACAAGAAGGCTTAAACAATTATCTGCACTTATACTCTACAAAGAGGATAATAGATTAGCCCAAAATTATATACTTATTTCAAATAATGATATTGAACCTAGAATGACTTCTACTCCACCAAAACGTGTCCTAACTTCCTCACACCTTTTCCTTTCATGTTTCAAAACTCGCCAACTTACATGAAGTGCTCATATACCCTCACCTTCCTTTCACTTGCTCTTGGACTCTTGCACTAGTCCTTGGTTCAATGTGCACTCATTGAATTTTCCAATGCCTTCTAGCCTTCAATCTTGTTTCAACACCACTCACAACACAATAAACTTATCACAAGAATTTTATAGAGACTTCCAAAGTTCAACTCTTTTGCTAAGTCTATCAAAACTACCTTCTTCTTTCTTAAGACAAGGTAGTTACTTCACTACTCCAAAAAAATTCTAAGGTTACCCATAAAGTAATAACACCTTCCACAGTTACGTTTCACCCTCCTTGATATGCTCTCAAAAATTCAGAACTCAATTCTTAGCACAACTCTTTTTATCTTCCTCTTTCTGATTTTGTCTCCAAACCCTCAATTCGGTCTGCCTTTACAAACCGTCAAGCACATCTTCATCTCCCGAGGTTTCATGGCACAAAAATATGTTTTAAAGCACCCTCTAATCTCTCTTTACTCCTAATAAGTTACAAATCTTGACTCAAGGTATAAGATTGAGTTCCTTTGTAAATTGGTCTTCACAACTAGGCTTTCCTCACCGTGCACAGTGTCCCAGAAGAACTGGTAAGAAAATGACAAAATTCCACCCATGAAATTCAAATATTCTTCTTCTAACAGTTTAAATTCCTCCTTATGATGGCTCATTGCAATTTGTAGAGCTAGATTAATTGTATTGGTATTTTCCCACATGTTTTTCTATAAAACCCTAATCGAGACACTTATAGGCCCGAGAAGTTAATTTAGGATAAATCTTTCACCCAAATCAGTTTCAAAGCACAAAATTTGGCTTGATGGATCATTATACACCTATCTTCATTCCTACTTTATAAGTGATTAGGGTTTTGGTGTTCAAGATGGGTGAGGACAATATTTAGGTTGAGAAAAATTGTGTGTGCACATTTAAGTCAAGGTATTAAAACCTTCACTGCCTCTAGTTAAAGTTATGAGTTCTTCCTGAAGCCAAATATTACCTTGATTCATGATATACCTCTTCTCCACTATCTTGAAGTTTTGCATTCTCTATGTATTCACTCCAAGGTCTAGGATTTCATTATCCAAGTCAAGCATATTCATAGTCCTTTTACTCCTACAACATTTTCACTCCACCTTTACAATTACAATCAACATCACACTACACAAAAACTACCATGCTCAAAGCAAGAGACAACGTAGAAAACATATAATTCATCATTTGTATATCTATATGTCTTACAAAACTCTTTCTACTTATCTTTATTTATAGTCTACAATTCTTTCTCTCTTATCTTCTTTGAGAGGATCTCCCATTCCTTCTAATATCTCCCGCTGATTCAAATACCACCTCTTCTTAATGTAACTTAGTCTTTTAGCCGTAACTACCTTAGTGAATATTAATTTTCCTCTTAACACACAAGAAGACATTTTTACAATTTTTTAACATTTCATGATTCTATTACACTACTTAGGACATGTAATTCCTCACCTAACCACTCACATAACCTTGATAAGCTCAATAAACTCATTTACATATTTTTGAAATTTGAATGTCCTTTTGGAGGGAAAAGGACAATTTTGAAATTCAGATCCACTTATCCTCTTAAAGCTCCTTCTCAGATCTTTATCATGCCTTGAAACACCTATCTCATCTTCCATGAATCTAAAGAAGGTTAATTTATCATTTTTGAGGTTCATGTAATGATGCCCATACATCAATTACAGTCCTTGATTGATGTAGTCAAACACTAGAATGGTTAGTCATACATCGATATAACAATAATTATTTCTTGGCACCAAAATAATACAAATACAACCATGTACAATTTTTTTCAACATTACAAAATCATTACCCACACCAACAAGGTAAGGTAGAATCATACAAACACATACTTAAAAAAAATAAGTTACATTATTAAGTAATCCACGAATGCATGACGACGAGTTCGGTTACGATTTCACATGTGCAACTATGCATAAGTATATGTATATTTTTAGGATATATGTATGTATGTATATCTACAAGTGAGGCAATGTAATGGTCATAGTCTATAGAATTCATAAATTATTTATAAATTACAACTTATTCTTGTGACAAAACAAAGTGAAAATGCAGGATGTGACATAATCTCCTTTTAACTAATCATTTCCCGATGTTTCACTCATTAATAATATCAAATATATCATAACAGATAATCAAATATCAGTTTTCATTACTGAAACAAATGAGGGAACACCATTTTTATTTCTCCACATTATCCCAAGTTGCACTCTCTTGAAAATATTAATCCCATTGGACCTTGCATTGTATGATATCTCTATTTTGAGATGAAACTTGTGAGTTTCCAACACTCTAATAAGTTCAACTACCACGATTCCTAAATCCTAACCTCAGTAAAGAGTTCCAATTTAGGACATGCATTACATTTGACACATACTTCTTAAGCAAGGAAATATGAAAAATATCATGCATCTTAGAAAATGCGGGAGGTAACACCAATCAATATGCTACCGGACTTATGATTTCAAGGATTTCAAATGGTCCAACATATTTTGGTGACAACTTGACAGACTTGCCAAACATTATTGAGCTCTTTTTGGTATTAACCCTTAAGAAAACTTTATCTTCAAGCTCAATTTTTTTGTTTACTCATTTTAGATCTGCATAACTATTCTACCTATCAGTATCTTCTTTCAATCACTCACGAATGAGCTTCACTTGATTTTCTATTTTTGTTAATATTTTAGGGCCCAATAACACTCTATTCTCAGTACTATCCCAACTGATGGGAGTTCTACACTTTCTCCCATACAACACTTCAAATGGTGACATTTTTAGTGAATAATGAAAAGTGGTGTTATAGGAAAATTCCACCAATGGAAGATATTCTTCCCATTTAGATTTTTGATCCATATAATATATCCTAAGCATATCCTCCATAACTTGGTTTACTCATTCAGTTTGACCATTAGTTTCTAAATGGTATGCTGAACTAAAAATCAGTTTCATTCTCAAATCTGAATTTAAGGTTTTCCACTATCTAGAGGTCATCCTTGGTTCCCTATAAGAAACTATTAACTCTAGAATTCTGTGCAATCTAAAAATTTCATGCACAAATAATTTTGCAAGTATGGGTGAATCATATTTCATAATAGCCAATATGAAGTGAGATACTTTTTTTAACTTTTCAACAACAACTAGAATCATGTCATATTTATTTTTATACATAGGCAACAACTGCACAAACTCCATGCTAATAACTTTCTATTTGTTGTGCGGAATTTTGTGAGGGTACAATAGACCAACAAGATGTATGCGATCTATTTTAACAAGCTAACATTCAATACAATGAGAAACATAGTTTGTGATGTCCTTTTTCAATCCTTTCTAGAAATATTGTTGTTTTATATCAAAAAGCATTTTTATCACTCAAGGATGTCCAGAATAAGGAGCATCATGGAATTATTTCATGAATTTTGTTCTTAATTCATTTCCCAAAGGTATGTAGACTCTACCTTTGTATTTCAAGATTATTTCATTGTCAAATTTAAATTCTTCATACCTTTTATCATTTGGATATGCTGTTAATGCAAACTTAACATGCTTTGATAGTATGAAGATCCGTTAATTTTGTTTTCTTTACCTCATCTTTGAATTGAGTCCTGAGGGTCACAATTGTGGAAACATTCTTCCTACGAATTGGTGTGCCTACCACTCTATTTTATTTTCATTTTATGTAAATTATATCGAAGTCATACCGTGTTAAAAATTCAATCCACTTACATTGTCTTGCATTCAAGTTAGGTTGTGTGAAGATATATTTCAGCCCCAAGTGGTTTGTTTTCAGTTCAAAAGGATTTCCCAATAGGTAGTGCCTCCAAACTTGCAAAGCGTGAACTATGGTAGCAAGTTCTAAATCATGGGGAACATAGTTCATCTCATGTACCTTCAATTTTCTAGTCTTGTATGCAATCACATGGTAATTTTACAGATATTCCACCCAAACCTTCATCAGAGGCATCAGTTACCATGGTGAAACTTCCATTGGGGCCCAAAACCTTCAAAATAGGTGTTATAGTTACTTTATCTTTTAGAAAATTAAATGCATTCTCGCATTTATCAGATCAAACAAATTTCTTATCATTTTTCTGTAGTGAATTTATTGGAGCAACAAATCTAGAGAATTCTTTTATGAATTTTCTGTAGTAACTAGCTAGCCCTATGAAACTTCTTACTTCATGCACATTCTTAGGAGCTTTCCATTCTATTATGGATTTGACATTTGATGGATCAACTGATATTCCATCCTTATTTATTATATAACCAATCTATTTCACTTCGTTATGATAGAATTGACATTTTGAAATATTTCTATATAATATTATCTTTCTAAGTATGTCCAACACTATTCTCGTGTGCTCATTATGCTCTTCCATACTTTTAGAATATATCATAACATCATATAAGAAAACCAACAAAAACTTGTCTAGGTATTCCCGAAAAATGTTAGTCATTAAGTTCATAAATGAAACATGTGCATTTGTGAGTCCAAAAGGTAATACCATGAACTCATTATGGCCATATCTCATCCTAGAAGTAGTCTTATGTATATCTTCATCTTTTATCATCGGTTAATAGTAACTTGATCTTGGAATAGGATGATGCATCTCACATATGATCGAAGAGATCATCAATCCTTGGTAAAGGATATATATTCTTGATTGTGGATTTGTTAAGCATGCAATATTCAATGTATAACCTTAACTCCGCCATATTTCTTCTTGACAAAGATGATTGGTTCTCTCCAAGGAGACACGCTCATTCTAATAAGCCCTTTAGATAACAACTCATGAATTTTTGATTTTAGTCCCATGAATTCGGTTGTCGTCATTCGATAAGGAACTATACGTACCCAAAATTGTAGGGTGCAGCTGCTGCAAAGGTAACAAGTGCCCGATGATGATACAGTCTCCTCGCAAGGTGTTCGGGATCTGGAAAATCCCTCCGAGCATGCGTTAACATCCCGCATGCCCCGCTTAGCCCCCGCGCCCTTTGTTTTCCCATTTTTCCCTCTTTCCTTGGCCTCTTGACCTTCAGTGATGAAACCGCCGCCTTGAGCAGGGCGGCGGTCCTGTAACCGCCGCCCGCTCGAGCAAATGGTCCTGTGCGCGTTTTCCAGAACGCTCTTTTGACGTGACCCGCGTGAAATATCACGACTCACCAGCTTTTCCTTGCCGACTTGAGCATGCATTTATGTTTTTGGTCCCCTGGAATAGTGTTTTTCTTTTTTTATTGTTTAGGAGTTCAATTTGGTTTTGGTTTTTGAGTGTTGGAATTCCTATAAATGCATGGTTTGTGCACATGCAAATGGTGAAGAATTTGGTCTGGAGTTTTTGGTCACCATTTTTCCTTGTTAGAGTCTTCTGATTTTTAGTGTTTTGGTTAGCTTGCTTAGGATTGATAGCATAGTTTATTTCATACTTGGTTAGTATTGTTCAGCTGTTGGTAAGCCACAGACCCATCTTGTGCGCAAAGTGTGTTTTGTTTCATCCAATCCAGTTAGAAGCTTGCCTCTGAATTCCTCTTTGCTATAGATTTGTTTTTACTGTGTCTTGGAGTTCTTAGTTCAATTCATTATATACCTGGTTAGCTTTATTCAAGTTGTTGGTAAGCCACATATCCAACTTGTGCAAGCAGTGTCTTTATTTTGGAATAGAATAGCTTGGGAAGCCATTAAAGTTGCAGGTTTTGCTCTTCGTATAGGATAGTTGTAGGTTCTGGTCGCTTCATGTTGCATGACTCACAGTAAAATCCCGCTAGGAATCGCATAAGCCAAGCTCTCAGTACTCTTGCGCTATCCCTCTCCTCCTTGCATTCTCGGTGCCTGCATTCTCGAGTTGTCCTTGTCCCAAAATCTACTCCTATCGGTGCTAGCATTACACGCTTTTCTGGATCCAAGTGAACATGAAAGAATGAGAAGATCATACTGAGGGGACGAGATCATACACACACCATCGGATTCGCCACTGCTCGCTGGAATCCGTGTTTTTTTCAAAGTTCTAGTCGAATCATATCAAATAGAGTAGTTAATTGTTTTATTTCATTTCATTCTATTCTCAATATTGCCAGGAAGTCATGGGGATTGATAGTTTCTGAGAAACTATGATTCACTCCTCACTTCTGAGGTAGGATCAAGAATCTTGCAAGTAGATTAGACAAGCTATTTTATTCATTTAGAATAATTCTACCAAATCACACAGGCAAATAACCACACTCGGTTATCTTATCTATTTTTAATTATTGTTTAGTTATTATTTCTAGATACGCTTAAAATAGTTTGCTTTCCTTAAAATTGTTAAATATTTCATAGAAGAATAAAATTTATATGCAGTTAGATTTATTTCATGTAGTTAGAATTTGTTTCATTACAGTTAGTTTTGCTTTTTATGACAATTACGGGACCTCAAGAGCCCAGGGAATATATATTTGAGCCAATCGTGCCTCAACCAAACCTAGTCACAACAATAGTTGACATAGACCAAAATCTCAGGATACAAGTATTCCGAACAACCACAGATTTACAACTGATCAGTTCTCAGGTAAGAGGATTAAACATAGAAGACGACCAAGCACATGCGTTTTGGTCAAGTCAGCCAAACTACAGATTACCCTAGAAAACATCCACATGACTGTAGAAGGGTTTGAAAGAGAACAAACATTCGGGTGTGATCCTCTAGTTCCACAGCCAGACGCTGGAGACACCCTCGTAGATATAGATACCAGCTTAAGAATCCAGGTTGCGAGAACGCCTATAAGGTATTCTGAGAAGATTGCACAACTATTGGTTCTAAACATAGAAGCTGAGAAAGCATACGATTACTGGATACTAGGGATTAGAACTTGATCTCGCGTATGACCATAACAGGACCGCAACAACCAAGAATCTATGGTTTTGATCCACAGATCCCAGAGCCTAACGAGTCCACAAAGTCAATCCGATATAGACGCTAACCTACACACCTTGGTATTTAGGTCCACTCCACTTCCACCTATCATCATCGAACAACTGTCTTTACTAGATACAGTGGCTAACGAAGCTAGGGAATTCTGGACTAGGCCAGAAAATCGTCCGTAGAATCGATTGTATTCATCATCCACTATATGACCTTATCAGGAGATATACACGAAACAATCCCAGGTCATTTTCCACGTATTCCGCAACCCATAGATCGAATCACACCAGAGCTCGATATTGATTAGAGCCTTCGAGCAGTCATCCTTGCTGATCGATCTATCACACCAGTCCAAGTTAGAAGGGCCTTCTTTGCCTTAGATTCACAAATTCCACTAGTGCGTGTCGAAGACATTAGACTGCCTAACTAGTTTGTCTGCATATTCTACCCCCACCGGCTGTCTCGGCACGACCTCGAGAGGTTGGGTACGCGGAAGAGTTACTTGTAGATTCTCACGCTCGCTTGTCACTTTTCCGGCGTACAAAATTGGTGAAGCCGACATGAAACAAACAATTGTTTCACCTTCTATACCTCATCACATCAGTTTCACCAACAAAATTGGTGAACCCAACATGAAACAAACAACTGTTTCACCTTCTGTACCTCATTAGCATTCACATCAGTTTCACCAACAAAATTGGTGAACCCGACGTGAAACAAACAATTATTTCACCTTCTATACCTCATCACATCAGTTTCACCAACAAAATTGGTGAACCCGACGTGAAACAAACAACTATTTCACCTTCTCGTACCTCATTAGCATTCACATCAGTTTCACCAACAAAATTGGTGAACCCGACGTGAATCAAACGAAATTAGTGAAGTTGACATAAAACTTCCTACCTTCTTGTTCGGAGTCATAAATATCACATTTCCTTTCACAAATCACCTTCGCTCCTTCCCATTATTCTGTGGGTATTCATATACCCCCCGAATATGTCGGGATTCGATGCATATGGCAGACCCCTCTTGGGTCTCGAGGCATACTACGCCCAACAGAACAGGCAATCATCACCCTCGCTCTCAGTATGGGGTGACAACTATTCAACTAATCAGTTGTCAACACAAACCCCAAGAATCAGATATAGTTCGTCTTTTCAAACTGAGGAGTTAGATCAACCCCCTCGAACCCAACAAACAGAGCCTTCAGGTTCAAACAATATGACGTTTACCGGAGAATCTGGTTCGTCTCCTCAAATACTACTCAGACCACATATTAGTAGACAATCAGATCCATACCTGGTCTTAGACGATGGACAATCAATACCTTATCCTAGGAGTGAACAACGCTCCCGGGATATGTACCCACCTATAGGAAGTTTACAAATACAACCCGAGATCTCTTTTCCAGAAAATACCTCTATGCCACTGCATACAGGAAATATTCTTGGAGAAACTTGGCAAGATAGCAATCAGTTCATGACAGGCTATCACGTACCTTTACAACACCAGGGTATACAACAAACGCCGCTCAGGCAAAATACCGTGACTTCACCAAATGAAGTCATTTCAACGTTAGTAGAAAGAGTGAGAGGGTTAGAACTCGCTCAGGCAAGTCAAAATTCTCCGTTCATACAAACGGGAAGTTCCAATCCTCCATACCACTCTGGCCAGGTAGATCTCCTTACGGGAGTAGGCACGTTAGGCATGCCTCCTCAATATCCACAACAAACGCCAACAAGGCCCACCATCTCTAACACTATTCCTCCAGGTCTAGTGTCAAACAATCCATTCCTTGACAATACCCCATCCTATTTAAACATGTACTCTAAATCCCCACAAGGAGATATGTTCTCCTCTCCCGGCATGTTTACTCAAACACAAGGACCTCCCTATGCCCCTGCCAACGCATACGCTACACCGTATCAACAACCTATCCCACCACCGCTCCCTCAGCAACCACCATCAATGGTCGAAAGCTATGCAATAGGGACATATTCAGAATATCTAAAGGAACCCTTAGATTTCACCATACGAAGCGTTATGCTTCCAAGACCTCTCCCTGATTTGCCCAAGTTCAAGGGTGAGGGAGATCCAAATGCGCATATCAAAGCTTACGCTACTGCCATACGAGAATTACTTCCTTGGGATGGGGTTGTTGCTAAAATATTTCCCAAAACCTTGGAAGGCATCGCTCTTGATTGGTATTATAGAATACCTGAAGCTTCCATACATTCGTTTAAACAACTCGTGTCAGAGTTCATCAAAGCCTTTGACATGAACAAACTATTGAGAACAGGAATCAGGGAATTCTTGCATATCAAACAAGAACACAATGAATCTGTCGCCCATTTCATCCAGAGGTGGCGTACAGTTCTTTATTCGTCAGCAAGTGCTCCAAACATGGATCAGATGGAACTATGCGATTTATTCCTTCATTCTCTCAGCAGAGAAGTGAAGGAAGAAGTCCAGAAGTTCCCACTAAGGACTTATGATGAGGTACTTGAGAGCGCTCTGCGAATTGATCAAGCAGCTGATAGATAGTGGTCGTAAGACTTACGGAACAAACGGGAGGTTAATCACCTCCACTCAAAACACTACAACTACCACAAATGTCAATCAAGGACCCAAAATCCTTAACAAAAATCGTGGGGTAACAACGGATGGGGTAACCGACCAGCCCAAGAGGGTAAATGTTGTTAATGCTCACAAAAAAACAACCAACAAAACAACAACTTTACCCCCGATAATCAATACAAAGGGATTTTAACCATCCACAACAACAACAACAACAACGGTGAAATCCCATACAAGGGCCAAGCCAAAACTCATTTGGTTACCAAAACCAAAGTCAAAACCAAAAACAACAATTCCAAAACTTTGGTCCTAATAGGCAACAGTTTGATCGGAATTTTAGGCCACAATACACACCAAACCAACAAAACGGGAATTATAACCCCAATTCTTATTGTGGTTTCCATAAAATTCGGGGTCACGATACTAGAACGTGCCGTGACTACAATAAATTTATGCAACGTTTGCCAGAAGAACAAAGACAGTTCTTCACAGACCTGTTCTTGGCAGATCCCGTCTCATCATCACCAAATACTCTCGCAGGGGCAGTTTCTCCTCAGAATGCTCCCCTCAAGATCTTTAATGATCCGCTCCCAAATCATGACAGCAATAGGCTGAATCCAACCGGAACAAACAAAGGTGTAGTGACGGGAAACAATGACCATGAAGCCTCGACTTCATTAAATCCGTCGATTGCCACCACAGGTTGGGAGCTCAACCGAGACCTAAGATAGTCGGTTTGGTAGAATTAGATGCTGAACTACCTATCGAAGCTATAACAAGAACACGAGAGTATTTCTCTCAACTAAGCCCAAGTCATCTCGCCGAGACAGGATAAGAGTCAAAAATAGTTGAAAAACCCATCGGTGCCTATGATTTAATTAGTGACCTAACAAAGACCTTTTCACACATTTCATTTTTGGACTTACTAAAGAACTCTCCCCCTCACAGAGCTGCTCTTTTAGAAGCATTAGGTCTAGGCCATCTAATTAACATCACTCCACCTCCCGAAACACAAGTAAATCACGTAGATTTTGATATCCACCCTCCGGGGCAGCCGGACAAGGATGTCGAATTCATCTTCGAAATAAGTAAAATGCCCACAGATGCTGAGATCGCATGCCGAGGTGACCCAAATTACACTTGCAAGTGTGGGTTTATAATAACTATGTAAAACGGGCAATGGTTGACGATGGGGCCATGCAGCTTAACATAGTCCCTTTCTCTTTCCTCCAAAACTTGGATATGGAGAAACAAATCTTTCCACTACACGAAATACCTTGAGAGGCTATGATAGCCTTAAAGCCACTTCGATAGGAACTATAATACTGCCGGTCACCTTAGGGCCCAAAACCATCTTGACTGAGTTTTATATTATAGATCGGGAAACTAACTATAATATGATCCTCGGCCGACCTTGGATACATCGAATGAAGGCAATCCCTTCCACGCTATTTCAAGAAGTAAGATTCTTGCATCTGGGAAAGGTATTTGTAGCCAAAGGCGATCCAAAACCTTTCGATTTGCACCTAGCTGATTTAAAGAAAAGACCAGGGGTGCACTCAGAATTTGAACTTCCAACAAACCAACTTAATAAACCCTCTAACCCAAAGCCAGAGGAAAAGTTGATACCTACGACGGATCTTGAAACTACCAACGCATAGCCAAAACAATTCCAACCCCTAAAAGTAAAACTAAAGAAACAGTATCATTAGGGACTACTGCGAAAATCGTTGAATTGATAGAACAAGATTCACCAATGTTCTTACCATTCGATTTAGTAGGCATAGGATTTTCCCTAGGTGTTGGTTCCTCACAGCAGAAGATCTCTGTATGATAAAGTAGAGTGTGCAAACGCAACGATGTCCCAACATCTATACTCCTGCTAAGTATTGACTCTCCATTTCGATGGAGCTAAATGCCGCTATGGAGCAGGGGTAGGTATAATTTTACTTCGCCCGAGGAGAAAGTCCTCCCATTCGCTTTTAAGTTAAACTTTGAATGCAAAAACAACGGCGCTGAGTACGAAGCCCTTCTTCTTGGCCTCAACTTAGCCAAAAGAATTGGTATTAATAACATCGAGTCCCTGAGACTCGCAATTAGTGACAAACCAAGTTTCAAGTATATGAAACTAAAGCCGAACATTTACAACCCTACAAAAACGCTCGTATTAGATTTAAGCAAGGCGTTTAGCTTCATATCCATTGAAGCAATCCCGCGAGAAAAAAATCTTCTCGCCGATTCAATAAGAACCTCAAGATCACGCTTCACTCCAAGCAATGAGCTAGAAGACACTCACTTCACAAGATATCCATTCATGACGAACCATTGATAAAAACAATGAAAATCCTCTTTCAAGTGGAAGTGAATCTACCATCCTAGACCATGTTGGAAATGATGCGGCTACTTTGGATTATTTAAATGCCTATGCAGCACTACATCTCTCCTATCACATGCTAGATTTATCCCTGATTCCGCATTCGTCTTCCTACTTCGGAAATCCCGTAACGGATCGTCCCTCACAAATGGAACCTAACATATACGCAATAGGAAATGGGGATGATCTAGATTTACCTCCAGCACCACCTGAGTTCGAAGAGGGTAACACCTCTTTGATCGAAGAAACAATCGATGTCAACATCGGGACAGAAGAGGAACCAAGAATATTGAAACTAGGTTCTTCGTTAACCCCAGAAGAAGTGGAAATACATACTCAGGTTCTTAAAGAACATCAAAAGGCATTTGCATTTAATTATAAAGAGATGACAGGAGTTACACCCCACATTCATAAAGGCACAACCTCGTCTACTAGATCGATGCAAAGCCAATTAAACAAAAATCAAGACCCATGAAGCCCAAAGTAGCTCTCATGGTAAAAGAGGAGGTAATAAAACTCCTTCAGGTAGGATTCATCAAGCCAGTTGACTACTCCCAATGGGTATCTAACATCGTTCCTGTTCTCAAGAAGAATGGAAAGATACGCATCTGCATAGATTTTCGAGATATCAACAAAGCTTGCCCTAAGGACGATTTCCCATTACCATCCATAGACGTTATTGTTGATGCAACAACTGGTTTTGAACTCTTGTCTCTCATGGATGGATTCTCGGGATACAATCAAATCAGAATATCCGAGCAAGATCAAGCTAAAACCACGTTTATAACTCCTTGGGGAACCTATTGCTATGTTGTCATGCCTTTCGGTCTCAAAAACGCTGGTGCTACATACCAGCGGGCTATGACTTATATATTTCACGATTTAATTCATAAAATCATGGAATCCTACGTAGATGACTTGTTGGCTAAGGCCAAGAAGTGTTGTGACCATCCGGAAGTACTCCGCGTCATTCTTTCACGTCTAATAGAATACGGAGTCACGCTAAATCCAGAGAAATGTGTCTTTGGTGTAACAGGAGGAAAGCTCCTAGGTTACATCATATCGTCACGAGGGATCGATGTTGATCCAACCAAAATTCGGGCTGTCCTCGAAATGGTCCCACCTTCGAGTGAATCTAGAATCAGATCATTTCTCGGAAAGCTGGGTGCAATCCGGAGATTTATCCTGACCTAAGCTTCGCCGTTCATCCAATCAACAATTTACTCAAGAAGGACTATAGCATTGATTGGACTGAAGATTGCAATGAAGCTTTTGAAGCGAGCTTAAGTGTTTTCTGTTATCACCACCTACGCTAATGCCACCTAAGCTAGATCGCCTGCTAATTTTGTACTCACGGGCTACAATGATGTCTCGTTAGCCTATATGTTGGCCCAAGAAGACGATGACAAGAGAGAACGTGCGATTTATTTCATTAGCCGAACACTGTTCGACTATGAAACACGCTATACACAGGCAGAACGAGAATGCCTTGCCATAGTCTTTGCTACTAAATGCCTAAGACACTACATGCTGAATCAAGAAACAAAGGTCATGGTGAAAACGGACCATTTACGGACTTTTCTCACACAAGGTTCCTTGTCTAAAAAGGCTGGACGTTTTATAACCTTAATGGGAGAGTTCGAATTAACATTTGTAAATCAGAAGTCGGTTAAAGGACAAATCATCGCGGATTGGTTAGCTGACAACCCATTAGATGGAGGTGATCTAGTAGATTTAGACTTTCCAGATGAATGCGTATACTACATTGAAACACGACCCGCTATCTCTGAGTGTCCTTGGTACACTGACATCGTTAATTATATCATGGACCATACGTACCCGGAGGCAGTTACACCACAACAAAGAAGGCGGTTACGCATAATCGTAGCTAAATATGTCATTATAGAGCAGGTGCTCTATCAAAAAGCATTCGATGGAATGCTCTTAAGGTGTGTTGACACAGAAGAGTCCAAGAGGATTCTCCATGAATCCCACAGCGGTATATGTGGAGGCCACTTCGGTGGCCATGCCACCACTCGAAAAATACATCGAATGGGCTATTTCTGGCCCACTCTAGAACGTGACGCGATAGAGTTTGCACGCAAGTGTCATAAATGTCAAGAATTCTCTCATGAGATCCACATGCCGGCACAAGCTCTACAACCAATCGCAACTCCATGGCCCTTTTCTACATGGGGTCTAGACTTAATAGGGAAATTCTCTCCCTCATCCACAGACGGCCATAATTTTATAATCACGGCCACTGAATATTTTACCAAATGGGTGGAGGCCATGCCTCTTACTACTGTACCTGGTTCTGTAATCGCTAAGTTCATTTTAAACCAAATCATTTGCAGGTACGGTATCCCGCAAATCATTATCTCCGATAATGGAACTTCTTTTAAGAATGAAGAGGTTCGTGAGCTATGCAATAAATTTAAGATAAGCCATCATACGGCTTCCTTGTATTATCCCCAAGCCAACGGACAGGCTGAAGCAACAAACAAAACACTGAAAGCCATTCTCCTTAAAACGGTAAAAGAAAACAAGCGAGATTGGCATTTAAAGTTATACCCGGCCTTATGGGCCCACCGAACCTCAATAAGAACACCAACGGGAGCAACTCCTTTCTCGCTGGTATTTGGGGCGGCGCTTCTCCCGCTGAGGTCGAAATACCCACTCTCCGCATTTCACTACAAGGGATTCTGGATGAAGACGCTTACAGAGAAGCACGTCTTTCCTAATTAGAAAGCCTAGATGAAACTAGGTTAGATGCTCAACAATGGCATAGAGCTTATGCTGACCGAATGTGTTGGCAGTATAACAAGAAGGTCTATGAACGCGATATATACGAAGGTGATCTAGTTCTAAGACTAGACAGCCGGATCGACAAGAAGACCGGCGAAGGAAGGAAATTCGCCCAAATGGTTGGGCCCATACCGAGTCATGAAGGACTACGGAAATGGTGCTTATCTCTTATGTACGTTAGAAGGTGAGGAGTTTGGCGAAACAGTCAATTCCTTGCACCTCAAGCGTTTCTACGCATAAGCAGCTAACGCTACCTATATAGCTATCTACATTGCACTTTCATATAGATTAGGATCATTTTGTCCACTTGTTCTTACACAAATTGTGATCAAGGAATCTATTCTCAAAGTAATTCATTACAAACTCATGATGTTGTTGGCACAAAATTTCTAATCATATCTCTCCATCATCTTCGATATCATCAAGTCATCTTGGAATCTTTTATCAAATAAAATCAAACATGACGAAGTCTTAATGGTAACCATACCAAGATCTGCAAGTTTGTTCTCACTTTGATTTCTTCTTAGGATTGGTGTCTTGCCTATGGTCTGTTATAGAATCTTCATGGTGTCACATCTAGCCCATATACACATCTCTTTGGAAACAAGCATATACTGACATTATACTCAAAAAGACAAGTCAAAAAGTGATTAAACAGAAAATTTTATTTTTACACATTTCCTTGCCCTACCAACCTTCGGTGATGAGCTTGCGTCTCTTACTAGTGACGTAGGGTTGGGAAAGGATGGAAATTCCCTTACTCGCCTATGCCTTGCCCACGGTGATAAACCCATGCTTCTTACAGGTAGCATGGGGCAAAGTGTAGGGGGTCCTCTAGACAATGCAAACGTTAAAAGGTCATAAACAAACTATTCAAACTTTGAGTCAAAAACGAATGAATCAGATGTTCAAAATTCCAAGAGAGTTAAAATCCTAAAAACCCAGATTTTGTCTACTATGTGGCCATCTACGGGTCTAAGTCTGGATAAACCGCAAAGCAAGTTGCACCCAAAACTATGAAGTCATTCAGGTAGAGTAAGCTTGTAGTTTTCAATTTGGTTCCACCAAAGCTTCGTCTGTCTTTCATCACTATCATTTCACCATATTTCATAACTTGCGCCCTTCTTGGCTCTTGGTGATGAGCCCTCGCATCTTACTAGTTGCATGGAGTTAGGAGTGGGGCAAGTTAATCTGTTCATCATACTGTTATTTTCATCACTTTGCTAAAACAAACATGAGGTATCCAAATTGCTCACAGAAACTAAGATTTAAGGTCACAATATATCTACAATATCATGTATCAGCATCATGAAACACAAAAAGAAAGCAAGCATTTGCATCATCTGTTCTCCATTGCATACATTCTAGAAAGCATATAAAACATACATCGTAGTATACACGAGGAAGCTGGAAACAGAAAGGGAAAACATCAGTGACAAGTTTTGATCCAAAACGAATGCATATATATAAATAATCAATGTTTATATACAATGCCATCATGCTCTAGGCATGGTCAAAACGCTCAAAGAGCCCGTGATATACAAAAGAATCTATAGTACAAAACGCATAGGAGCCAAGTAGTCTCTCAACCCCTGCGCGACCCCTCTGAAGGTGTGCGCCTTGCCTAGGGCTCCGGCTACGCCGGCACTCTGAATACACGGAGGGCTCAGGGTCCCGAGGGGCAGCCGCGGTCTCGCCACGAGAATGGCTCCTCATAAGACGCTCGGCTGTCCTATAGCCTGCCAACTCTGTATGGAGAGTCGACACCATCCTGGCCACGTGCCAAATGAGAGCGAAGACGTCGGTATGCCTGCCGGCTACTGAGGGCTCCCCGGCATCTACAGATAGCTCCGCACGGGTCCTATCCATAGGGATCATCAGGGAATCAGTGCATACCCTACGGATTAGATCCCGCCACTTGTCACCGTCTCTGCAAACAAAGAAGAAAAAATGAATTAGAAACTAGGCAAGAGGCTAAAAGATACAAGAGAAAAAAACAAGGAGAGATAAGCAATTAAAAAAAATCCTAAATTAAACAAACATTGAAAAGATGAGAGGATAACTTACTTGGATCACCGGGCCTCTAAGATGGGTCGGGGGTAAGCACTCCGCCGCAGATGCCGCCGCCGATCGAGGGGCTGCTCTGTGGCAGAGCAACATGTCGCCTCACAACCGACTCATCCTCTCCACCATGGCCCCGGGAGAGTGGCTCCTCTGCTAGAGTCTCTCTCTCGCACTCTACTCACCCGTCTCGCCTGCAAAATATCCCGAGTGTCATGCCACTCGTGATAACTATCATCCGTTTGCTCCTCCGACCCTCCCGCCGTAAGCTCCTCGTAATCGGAGTCGATATCTATATGGTCATCGCTTTGCTATGAGAAGGACCCACGGCACCGAAGAAAAGGTGCCCGAGGCGCACCGGCTCTCCCTCCTGCCCCGAACTACCCTCCCGGCTACAATGGGAGTGCCATGAGTGATCACTGTCCAACCACGGCCTCTAGGCCCCCCTCTAGCCTCGCGGACTGATCTGTAAACTGGTGGCGTTAGGGGAAGCATGCCCGCATATGGAAGGCCGAACTGCCGAGGAACTCTACCAAAAGGGTGTACTCCACTCCGTCCCACGCAATCGATAAGCTGCCCCGTGGTGGAGCAGAGATCAATGTAAGGGTCTCCTCGCCCCATATGCCGCCATAAGCCGCACGGCGCGCGCTCCATATCTCTTTGTGGTAAGGGAGGCAATCGGCCGGGTGAGGTGCTCTAAGCACCAGACATATCTCGACCATCTAGCTGCCATCACGCCCCCCGGGTCTCGCCACCTCTACCCTCTACCATAAGGAATAAAATACTGTACACCCAACTCATGACTAGAGTCGGGTGGCTCAATGATCGTCCCCGCAAATGGACCACCCCGTATAAGTCATGGTAGGTGGTCCCTGCAATATATGCGCCTGCATATATCCGGCCATGCCCTCTATCTCGTGCAATGATGGGGGCCCAAAGTAGTATAATAAAGTATCTCCTCCTTGTCCTCGATCAGCCTCGAGGCAATGATCCCCATGATAGCTAGTCTGCCGAATACGGGGATGGGCAAAGAAGGAATGGATCAAACTCTCACTCCCTTCTTCGACCCCGTAGAGATGGCTGCATCCCCCATGTAGCTTGCCCATTGTGCAATCTGTGCACTTGAGACCTGCCATCTCCAAAGTGTGAGTCTCCTCCCGATGATCGGGACCCCAAGGATACGGTAGACATCCTCCAAAGTAATGGTCCACTCACCACGAACCCCTGGCAGTCGGAAAGTGTTCCGATCTGCATCCCAATATGAAAATAAGTCACAAAGAATGTGACTAGATGGCATGACATGGGGCATGCGCGATATACGCAATATACCGGCCCTCTGTAGTGTATCCTCCTCATCCTGAGAAAGGGCATCCAATACCCTGGAGAGCCAATCACACACTCTCTCGCTCCATTTGATATACTCTGCTCTCACCTGCATACAACCAAAACACACAAAACAGAACAAGTTAGTGTCTGAATAATACCAAGAAGGTCATAAAAACATATAGAAATGCAAGAAAATACAAGTGCAAACTCAAAAATTAAGTTCTTTTGCATTCTCAGGCAAAATCGCCGCTCGAGCGGGGGCGGCGAAGAATCGCCGCCTTAAGGGCGGCGGTCGTGTGAATCCGCCGCCGAACAGGCGGTGGTCATGTAACCACCGCCGGGCCGGGCGGCGGTCGCGGTCCGAAACCCGTGCGGGTTGTTAACCCCAAAAGCCCAAAATGAGCAAGAAAACGACCATTTTTACTAAAAACAAAGCCTACCTAGTGGCGCCTCTAGATGGACCTTTTGAACCTAACATTTTCAAAAATAATCTCCCCATTGCAAAGAATTTTCCATTTCAAATTTGAAGAAGGAAAAACACAAAATTGAGGAAAGCCAACCTGTGATCTGGCGAGGCGGTGTTCTGCACGTGGAGGCATGATCACGATCTCACTACGAATGTTTCGACTCTACTCACGTGAGAAACCGTCACCGTGGGTCCCAGAGCTCAAAACCAATCAAATCAACTCGCACAAATGAATAGGAAAATGGGCCCACTTTCATATATATATCGTTCTGTTTCGTTTTAAAATGACTTTTTCGCAGGTTTGGAGCGCTGTTGGAGGTAAGTTTCTATCCCCGCATGAATGGTACGTTCTCATTCCTTACTATTTTAGCGTTTATCTTCCAAGTTATCAGATCTATCTCCGCACTTGAGTTCTCTTTTCATTTTGCAGGTAGCGGGAATTTCGATGGCGTCATTTCAACGCACTGATGAGTAAGGTATAGCTTCTAACTCCCCATTTCGGGACTGCCATACTGACCCACCGTTTTATGCCTCTTCATGGCTAAAACGCTTCTCCGAGGGGGCAATATGTACGTACCCAAAATTGTAGGGTACGCATCGCTGCCCGAAAGTGTAACAAACAAGTGCCCCGATGATGATACAGTCTCCTCGCAAGGTGTTCGGATCTGAAAAGCCCTCCAAGCATGCGTTAACATCCCGCATGCCCCGCTTAGCCCCCGTGCCCTTTGTTTTCCCCTTTTTCCCTCTTTCCTTGGCCTCTTGACCTTCGGCGGATGAAACCACCGCCCACAGGCGGCGGTCTCATGAACCACCGCCCGAGCAGGGCGGCGGTCTGAACCGCCACCCTGCTTAGAGCGGCGGTCCTGTGTGCGTTTTCCAGAACACTCTTTTGATGCGACCCGCATGAAATATCACGACTCACCAGCTTTTCCTTGCCGACTTGAGCATGCATTTATGTTTTTGGTCCCCTGGAATAGTGTTTTTTCTTTGTTTATTGTTTAGGAGTTCAATTTGGTTTTGGTTTTTGAGTGTTGGAATTCCTATAAATGCATGGTTTGTGCACATGCAAATGGTGAAGAATTTGGTCTGGAGTTTTGGTCACCATTTTTCCTTGTTAGAGTCTTCTGATTTTTAGTGTTTTGGTTAGCTTGCTTAGGATTGATAGCATAGTTTATTTCATACTTGGTTAGTATTGTTCAGCTGTTGGTAAGCCACAGACCCATCTTGTGCAGGCAGTGTTGTTGTTTCATCCAATCCAGTTAGAAGCTTGCCTCTGAATTCCTCTTTGCTGTAGATTTGTTTTTACTGTGTCTTGGAGTTCTTAGTTCAATTCATTATATACCTGGTTAGCTTTATTCAGCTGTTGGTAAGCCACATATCCAACTTGTGCAAGCAGTGTCTTTATTTTGGAACAGAATAGCTTGGGAAGCCATTAAAGTTGCAGGTTTTGCTCTTCGTATAGGATAGTTGCAGGTTCTGGTCACTTCATGTTGCATGACTCGCAGTAAAATCCCACTAGGAATCACATAAGCCAAGCTCTGTACTCTTGCGCTATCCCTCTCCTACTCGCATTCTCGGTCTGCATTCTGAGCTGTCCTTGTCCCAAAATCTACTCCTATCGGTGCTAGCATTACACGCTTTTCTGGATCCAAGTGAACACGAAAGAACGAGAAGATCATACTGAGGGGACGAGATCATACACACACCATCGGATTCGCCACTGCTGCAGAATCCGTGTTTTTTCAAAGTTCTAGTCAATCATATCAAATAGAGTAGTTAATCATTTTATTTCATTTCCTTCTATTCTCGATATTGCCAGGGAAGCTATGGGGATTGATAGTTTCTGAGAAACTATGATTCACTCCTCACTTCTGAGGTAGGATTGAGAATCTTGCAAGTAGATTAGACAAGCTATTTTATTCATTTAGAATAATTCTACTAAATCGCATTGTGCAAATAACCACACTCGCTTATCTTGTTTGTTTTTAATTATTGTTTAGTTTTTATTTCTAGATACGCTTAAAATAGTTTGCTTTCCTTAAAATTGTTAAATATTTCATAGAAGAATAAAAGTTATATGCAAGCTAGATTTATTTCACCTAGTTAGAATTTGTTTCATTACGCTTAGTTTTGCTTTTTATGACAATTACGGACCTCAAGAGCCCAGGGGAATATATATTTGAGCCAATCGTGCCTCAACCAAACCTAGTCACAAAGAATAGTTGACATAGACCAAAATCTCGGGATACAAGTATTCCGAACAACCATGCATTTACAACCGATCGCCTCGTAAGAGGATTAAACATAGAAGATGACCAAGCACATGCGTTTTGGTCAAGTCACCAAACTACAGATTACCCTAGAAAACATCCACATGATCAGAGAAAGGTTTGAAAGAGAAGAAACATTCGTGTGTGATCGTCTAGTTCCACACCAGACTGGAGACACCCTCATAGATATAGATACCACACTTTAAGAATCCAGTGTTGCGAGAATGCCCGTAAGGTATTCTGAGAAGATTACACAACTATTGATTCTAAACGTAGAAGCTGAGAAAGCTTACGATTACTGGATACTAGGGATTAGAACTTGATCTCGCGTATGACCATAACAGGACCGCAACAACCAAGAATCTATGGTTGTGATCCACGATCCCAGAGCCTAACGAGTCCACAGGTCTATCCAATATAGACGCTAACCTACGCACCTTGGTATTTAGGTCCACTCCACTTCCACCTATCATTATCGAACAATTGTCTTTACTAGATACAGCGGCTAATGAAGCTAGAGAATTCTGGACTAGGCTAGAAAATCGTCCGTAGAATCGATTGTATTCATCATCCACTATATGACCTTATCAGGAGATATACACGAAACAATCCCAGGTCATTTTCCACGTATTCCGCAACCCATAGATCGAATCACACCAGAGCTCGATATTGATTGGAGCCTTCGAGCAGTCATCCTTGCTGATCGATCTATCACACCAGTCCAAGTTAGAAGGGCCTTCTTTGCCTTAGATTCGCAAATTCCACTAGTGCGTGTCGAAGACATTAGACTGCCTAACTAGTTTGTCTACATATTCTACCCCCACCGGCTGTCTCGGCACAACCTCGAGAGGTCGGGTACGCAGAAGAGTTACTTGTAGATTCTCACGCCGCCTTTGTCGCTTTCGCGTACAGAAACCTTAGAAATTGGTTATGTTCCAAGCTTGATATCAATTGTGAAATCAAATTCACACCTCCGAGGAAGTCTAGGTAATTCCTCCGTAAAGACATCATTATAATCTTGTAATAGAGGAAATTATTTCAAGGAAGTATTACCTCCTTTCCAAAATATTACATTTTTATCGTATAAAGCATGCAACCTTTGTTCTTAAGCTTTTGAGTTGCATTTGCATAAATCGCCTTACCTCAAAGTTTCTTTTTATGCCTTGTATGATTACTTTTTTTTTTTGCATGTCATCCAATCATTTTATATGTTTTTCAAAATAAGTATGAGTGGTTTTGTGTTGAGATAAATAGTTTACACGTATTATAACATCGTAAGAACCTAAAAGAGCTACCTAAAGATCTAATTCATGGTAAAATAGGCAGCTCTAATGTTGTGTCAAACAAACATTGTTTTATAGTGTGGACAACATTGTTCCCGTATTGCATAGTCCATGAATTCTTCATATAACCAGATTTATTTTTTAATTTTTCAGCTAACTTATTTGAAATGAAACATTCAAATTTGCACTTTGTAAGAAAAAATAATAGTTACATGTAGTCCATATAACTTACATGGTACTTCAATAGGTGTGGCTTGCTTTTTTTGACGATTTTTTCTTATGCAACGTGAATTATTTATTGTGGGTTATTTTCCTTGTTCTTAAATGGATAATTTATGGCATGTTGATCTCCACCAAATTTAAATCATCCAAGAAATGGTCCTTTTCTTTTAGTTTTATTGTCATTCGATGTTGTACTATTTTACCCATTTTTCTTGAAATTTGCAGCAGACTTTGTTGTTTTGTTTTTCTTTCCATTTTTGGCCTTAGTGCGAAACCTTTTCCCAAAATTATTTATTGGTACAAGTGGTGAAGGTGAACTAAAAATTTTCTTTCTCTTTTCATCTCCATGAGCAGATATAACTTGCACTCTTTGCTCTTGACGACGGGATTTAAAAAAAAAAAACTTGATAATAAACGCCTAAGAGCTGTAAACCTTCATCTTTGATACCAAAATGTTATAACCAAATTATAATTACTCCAAATTAAGGTATTTTTAAAAATAAACCCCTTAATCCCTATAAATTCCATCAATGGTTTTTAACTTAACAACAATTATAATCCCATCATATGTGGGGAAGTGGATGTACATGGTCCTTCAACCATGGAATAGGTATTTGAAAAGGTCATTCAACAAGAGTAGAAGATGAAAGCTATATCTAATCGTAGATATGAGAAAAGAGAGAAAATTTAAGTTCACCTTCACCACTTACACCAAGAAAAATTTGGTGGAAAATCATTGGCCATAAAGCCAAAAATGGAAAGAAAAATACAACATCAAATCCTTTGTTGTAAATTTTAAGAAAAATGGTCAAGACAATAAAACAGCTTAATGAAAATTAAACTAAAATAAAAGGACCATTTATTGGATGGTTTAAGTGTGGTGGAGATCACTACACAAACAATTGTCTTTTTAAAAAACAAAGAGAATAATACACGTAAAATAATTCATATTGTAGTAGAAAATCGACAAGATAAAAAGTAAGCCACACCTATTGAAGTACTAGGTAAGTTATATGGACTACATGTAACTATTATTTTTGATACTAGTGCTATTGAATGTTTCATTTCAAATAAGTTAGCTGAAAAATTAAAAAGAAAATCTGGTTATATGAAGAAATCATGGATTAGCAATACGGAACAATGTTGTCTACACAATAAACCAATGTTTGTTTGATGCAACATTGGAGCTGCCTAGTTTTACCATAGAATTAGATCTTTATGTAGATCCTTTAGGTTCTTACTTGTAGATACCAAATTTTGGTTCACTAGCCCCTATTTCGTGTTCATTCGCCCTTCGTCATGTCATTGTGCACACTCGTACCCATGTCCCTATTCAAAATCCCATTTTCCTCCTAAATCAAATTTATTTCCCTTAGTTTCTATTTTCCTATCTTAATTCTATCTCATCACTTTGATCCCATCCCATCATTAATAGTTTCCATTATCACATTATTTCATCTCCCCTTATGCACCCTAATTACACTTATCACCCATAATCATATTAGTCATCCCTAAACATATTTATTACCTTAATTACATCCCAAAATCTCCCATTTATCCTTTCTAGACTCACCACCTACCCCATTTAATATTTCTAACCACCCTTGCCTTTATTAAATGCACTTCCACCCCATCCAACCACTATTTCCCATCCCTATGCAACTCAATATCTCTTCCAACTCGCCAAATTAACTTCTAGCCCTAATCACCACCTAATTGGGCCTCATCTCTTGAGTTTTACATCATCCACATAAGAAAAATCAATGGCTCCCTGTAATCAATGGTGACCCTATCGGGTGCTGGAGACCCTATATATACACTATCACCCCCTTTCCCAAATGAATGAAACTCTTGAGATCCGACCTCTAGCGAATTTTTGTAGGTTTCTTTCCTTCTTGTGAGCTATCAAAACCTATTGAAGCCACTTTAAATCCTTTGTATACCATTTTGGAAGAATTGGAGCTTGGAGATTGTTAAAATACCTCTTATTTTCATCACTTCGTCATTAGCCATTTGTAGGTCAATTCGTCATTTTAGAGACCTATAATCACATAAATCAACATTGTTTACTTCACATAGCTCGTTTGGCACCCATCAACCCTCACCAAGGCCTAAGTCAACCTCACTCACCGCCGATTATTCCCAATTTCCATCGACCCAATCCACCTCGGCTTGTTTTCCCGCATCATGTCCCTTCTCCTACCAAAGATCTCTGTCCCCGTAACACCCAAATACTTCAATCTTTGTGTTATTCTTGATAGACATCCCAAAACCTCATTTTTTTATCAAAGTTGCCATCATCTACCTCTGGACACTGTCGACCTCTATTTGGATTACATTCTTTGTCTCAATTCATCATTATATGTATTATTTGAACTCTATTTTAGCATATCTCTAAACATTTTTGTCTTTTGGTTATCTTCTACATGTTACCTATTCCTTGTTTTCAATTAATTTTCTAAACAAGTGGGCTGACCTCCATCTTATAAAATTCATTACTTCTTAGGAATGGCCTTGGTTAGATAGCCAACCATAAAAATCTACTAATCTTGTCTTATACAACTATCTTTTGTGTTGTGCAGGTCATCAAGCTTGATGTGGAAAGGATTTGTGCGTCTGTCTTCCATCACCATCACTATAAAAAATTAGAGGTAGCCTTAAACCCTACCATATTTGGAGTTTATTATTTTCTAGCATGTTATTTCATTAACTTGGAACATGAGCAAAAAACTTTTCAAACATTCTAGCATGCTTGGTGGGACCTACCTACTCCTTTGGTAAGTTCCTTATTCATTTTCAATTCCTATTCTATATTTTATTTTCCTCTTTCCACTAACTTTATAGGTCGAGTTCTTCGCTTGTGTGCTTGGGAGTTCACTTGCTTTCTCAACAATGCATATGTAATTTGGAAAAAGGAAAAGTGTATCTAGGTATTCCTCTTTTGATTTTTGTTTTTCCATTTCTTGCATCATTCTTCCCTTCCTTTGCTTTCTTGTCTTCATTGAACGTCATATTTGGGTTTGGATCTAAAATGATTTTTTTCTTTCATATTTGCTTGATCACATAGCTTAATTAGGTGGTAACACTTTGCATTCACATTTTCTTCACACACATCTAAACAATTTATACATGGGTGGAGCTATTGGGATTTCATCACCCAATAAGGAAGCCGCCACGGTGTTCGCCATGCAATAAATTTCGACTATTAATATATAGGATAAGCACCGATTTAAAATCTTATCACCGTGGTGCGTGAAGTGTTGGGGCAGCCTTTATATTAGGCCACATAAAAATAGTCATCGCATATTCATGCCTCATGTACCTTCGGTATATCAAGGAATCCATCCTTAAACACACCTGAAACCATCCATAGAGCTTCCATTTCTCTAGGTTCCCTTTGAGCCTCTTCCTCTTCACATTCTATAAATAAGAAAGATAAAAAAATTATGCTTTGCTTGACTTTCGTGTTACATTAATAGTTTGCATAGGATTTTTCTTGTTTATTTCATTCCCATTGTTACTCACTCCCAAGATAAGAGAATGGAGCAATCAACTGCTTCTAATGACATCCCCATCTCAACCAACCCCTCACAAAAAACATCCGCACTCACTCTTGTTTCTTCTACACCTTTGATGACCTCATCCTTGGCCTCCCTATCCACTATTCCTATGGTTCCTCCTCATGGGCCCTATGTGGTTCAATGAAATACACATATTGAGACCAATCCCTTTTCTACCATCACACCATCCCTTCTAGACTAGCCACAACTCCTTCCGCTACTTCCTCAAGTGCACACTGGACCCCCATTATCCCTCGCGGATGATTGGAATTTCAAGAACTCCTTGATGCTAACCCCGTCACCCTCCATGACTATCTAGCTCAAAAATCCACCAACATCCCTATTGATGGACCCCCTCTTCAATAAATTTATAGTTATCCCCCATAATCTAAATCTATTGAAGTCCTCACCTCCCAACTCATCGTCTTTTTCCCTAGGGCCATGAATGAGCTAGCATTAGCCCAAAATGAACATGTCCCTCATGAATCCTCTATCATGTCTCCCTAGACCTAACAATACACATAATTAGTGGTGCATATCCCACCTAATCTACCATGTATCAATACCATTGTGACCATCCCTACATCCTCCATTCCTATTCCCTCCACATCTAACATTATCATAAACTCTCCCTTAAAAATATTCAAGACTACAACATATGTTATCCACCACGTGAGAAATAATTTCAAAGCTTAGTTCCTCTTTTAAATTTCCATGTTAATCCCAATGTTGCTATCTCATAACCCACCCCTTCAGATTTGATTCAAACTAAGCAACCTTCACTCCAAAGTATCTTTCGACATACATTTTCAAAACTACCCCTTCAAACATCTCAACCACCTCAAACACATACCCAAACTCATCCAACAAAAATACAATCCAATCCCCTATCACTCAACAAAAAATTCACAATCTTATCCATCCAACTACACCCTTTACATAATCCTACTTAGCAACCCAACCAATCATAAACCTTAAATTATGTTCCTTCCTATCAACCACCCCCAAAACTCCCAATTATCCTCAACATCATCAATATTACTCACAACCTAATCCATCTACTTCTTGTAATACAAAACAACATCAATTATTCCCCATCCTCATACATCAAATAATCCTATGAAATCCTTGTTGAATAGAATGGCTAACTTAGAGGCCACCACCTTAGGCCCCAAAAGTAAATTTACTTATGAGAAAATCTGTAATAAACCCATCAATCCATCCATGCTTGTTAAGTCATATCCTTCACATTGGGAATTCAAAAGTCTCTAAATTCCATAGTAAAGAAGATCCCCAACAACATCTCTGTGCCTTTAGGCACTCATGTTATCTTATCACACATGATCAAGATCTTATGCTTCATACCTTTCCCATTTCATTGGTCGGGCCCGCTCTAGACTAGTATAATGACATCCCTCAACATTCCCTCTTTTACTTCACAAAACTTGCAAAAATTTTCCTATAACACTTCTCCATCAACATAACATGTAAGATAACCATCACTGATCTTTACACCATCAAATAGTTTGAGGATGAATCAATTTCAATTTCATCGCTAGGTGGCACATGATTATTAACCAAATATCCTTCTCACTACCTCAAACTGAATTGATTGAGATATTTTCTAGATCATGTGCCAAGCACATTTCATCTACCCTTAAAATTCAGTCCTTCCAAACCTTTGAGGAAGCTTTTACTATGGCTCACAAGTTAGAACTACGCACCCTTGAGCAAGGCCATGTTAAACTTTTCTCTAATAAACCCAAGACTGAGTTCACAAAACCATTCACCCATAATGAAAAATACAAGAATGTGAAAAATACTATTGTCATCAAAACTTCCTCCCAATCCACATCTCATACCGAGCCTCCACAAAGAGCACCTCGACCATCCCCCAACTATACTCCTCTTGGAAAATCATACAACTCCATCTTTGACAAGCTCATGGTTGTACACCTTATCCAACTTCCTCCCATTTTCCCCATTGATGACTCATGTCCTAAACCCACATTATATTGTGAGAATCATTACTATAAATATAATTAATTCCATGACCATGACATCGAGAAATGTCACACCTTTAAGGATTTAGTACAACAGATTATCATCATGGATACCTCCAACTAGACAATCCAAATGCTCCCCTAATCAACCATTAGATGTTTTCAAACAACCATTTCCAAATCATCCACCAAGAAACCAAGCCAACCCTCCCACATCTCAAGCACCTAATGCCCATGTAATCAACACCTTAAGTTAGGATTCAACATCTACACCCACATCTACTTCTACACCTACATCTACATTCACATCTACAACCATATTTATATCTATATATATACCCACATCTATACCCTCGTCTACACCCACATCTACACCCACATATACATCCACATATGTATCCACTTACACATCCACATCATCTCTTAAAACCTCTACCTAATATACATCTACCCTCGATCATGTCACAAGTAATGTCTCAATCCCATCCTTACCTCCAAAAAATACAACTCCTATATCAACACTTCTAAATTCCACAAAATCCATAATTACGCCTCGATTCTACCAATGGTGCTACTCAAGAATCTTCCCCATCCTCAACCATCACATCTACAACACAACCCACGTTAGAACCATTTGATCCCACTTTGAAAGATGGCTCCACTGCCATCAAAATTATTTTTAGCCCCGCTAAAGGTAAAAATTCATAACAGTACATCTAAGAGCCTCATCACCCCCATCCAAACATGCATTACCTATCCAAAAAAGAAATTAGAGCTCACCTCTCCAAAGCCCCATGAATCCAAATAACCCAATATCCAACCATCCATCTTAGGACCTCGACCATCCATTTTGGGACTGTGTCTTCATCTAAGTCTCCCATCACCACCAAATCTAAACCAAAATCATCTACTCCTATTTCCAAATCCAAATCCAAGTCTAAGGTCCCTAAAAAATCCCATAAGAATAAGGAACCTCTTTTTCCTTCACCTTCCCCTCCTAAATCAAATCAATCCAAAATCCATGAGACTTCATCTCCCAAAACCCCATTGGGTCTTACTTTGAAATCCTCCATCACCTTATCCAAGCATCCACGATTACTCTTCTCCCCATCAAGTCCTTTGAATCATGTGGGTGGAATCCCATGTGGTTTGATTATAACTCGCGTTTGTGCCCATCATCGTGTCCCCGGCCATTGCACAAAAGAATTGCAAGGATTTCCAAACACTTATCAACAACCTCGCATAAGAAGGTAATATTTTTATCAAATAAGACCACCCCCTTCTATCCACTATCTCATCTACACCTAAGTGCAATCCCCAAAACAAATCTATAGCTTATAAAGCATTTCAATTTGGTGCTTCATCCACACCTTTAGTCACAATCCAACCACCAAATTTTACCCATTTTAAAGAGGGTTCCCCTCTTTACATAAATGTCATTTGTGTTTCCACTCACTCTCGCCCCCATGACTCTTAACCATCCACCCAACATAAACTAAGAGTTATCATCTCTGCTCCTCATACCGGACCTATTTCATCTCCCTCTTCATCTAAGGATAATGTATTTATTCTAACTGCTCCATGATCCCAAAGGGTTGTTACGATATAACAAAGCATCATGAAATAACTACATCAAGATCCTATCAAAATTTCCCTTTATGAGATTATCCAAAGCTCCCCTCACCATTGGAAGGATCTCATCGAAGCTTTACAATGTATCCCAATCACAACCAATGAACCCAAACCTTTTGTGGCCCTCATTGAGATCTTACAACTTCTACCACTATTTCCTTTGATGATTTTGAGATCCCCGAGCTTCTACCCAAAGATCATGACCTTCCCCTCTTTATCACCATTCGTATCAATGACACCTTCATCAAATGATCCATGATTGATAACGGTGCTAACATTAACATTATTTCATCCCACACATTCAATCAACTCAAGCTTCCCAACACTATTGTCACCCAATCACCTACGATCCTTCAAGCCTTTAATGACACTATTTCCCTTACATTGGGAATAATCATCCTTCCTATCCACATTGGTGAGAAAATCCTTTATGAACTCTTCTACATCGTATAAGGGGAATTCCAATACAACATCTTACTTGGACGCTCATGGATCCATGCTATGTGCTACGTCTCATCCACCTTTCATTGTTGTGTTAAGTATAAACACGAGGGGAAAATCCACACACTCCCTACCGATATTCCTCATTTCAAATAATGTCATATGACCTATAGGCCAAACGACATACTCATCCCCAAACAAGAATCATCTTCTAAAGATTCCACTGGTTCTTTTGTACCTACATCTAATATTCCTAATGACAAATCATTCGACAATATGATGCAACGTGTCTCGTTGGGAGAGTACCAAATTCTCGCTCTTAATGCTCTCCCTACACTCAATCAATTTAGTAGACCCGACAAATCTCCCATGTACATGTTGGAACATAATGATTAAGTGGTTTGGCCAACCCTTAATGTATATGGGTCCATCACTAATTATAGGTTAATATTTAATAATATGAAATATTTCTATTCTATTATTAAATATTCTAACCTAGGTATATACTTTAGGTTAAATATTTAATATCATGAAATGATTATATTTATAATATTAAATATTATAAACTTAGGTGTATGTGTCAACCATTTTAGGTTTAAAAGGTGGGTCGGGAGACATACCCGATCACCTTATATAAAAAGACTTTAGGTCCTCATTTGATATATTTGGGAAATATATCAAAGGTGTGCAAATCAAGTGATTTGGTTTTACCCTTGGTAAATAGGGTTTCAAAGGAGGAGGTGATCTTATTGGATGTAAAATAAGTTCTTTGAAGTAAAATGTTATTTTCAAAGTGGTTTTTACCCTATTGGGGTTTTCCACTATAAATACTATGTCACCTGTGTTATTTATTTCCTGTAAGTATTTCTTTATTTACTTATGTTATGATGTAATATTTATTTAAATATTTATTGTAACATTATGTAATATGTAAGTTGATTAAATCCGTATTTATTAGAATCCTCAAATTCTAACAAGATGCAAATCTAACATCGAGGATATTATTTCTCTTGGCCCACCTTACTTGAAAAATAATATTGTTTACATGTGGGCATTGATTTTTTCTTCTTCCCATGCCGATAATTGACCCCATACCAATCCATGCACCAATGGATTTGATTTATTTTACAAGTATTTCACCTACACCTATCTCCACCATCGTGTGTGGAAGGGATTTAAGTTGGGATGATACAAATAAGGTATTAATTATCTTGTCCTTGATCAATCCCACAAACCTCACGAGGAGTATGGATTGGGATTCCAAGAGAACCCCACCAACTTTCTTGCAAAACTTCTTTTGAATCCCCCATGAAAACAGAGTCAACATCCCCTTCTTTATCTAACAACCCCATAGACACGAATGACACCATGTACCTTTCCCCTAACTTTTTTAATCTCTAAGATCAATCTAGGACAAGTAACCTATTAGGATGAAGGTGAAACTAGGTCTATTCCTCTTAAATTCCCCAAGATGGTAGAGAATGATTCCCCTACCATCGAAATTATTCAATGCTTTGTGATGATGAATCTATCCTTTCCTATATGGGGGAAAAATATTATCATCTTCATAAGGCCTAACACATCCACACTTATTAATAAATCAACCATTGATATCGACATAGGGACTTCACAAAATTCCCGCATCCTCAAATTCAACCAATCTCTTGATCCACAAGAACTAGAATTTTTAATTTCTTTCCTCCACGCATATCTAGGCCTTCTCATGGCCATATACCAATATGCCAGGCCTTGATCCTTGTTGGAAGCATACTTTACTTGATAGGGGTGAATCAGTCCTTACAAAATTAATTCAATTTCAGATTACTTACTTAAATCACAAACCACTTATCCAACCATTAATGTGTGCACAACATCAAATAACATACATACAATCAACCATGAAAAAGGGAATCAACACCATAACACAAGATATAAGTGGGAAACCCTCATGGGGAAGAAAACCAATTGAAACAAAAAATTTATATTGTTATGTTTCAAATTTAGTGAGGCACCAACCCCACAAGGAGAACCAACCCCATAAGGAGCACCAACCCTACAAGGAGCACCAACCCCTATTTTTGTGAAGTACCAAATCCACAAGGAGGCTACAACCCCCCAAGATGATCAAGCACCCACTCAACCACCTTATGATGAAGATATATAATTTTTTTCCCGCCACAACTAATGGAGATCACAATTTTAGCTCACAAACCCTTGCTTTCAAACCCTAGGTCTTCAAACTTGCACAAACTTGCACAAACTTGCACTTTCTTAACTTCTCAATGATTCAAACCATTGAAAACACTCTTATAATCATTATTCCACCTTTCATGATCTATATAATCTCTCAAGACATGCCTTTTACCTGAAAATCACTCACATATAGGTCACACTTTTCATACTCACTCAACTAGTTGCAAATTGCACCCAAAACATCACTTTTATAAGATCTCCTTGATTCAAATTCAAAATATGTTAGTTTCCCTCCTTTTTTGAAAAATTAAACTTCATAAAATCTCATTTTAATTATAAAAATGTTCACATATGACCCATGTATGTCGTCCATGCCTAAAACCATTCAACATGCACTAAAAATGCCCAAAACCCCATCATTAGGATGATAAAAATCCACTCATACAAAAAAATTCTTATTAAATACTCCTAATTAACCATACATGATTAATATAACATATAATAATCAACCATCCTCTCACATCATCTTGTACCAATTAAATATTTCATTAAATGGGCCCATTGGCTCATATCCTTCTCAAAACAACTTGTTTTCAACACCCCAATTTTACCTTTGGGCCTTAAGGCCACCTAAGATAAAATAAACTATGGCATATGAACACTATATGGAAACATAATTACATGTATAAAATATACATGAAATTTATAAATCATGAAACATTCATATGATCAAACCACAACAACTCTACTCTTCACCAAAACATGCTATCTAAAAACCAGTTTTGCAAACTAACCTATTTTGCACCCTTTCTACCACTTTAAGGACCTCCAAATTACTTCAATAAGAAAAACATTCATCCATATTTACTTTACATGTGGTATAAATCATCAAATAAACCATATCATGCTTCAATCAACTCAATCTTTCAACAAAAGTAGTCCTATCTTGAAAATCAAGAAACCTTCATCTCCACAAATTAACCTTTGGATGAACTATCAAATAAAATCACAGAGATACAAAAATTATAAAATTGTAAATATATATAAATCCTCTTTCCATAATATATTGGAAATCCTTCCAAATCTAAGTGGAAGGCCTTCAACCAAGCTCGCTCTATACAAACTTGCTTGCTTGAAGCTGCCCTTTGACTAGTCTTCAAAATATGGCACACTTTGCCATTTTTATGAATCATCATGACATAAAAACATGATGTACATCAATAAAAAATCACATGATAAAAACAATGTCAATTTATTTTGCAACTCCTTTGGAAAACCTTGTCCCAAATTGAACTTCTTTAGAAACATGCCTATTTGAGTGGGGTCCACTCATCACCACAAGCACTACCATACCTTTCTGAAACATGGAGGAGTCCTCTACATGATCAAATCATCATCCATGCACTATTAATAAGTTATAGGTACTTATGATAATTTTCTCTCCTACCACTTTTGAGCTAGGGTTTCAAACACATAAGAAGATGTTTACCTTCTTAACATTCATTCATAAAAATGTAATGATGAAATGACATAATTATTTTTGTGAAAACTTATATACTCAATGTAGAAACATCCCTGAAAGCCACAATATCCCATGCAAATCACACAATTTAGGGTGAGCATCAGAAGGTGCAATTTGAGTTAGAAATGACCTTCTTCTTGACCATGTTTCACCAAAATCTGACATAACTTACAAAATTATCATCATGAAAAATTTAAAGTTTTCCCAAAGAATCATGCCACATCCTAATAACATCTCTAATCATCAATATGTTAGAAATATCTCTCAATATCTCCATCGCATCTCATTTTCATGGCTAGCCCTTAGGGTTTTACACTATCAAGGATAGGGTCAACTGAAAAAACATCATAAATCATCATAGAAACTATTAAAAGGTCCTATCATACCTGGTAAATCATGAAACAACTTCATACATTCATCCACAAGCTCACATGGCTCCACAACTCATCCTCATACCTCTAGCTAAAGAAAGCTAGACCCATACCTGGTCTAGATGAACACCTAAAACTTGGTCACCATCCTATATCTACACTTTTAAACTCTTGTGAGTACCAAAAACTCCCCAAACATGATCTCCATTCTTCCAATATGATCCTCAAGCTACCAAGAAGATCCAACCATCATGCACCATCACCTAGGCTACTTAGGTCACTTGATTATTCTTTCAAGAACAAGTCATTCCCACTTAATCTCCTCAAACAACCATTAACATGCCTAAATATTCACTTCATCAGCACTCTGAGCATCCTCTGACTCTACTCCATCATCCACTTTGTCATTAATGGGATTTTACATCAATGACAACACCTAAATCACAACATGTCAATAATCTCCCCCTTTGTCATTGATGGAAAACTTCTTGAACTTAACCCCTTTTTACATTAATGAAAAATTAATACTTGTAACTACATAAAATTAACCTTTCTCAGCTTCATTTGATCACCATTTGGTTGGAAATATAAACAAAAGTATTCATTCTAGCTCACAAACTTGAAATTTTCACACCAAAATTTAATTTTGACTTCCTTCCAAGCATAAAACCACTGAACTCCCCACTGGGAAAAGCATATACAATACCTAAACATGCCAAAAATGGTGATATACAACTAGAATAAACTTTCTTACCTTTATCTTTGAGTGTAAACATCACACAACCTTCTCATTTGGACACAAGAACATGTTTTCTTCATTACATACTTTGTTTTGATCTCCTTTAACTTGAAGAGTACTATAATAGACATAGATTAGATGAATTTACCTCATGAACATTCCAATAATAAATATTTAAAGATAAAAATACTAATCTTACCATATTGTATATCCTTTCTTGACTTATCAAGGCTCAAACTATACTTTAGCTTAAAAATTTGACCTCAAATTCTCTCATGAACCCCGACTTTTCAAATGTCATTTCAACTAACTTTGATAACCCCTAGAACACTATGCTCGTGATGCCAATGCATCTCATAACTCCCCCTAGACTTAGACCATCGAATTCTAATAGAAGATTTTTTGACTACTTACCATGATGTTTTTTGAGAAGAGACTCAACCACTTTGACAAGTTCCTAAAACACATTTTCAGTCCTTGTAGCCATATTTAGGTGAGATAATGCAGATTTTGAATCCTAACTTTCTTTTCCTTTGAGAAAATAGTGAAATCATATCTCATATGCCTTGGATGAATCTATAACACTTTATAGAAGTTAATAACATGCCCCCCTATCATGATTTGGACCATACAAACCATTTACATATGTAGCTACCTCTTTTCACACCATTGGTACAAGAACTACAACTAAAAACCAAACTTCCATTATAACTAGCTTCAAATTTATCAAGAACCATATCTTATTAGCACATGGACCACTTTTTTCATCTCATAGCTAATTCCCTCTCGACCGATTAGCCTCCTACATACCTATAGCTTCAATTTGTTCATCATACACTATTGTAGTACCATATAAGACCAAATGAGTTCTTTGATCCATCTTTTTGACCCAAGCAAGACTAATGGGCCTAGACAAGTACTTATCCACTATCAATTTTACTTACTCAACCTTATAGAGAAATAAAGACACCATGTAACCTTCAGTAATAACTTCCTCCATACCGATCATCACCTACATGCTTCTAGGATGCAATTTTGAGAAATATAACCAATTTTAGTCATATCACAGTCAACTAGTCACACCATTTGTTTCTTCTTAAATGATGCACACTTCCTAGATCACATAGATAACTATAAGAGATGCTTAACTCATAATTATGTAGATTTTACAAACATTTCATTCCTATAGAACCTTCATACCCTACTTCTTGAAAACTTTTTATACCAGCATGAAGTCTTAATCATAGAGTAAGAAGTGAGCCAAACCAATCCTACCACACCTTTTCTCAACACCAAGGCCCATAAAATCCTTCACATATGCATATAAATTCTCTTTAAAGCTTCAACATAATCAATAATTTAACAAAATTATCAACATACTTGTAGCATTCTTCCTCTCGGATCTTAGTCATGAAGTTCCTTATACCCATCTTCAATGTAAACCATCATTTGGATGAGATAACACATGAAGACCACTCATCCCTTGATCAGGAAAAACTCTCAGATCTATTATATTTATGCAAAAACATTGGGAAATCTCAGATCACACCAAATAATGACTTATAGGCCTGTGGTAGGTCATACATGCTCAAATACTGTCTTGAAGCTCCAAGAGTACATAAGTGCAAACTACCACACACTTTGACCTTATACTATCTCTTTAAAATTTTGTAAAGTTTTTGTGGCCTTATTCATGCTTGTAGATTTTTTAGAATCATCAATAATTCACTACACCACCTTATCATCACCAATTTACACACACATAGCCTACTAGCCCTGGATTAATGAAAAATCACCCCTAATTTTTTGTGTAGACACTTGAAATGAGAATACTTACTTGATTTAAACACCTATTTGACCATATTAACACCTCCAAAAACATTGAATTTTGATTCCAAATGAAATTCTCCCGAGCTTTGCAACTTCCATCTTTTTCCAATTAGGTCTATGACTCTCTGTCACTCTTCACCGTTAACTCTCTAGACTATCAAGAATCCTAAGAAATTTGGACTTTTTAGGGTCTGAAACCACTTGAATCTAAAAGTACTCCTTATCTATATGATTTGTTCAAAATTTTGGCTTTGGAATCCACCATTTGTACCTTCAAACTCAACTTTCCCTTCATATTGCTTGATGTGCACTAATAAGTCCCAGTTTTGAGCAAAAGCCACTTAGATTGCTCAAACTTTAGTTTCAAGGTCCCTCATTTCGCTATCACCACTATAACAACATATCCTTATGTATTGACAATCGTTTACACTAATTTTGAAGCATGAACACCAATTTATTACCTGGATCCACCTTAATTTGCACTTGTCATCCTTCTGAGCACATCGTCCTAGACCATCTTGAGATAATGGTTTGATCAAGTCATCAGTTTTATTACTCATTCCATCTTAAATCCTTCTTCATAGAGCATTATAACATCTGACATCATGATGAACACTTCACAAGAACAAATAACCTAGTACATTTGGACTTAAAACAGTCCTAGATGACCATGACAGACCAATTAATGACCTTGAATGCTTAGAGAGACTTCTCACGCTTTGACTTGTTTTTTATACCACTTCATAGCTTCACATACATCATACAATCTTAGACACACTTGATTAATGCACTTATAGCTTATGAAAAACTCATAACACTCCATTTTTGTCTTAGATCAAACAACATGAGATGACACAAACCTTAGACTCTTCCATCAACTCTAAGCACTAACTTAGACCAAAAGAATATTTTTACATGAATGTCATGACACAATAGACCTCTTCTGAGACATCAACATAAATTTTACACAAATTAAGTCATCCCAAACTGACACACAACATGAAAAAGTAGACAAAACATTGAGAACATACTCATTCCTACTCAGAGACAACAAGACAATGACCTAGTCGATTTCACAACTTGATCAACCATATAGAACTGCAAAAAAATGCTTAAGGAATTGAAGTAGTATACCTCGACATCATGGAGTACATAAAAACAGACCTAGATAGCTCCCCTCACTCCAATGCTTCATATGAATTGATATACCTCTAAAAATCATAGTAGAGGCATATGACACCATGGAGGATCTAGAAGAAAGACCTAAAAAGGTCCCAAACCTTCTTGGACACCTGATAATCTCCTTCTTCACCTTGTTTCAGATCTGATCTCTGAGTCATGATTTTATTTTCATCAATACCTACTCTTGATGAGACACCATTGCTCCTTCTAGGCTCCCACATTCTTCCTTGATTGTTATCATGCATCCTAGGCCTTTGAAATCTTCTATCATGCACTCTAGGTCCTTATGCCCTCTGATTTTTCTTTGAGAAGCCATGGTAACAATATCTAGCCATATGACCTATGCCATTATAGCTGAAGCATACTATTGATTTCTTTCCTTTGTATTTCTCAACATGTTTAGGTGGATCATTCAAACAAAAACTAACAACATGACCTTTCTCATTACAATCGTAACACACCACACTCTTAACATATTCACTCCTATTGTACTATCATCACCAATCCGGCACTATGATAATTCTTCACCGGGAACTCCTTGTGCTATGATTATTTACTAATGCATAGCCTTTAGTTTGGTGGATGTAATCTGGAAACAAAACAACAACATAACATAAGAATACCATCGACTATGATAAGATGGAATGATGACAAATCTGAAATATCAAAGTAAATTATAATATTAACATGAAATTGTTACAATCTCACCCATGAGGTACTTCAAGTGTTATTGACTTCACTTGCCTTTCACCAAGACTATGGGAGAAACTTTACAATTACACCTCTTAATGGCTTGTTCAACACACCTTTAAACTGATGTCTTCCTTCGCACACTTCCTACAATATTTCTCACTACTTCCTTCTATGCTAAATGAGGGGGGTGGCCTCTCTATTTATAGAACTTCCCGGCTTATCCATCTTATCTCTAAGATACGATAAGAAATCCACTCTGACGAATCATATTCCATACCTTAACTCTTATTTGTACATGTAAGCTTATCTTTTAAGATAAGATAAACCTTATCATTTTACATGGGTTCCACATTTTTAGACTTTTTACAAATAAAATACACAAAATATTTATGACCTCACTCCTTGTCCTTATTACCAATATAATATTTCTAATTCCTAATCATGTAGACCCTACTTCTCTAATTACCCAAAATTTGACATTTTAACATTACCGACCACTTACGAAAAATATTTACTTTTTACAACATTTCTATTGTAATTTGACTCATTACCGTACTCCACATTATTGGCGACTCAGATCTTTATCTTGTGGCGCCATTATCTTCTATCGATGCTACTACTAATTATACTTAACAACATCCTATTCCTAATACATACATTAATGAAATAGAAATTACGGAGGAAAATTTTAGTGTCGACATCTTCCCCCCCTAGCTTCTATTCCGTCCTCTGAGTAGACTATTATGGTGCTTAGAAAATATTCAACTTATCGTGGTTGACCCATTTCGTAATGGGAGTGCCATCCAATTTCTCCAATTCAGTGCAGTACGCATTTTCATTTTCATGCACACTACTATTTTGTAGGGCCCCATCCATTTTGGAAGAAATTTTCTCTGTCTTCTTTTTTTGTATACTGAATCATATACTAGAACCAAGTCATTCACATGAAATGGAGACCAACGGATCTTTTGATCAAAGTATTCATTCTGCTTCATTTTCTTCTTATGGCTTGTATCCTTTGCTATTTCCCTCATTTCCTCTAGCAAATGAAGATGTACCAACCTTTCTTTTACTGAATCACTTTCATCCATCCTTTCATTTTTCATAACTCTCACAATGGGAATATCAAACTCAATAGGAAGAACTAGATCAATGCCATAGGCCAACTGAAATGGGGAGTATCCTGTTGCTGACTTTGATATTGCCCTATATGCCCACAATGCTGCATGAATCCTTTTATCCCACTTATGTACCTGCAAGGCTACATCCTTTGCTAGAATTTGACACAACACAAAATTTGTTCATTCCACCTGTCCATTTGTACTTGGCTTGTATGTTGTTGCCTTCCTGTGCTTAATAGAAAATTTATTGACTAGGGCTTCTACTACCTCATTAATGAAGTGGCTTCCTTGATCTGTTATAATTTCTAATGGACATCCAAATCCGGTGACAATGCGTTCATATATGAACCTTGCCACCTCATCCATGGAAGCTGTTTTCAATGGCCTAGCTTCAACCCACTTGGTTAAATAATCTGTGGCAACTACAATATACTTATTTTGGCGTGAGGTAGTTGGAAGTGGACCTACAATGTCTATTCCCCACTTTTCAAAGGGACCAAGTGGAAGAATAGGGCATAATGGAGCTGATGAAGTCTTACGGTTACCATGTGTTTGACAAATATCACATGTCTTACAATAATTATAACAATCTTTAAAAAGAGTGGGCCAGTGATAACCTGCATCCAAGATCCTTCTTCTGTAAGTTGTCTAGAAGTGCCCTCCACATGTACCATTATGGAATTCTTCTAGCAGTTCCTTCCTTGATCACATCCAACTGCCCTCTTGTACTTCTCCATCGTGTCCTATTCGAAATAATACTCCATGCGAGAATAGAATATGGACGACTGGCTTGAGTAATCTTTCTCTTAGTCTTTGCATTGGCACCATCAGGGAACTTGAATTCATTCAGATAATTCCAAATATCTATGTGTTCACTAGGGATTGTGTCAAGGGATAACAATGCTGCATCGGGAAATCATCATCATGAAAAGATGATCCTAAACCATCATAGGCTCGAGAGAGTGCATTTGCATTGACATGCTTCTTTCTTGGCCTATCTATAATATCAAATTCAAATTATTGTAGCAAAATTATCCATCTTGCTATCCTCCCTGATGGGTTAGGCTTATTTACAATATATTTTAGAGCCTGATGATCTGTTACAACTAGAAATTTTTTTCCCTAGCAAGTAATTTCTAAACTTCTTTACAACAAAAATGATAGCCAGAGCCTCTTTTTCGATTCTGATATAATTTACCTCAAAGATTTGCTCATTTGTCTCGCTCCCCAAGTAAATTGGATGTTCATTCCCATTTTCATCCTTTTGGCTCAAAGTACTTCCTAGTGCTGCATCTGAGGCATCAGTGTACACAATGAATGGCTTGCTCCAATCTGGATTCTTCAAAATAGGTGAAGACACCAGGGCTTCCTTCAGTTGTCTAAAAGCTTCATGCGCCTTATTTCCTGGTTCATAAGTAACATCCTTCTTCAAGAATCAAGTTAATGGTCATGTAATCTTTGAGAAATTCTTGATGAACCTCCTATATTAACCCACATGGCCTAAAATGATCTCAACTTACTTCTATTCATAGGAAATGGTAAATCTTTGATTTTGAAACTTTATCGGATCGCATTACAATACCATCTCTGGATACAACATGTCCTAACAAAACACCTTTAGAACATGCAAAGACACACTTTGTAGGGTTTAGTGAGGCTTGTGCTTCATCTAACCTTTGAAATTCTGTCTCCATCTCGTGCGGTGGTCCAACTTGCTCCCATAGATGCAAAAATGATCCAGAAATACTCGATGAAGGTCCCAATGTAGGGTTCGAACACCCTATTCATCAAACGCTGGAATGTTGCTGGAGCATTACACAACCCAAAAGGCATAATTCTATAAGAAAATGTTCCCCAAGGAGTGGTGAACGTGGTCTTCAACTGATCTTTCTCTCGCTATAAAAACTTGGTTGTAGCCGCTATATCCATTAGCAAAACTATAGCACTCCCGCCATTACTTCGTCCCAAGATCTGATCTGAAAATGGAAGAGGGTAATGATCCTTCTTTGTTGCCTTATTGAGCTTCCTGTAATCAACACAAATGCGTAGCTTCCCATTCTTTTTTATTGAGATCACAATGGGAGAAACCTATTTTGAATTCTCCACAACAAATATGAATCCTGCATCAAGCAACTTATCTATTTCTTCTTTTACGGTCTTGGAAAAATTAGGATTCATTCTATATGGCATTTACTTTATGGGCTTAGCACCATCTACCACTCAATAGAATGTTCTACCCAACTTACTTGACGGAGTTCCTTGAAATCAAAAGTGAATATGTGTATGTACCTTTGAAAGAGCCGAAGTAGGATTCCTTCTCACTCTCCATCATAGCATCACCAATCTTTATTTGTTGGAGACGATCATCAACTTTTTGTTCGAGATAATTTTATGGGGTCATGAGTTGGTGTGACTGGAAGGATATCCATGATCAAACATCAACCTCAATTTCTTCATCTTCAGTGTCCACTTCACCGGTACTAGAGTAATCGAGAGGATGTCCAATCATCGGTTTCATCATTTGAATCGATAGGTTCTCGCTTATGATGCCGAGGGGATCATGTTTATTTTCACCCTCTCTCTACCACATCCAAGTGTCATGAAGCCTTCATTCCAGTAGTTTCTTGCATGAACTCTCCTTAGCCATGGTCTTCCTAGCAACATTGGGTACGCAACAGTACCATTTTTCATCACCTGAAAGTCTACCACACATACAACACCCATAACAGATATTGCCACATTTGAAACTACACCTTCTGGTTTAGTTTTTCCTTTATTTAATGACCTTAACATAAGTGTTGAAGGGCGATCAATTTTAAACCCAACATATTCATTACAGACTCGGTCATTACATTAACTGCAGCACCTCCATCAACTAAGACATCATGAATTGAAATACCATTACATAATACCTCAGCTTGTGGAGCATAGGGATCTACCTCTGCCTCCAAAATAGGGACCTCAACCTCCTTCCTTCATTGAGCATTGAGTCCACTTCGCAGCTCCCACCTCTTCTCAGAAGACATAGCCAAGAGTTGACCATATGTAATATTTGCAGGCCTTTTGGACAGATCTTCCAAGATGGAGTATGGTCCTTGCCCCTGTGAAATTAGAAAATCCTGCACACCCAACTTTCTTCTCCTATGTTTCTTACTAGTTTCTCCTTTCATCTTCTTAGGATCATTTCCATCTTGATTATCTTTTTCTTTCTTTCTTTTTGTTACAAACACATCTACTTCATTATTTATGCTCTTATCTACTACATCAAAAGAATTCACAGGTGCTTTTCCTTTATCATTATCTCCTTTACCAGATGTAGAATCTCTATTTGGACAATTATACTTATAATGACCCTTTTTATAACAACCATAACATACAACTTCAAAAATATTTCTTTTTGGACCTCTATCTCCTCCCTGAGAACTAAATTCTTTTCCTTAAAGAAGATTAATAGTTAACTGACCCATCTTTTTGAGCAAATCTTCATACTCAGTAGATGTACTAGGAGAAATATTTGTGCTCACTGGGAGTGGTTGTGGATTCTAGACCAAAGGTGCTGGTGTAGGCTCTACTTTAGCAACAATTTCTTTGGGCTCCTCTTCCATGCTTTCTTCTTACCTTCTTGCAATCTCCTTTGCTTGTTCAATGGTAGCTGGGCGGTCATACTTCACTCGTTGTCTAATCTCTGGCTTCATCCCAAGAATGAAGTGCTTACATAGGAGATTATCCACGCCGTTCATCAACCCATCCGCTAATCCTTCCTTCCGGATCTGGGCATAGAGCTTCCTCCTTAGCTCTAGAACATGAGCATGATAATCCCTTATCTTCTCCTTCTCTCCTTGGGATAGCTTTGTGATCTCGATCATGAGATCTGCATATTTCATTGTTCACCAAATTCTTCAAGAAAACTTTCGCTTAATAAATCCCATGAATTTTTCACATCATCACCTAGTGTTTCAAACCACCTAAGTGCTTTGAACCATCCAAAAAGGTAGGAAAAATTCAGTCCATTGTTCCCTTCTTATAAGGCCATTACAAATACAAGATCGTTTAAACTCTTGAATGAAAGAAGAAGCATCTTCATTAGATTGAGCTGAAAAAACAGGAATCTTTCCCATTTTCAAAAGTAACCACCGTGAAATACCAACCCACAAGTACAATCAACAAGACTTATGTGCACAAATAATTGGAATCACTATACTAGAAAGTGACTTTACACCTTTCTACAGTAAAATAGAAATGACCACGGTAACTATGGTAAAACTTGACTTATTGCGGTAAAAACTGACTTTACTGTGGTAAACACTATTCACGGTAAAAAGTGAAGTTACTGTGGTAAATACTATTCACGGTAAAAAGTGACTTTACTGTGATAAATACTATTCACAGCAAAAATGACTTTATCATGGTAACTACTATTCACGGTAAAAATGACTTTACCATGGTAACTACTATGCACAGTAAAAATAAGGTTACCCTCCAATTGATTTTTGACTAAGTGGGAATATCTCTCCAGAAAATCCACCAATGAGGAATGGTCCCGGCAACGGAACCAAAATGTCATCACCAATCCGGCACTATGATAATTCTTCACCGGAACTCCTCGTGCTATGATTATTTACTAATGCACAGCCTTTAGTTTGGTGGATGTAATCTGGAAACAAAACAACAACATAACACAAAAATACCATCGACTATGATAAGACGGAATGATGACAAATCTAAAATATCAAAGTAAATTATAATATTAACATGAAATTGTTACAATCTCACCCATGAGGTACTTCAAGTGTTATTGACTTCACTTGCCTTTCACCAAGACTATGGGAGAAACTTTACAATTACACCTCTTAATGGCTTCTTCAACATGCCTTTAAACTGATGGCTTCCTTCGCACACTTCCTACAATATTTCTCACTACTTCCTTCTATGCTAAATGAGGGGGGTGGCCTCTCTATTTATAGAACTTCCAGGCTTATCCATCTTATCTCTAAGATAGGATAAGAAATCCACTCTGACGAATCATATTCCATACCTTAACTCTTATTTTTACATGTAAGCTTATCTTTTAAGATAAGATAAACCTTATCATTTTACATGGGTTCCACATTTTTAGACTTTTTACAAATAAAATACACAAAATATTTATGACCTCACTCCTTGTCCTTATTACCAATATAATATTTCTAATTCCTAATCATGTAGACCCTACTTCTCTAATTACCCAAACTTTGACATTTTAACATTATTGGACCACTTATGACAAATATTTACTTTTGACAACATTCCTATTGTACTTTGATCATTCTCGTACTCCACATTATTGGCGGCACCGTACTGACGGTGCCGTTATCTTCTATCAGATGCTACTACTAATTATACTTAACAACATCCTATTCCTAATACATACATTAATGAAATAGAAATTACGGAGGAAAATTTTAGTGTCGATAAGACCTCCATGGATGAGTATCTCTAGAAGACATTCTACACTCTTTTTCCCTATGACCAAATCCATTACATGTATAACAATAACCATTGAAAGTTATTTCATACCTTAAGGCATTAGGATTCCTAATGGAATTAGGTTTCTCAATTTCCTTGATGAGAACATTCTTTTTTCTTCCTTGATTGTAGGTTCACCTATTTCCTTGCTAGAAAATAGGTTTTTTTCTTCAATTCCTTACCTTTGGAATCATATTTGAAACCCAAACCAGCTCTATCAATTACTTAAATTTGTTTTCCAAGAAGATCATCTAAATCATTGATACTTTTCTCAAACTTCTAAGAGGAAATAGTCTTCTTATCAACCTCTAGCAGCTCTGCCCTTAGAACTCTATATCTTACTCAAATTTTGAGCACATACTTTCTTTATCCTGTAAAATTAAGACAAGATACTTGTTGTCATGTGTTTTTTCAAAGGAAAAATTCAAACTTGAAAGCATGAAAACCATACCCTACTATGAATTTTTTTTTCAGATGTCATCCCGAGCCCCCACCAGATTAGCCTATCCTCCATGTCACACCTAATCTATCATTCCAAGTGGCCATATATGTTTTACAATTCATGAAATTATTGAAATGGACGTTGTTGTTAAGTTGTTAGCATCCTCCTTTAAGGGTAAAGATTTGCAATGGTTCAGGATTCTAATAGCAGGATCTATCCAGAATTGGGACCATTTGTGCACAACTCTTCATAATCAATTTGGGGAGAAGGCAGATAACTTATCTCTATTGGAACAACTAACCACAATCAAGAGAGCACCAAATGAGTAGATGGCTGATTTCAACTTCAGGTTTCAAAGGACATGGGATAGAATTATACTTGTTGTGAGACCAGCAATTGAAGGTGCCTTTCTATACTTCCTAAAATCTCTAAATTCAGATATTGCAATGATGATACAATCCATGGGAGGTACAAATTTACCCATAACTTATAGTATTTCCATTAGAGCTGAAAATTGTTTGATTCAAGATGAAAAAATTACACCTAGGCCACCCATGCATGTGTTGTAGTGTATTTTTCCTTCATTTGCATGTTATTTCTCTCTCTCTAGTCCCTTAGAAATTGTAGGATAAAGATAGTTAGTAGATTCATCTCAAGTAGAGTTAGTTTGCACTAGGATTAGGAAGAAGAACCAACTTTCTCTAGAGGTCTATCTCAAGTAGCAAGTCCCACAACTTGGAGATAGTACCCATGTTACCCAATCACACCATGAGCTCAAGCACACACACTTGTGAAAATCGGAGGGTGTTGTGAGTCGGTGATAACATAATCTTATAAATCCCAAAACCGAATCTGAAATCACCAAAGCCATAACCAAGGAAAGTGCATCTTTTGGATTTATCATCCAATTTATTTCTATTTTCCTTATCAATATGAACAAAATATTTTGAGCCAAATATTCTAAGAAAATAAAGATCTACCTCTTTTCTAGTCCAATATTCTTTTTGTATTCCACCATTTAGTGCACTTGAAGGTCCAAGCTTAATCAAATAAATAGTTGTATCTACGCTTCCACCAAAAACTGTAAGGGAAATCTAACATGTATCCTCATGCTTCTAGCACGTTCCATGATTTTCGTACTCATTCTTTCTATAACACCATTTTCTTGTGGCATTATAGGAACAGTAATTTCTCTGCGTATTCCATTATCTAAATAATAATCATTGAAATCCTTGTTGTAGTACTCACCACCATTGTCAGATCTAAGACACTTTAACTTTGAATTCAATTCATTTTCAACAAGGGATTTCCATCTTTTAAAAGTTTCAAAAACATCATATTTACGATTAATATAATAAACCCATACCTTTCTTGTGGCATCATCAATGAAAGTAAAATAGTATTGGGATCCTCCATGAGAAGCTACTTGGATTGGTCCCCACACATCTGAGTGTACAAGCTCCAATTTATGATTCTTCTTTGTTGCCCCAAATTTGAGAAATATCACTCTTTTTTTCTTTCCAAAAATACAATGCTCACAGAAATCAAGATATACACGTTTCAGATATGATAACTTATCCTTTTCCTTTAAGATATGCATTCCATTTTCACTCATATGGCCTAACTGATTGTGCCACATGCTTGTATCTAAATCTGAAGTAGATAGAATAGAAAATGAATTAGTAATATAGGTAGATAAATACAATGATCCTACCTTCTTTCCTCTTGCTACAATAAGAGATCCCTTGGTAACTTTCCAAGATTCGGCTATGAGTGTAACCATGCAACTAGTTTCACATAATTGTCTTACGCAAAAATTAGATTTCTTTTAAGGATTGGAACATGCCTCACATATTTCAATATCCATGTATTTCCATTCTACAATTTAAGATGAAATTCACCTCTACCAGTAATATTGCATGGTTCATCATCTCCTAAATAAACATGCCCAAAATTACCCTGGACATAATTTCTGAAATAACCCTTATTAGGGGTTGCATGGAAAGAAGCTCCTGAATCTAAAACCCATGACTCAATTTTATTATCCAAGGAGAGAATTAGGGCATCTTGCATTACCTCTTTTGTAGCAACATTTTCCTCTTTACCTTTCTCTGGTACATTCTTTTTTTTTTTCCTTGAACCAACAATCCTTCTTTACATGACCTTTCTTTCCACAATTCTAGTAGATTATACCTCTACCTTTGGATTTAGATCTACCATTCTTAGAATTTGATTTCCCATTATTCTTTCTCTTGGATATCTCCTTCTACCTTCCCTACTTTCTACATTCAAAGCATTCCCAGATGATGATTCTCCTATACTTTTCCTATGTATTTCTTCATTTAGGATTATACTAACCACATCATCAAACTTTAAAATATGAATAGTAGACACTTTGTATTACTAAAAACCATTACCAAGTTATCCCAACTATCTGGCAAAGAGCATAATAATAAATTTGATTTCACTTCATCCTCAAATGGTATACTGACTGATTTTATTTGATTTACAATAGACCAAAAATCATTCAAATGACTTGATGTAGATCCACCTTCTTGCATCTTTAAATTAAACATTTTTTTCATCAAATAAAATTTATTTTAAGCACTAGTTTTTTCATATAGATTTGATAAATATTTCATCAACTATACCATAGATCCTAATTCAATAATATTCAAAACAACAAATTATCCAGAATTAGGAAGTCTAAGCACTAGTCAAGCACCTACATTAGCTCCCATTCTTGCCCCAAAAATCATAGCTACGTTGAAGCTTCTACCTCATCTTCTAGTACCTCAAATGAGCTCCAAGAAGTCATGAAGTAGTTACAAAACTTAGGAAATGATTTGGTGATAATTAAGAGGTAGCAAGCTCAAAATTTCAGGTCATATCAGCCTCAAACCCAACCCAATAGGCCTCCATATCAGCCTAATAGGCCACCCATTCAAACAAAAAGTAAGAATTAAAAAACCTCCTACTAATAGGCCATTCCATCCTTATAATCCTAATGTTGCATCCACATCTAGAGCCTTGGTACCAGTGCAAAATATCATGGCTCAAGAATATGAATGGTGCTTCCCATACAATCAACATCATAACTAGTCAATGTGTTTAAATGGTGCTTTGAATTAAGCTCTTATGGTGACAAAAATGGGTGTGGAACAAGGTACAGGTCAATAAGAGAATCAACAACCGATAACTCAGCAAGAGGCACCTCCGAATGAAACCACACTTGTCAATTAGAAAGTTGAGGATTTTTTTGGTATAAATTTGGTCCCTTCTCAAAGTGTAGTAGCTAATACATGGTCCAAGAAGATAAATATAGGAGATGGATAGTCATCCAATTCAAATGATCCACAACCCTCTATCACCCAACAAGGTATTGGCAACCAAAATGCAGCTCCTAATGTGTAAGGTCATCCCAAGCCACCTTCTAGACCAGATCAAGTGCTAGTTATAACAGCCCATGTGTAAGAAAAAATGTGCAAATAAAGGGGCAATAGAGAGATAGCTCATCTCCATTCAACATCATTGAGAAGATGAAGAAAATGAATGTAAAAATTTCAATGTGGGATTCATTAACTATCCCAGAAAAAGAGACCTATTGCAAGTTGCTATGACGAATTGGTCGGCATCGAATCAATCATCCAAAGAGAAAGAGAAGGTACTCACCAATACAACTCAACAAGGAGGAAATCAAGGAGGTAAACAAGGTAAAAATATGAATCCCCCACCATTCTATATCTCACTGATAATTGGTTTTAAGTTGGTACATAATTGCATGATTGATTCGAGATCAAGTAGCTTTATAATGCCGAAACAAATAGCTGATCAACTGGGTCTTCAATATGAAGTCATTTCTAGAGGTGTGGTGTAATTGGATGGGACAATAGTAACAACGGTTGGAGTAATCAAAGGATTGATCCTTACATTGCATGCATGTCCCAATGTGACCATCTTGCAAGATGTATCAATCATATACTTGCCACCACTCTTTACATTGTGTTTTTCAAGAGACTTCACCGCTAAAATTGGAGGCTATTTGTCTGACTGATTGGTCACATATGTTATTCAAAACAAGGTATGGAGCTAAGGCTACAATCAGATTTGAGCCTATTGCAAACTTTCATATTGATCCTCATACACCGAGTCCAATCAATGTAAATTGCTTAGATTTCGATCAAGAAGATTGTCCAAGCACTTATGAAACAGATACCAAAGTTAGAAGCATTCCAGAATTAACCCTTGATGATTGGGCCAATAAGAGACATGCATTCAACCCTTACAAGGAAATGGAAGAAGTTGAATTAGGGGTCTATTGTTTGCACGAAGAAAATTCACCGCTTCCTAGTATCACCAAGCCGATGTTAAAGATGATAATGAGGTATGGAAACTATTCTTTGATGGCTCAAGGAGTAGGCAAGGTGTTAGAGGAGGAGCTATGCTTGTTTCACCACAAGGTACAAAATATTACTCAACTTTCCATTTTTAGTTCACTTGCTCAAACAACACAACTGAGTATGAAGCCTTGATCCATGGATTGCATTGGGCAAGAAAGAGAGGTATTAAAAACTTGTAAGTGTTTGGAGATAGTGAGCTAATCATGAACCAAGTCAGAGGAAAAATTTATACTAAGAATGATCCTTTGAAGAACTACAAAAATTGATTATGGTATCTCATTGAAGATTTCAAAACTTTTAGCATCAATTCCATCCCAATAAAGAAGAATGAACCAAAAGATAGACTGGAAGCAATTAGGGAAGCCTTTGACGTTGTGGAAAGTATCAAAAGTGATAAATTCCAACCTCATATCAAAGTGGTTGTAAGACCAGCTGTGCCAGATAACAACAAAATTTGGAAAGTCTTTGAGAATGATAAACAAATTGTATATTTTCTACAAGAAGAAGCTAAGTTCTTTGCTAGAACCAAAAAAGGTTAGAGAAATAGTATGGTGACCAAGTAGTGTAGCTGAGAACTAAAAAATTACCAAAAGGAATTTTGAATTTGGAATCAATATTCAACCCAAATGATCAATTCTGGAAATAAAAGGAAAATATTCAGGTAAAGGGTGAAGATTCAAAGCCTATTTTAGTAGGTGAAGACAAGCCATTGCAAATTGGCAAAGTAAGCACTCAATAAGAGAAATATGAATTTGTTCAACTTTTTAAAGAATTACCAAATGTCTTTACCTGGACTTATAAGGATTTAAGAGGTTTCAATCCAAATTTAGCACAACATACTATTGAGCTAGATCTCGGAATCCAAGCCTATCAGACAAAAGCAAAGGTCGGTGAATCCTCACATTGAACCTCTCATGAGAAAAGAGTTGAACAAGCTAATTGAAGCTAACATCATCTTTCCTATCAAACATTCAAGTTGGGTTGTAAATTTGGTGCCAATAAGGAAGAGAAATAGAGAGATTAGACTGTGTGTAGACTTCATGATCTAAATAGAGCTTCGCTCAAAGATCATTATCCACTTCCTTCAATGGAACAAATCCTGCAAGTAGTAGTTGGTTCGGAAATGTTTTCATTACTAGACAGCTTACTCAGGCTATAACCAAATAATGGTGAAGGAAGAAGATTAGTTCAATATGGCATTCACTACGAAATGGGGCACATATGCTTACAAGAAGATTCCATTTGGATTGTCAAATGCTGGAGCAACATTTCAACGAGCTATGGATATGGTGTTCAAAGGACTAATAAAAAAATAGTGCTTATATATCTAGATGATATCACCATCTTCTCAAAGAATGCGAAGACCACCTCTTTCACCTCAGGCAATTATTTCAAAGGTGTAGAAGATTCAGAGTGTCTTTGAATCCGAAAAGTGTGTATTCTGGCACACGAAGGCAAATTGTTGGGCCACATTGTTTCAAAGGAAGGATTAACAATTGATCCCAAAAGAGTTGAAGCCATCCAAACTTTACCATTGCCAAGTCATAAGAAATCTCTCCAAAGATTCTTGGGAAGGATAAACTTTTTCTACATATTTGTGCCACTCTTGTGAAGCCATTAACAATGATGTTGAAGAAGAGTCTTGAATTCAAATGGACAACAGAAGGCAAAGAGAGTTTTGAGGCTATCAAGCATGCAATATCACAATCTCCAACTCTTATCAACCTAGATTTCTCCAAGGAATTCATGTTATATGCTTTTGGAGGATCGGACACAATCTCAACTATCTTGGTACAACTGAATAAAGAAGGTTTGGAATGTTTCCCATAGCATTCTTCAGTAAAATCCTGGAAGATTATGAAGTAAATTATTCTTTCATTGAAAAGCATGTTCTTGCTTTGTTATTAGGAGTTTGAAAAAGTTCAGACACTTGGTCTCGAACAACAAGATCCAATTATTGGTATCTCATGTTGGGGTCAAGGATTTTCTCCTAAACAAGGATTTGAATGAGAAGAGAGAATGTTGGATCACTCACATAATGGAGTATGATATTGAAATCAAATTGACCAAGTTGGTTCGTGGCAAAGGTTTGTGTGAGCATCTCCTTTCTAAACAACATGTTAAACCGTAAGATGTAGAGGAGGTTGTCTTAGTGCTACAAAATAACCAAGGACATCCACTCATGATGCACCCATTCCGTGTTGGACTCGAGACGTGGTGAATTATCTCAAAATAGATTTGTACCCTATGGAATGGAAAAAAGCTAAAAGGAGATACTTCAGATTGCAATCCATTCCTTATGTGCTCATTGAAGGCATATTGTTCAAAAGAGATGTGGGCGGTATTATTGAGATGTTTCCTAACAAATCGACTAAGAACATACTACATGAATTCCATGATGGAGAAGCGGGAGGGCACTTTGCTCCGTGAGTAAAAGCTCTCAAAATCATGAAGGATGGTTACTATTGGCCTACGGTGTTTAGTGATTAGTACTCATGGATCAAGAAATGCAAATAATGTGCATTCTTCATGGGGAAGGAAAGTTTAGCAACCATGCCCCTTCATCCAATCTTAGTAGATCAACCATTCATGCAATGGGGATTGGACTTCATTAGAGTTATCAATCCAAATTCAAGTCAAGGCCACAAGTGGATACTTACGGCAAAAACCTTTTTCACCAAGTGGACTTAAGAAGTGACACTTAAGGAGGAAAATGAATCTAGCATCTTGGATTTCTATGAGGGAATATTCATAAGGTTTGGTGTCCTTGCTACTATAATTTCAGATAATACATTGGCATTTGTTTCCACAAAAATCACAAAATGGGATGTTAGAAATAGAATTTATCTCAGCACTTCTTCAAATTATTACCCTCAGGGTAATGGCCAAACAAAGTCTATAAATAAGAACCTACTGAGAATCATTAGAAGGAATCTTGATGAGAATCAGATAAATTGGCACATGAAGCTCAAATCAGCCCTATGGGCTGATAGAATCACACCCAAGAGGTCTACATGCAACTCTCCATATAAGCTTGTATACGGAAAGGAAGCAAGTCTTACCTATATCACTTGAGTTACCGGCATTGGAACTCATGAAATAGTTGGAACTAGTTGAGTTTGAGCCCATGGAAATCAGGTATGTAGAGCTGATGGAATTAGAAGAAGCAAGAGAGCATGTAGTGTAAACCATTGAAAAGGATCAAGCATTTAATGTAGTTTTCCTTGGTGCAAGTTTTCCGGTTTGAATCAAACAATTTTCAGCTTTAATGGCAATACTATAAGCTATGGGTAAAGTTGTACCTCCCATGGATTGTATCATCATTACAATATCTGAATTTAGAGCTTTTAGGAAGTATAGAAAGGAACCTTCAGCTGTTGGTCTCATAGCAAGCGAAATTATATCCCATGTCCTTTGAAACCTGAAGTTGAAATCAACCATTTTCTCATTTTGTGCTCTCTTGATTGTGGTTAGTTTTTCCAATAGAGATAAGTTGTCTTCCTTCTCCCCAAATTGATTGTGAAGAGTTGTGCACAAATGGTCCCAATTCTGATAGATCCTGTTGTTAGACTCTTGAACCATTGCAAATCTTTACCCTTAAAGGAGGATGCTAACAACTTAATAGAAACATCCATTTCAACAATTTCGTGAATTGTAGAGACATTTGCAATGTCTTGGATGTTGTCAATCGGAGTTGTATGGTTCTCTCTAGTGAAATATGGAATGTTCTTTAATGTTGCAACTGGAATTGGATTTTGTGCATTGAGAGTTAGTGGACTACCCATGAAATTGACATAGGGATGGAGTGGACCTTACGGTGGTTGTTACAGATGTGCCATTATGATTGGTCTAAGAACTCTGGTTGATTGGATGAAAGGCCTACTAGGTGGAGGTGTTGATAGTGTTCTATTCGATGGAGATGAAGACCTTTGATCTCTTCTTCCCCTTCTTCCTCTACCTGGAGATAGATGCAAATATTCAAAGATTCCTTCCTCTCTAGTTATTGACCTTGTTTTAATTCTTCTCATAAATATTCCAAGATTGTACTATTGAAACTAGTGGATTATGTCCTTTTGAGTCGTCAATGTTCTATTTCAAATCCTCTTACAAGCTAGAATTTCACAATGAGAGCAGATAAAACATACTCGCAACTAAAACAAAACTTCTTCATGTCCCACTGGGCATGCCAGAACTGCTTTTCACCGAATCACAACACCCTCTAATTTTCACAAGTGTGTGTGTGCTTGAGCTCACGGTGTGACTGGGTAACATGGGTACTATCTCCAAGTTGTGGGACTTGCTACTTGAGATAGACCTCTAGAGAAATCTGGTTCTTCTTCCTAATCCTAGTGTAAACTAAATCTACTGATATGAAGCTACTAGCTATCTCTATTCTACAATTTCCAAGGGACCAGTGAGAGAGAAATAACATGCAAATGAAGGAAAACTACACTATAGAGGTGATGCACCAAAAGAAGGGAATGAGAACAATTTCCAATGTGTGAAAATGAAAGCAAAATGTAGATTAGAGAGGGTGATGATAGTTCTCCACAGTCTAATAATAACATTCACAACACATTTCCATGCATACACAATAATAATAGGTCCTTGCAAGAGTATAAATAGACACAAACATCTGCAATAAGATTAGAGAGGCAAGGAGAATGCAAACAAACACAAGGGAAGATACATCCACAAACTTGCATCTATTGCTTCATTAATATGCACAGTCCAAACTATTACAAAGGAAGGCCTGGATCACCATGGAAGGAGTCCACTATAAAGGCTAGTAGCACATTGGTTTCAAAACCAAAATGACAAAGTTTTTCTACTCAAAATTGTCTTCCTTTAGAATGAATCCAACACATCACTTTATAGAATTTTGAGAGGAGAGAGAGGGGGGATACAATTCCCAAAATCCCCTCTCCCATCAACTTATGATAAATGAGTGTGGTTGGTGGTTTTAGACTTGCAGAAGCAATCTCAAGGTTCCCATAGCTTGTAGTGGTGAAGAGTGATCACCCATGCGCATTAAATGCTTCTCCAACCACTTTCAACAACCAAATAGAACTGAAATCATTTTCCTTAAAAATCACCATCAAAACTTAATCAATTTCTACAATTCTTGATTTTCTCGTGTTGGGCTTTTGTTGTTAAAAGAAAACTTGACAAAAAGCACACAAGAAGTCCAAGTGGGAAAGTAGGTCATATTCAAAGGCGTAAATGACTATGGAGAACGCGCGTTCAGCTTTCGGACTTAGCCGTTTTCACTCATAGAGGTCTATTTTTAAATATGGCATACATAGCACACAAACGAGGGAGATATGTGTGCGCCACACATTGGCTATTTTTGGAGGATTGGATACGAAAGAACTTTGCATGGACATAGTTTGGAAATAGATCTACTACTGTCGTTAGCTAGTAGTAGTCTATTGTTAGCGCACTTGCATGTGTGGCTAGTTTTGTAAGAGCATGTGGCTAAGAATAGAATGCGACCTATTTTTGGAATGGATAAGTGGTGAAGGGAAATTCCCCACCCTTATATATATATATTAAACTATGTAATAGAGGGGGATCGAGATATACAAAGATATGATGTTAAATCTACTACGCATACTATTGATATTGTAATGAAGCTTTTGTAAACTTATTGCATTAAATATAATGAAGGACATTAGTTGAATCTAAGTGTTAGTTCTATGTGTATCTGAATCTAGTATGTTTTTGATCTCATCATGGTTAGTACTTAATTCTACTTTTCCTTAGATATAGATCTAGTATGCTCTAGTAGAATGATGTGTTAGTAATGGAACTATATATGTTAAGTCTTCATCATGCTAACATCCTACAACAACAACCCTAAAGAGGGACCTGGTACCTTTATGTGCTTCAGGGTGAGCACTGCTCAGTCTAGGTTGAGTGATGTGCCAATGTGCATAGGGTTTTATTGGGTTTGTATCACTGAATTCTAGGTTGCATCATTGGTTCCATTGTCGGACCTCTTTTCAGTTGTTTTCAGGATGGTTCACAATGAAGACATACCGGTTGACCTTAGCAAGTATTGAAGAATGGATACATGCGATCTAGAAGAAGAATACACACGGTGGTTTAAGTACTGGATCTAAGTTTAACACACACACTTGGGTGGAACAAAATATGTATGATAGTTTATATGAGAGATTTTTTCACTATCTTTCTAGTAGAATTGTACGAGTGGCTGATTGCTTATGCATCTAAACAATTGAGGTATCACACTTGTCTAGACGTAGGAAGAATTCCAGGCCCTTTATGATGCTGATCTGATTTGGACTTGAGCTGGATACGTGGTTTCATGGTGTCTTGAATAGTTATATCTTGGAATACTCAATTTCCACTTATTCATGTCTAGAGGTAGCTAAATTCCAGTTCTTACGACATCCACAGGGAGCTTACCTACAAGGCATTCCATCTGCGAATCAAGATCCTAATGGTAACTTTGAATTTGGAGAGTAAACGATGGCTAACTAAACCCCACCATGCATGGGGGAAGGAACAAGATTGGTGAAAGATGGCAGACCTAGCAGGCAGAAAGGCAAAGAGAAGAAAGGTAGCTTAAGTATAATGAGGCATGCGAGAGGGAGATAGAGAAGCAACGTGATGTTTAGCAGAAGTATGGAGTTGAGGAGAGAGATGGCTCGTGAAGGATTTGAGCTCACGTAGAAGACGTGGAGCCAGAGCATTAGGAACTCCCCATCTGGGAAAGCATGACAGGGAACCCTCCTCGGCCTCACAAGGAAGCACACTAAAGAGACTACCTAGGCCATGGTGCATCTCCAATCCACCTGTAACCTAGCCCTTGCGCTTGGTTTTCCAGTATCTAGTATGACAAGTAATCAACAAGAAAGTTTGGGAAGTAAGAGAGTAAGTACATCAATGGCAAGGGTAGATGGATTTCATTGTTATTTGGAGGTGTGTTTTCAGGTGCATCATCTACACAAAATATGAGCGCACCAAATTTTGGATTCACTTCGGAAGTGGAACTACTTCACAGACCATAGGGGTTCAATATAGTACTACTATGTTGAATCACAGGGAGTATGTACATCTAGGACCTATTCCAGCTATAGGTTTGGGATCAGAGGCATGGGAAGTTTTGGTTTAGGTGGATCTAGAGGTTCTAGAGGTAGGGGAAACACTAGAGGTTCTAGATCAGGTGGGAAAGGTCCACACCAACCCCAAAATATTTATATGGAAATGTCTCTTCATCTTCTAGAGTATAGGGGCATAGAAGATGTTGCTTGAACATGTGCATATGTGTGAAATATTGTGGCACAAAAGGAATCACAATTCGAGTGTAAGGCAAGCCAATTTGCTACTACATTACAAGGGCATGCACATCTGTATAGAAAGTTTGACCCTGATCAGACTTGTGTGGATTATGTAGCATTGAAGGATGTGTTCTTAAAAGAGTTTTATATCCCTGAATTTGAGCAAAAGAGTATAAGTGCACTCAAGGATATTAAGCAAGGCACTACTGAGAGTGTGTATGCGAGTATGATGCCCATTTTAAAACACTTATGTCTAAACTTTCTTATGATATTCATGCAAAGCCAACATGCACAATGGTTTTTGGGGGATTGATTACACCATTTAGAGGGCAATTGTCACATAAGACATATACTGATCCACTGTGAGGCATTGAAGAAGCCCTACGTGCTGAGGTAGTTAGGAGTATTGACACTGGTGTTAGCCCATTCTTAGAGGCACAAATTGCAGCTATGGAAAAACAGCTAGAGAAATTATCAGTGAATTCAGCCCATGAAACGTGCTTAGGAATTTGGTGTATAGATTGTGAAGTAGAGGGTCACACAAAGGATAGTTGTCCTCATAGAACAATATGCTCATTGCTTGATGGATTGTGAGATATGCCACTTAAACCATGATGCTAGCCACTTCCCATTATTACAACGCATGATAAGGAAGAATGTTTCAAGCTATCAAAATCTGCAGTCCACAACTCATGACACAGAGGACTATCGACTGATTGGATAGATCCATGATGCTATAGATATTGGTGTACGGAAGACAGGAGTTTTAGATAACTCTAAGGGAAAGAATGAGCATCAGGACCGGGAGCACAATCAAGTGCACTATGATCAAAATGAGGGGCATTTTGAAGGTAGTCTGTGGTAGAGGTCGAGGATACCATGGTGGATTCAAGGATGAGGCCATGGTGGTGGAAGAAGTGAGTTCCCTCACGAACATGTTATACATGTGGATCTCTTGACCACTATAGGCACGAATGTCCTCAGAATATTACATGTTCTTTTTATGTGAAAGAACCATAGCTATGAAGAGTGCCCAACTTATATGAGCATCTGAGTAAGCAACATAAACAAGAAAAAAAAGGCATGGATGGTTAGGATACAACGCGCTATGGACAATCAATGGATGCCCAAAATGGAAGTAGAGTTTGAGGCACTACAAGTGAGGATCATGACCCACACTGAGGCAAGTACGTGTCAAGGAGGCATTACAACAAAAACCTACCATCACTAAAGATGAGGTTCTTCATGCACGGTACCCAGATCCTACCTATCAGAAGGAGGTTTATCAAGATACCATGGAAGTTCTAAGGAATCTTCAGGGTGAGATACAATATTTAAAGGAGTAGAAGAAAGCATCAGAGATGGTCCAAACTGATATAGATGACTTGAGAGAAGTGTGCAAAATGTTTGCACCAGAGAACATCATTCCACTATTAGGAGTTGGTTAAAAGGGAACACTCCACACGTAAGTACTGAGACCGGATGATAGATCCTACATGCAAATCTCCCTCCTCATAGCCTAGATTATGACAAGGAAATCACTCTGAATGTTGTTGTGGATGGGTGGTATTGAGTAATATATTGATTGATACAGTGTGGAAGTCAATGTTCTTACCTTGGATGCATGGGTACAAATGGGGAGACCCCCATTGCAGCCATCCTCTAATGTATTATTCATGGCTAATCGACTAAGGCCACTCCCATAGGAGTTTTAAAAGATGCATCCATTACCATACAAGGAGCCAAGTTCACTGGAGACTTTGAAGTTTTAGCGCTAGTAGAATCAGATAGCTTCCCATCTCTATTAGGGCATCCTTGGTGCTATGCAAATAATGTTGATCTTTGGTTCAACAAGGGCTATATCAATTTTGAAAATAAAGAGGAAAGGGTTATTATCCCTTTAACAAATGGAAATTCCATGCCCTATGTTGAGCCCTTAAGTGAAGAAGATCTGAATAGGATTTATGTACGCATCATCCGAAGATCCAGAGATGATTGAACCAACCAAAGAAGGACTAATTCAATGGGAGGATGCACAATCTATTAGTGATACTACAAGTGTTGCTTGTGATAATTGGGCTCACAACACTTATGAGTTGGTAGGGCATGTGAAGTAAAGAGCATATTCCCTCGAGGCACAAAACCACGTTATGTCAGGAGGATAGGTAACAACTCGGTACCTTGTTACACAAGAGAAGGGGATCCCATGGTATTCCTACACGCCATGGAAGAAAAATGGATAGACCCACTGAGAGGAGAAATATGCTAGCATATACACTACATGGGACAACAACATGTTGGTGGGTGGTCCACAGGATAATCTTGTCGAATGGAATGAAATTGGGATTGCTCTTACTACTAGGTTCTTTAGGAGCAATGCACCTACTCAAATATGTAATTATCATGGTAATCAACCTGTTCAACACCATGTTCAGAAGTGTGAGAGACTCTGACATAAGGGTAGGAAGCTTTACCACCTTCACTATGGGTGCACCGATTTTATTCCACTTTACAAGGTTGCGTGTGTTTGGTATGTATATGCAGAACTCCATAGAGAAACTGAAATTGGCAGAATTTAATTACAGGAATGGCCTAGACATTTGACTTCTTCTCTACAAAACCTCTCGGTAGAAGAAGCATTAAAAGTTATCAAGTGCTTAACTATGGGGGATAGTGCCAAGGCTGAAGAACTCCTTCAGGAGTTATTAGATAAAGAAGACTCAGAGCACATCTTGATAAAGAACCAGAGGCCGATGCAACATTACTTCAACACTGCTTTCCTTGAGAAAGAGAAAGGAAAAATGGTCTACCTAGTGGATGATGAAGAAGTAGATAATCTAGATGTAAACCATTCAACAGAAGGCATGAGGTATTGACAAAGTGTGGATAGGACCACACGCACCTATCATGAACCTATGAAGACAAAGCGGGTGAATATTGGAATAGATATTGAGCCTAAGGAAGCCATAATTGGAGACTATTGGTCAGACTCTGAAGTGGAAAAAATCATAGAGTTACTAAGGGACTACCAGACCTATTTCCTAGGGGGTACCATGAACTTAAAGGCATGCATGAATCATTAGGGGAGATGAAGATAAATCTTAAAGAGGGTGTGCACCCAATTAGAAAGAGGCCTTATAGAATGAACCCCAATTTGCATGAAAAGGTCAAAGAAGAGATTGATAACATGTTGAAGTCTGGAATTATCAAGCCCCTTGATGAGTCAGAATGGGTTAGTCCAATGGTGATCAATATCAAGAAGGATGGATGGATTAGAATATGTGTGGACTACAGGAGCTGAATGTTGCATGTGTAATGATCCATTCCCTACACCATTTACTGAGGAAATACTAGAAGGAGTTACAGGGTGAAATATATTCATTTACAGATGGGTTCTCTGGGTATCATCAGGTTAGGATTTCCCAGGAGGATCAAGAAAAGACTACATTTACTACTGAATGGGGTAGCTTCACCTATATTGTAATGCCTTTTGGTCTGAAAAATGCACCTGCTGTATTTTTGTGCATAGTTGTCCAAGTGTTCAAGGAATTTATTCACAACTTCTTACAGGTATATTTAGATGATTGGATGGTGTATGGATTAGTTAAGGATCACTGTGACAATTTGTGCTTAATGTTTGAATGGTGTAGACAGTTGAGTATCTCTTTGAACATCAAGAAGTGCATATTTTCTACACCATTTGGGATACTTTTAGGACACATAATCTGCAAGGAGGGTTTGTTGGTTGATCCAACAAAGGTTGCAGTCATTATAGGCCTAAGGGAGCCTACCAGTCAAAGTGAGGTGTGCATGATTTTTGGGACATACAGATATTACAGAAAATTTATCAAAGGCTATGCCAAAGTTTCCACACCCTTAGAAGAGTTACTGAAAGGGAAAGGTACGTTCTACTGGGAGAACAACAACAACACGCATTCGAGACATTAAAGGAGAAACTTACTACCATGCCTATTCTACATTTTCCTTCATGGGAAAACCATTTCATGTACATGTTGATGCCTCTAGCATGGCCATTGGTGCGGTGTTGGCTCAACCTAGAGAAGGTATTATAGATCATCCTATCTATTTTTCTAGTAGAAAGTGACTCATGCAAAACAAATTACACAACTATAGAGCAGCGAAGCTTTGTCAATGATCTATGTGTTGCATAAATTTTTCCAATACCTACTAGCTACACCATTCATCTTTTATATAGATCACATGGCATTGAATTATTTGGTAAATAAGCTTGTTTTACAAGGGTGCATATGTCGATGGGTGCTCTTATTTCAAGAGTTTGATTTCACAATTGTGGTAAAACCAGAAAAAGTAATTCTAGACCAGACCATTTATCAAGAATACAATCAGGAGAAGAAGCACAGAAATTGAGGATACCATGCCAGATGCATAGTTATATAGGTTACAATGTGCCATCAAAACTAGAGGACATTGTTGTCTTTTTACGCACAGGGATGACACCAGAAGGAATGAAATCCTTGAGAAGAAACAACTTGCTATATGCACGTGCACACCTTATATGTTAATTAGTGGTGACTTGTACAAAATGGGCTAGGATGAAATATTGTGTTGTTGTGTATTGAACATGAGTGCATGGGCATTATGGAAGAAGCTCATGGTGGAATTGCAGGAGGCCACTATGCAGTGATGCCACAACGCACAAGATTCTACTCATGGATTATGGTGGGAGACCCTCTATAAAGATTGTAAGGAATTTTGTAAGGCATGTGATCATTATGTCAACATCTTGGAAGACCAGTCAATGAGATGAAATGCCTCTGAGACCTATTACTAGCGTAGAACCATTTGAGAAATGGGCTATAGATTTTTGGGTCCTATTTCACCAAGTTGCATGCAAAACTAGATCACGCTACATTATAACTTACACACAACTATCTCTGACAAGGTGGGTAGAAGCAACACCTACCAAGGATTGTACAACAACTACAACAACTCAGTTTCTTTCTATGGGAACATATTATTACAAGGTATGGATGTCCTTTGAGTTTGACTAGTGATAGGGGCACACATTTTCTTAATGAGACAATCAAAATTTTATTGGATGAGTTCATGATTGCACACCATAAGACTACACCCTATCATCCTCAAGAAAATGGAACTACTGAGGCTTTCAACAAAATTTTGAGCCACACATTGACAAAAATTTGTGATGTTGGAAGAAAGGATTGGGATGATAAAGTATCTGTAGTACTTTGGGCATATAGAACAACATATAAAAGGTTGAACAAAGCCACACCATTTCAATTAGTGTTTGGCATAGAAATTCTTCCTATGGAATTTATGTTACCTTCTTTATGTATTGTGCACTGGAGGTCTAGCTGATGAGAAAGCTTTAGAAGAATGGATTGAAAAGATAATTCAGCTGGATGAGTGATGAGCCATAACATTGTGGATTCGTCGAAGCAAGAAAAGGCTAGGCAGAAAGCATGGCATGATAGAAACATAAGGGATAAGAAGTTTGAGATTGGACAAATGGTACTTCTTTATGACTCTAAGTTCTTGCGCCATCCAGAAAACTTAAGGTACATTGGTTGGGGCCATATGTTATCACTTACATCCTTGAAATAGGTGCTTTCTAGTTAGAAGCACTTGATGGAACACAGCTACCTAGTTACTTCAACGGGAGTAGGCTGAAGCCCTACTATAAATAAGTCTTCTTGGTGTTTGTAATAAGGTAGTATTTCCATTTAGATTAGGTTTTCAATTATGTATTTCCTTAATGTGTTTCCTTCTTTGTCACTATGCTTTTTTAATTTAGTTGGTGTGTTGTGAAATAAGTGCACTTACATGCATGAAGCTAATTACTATATGAAGCATGTTTATGCATAGAGGACTGCACATACTTTTAGTGTGGGGTGGTTGTCGATATCCAGGTACAAGATTGTGGGAATTGAAAGGTGAAAGGAATAAGCTACTACGGGTGCTCTTCAATTCAAAGGATTGCCTCTAAAAAGTGACCAAAGATGGAGATGAATGAAGGAACAATATAACGCGAGGTAAGCAGAGGCCATAACAACTACCAGTAGAAGGTGTAGTGACGAGGTACTCGGGTGCAAGGAAGCACGCTGAAGAGAAGTCTGTGACCAAAGGGTAGGAAGGCATGCTAGAAGGTTATAGCTGAGGCGTGAAGATGTAACACACGAAAAAAGGATGGAATTGGTCAATTAATGAGAGGATATTTGGTAGGTGAAGGAGAAATGAATGCATCAAAAATTTGAAAATCTATATAAGGATGGGATGCGAGTTCATTTTTACCATTGCGATTAAGAGTATTTGAAAAGGAGCCAAGTGTGAAGAGCCGAGTGATCGTATTGAGGTGTGAGAGGTGTGTAACCAATCGTGAAAGAGATCTTGTGCAGAAAAGAGCTTGTGTCCTTGATGGTGAAGGGTTTGAGTGAAGCAAGGTGATAAAGAGGAGCTAGGGCACATAATTTCACCTAGGGCATGCTAAATCAAGCTAGGGTTTGATTCACACATTACAAAATTCAAGAGGTAAGGATCTACAAAGGATTACAAGGTAGAAATGGCACCCAAGAAAGTAGTTACAAGCAGGAGTGAAGGGAAAGAAGAAGGTGGTAGAAGAAGAAGAGGAGATGGCTCCCAAAGCAATTTTTCAGAAATGCAATATCTAGAGGGGGTTATCATCAGGCTAGAGTGGGATTCTCACATAAGGAAAAGTAAGGTGAGTGAGTAAAATCACCATACCACAGAGAATAAGAAGGAGCTTGATGCATTGCTTGAACATAAAGACAAATAAATGCATGATGGAAGACATGCCAGTGTATGATGATGTTGGCAAGAAAGAAGCTTAAAGAAGATAGAGTTTACCAGCTATATGAACTCCCTTACTTTGGGAAATATGAGCCCTTGTACCAATGGCTCATGAGAAGAGTGCACAAATATATTTTTTTACTTTGCAGGACGTCAGCTAGAATTTCAGCCGCGCTCATCTCCATGGTAATGGGGTTGAAAGGCACATGAGAGAAGATTTGAAAGATGATTTAATAGACAAGGCCACAATATTGGAGACTAGAAAGGAGTTGGGGTACACAAAGGGTCCACATGGTGCATGGACATTGATAAACTGAAGAAGTATCCAGTTGTGCAAAGCAATGCACATCTTGTTACAAAGCTAAATGACTAGGAAAGGTGGTCACAAGTGAACACCATGTGGCTGCACATTGCCAAAAAAAGATGTCTGAAGGGGTAGTCTACAACATTTCATGGTATATTGCAGAAACTATCATTGAGGAAGTGCACACAGAGGAAAGATCAGCTTTGGAGCTGTTATGTTATCACTGGTGTTCATGGAGATCGGAGTACCTGATGGACCAAGGAGAAGATATGGGAGTATCCCATGGAACACAAGTCACCTACATAGAATGCTTCAAAAGTACTTGTGTGAGGGATCCATGATAGAACAGGTCAAGAAAAGGGCTAAGAAATGGTATGATAGGCTCCACATGACCTTTGAAGAAGAATGGTGCATCCCCAAGGACTTGCCTTTGGTGGTTGGAAAGGCAGTTCAGTTCATTTGTATACCAACATTTTGCATAGCAGTGGTTTCACCATGAAAGATGGAGCATGGAGCCCTTGGTGTAAGTTACCATATGCCTTCACAAGCAAGGTACTTCCAAGCATCAGTACACAGGTTCTCAGATGCACGGTGACTGACATTCAATGCGGATAAGGTAGATTGTGACTACCACACACTAAGGAAGAAATATGTGTATCCAGGGTGGGGTGCATATATTGAAAGGCTCATTTCAGATGTATTAAGCATTAAACCAATAAGTTTGGTTGTGGGAGATATTGGAGCAGCATTGGTGTATCTTCAACTAAAGCCCAAGATGGAGAATAACAAGTATGTGGAAGATGAGTTCACACTTCCAGCACCACCAAAGGGAAAGCATACAATGGAGAACATCCCAATGCCTAAGCCCACAAAGCCAATTAAAGTGGAGGATGAGGAGGATGAGTGCAAGGATAGTGGTGGTTTGGAGCATAGAGGTAGAAGACATCCTACGAACAAGGATGAAGCTGAGCATGCCACTACACCACCTCAACCACAAGAGAGGGGATGATGAGGACTTGATGCAGTCCAAGGAGAGCACAAATTTAAGTGAGTATTCAAGAGAACAAGGACCCAAGGTGCTACTCTACAAATAGTGCACAAATCACCTAGAATCTCTCCACAAAAGAGACAACCACAAAAGGAGAAGGAAATTGAAGTTGAATGAGGAGGTGGAAGAGTTAGAGGAAAGCACACCTAATTCTCCTACACCTCTAGAGAATGTAGAATAAAAAGATGAAGAAATGAAGCAAGGAGAAGAGGAGGAAAAGGGAACAGATGAGACAACTACAGAGACTACTCAAGACATGGAAACAAAGTTCCCAAATCTTGGAAGCTCAAGTTCCTAAGTAGCCTCTGGTCTAGAAGAACAAGTGGAGAGCACATTCCACCAGCCATGGGTTATGTAGAGGATGCGGTAAAATTGTTTGCACTGCCCATTTCTAGAGCACACTTGTCACAAAAGGAATTATATGGCTGGGAATTAATGGATGAAGATATGGCTACAATGACACAAGAGGAAGTAGTTATCATGGTCCATACACACACATGGATGAGCCATATTTTGATGTATGTGAGGAGTCATGCGTATCAAGGAGGTTGAAAAAGACACCTTAGCTAGACACATGATGGTAAAGCCTACTGTCATGTCAGATGAACAGTGAGCAATGCATTGGTGAAAGTCTCAACAGAGGTGGTGAGGTAGAATATGGACAAGGCTGCCACAATTAGGGTGCTCAGGAAGAGATTAAAACTAAGGATGGGAAATAACGTGCCTAACACAGGAGAGAGACTTAGTGCATAAAAAAGAACATTGTATTTATCAGCATCACAAAGGAAATTGGTGATAATGTCATAAGAGCTAGGCCACACTTGGAGCCAAAGGTACCACAAACATTTCCTTCAGCAATACACTATGTAGGAAAGTTGGTGGACCTAGTACTTGAAGATGAGCCTCTGCACATGCCAACGCCAAAGGATCCAACACAAGAGGTAGAATGAGAGAAGGCTTTAGTGATGTGGAAGATTACATCCTATGAAGGGTTACTGCAAGTGCTGTAAGAAGAATTGAAGAAAGTAGACCAAGCCTTGAACATCTGCATAGCTCTAGAGGTGCTCATCAACATAAAAACCCTGGAGGAGAACAATGAGTCCAGAAAGTAATGAAGGATGAAACATTGGGCCATGCAAAAAAGATTATCAATGGTTAAATAGAAGCACGAGGCCCTAGAGCAGTAAAGCACAAGAACCACACAAGACTTAGCTGGAAGAGCTTGGGAAGCTCATTGCACAGAAGATGGATTTACTAGAGGGAAGGATGACTGCAATGTCCAACATTGTGTTGGTCTTGTAAAATGAAAAAGGGAGATTGCGAGGGATGAATTGGAGTCCATTGTTGTGGACATTCTAGAAAAAGTAGAGGAAGCACTCACTGAGTGGTAGACCTTGGAGGCTGAAATAAAATAGGAATATCCTGAATTAGTTGTTCAGGATGAAGAAGAGACTACGAGTAGTAAAAAATTCTTTCATTCTTTCCATTCTTTCCATTCTTCTATTCTTTATTCTTTACTTCAGTTTTTGAGATGACCATTGTTAGGGCGACAATGAAATTAGTGTGGGGTAATGTTGATCAAAGAACACTTGAAAAAAAGCACACAAGAAGTCCATGTGGGAAAGTGAGTCATATTCAAAGGCACAAATGGATAGGGAGAACACGTGCATGGAACAAAAGTTTAGTTTTCGGGACTTAGCCATTTTTCTCATAAAGGTCTATTTTTAGAGATGGCATGCAGAGCACACAAATGAGGAGAGATGTGTGCCACACATTGGCTATTTTTGGAGGATTGATACAAGCACTTTGCATGGACACAAGCCGAAAATAGATCTGCTACATCGTCGTTAGCTAGTAGTAGTCTATTGTTAGCGCACTTGCATGTGTGGCTAGTTTTGTAAAGGCGTGTGGCTAAGAATAGCATGCGACCTATTTTTGGAATGGATAAGTGGTGAAGGGAAAGTCCCCACCCTTATATATATGTAGTAAACTATGTAATAGAGGGGGATCGAGATATACAAAGATATGTTGTTAAATCTACTACGTGCATACTACTGATATTGTAATGAAGCTTCTGTAAACTTATTGCATTGAATATAATGAAGGACATTAGCTAATCTAAGTGTTAGTTCTATGTGTATCTGAATCTAGTATGTTTTTTCTATCTCATGGTCATAGTACTTAATTTAAGTCTTTTCCATTAGATATAGATCTCGTATGCTCTATAGAATGATGTGTTAGTAATGGAACTATATATGTTAACCATAAAAAGGAGTTTTACCTTTATGTTTGGAGTTGCATACCCTTGCTAAAAATAAGAAATCTGTGAGTTTTTTGGTTTGGCATATTTCTTGCATTTTACGGATGTCTGAGAGATTTCACCCACCTACCCTTGAAAATTCCAATTTGTATCAAAATCCAATTTTGTCAAAATCAGAGCTCGGGTCAAAAGTTATGCCCGTTTGAAGTTCAGGGTTGAGGTATTCCACGTGGGCTCTTGTAAACCACAATACTAGCCTTTTTCCCCCTTCACTTTGATATGTGGGTATTGTGGATTTTCAGAGAAATCATGGCACTAAGGTACAAGGGCCACTTGGGCCTCCAAAATCCACTTCATCCGCGATGCACTCTATCTCCTTGATGTGCGGCAATTTCACCTCCACAGGGAACTCATGTCCCCATAGTACTTGGAAACCCCGGGTCGTGGACTTCCACATTTTCCACAATACATTGAATCCACTTCCATTCCTTTACAAATCGGGTAAATCATATTTTTGGGGAATTTGTGGCCTAATGGAGCTTGTGCTACATGGGCCGTAAACTTCTACCTTTTCTACAATACATTGAATCTACTTCCATTCCTTTGCAAATCGGGTAAATCGACTTTTTAGGGAACTTGTAGCCTGATGGAACTTGTGCCACATGGGCTGAAAACTTCCTCCTTTTCCATAATACATTGAATTCACTTCCATTCCTTTCCAAATCGCTTTTCTAGGAACTTGTGGCCTCATGGAACTTGTATCACCTAGGCTGTTAGGACCCGATTTACCCATGAATCATTGTTTCCTTATCATTTTGGACCCAAGTTGAGGACGAGGAACCCTAGTTCCATCCGTAACTCTTCCACCCATAGCCCCTGCACTCATGATAAAATAAAATAGTCTTTTCCACCATTTCCTAAAATTTTAGCAATTTTTCACTAACTCGATTTTTCTTGAATAGGAAGTTAGAGAAAAGTAAGGTGCATCCAAAATACATTTTTTTGTGTTTTCACCATTTCTCGCCTATTCAAGTTTGAATAAATTGTGTAAGTTATCAAAATTCACCTTGGGGTAAATTTTGATAACAATTTGGCGACTCACGGGGCCATTTTCCTGCTCAATGGAGCTTGACCAGCTTCCTAAAGCTATTTATTGGGCACGGAGTCCGTGTAATCCTCATGAGCTAATATGAATTCTGAAAACTTGACCCCAAAATTTGGAGTGTCGCTACTCACTCCTGAACCGCCTTCCACTTTCCGCATTCTAAAATTTCATAAGAAAATCTTGAAATCAAGATTTGTGAGAGTAGAATCAAACTTGAATTCCACTCATTCTTGCAGCTACAATCTATGGAGATTATAGGATGAATGTCCTTCGCCTAAACATCATGGAACTCTATTAAGTTTTTATTTTCTTTCTTCCTCTGAATGTCCAATGTTGCTTTGATAGAACTGATTTATGGCTTGGGCTGCCAGCTACAAAGGTTGTTGTCAAGCCTAAGAGATATGCATGGTGGCTTATATATGTTGTTTATACATTGACTGAAGGTTGAGTGAACATTGAGGACTGCCATCTACCGCAATTATCAAATTTTCCCCCACTATGATCCCTTGATTTGAGGAACTCAACTGCTGATTTGGGGAAGCAAAATAATTGAAGATCTGAAATTTGTTTCTTGACCTGATTTTAGTTTCTCTACATTTGTTTGAATTTGAAATTTGCAACTATTGCAAGCAACTATGAGCTTCCCACTGCAGCAATTTCTCTTTCCTAAAGTATGATGAACTATATATAAAGCATACACTAGAAGCAATAGAACATGTGCTCAAGGAACTTAGGGAAATTGAAACCTATTCTAACCACAACAACAATGTGTACAAGCACTTGGAGGAATTTGAAAATCCTATATTAATATGTACAAGGGTGAGAAATTTTTCCTTCTAGTAGAAATGTTTGAGGTAAATTCCATTGACTGGAATATGAAATTCTTCACCATCTAACTTAGCCATCTAAAAGGCATTGCTACCTTTGCATTCAGTGATCATATATGGACCACTCCATATGGCATCGAACTTGGAATGCTTTCCTAGCTTTGCACGATCAACATCCCACTTCAATACTAAGTCTCCTTCTTGGAATTTCCTAGCTTTAGCTTTCTTGTCAAAGCTTCTCTTGATCAATGCTTGATCCTTTTCAATGGTCTGAACTACACATTCTCTTGCTTATTTTAATTCCATCAACTATGCATACCTGATTTCCATGGGATCAAACTCAACTAGTTCCAACTGTTTCATGAGTTCTAATGCCGAAAACTCAAGTGATATAGGTATCACTACTTCCTTTCCGTATACAAGCTTATATGGAGAGCTACATGTAGACCTCTTGGGTTTGATTTTACAAGCCCAAAGGATGATTTGAGCTTTATGTGCCAAGTTCTTTGATTCTCATTAAGATTTCTTTTGATGATTCTCAGTAGGTTCTTGTTTGTAGACTCTGTTTGGCCATTACCTTGAGGGTAATAATTTGAAGAAGTGCTGAGATAAATTTTGTTTCTAACAACCCATTTTGTGATTTTTTTGCCAAGAAATGCCAATGCATTATCTAAAATGATAGTAGCAAGTGACACCAAACCTCATGACTATCCCCTCATATAAATCCAAGATGCTAGATTCATTTGCCTCCTTAAGTGCCACTACTTCATTCCACTTAGTGAAATAGTTTGTTTCCGTAAGTATCCACTTGTGGCCTTGACTTGAATTTGGATTGATAACTCCAATGAAGTCTAATCCCCATTGCATGAATGGCTAATCTATTGAAATTGGATGAAGGGGCATGATTGCTAACCTTTCCTTCCATGTGAAGAATGCACATTTTTTGCATTTATTTATCCATGAGTAACAATCACTAAACATCGTAGGCCAATAGTAACCAACCTTCATGATTTTGAGAGATTTTACTCACAAAGTGAAGTGGCCTCCCACTTCTCCATCATGGAATTCTTGTAGTATGTTCTCAGTCTGATTTGTTGGGACAAATCTCAATAATACCCCATTCACATCTCTTTTAAACAAGATGCCTTCAACGAGCACATAAAAAATGTATTGCAATCTAAAATATCTCCTTTTAGCTTTGTTCCATTATGGTGGGTACACACCTATTTGGATATAATGCACCATGTCTCAATTCCAACATGGAATGGGTGCATCATCAACTAGATGTCCTTGGTTATTTTGTAGCACTAGGATGACCTCTTCTACATCTTCTAGATTCAACATGTTGTTTAGAAGCCAACTTCTCACACAAACCTTTTCCACGAACCAACTTGGTCACTTTGATTTCAATATCATACTCCATTACGCAAGTGATCCAACCCACTCTCTTCTCATTCAAATCCCTGTTTAGGAGAAAATCCTTGACCTCGGCATGTGAGATACCAACAATTAGATCTTTTTGTTTGAGACCAAGTGTTTGATTTTTTTCAAACTCCTAATAAAAGCAAGAACATGATTTTCAATGAAAGAATACTTTACTTCATAATATTCCAGGATTTTACTAAAGAATACTATGGGATGTTCCGAACCTTCTTTATTTAGTTGTACCAAGATAGCTGAGATTGTGTCTGATCCTCCAAAAACATACAACATGAATTCTTTGAAGAAATATGGGTTGATAAGAGTTGAAGCTTGTGATATTGCATGCTTGATAGCCTAAAAATCTCTTTTCCTTCTACTTTCCATTTGAATGCAAGACTCTTCTTCAAAATCATTGTTAATGGTTTCACAAGAGTGGTAAAATCAGGAAAAAATTGGTGGACAAAGTTTATCCTTCCCAAAAAGCTTTGGAGAGATTTCTTATGACTTGACAATGGAAAAGTTTAGATGGCTTTAACTCTTTCGGGATCAATTGTTAATCCTTTTTTTGAAACAATGTGGCCCAAAATTTGCCTTAGTGTGCCAGAATACACACTTTTTCATATTCAAAGACACTCCAAATCTTCTACACATTTGAAATACTTTCTTGAGGTGAAAGAGGTGGTCTACTTCATTCTTTGAGAAGACGGTGATATCATCTAGATATACAAGCACTATTTTGTTGATTAGTCCTTTAAACGTCATATCCATAGCTCGCTAAAATGTTACTCCGACATTTTATAGTCCAAATGGCATCTTCTTGTAAGCATATGTGCCCCATTTCATAGTGAAGGCCATCTTGAACTAATCTTCTTCCTTCACCATTATTTGGTTATAGCTTGAGTAGCCGTCTAACAATGAAAACCTTTCTGAACCAGATACTACTTACAAGATTTATTCCATTGAAGTAAGTGGATAATGATCTTTGAGTGAATGTCTATTTAGATAATGGAATTCTAAACACAGACTGATCTCTCTATTTTTTTCCTTGAACCAAATTTGCAACCCAACTTGAATGTTTGATAGGAAAGATGATGCTAGCTAATATTAGCTTATTTAACTCTTTTCTCATGAGAGGTTCAATGTGAGGATTCATCAGCCTTTGCTTCTGTCTGATAGGCTTGGATTCTATATCTAGCTCAATAGTATGTTGTGCTAACTTTGGATTGAAACCTCTTAAATCCTTATAAGTCCAGGCAAAGACATCTGGGAATTCTTGACAAAGTTGAACAAATTCATATTTCTCTTGTTGAGTACTTACTTTGCCAATTTGTAATGTCTTTCCTTCACCTACTAAAATAGGCTTTGAATCTTCACCCTTTTCCTGAATATTTTCATTTTCTTTTTGGAATTAATCATTTGGTTTGAATATTGATTCCAAATTCATAAGGCCTTTCGGTAATGATCAAAAAATCAATTTTAACTAGCAATTGTGCACACACTTAACTTTGTTTTGTATTGATTTTCGATATAAAAATTGACTATTATAACCTTTTATATTTTTAATAAAGGAAATAAAACTGAAAGTACTGTGTAAAATCAGAAAATACAGACATGAATCACCGGAAAATTAACACAAGAATTGATAACGGAGTTCGGCGCTTGTGGCCTACGTCTCCGGTTCGGTTGAATGGGACCGATCTATTAAAATCTTGAAAATAAATATTTACAAATATTCTATAAGAACATTACTTTCTCATCATGTTCCTCTACCAAAAATAACAAGATTCACTTTTTACATCACCTCAAAATTCCTTCTCTAGCTCAAGTTATGAGCAAAACAATATCACAATCACTTAACAATGTCCCTTCATATACAACAGAGCCCTACTTATAATGTTTCACACCTCTCGGGCACAATGGTTGGGCACTTATCATTTTACCCAAGTGGCCAAGGTTCAAATCCCTACATGAGCGCTTTGACTTTCCATGTTGGGCACATTTTATCCCACATTGGGCGCTTGGAGGATAAAGAGGAGCTTAAATAGGAGTTGTTTTATAGCTTGAATTGGCTTATGAGCCATTTTCTTAGGCGCCAATCTTGGAATGGCTGGAATATGCTATTTTTGGTGCATTTGGAAGGGATAAATAATGCGTTGGAATATATATTGGGAGGATAAGGATAATAGTTGGCAAATTTAATTGGAAATTAAATAATGTGGCCAATGTCGAATAATAAATGGGTGTGGCAAAACTTTTATTATTATTATTTGTTTTTTTTTCATATTTCCATGTCACATTTTCATTGGTCCACTTGGCAAGTGTGCACATGTTCAACCTGCACCTTATCCCCAAAATTTTCCAGTTACTCAAAAATTTCAGCGAGCCATAACTTTTGCATACGTGCTCCGATTTCTATAAATGAGATATTGCGAGAAAGCTCTAATTTTTCCCTATGCAATGAAACTGACTGCAATGCATTTTGAGAAGACATTAGATCAGTGTTTCTCGGTGAGGATCCTTTAGATCAGGTAATTTTTACTTCTTAGTTTTACCACTTGGTCACTATACCGCTACTCCAACTTTTCTTGGTTTCTAGCAGAGAACTCAACTTCTTCTTGTAGAAAATTGACAATTTGTTGATCATTCTCAAAGACTTTCCAACTTGTGTTTTTATCTGGCACAACTGGTCTTACAACCACTTTGATATGAGGCTAGTATTTCTCACTTTTGATACTTTCCACAACGTCAAACACTGCCCCAATTGCTGCCAGTTTGTCTGATTGCTTCATTCTTCTTTCTTGGGATGGAATTGATGCTAAAAGCTTTGAAATCTTCAATGAGATCCCATACCCGATTTTTGTAGTTCTTCAACAAATCATTCTTAGCAGCATTTTGTCCTCTGACTTGGTTCATGATTATCTCACTATCTCCAAACACTTGCAAGTTTTTAATACCTCTCTTTCTTTCCCAATGCAATCCGTGGATCAAGGCTTCATACTCAGTTGTGTTGTTTGAGCAAGTGAACTGAAATGAAAAGTTGAGTAATATTTTGTACCTTGTGGTGAAACAAGCATAGCTCCTCCTCTAACACCTTTCCTACTCCTTGAGCCATCAAAGAATAGTTTTCATACCTCATTATCATCTTTAGCATCTGGCTTGGTGATACTAGGAAGTGGTGAATTTTCTTCATGCAAATAATAGACCCCTAATTCAACTTCTTCCATTTCCTTGTAAGGGTCAAATGTATGTCTCTTATTGGCCCAATCATCATGGGTTGAGTTTAGAATGCTTCTGAATTTTTTATTTTTTTCATAAGTGCTTGGAAAATCTTCCTAATCGAAAGATGAGCAATTTTCATTGATTGGACTCGGTGTATGAGGCTTAATATGAAATTTTGCAATAACATCATATTTGATTGTAGCCTTAGCTCCATACCTTGTTCTGAATAACACGTGTGACCAATCAGTAGAAAAATAGCCTCCAATTTTAGCGGTAAAGTCTCTTGACAAACACAATGCAAAGAGTGGCGACAAGTCTATGACTGATACATATTGCAAGATCGTCACATTAGGACATGCATGTGATGTAAGGATCAATCCTTTGATTACTCCAACCATTGTTATTGGTGTCTCGTCTAATTGCACCACACCTCTAGAAATGACTTTATATTGAAGACTCAACTGATCAACTATTTTTTTGGCATTATAGAGCTACTTGCTCTCGAATAAATCATGTAATTATGCACCAACTTATCTCCGATGATCAATGAGATATAGAATGGTGGGGGTTCAAATTTTTACCTTGTTGGCCTCCTTGATTTCCTCCTTGCTGAGCTGCATTGGTGAGTACCTTCTCTTGCTCTTTGGATGATTGATTCAATGCCGACCAATTTGCCATAGCAACTTGCAATAGGTCTCTTTATCCTGGGATAGCTAATGAATCCCACATTGAGATGTTTACATTCATTTTCTTCATCTTATCAATGATGTTGAATGGAGATGAGACATCTCTCTGATTCCCCTTGATTTGCACATTTTTTCTTACACATGGGCTATTATAACCTACACTTGAGCTGGTTTAAAAGGGGATTGGGCTGACCTTACACATTGGGAGCTACATTTTGGTTGTCAATACCTTGTTGGGTGATAGAGGGATATGGATCATTTAAATTGGATTATTTTCCCTCTCCTATATTTCTCTTCTTGGACAGTGTATTGGTTGCTCCACTTTGAGAAGGGACCAGATTTATACCACATAAATCCTCAAATTACCAACCGATAAGTGTCGTTTCATTCGGAGGTGCCTCTTGCTGAGTTACCAGCTATTGATTCTCTTCTTGACCTATCCCTTGTTCCACACCCGTTGTTATCACCATAAGATATTGATTCAAAACACCATTGAAACACATTGATCGCTTATGAGGTTGATTGTATAGGAATCACTGGTCATATTCTTGAGCCATGATATTTTGCACTAGTACCAAGGCTCTATATGTGTATGCAACATTATAATTATAAGGCTGGAATGGCCTATTAGTGGGAGGTTTTGTTTTATTTTGACTTGTAATTTGAGTGGGTGGCCTATTAGGCCAATACATAGGCCTATTGGGTTGGGTTTGAGGCTGATATGATCTGAAAATTTGAGCTTATTGCCTCTTAATTGTCACCAACTCATTTCCTAAGTTTTAAAATTGCTTCTTGACTTATTGGAGCTCATTTGAGGTACTAGAAGATGAGGTAGAAGCTTCAGTGGAGCTATGATTTTTGGGGCAGGAATGGGAGCTAATGTAGGTGCTTGACTAGTGCTTGGACTTCCTAATTTTGGATAAAGAGGCATGGGTGTCTTAGGTTCAAGTTTTCTCGGCTTGAATCAAAAATCTTAATCTCTAATGGAAATACTATAAGCTATAGGTAAAGTTGTACCTCCCATGGATTTTATCATCATTGTAATATTTGAATTTAGAGATTTTAGGAAGTATAGAAAGGCACCTTCAGTTGTTGGTCTCACAACAAGCATAATTTTATCCCATGTCCTTTGAAACTTGAAGTTAAAATCAGCTATATGCTCATTTGGTGCTCTCTTGATTGTGGTTAGTTGTTCCAATAGAGATAAGTTGTCTTCCTTCTCCCCAAATTGATTATGAAGAGCTGTGCACAAATGGTCCCAATTCTAGATAGATCTTATTGTTAGACTCCTAAACAATTGCAAATATTTACCCTTATAGGAGAATGTTAACAACCTAATAGAAACACCCATTTCAGCAATTTCATGAATTACAGACATTTAAAATGTCTTGGATGTGGTCAATCAAAGTTGTATGGTTCCCTTCAGTGAAATATGGAATGTTCTTTAATGCTACAACTGGAATTGGATTTTATGGATTGAGATCAAGTGGACTACTTCCAGTGAAATTGACATAAGGATGGAGTGGCCCTTGCGATGGTTGTTGCAAATGTTCCATTATGATTGGTCTAAGAAATCTAGTTTATTGGATGAAAGGCCTATCATGTGGAGGTGTTGATAGTGTTCTATTCAGTGGAGATGGAGACCTTTGAGATCTTCTTCCCCTTCTTCCTCTACCCAGAGATAGCTGCAAGTATTCAAATATTCCTTCCTCTCTAGTTCTTGACCTTGTTTGAATTCTTCTCATAAATCTACCAAGTTTGGACTACTAAAACCAATGGATTATTCCCTTTTGGAGTCGTCAGATGTGTTATTTCAAATCCTCTTACAAGCTGGAATTTCACAACAAGAGCACATCAAACTTGTTGTAACTAAAACAAAACTTCTTCATGTCCCATCGAGCATGCTTTGAAATCTGAGTTATCACCGAATCACATCATCCTCTCGATTTGTACAAGTGTGTGTGCTTGAGCTCACGGTGTGACTGGGTAACATGGGCACTATCTCAAAGTTGTGGGACTTGCTACTTGAGATAGACCTCTAGAGAAAGCTGGTTCTTCTTCCTAATCCTAGTGCAAACTAACTCTACTGAGATGAAGCTACTAACTATCTCTATCCTATAATTTCCAAGGGACCAGGGAGAGATAAATAACATGCAAATGAAGGAAAAATACACTACAGAGGTGATGCACCAAAAGAAGGGAATGAGAACAATTTCCAATGTGTGAAAATGGAAGAAAATGCAGATCAGAGAGGGTGATGAAAATTATCCATAGTCTAATAACAACATTCACAACACATTTCCATGCATACACAATAATAATAGGTCCTTGCAAGAGTACAGAATAGACACAAACATCTACAATAATATTAGAGAGGAAAGGAGAATGTAAACAAACACAACAAGGGAAGATACATCCACAAACTTGCATCTATTGCTTCATTAATATGCATAGTCCAAAATATTACAAAGGGAAGGCCTAGATCACCATGCAAGGAGTCCACTATAAAGGCCAGTAGCACATTGGCTTCACAAAACCAAAATGACAAAGTTTTGCTACTCAAAATTGTCCTCCTCTAGAATGAACCCAACACATCAATTTATAGAATTTTGAGAGGAGAGAGAGAGGGGATACAATTCCCAAAATTCCCTTTCCCATCAATTGAAAGTCATGATAAATGAGTTTGTTTGGTGGTTTTGGACCTACAGAAGCAATCTCAAGGTTCCCATAACTTGCAACAGTGAAGAATGATTGCCCATGCTCATTAAATGCTTCTCCAACCACTTTTCAACAACCAAACATAACTAGGCTCATTTTCCTTAAAAATCACCATTTAAAATTAAAAAATTTATACATTTATTGATTTTTGTGTGTTGATCTTGGAACTTTGATTCCAACGAGATTGATTTTGAAAAATCCGTTGAAAATTGCTCAAGTTATGACCCTCTAAGTGTGAGCAGCTATTTTGAGTTTTCCAGGATTTCTTGCATTTTACGAGACTGGACATTTAATTTTTAGAGCTAGAGATGTTTATTTTATTTTCACCCACCTAACCTTGTGAGATCTTTCTGAAAAGTCCAATTTTGTCAAAATCAGAGCTCCGAGTCAAAAGTTATGTCTATTTGAAGTTCGTGGTCGTGTTCCAAGTGTGCTCTCATAATCCGAAATATTGGCCTTTTACCCCCTTTCACTTCGATATGTGGGTATTGTGGATTTTTGGAGAACTCATGACATTGGGGTATAAGATCTGTTTGGGCCTCTAAAATCTACTTCATCCGTGAAGCACTTTGTCTCCTCTCCTTGATGTGTAGAAATTTCACCTCCACAGGGGAATTCACGTCCCCATAGTACTTGGACTGCCAGACCGTAGACTTCCGCCTTTGTGTGCAATACATTAAATATACTCCCATTCCTTTGAAAATCAGGTAAATAAACTTTTTAGGGAACTTGTGGGCTGATGGAACTTATGGCACCTGGGCTGTAAACTTCCGCCTTTTCTGCAATACATTGAATCCACTTCCATTCCTTTCCAAATCGGGTAAATTGTCTTTTCGGGGAACTTTTGGCCTAATAGAACTTGTGCCTCCTGGGTCGTGAACTTTCACCTTTTCCGCAATACATTGAATCTGCTTCCATTATTTTGTAAATTGGGTAAATTGAATTATTGGGGAACTTGTCTTTTACTGGCCGTTGGGACCCGATTTATCCGTGAATCATAGTTTCCTTATCATTTTGGACCCAAGTCAAGGAAGAGGAACCCTAGTTCCATCTATAGCTATTCTACTCGTAGTCCCCAAACCTGAAATATAATAAAATAGGTTTTTTCCCCATTTCTCTAAAATTTTAGCAATTATGCAAGTTATCAAAATTCACCTTGAGGTAAATTTCGGATAATAGGTTCTAAGATAATTAAGAGTCGTGACATTGATTGGAATGAAAAGATAATGTACAAGGATCAATTTTGGTACCCAAAAGTGAACCAAAGTGGGGAAGTTTGTGGATGAAAATGAACTCTCGGATTCAAAATTAACACCTATAAGTTTACACAGTAACCAATATTGGTTTACCCTTGACCGACATAGGTCCCCTATACTGGCGTCGGTTACACAAGAGACAAACTGATGTTGGTAGAAGGTGACCGACGTCGATCACTATCAGAAGTAGATACAAATATACAAGATGAGCAGATTGGGCCTCTGCACCCCAAATCTCGGTGTGAGAAGGTCACAAAGGGTAATTGGACCTCCAAAATATTTTCACCTTCCTTGCCTTATTTATTATTGATCGATGATAGTGGGGAACCGTAAAGCTTTGAAAAAGCAATGTAAGATAAATCCCACAAGCAGTAGGAGCATGACATGAATGAGGAGATGGAATCCTTAGAGCAAAACCAGACATGGAATTTGGTTAAGTTGCCCAAGGTAAAAGAGCATTGCAGAACAAGTGGGTTTATAGGATTAAGGAAGAAGAGGGTGGACATAAGAGATACAAGGCAAGGCTTGTAGTAAACGGATATGCATAGAAAGTAGGTATTGACTTTAGTGAATTTTTTTCTCCTGTTGTTAAGATGAATTCTATTCGTACTATATTGAGTTTAGTTGTAGTAGAGGATTTACATTTAGAGCAACTTGATGTCAAGATGGAATTTCTTCATGGTGATTTAGAGGAAGAGTTTTATATGAATCATCTACTTGCGTATGAAGTCAAGGGTAAGGATAAACTTATGTGCAGATTGAAAAAGAGCCTATATGAGCTCAAACAAGCTCCAAGGAAATGGTATATGAGGTTTGATAGTTTCATGCAAGAGAAACGTTATTATAGATGTGATTCGACATTTTGTTTATTTCAAAATGCTTGGAAATGGGAGCTATATTATTTTGTTATTGTATGTGGATGATATGCTTATTGTAGGATCTAGTATGTAGGACATTGGTGAGCTTAAAGAAAAGCTAGCTCACACATTTACAATGAAGGATTTGGGAGTTGTAAAGAGAATCCTTGGCATGCAAATTCATAGAGACGGAAAAAATAGGAAGTTGTATTTGTCTCAGGAGAATAATATATCAATAAGGTGTTAGAAAGGTTTAATTTGTAAAATTCAAAACCTGTAAGTAAACCTATGGCTGAACACTTCAAATTGAGAAAAGATCAGTGTCCTACATCACATGAGGAGGTTGAGTACATGGCACGAGTTTTGTATGCTTCAATAGTTGGGAGCTTGATGTATGCTATGGTTTGTACTGAGATCGGGCATTGCACATGCAAAGGTGGGAGTTGTGACCATATTTATGGCTAATCCGTAAAGAGCATTGGAAATTAGTCTAATGGATTCTTAGGGATTTGACATGGACATCCGATGCAGTTATGCTATAGAGGTTCAGATACTTCTTTACGTGGCTATGCGGATTCCAACATAGCTGGTTATTTAGATGACAGGAGGAACACCACTGGATATTTTCTCATGGTAGGCATGACAGAGAGCTGAATTTATAGATTGGAGAAGGTTGTGGCCTTATCTACTACATAGGCTTAGTATGTTGCAGCTACGAATCCATCAAGGAGATGATATGGATGAGTAGGTTCATGGAAGAGTTGGGAAAAAGTAAGAGGATTACAGATTATACAGTGATATTCAAATTGCAATTCATCGGAAAAGAACTTAGCATTTCATTCTAGAATGAAACACATTCAATTGAGATATCACTTCATATAGCAGGTATTGGAGGATGGGCAACTGAAGTTGGAGAAAATTCATACAAAGGAAAATCTTGCGGATATGCTAACAAATCCATTGGAAAAGGAGAAGTTGGAGCTACACTCCACTTCTATTGGTCTTTGAGTTTGAGACTTGAAGAGGGAGAAATAGGCCAAAGGAAAGGATCAGAGGATGGATTTGTACGGTACAATGTAGAAATTTATCTCCAAGTGGGAGATTTTTGAGTTGTGGAGCTTAATTGCTTCACTGGCATGCTTTGCGACTTGCTTAGAATACACATAACAAACATCGGTTGAAAAACCGTCGTTGGTCACCCATGGATCGGTATTGGTTAGGCAAGGAGGAACCAACATCGGTTAGGGCTAATCAACATCGGTTAAGCCTAACCGACATCGGTTTCTTGTGCATGATTATTTATTTGTAAAGTGAATCTAATGGTTGTAATTGCATAGCTAAAGTGCCCTAATATTGTAGATGCATATATAAGCATAAATCTAGGGTTTAGAAGGTATAATTCAATTAAGATTAGAGAGAAGTTTCCTTTTGAGAGAAAAGAGAAATTTGTAGAGAAGAAAGTATAGGAAATCCAAGATTGTTTGGAAGATTGCAAATCTTCATTGTATTTCCTCTGTGATGATAAAATGGTTGTTTTTTGGTGTACGTAGCCCACACTGGGTGAACCATGTTAAATCTTGTGTATTGTTTCTTCTTGTTTATTTCCGTATTGATTTCTTTTATGCTTAGATATGATTAATATATCTATACAATCCGGTGTGCTAACCCCATAGAAAATACATCCAGATGCTCAAGTTACACTTCCATCAAGTTAATCCCAAGGTAAGATCAAGAAGTTAGTCAATTTTTGGGTGGAAAAGTATCAAGCCCAGGTGGTGGTGAAATGTTTTTCACCAACCATCCCAAACATTTGGGATGGCTGGGACATTTTTTTCCACCCATGCCTAGCTCCTTCTGTGATCACCCACATGACCTAGTTTCAACCCCAGGGTGCTTATTGCTCATTTTTTCTCTCCTCCGTCGCCCAATCCCCATCCGCCACTAGTCGAGACCAGGATGAGGGTGCAATTTTTGCACCAACCATCCCTAATGTTTGGTATAGTTGGGAAAAAAAGTGTGCCCATTCCAAGGATGAAGAAAAACCAACTTTTTCGCTTTTCATTGTTGCTTCTACTTCTTCCCATGCGTGCGTACACAAACCCTCACTGCCAAAAATCCTCATTTTTCTCCATTGCCCTTTCTGCTTCCACCACCTCTCTCTTTTACTACAAATCCATCCCATTCCCTCCACTTCTTCCATAATACCAAAACCTTGCTTTTTCAGTCGTCACCATGTCAAAATGTTGTCTAGAAGCTTCCATAAGTGAAAACCCTTGAATTCTTCATATCTCACAAACTAGCAATTGGGTGTTGCTAAAATTTTGGCCACATATCTTCCTCCCAAACACCTTCAAGCTGAAATAAACATAAGATTTAGAGGTTACCCCATTAATTTATAGCAGAAAACTTCAAAAATTTTCTAGAAAAAATTCCTCTTCAATTTCTCATTGATCCAGAGAGAGTGGGTGAATTTAAAATTTTAAACGAAGCATCTAGAGAAAAACCCATCACAGAGAAGTTAATTTTTCATCAATCCAAGGTGGGAAATAATTTTTCCAAAAGATCTGTGACTCCATTAATGGCTGCCATGGTAGCTCTATGCCTGAATCCCACACCAGGAAAAAATTTCGTATTTTATTTCCAAGCATTCTGGTGGGTGAAACATAATGGAATTTGGATCGGGAGATCAGGACGGAAAGACAAATATAAAAATGTCATCTATGTCGCAAACCAAGGCCATTTTGACACATATTAAAAATATGATATTCTATACTCCTCCACATAATAACAATAGTAAGTACCTTGAATTGCAAGTAAGGATCATTTGGAACCAAAAAAAAGGATGCAAAATGAAAGATAAGGAAAAAATGCCAACTTTCCCAAAATAACAGGTTAGGGAAAAACAACCTGGTAAAAATAAAAAGCTTAAATACAAATGATAATTCATCATTAACCAAGGAGGATGAATTGTGCCAGAAGGTTTAGAAGGTCATATTGAAGCAAAATGGGTGATATGTCCCAAAGTAGCGAGTCACGATCCTACCTGATAAAAATAGAAAATCTGTATTTTGGGTGCGAAAGTCAAAGTTGCGATTAGCCCTGTCTTCACTCATATTTCAACTTTTTTAACTCTTCACATGGTTACAAAATGGTCTCATAAGCTTAAAAAGATAAATTAAGCCTCCATATGGGTCTTGGAAGCATCTTTTTAGTCCCAGTTGTGCCCAAGAGCATGGTAAAGCACGATAGAGGAATGTTCGGACCACCGAGCATCTAGAAAAATTCAAATAGCGTCAAAGACTCGTTGATTCATCAGAGTAAGTCATCATGCTTATCATATGAGATTGAAAACATCATCACATCATCAAGATGAGATGGTCGAAGTGATAAGATTGAGCTAAGCCGAGTTGCGTGCCCTCGGTGAGTGGGTGAGTTGGTGGCAACGCGAGATAGTTGGCTAGTTAGGTGGATTAAATTAAGTTGAGATGAGCTGGTAGCAGTGAGTTTGAGTTGGGATGGTTGCAGCGGTGAGATATGTTAGATCGGAGGGTTAAACAAATTAACCATTAAATAAGATTCAATATTAATCAAATTAATATAATAAACATCGAAGAACATTATAACAAATGCAATAAAATAAAATAACATAGATACAAATATTGAACGTGGAAAAACCCCTGAGGGGTAAAAAAACCACGAAAAGAGAATTCCATTAGTGAGAAATATAATTACAGGTCCAAATATCCCTCCTCACTTCTCTCCACCAATCCACCATGTGAATTGAATGTTCATGCCACATGATCATATTTATATGACCCCACGGGTCACGAACCATTAAGTGATGGGATGTGACTTTATAAAAAGGCATCCTAATTTAAATATTGATTAATAATAATCAATTAAACATGAAAAACTTAGTTTATATTAAATAATGAAGGATATAACTATTCTTAAATATTTAATTATAAACTAAGGTTTATAGAACTTAAAATTATGTTCTAACACTCCCCCTTAATATTAAGTGGGGAGCCATATGCCAACATTTCCTATTTATACAACATGATTTACAAATTCATAAACCATTAGTGAAGGTTTAGGCTAGCATATCACTTTTTAAGGATTTATAACACCTTCATCATGCTCAACTTACCTTTTGATACAAAAGGATTTGGAATCCATAACTCAGAAGTTGTGATTTAGGCTAAACATGATTTGTGAGACTACATCTCACGATTTCTCATGGAAAATATCTTAGCCAACATCTCTAGGTGAATTTTATAATACAAGGACCTCCTTTACAAATAGATGCAACACATTGGACTGTACACCAAAAACTTAGAGTTATAAGTTTACAAATATCATAAAGATCTTTTTACAATGATTTATAAATGGAGCAGAAGTATAGAGGAGAAGGAGATATCAATTGGCTGACCATTAGGAGGTGACATTGCCATGCACACTCCCCCTCAATGGAAACTCTAAAAGGCCAAGAATTTCAAAAAAATGAATAACTTTACATGGATTTGTAAACATGTCTGCAACTTGATCTTCAATCGGGTAGTACTAGAGATCTATATCACCACAGAGAACCTTCTCTTAGATAAAGTGCATATGTATCTCTATATGCTTCATCCTTTGATGTTGAACTAGATTCTTAACAAGAGAAATGCAACTCTAGCTATCACATAGAAGAGTACTTACTTTAGCTTTTATGTGTATATCTTCCAATAGCCGCTTCAACAACATGGCTTATTTAATTAATTCCATTTCACTTCTATACTCTTCCTCAGTAGAAGAAATGAAAATTGTTGGCTACTTTTTACTACTCCAAGTAATGACACTTGTACCAAAAAAATTGAACACATATCCAATATATTTTATATCTAACACAACATTATCATAGTGAGAGTCGTAATATCCATATAGACATCATAATAAGCATAATATAAATCATTATTGATTTCAATTTTAACCATCTATAAATCCTATATTGATAGGTTAAAAAACAATTTGTATAACAACTTAAATAATAATATGTTTAACAACTAACCATGTTATATTACCAATATGTTGAATAATTTAAACATATTAATCTTGAAAAATATATATTATATGCAATCATTATTGGACGTATCCAATAAAAACACAAAGGCATCCCCAAGTGTCATTTGATATGCAATAATACTATTTTTAGTAATCATATACTAATATACTCCACTAGATCTTGATTTCAAATCTATAAACTAGTCAAGAAAAGACTTATCTTTGATAATTGGTTAAAATTACTTAAAATAAGTAAGTAATTTACATAATTAAACAACATTTGAGATTACTCAAATTGATTATGATCTTTCCATTTTTATCAAGGATATTAATTGAAACTTTAGGTTCATGACCGAGGCTTAATATTATTAAGCGGTCGCATATGATAAATAATAACTAAATTTATTAATAAAATCTCATTTAATGATATTTGATCAAGGAAAGTAAATAATATAAAGGTATAAATTGATTTAATAGGGGATACAAGTGTCACGTAACCAAGGGATAAAGAAAGAACACGTGGCGCAATTCCACATGATTTTCAACCAAATGTATTTTAAGGACCTCAAGTTCATGGAATAAAACGAGTTTCAAATAAAAGGTTTTGGTATGGGCACAATTGAGGTAGTCAAAGGAGACACCTAGAAAATTAAAAGGTATAGATGAGGGAAAGAAGGAAATAATCACAAAGGCACGCATAGGCAAACTGAAGCAAATCAAAATCGCTACATGTCGACATGTTGTTTCTCCCAAGATGCACAACTTTAAATAGCCATAAATTTCTCACAACTCTAAATTAAGAAAAATTGGTCTCGTTGGAAAGGTATATTCGAGCCCTTTAATGAAGCATCATAATATTCAAGAATTTATGGAATTTTGTGTGAGAAAAAGAGGAAAAATAGTTTAGGTATTAAAAATGTAGTATGGAATTTTGTGTGAGAAAAAGAGGAAAAATAGTTCGAGTATTAAAAATGTAGTTCCATTTAGAAACAAGGAATTTTTTTAACATAACGTTCTCTGCTCTATATAATCATAATTTAGAACACACATTCCATGTCAATCAATCTCATAACAGATAACCATATGCAACTGTAAATGACTCGGTGAACTACCGATCTCTCATTTCATGACTCGGTTTCTAACCGATCTCTCATGTTAACTCAAGGTATTGTATACTAAGTATACTTGGTTCTCTTACCCTATTCTAGGTATTGAGTGTTCTGTTTAAGAGACCTATCTAGAATATTTTTTACCAATATTCATCTAAAATCTCATTTCTTAAACTAGGTGACATAGGACAACGCAACTAGTAGCTTGCGATACTTTGGCCAAATATTTCTAACATACTGTTCATGTTACTATTCCTAGACAACATACTCATCAAATGGAATACATCCTTCACCCCACTCATCTGTATATCTAGAATGGTCTTCATTGACTCCTGTCAGTCCACTTGTTCAAGGTTTGACCATAACCCAGGTTAGCAACATAGTTTGGTATAGGGAACCACTCATGGTGACTAAGGGTACATAGACATACTCAATCGACCTAAGTCAATTACATGTGTCTAGTTACCCTAAGTCATCATGAGTTACCCCCTATACTAAATCATGTTCCTAACCTGACCTAGAGTAAAACTAAGATCAAGTCCAATTTATGTAGATCTAGATGATTCAAATTCAAGGGTGTTGTAACATGTCAACTACAACATGTATCCTCGTGAAGACCCAAGTCTTCATGAAGGTATAGTCTACAGTTGGTGTGTGCCAACATCCGATGGAATTACCCATCTCGATGTACATACCCAAGCAAGAAGTTAATTACTCAATTATTTTTCTTAATTAAGATTTAATTACAACAACCCTGTTGAACCCTAATTTCATTAGCCCTTAAGGTTGACATCCACAATTGAGTTGTTAATGTTTTTAGAAAACCTCATGATTGCTTTTTATTCATTAACTTCTACTTTAGAGTTCAGTTAATTAAAATAGAAACAACAACATCAATAAGATTTACATATTATACCTTAATCATTCTTAGCTTGTTTAAGTTCCAAAATAGGTTCCATTATGATAGACTTCATTGAGATGAAGTCTAATTAATAAATGTTCATATTTACCTTACATTTGTTTTAAACCTATCAAGGTATTGATCAAGAGGAAGTGCACCTTCCTCTTTCATGTTATGAGTTAGGGTTCATTGTGCCCTTTTTCATTATACAAGTCATCATAATTAATTTGCACTTTCATTAACATCTTTTAATAAGCCATAGAGACTTAGATAAAAAAACATCTATGCATGCCAACTTAATAAGTTGCATTTCATTTAAGGGATAGTGTAACTAATTCCCTTCCATCTAACTTATTTAATGTCAAACTGAAAAGGGTCCCATTCTGATAAGAATATGAGAAAATACAGATAAGATTACAAATTTCCTTCACAGAATGCACAAGGAGAATAACACATCATGTACAAGTAACTCTCAATATTTTTCCATTTATCAAAGTGAAATACACATTTTACAAGTCCATTCATTTCAGACATCTTTCATGTCAAACAACATCAAGCTCAATTAAGAAATACAACTTTTCCTCTTTCAATACATTTCAATAATGAATCATATTTCTTCATAAAAGATCCAGTCTTTAAGTAACAAATAACATCATAAAATTTATTGTCTTCCTTTATCACTTACAAAGTCCATCTGCAAAAATTTCTAGCATGGGTCAGTTCATTGAATTGAGCATGATAAGCACTAAGCATTAAAATGATGTGCTTTCAACTAACTGTTTCATAAAAAGAACTCTACTTTTATGAAATAATAAAGCCATATAAATAGATACATCAAAAAAGAAATAACAATCATAAAATAAAGAACAAGTGATCAACCAAATTAACATTTAGTAAAGATCATGATATAATCAACACTCTTCAGCCATTGATTTCATAAGGAATTATATCAGATAAGTAATATTTCATCCTAATTACTTATCTCATTCTTACTATAGGTACTTATAGTTTATTTCTTACTTCATTCAATCTAAATTCCAAAGATAGACACTAACTCTAATATTTCCCAAAAATAGAGTTATTTTTAAGAAGCAAAGAACCATCATACTCAAGCATTAACATGTTCCATCATAAAACATCTACAACCAAGCTAATTCAACCTTCATGAAAGGTTTTAGGTTGAGCCATCAACATCATAAAAATAAGAGATTCCTATTTCAGATGCTACATCCAAATTTAAAGCCCAAGATATAGCCTAAGTCTTAAGTTAGGCCACAACAAGTTAGAAATAGGAAATGTATTTAATTGATTACTTGCACTAGACATTAGTCACACATTACCAAATATAGTTTCCAATCAACAAGTCAAGGAAAATAAGTAAAGGATTATCTCCAACTACTCACTTTGAAATCCTATTAAGTAGTAAAACTGAACCGATCAGTTCAAGAGTAACACAAAAGAGTAAGTAAGAAGAGAGAGGAAAAGAAGAAGAGAGAGAGAGAGAAAAAACAACTCAGAACTTCCCTCAGAGTTTGAGGAGATCAGTGTTACATTTCACAACTCAGAGAAGAGAGAGGACATAAATATAATCTCCTTCAAATTTCAAATAAAACAGTGATGAATATCTTAATTCAAAAGAGAAAGAGAGAAGGAAGTCACAACAAGAAGGGGAGAAGATCCCATTATTCTTTCACAAGAAAGAAATACATATCAGAATTTAAGACTGATATAGATCTAATCAAGAGATCTTTGTACTCATGTCAAACATTGAAAACATAGAACTAAATGATACTAGACCAAATTATGTGACTGCAATATGCAAGTCAGATTCTAAGATGAAGTTCTCTCATCTTGTAAACAAGAACAACAACTGTAGTGCATTAGCTACGTCTAGAAAGAGATGTTTTAAAAAGAATTCATTTAGCAACATTACATGAAATATCAACAACCACAAGACATTCCAATTCATCCATTAGTTTTAGTCCATATAACCAAATCCTAACCATCCTTTCCAAAAATGAAAATGATATAATAATAAGTCAAGTCAACTCAAATTCCCAACTTCACAGAGGTAAGAGAAACAATCTTCAGGTAAGAAGAGAAAGAACCCAACCAATTTCAAACTCAATGAAGATGCAACAATAACAACATGACTTTGCTACAGATGCACAAGTCAATCTCAAGAGATGTTTAGAAAAACCAAATTCATTTCAGTCCATTCCTTATGACAAGATCAACTATACTAACCCTTAATTCACCTAGATATTCCATTCCCTCAATGTTCTTCATAGATCAAAATAAAAGTAAAGATCTAGAAACCCTTCAAGATGAACCGATTGGTTAGTTCTTAAAGCACAAATTTTCATCCAAGAAAATATGCATATACATTCATTAAGTCTTTCCCAAAAATCACGATAACATGGTGTTTAACAAACTTACCCTCAAATAAATTTAATCAGGAGGTTCATCCAGGTCAAGAATAGGTAAGTCATTAACAAACCATCTTCTAACTTACAAGCGTAAACAACAAGGTCAACATCATGCAAGTTCAAGCAAGAGCTATATGTATAAATCAAATTTCCAACCCAGATAGAACCAACACTCAAAATATCTTCCATTATAACATAAAATTCTATTGTCCAACTTTAGATCAGTCTTACAGAGGTTCACAACCCAAAACGTATAAATTTTAGAAGAAGAAAAACTCATTTACTATTATATTCAAACAAGTTTGAATCCAAACAAGTTTCAACACAAATTCACAAAAATTCATCAAGTTTAAATCAAAGATCAAAAGTAAATCCATTTTTTCAACAAGTTTCAATCTACAAAATCATTGAATCCAAGCAACCATTTCAACACAGCTTCAAAAAGTAACAAGATTCAAGAAACTAAAGATGTAACTGAGAATAATACCTTTCTTACCTCCTTCCAACAGAGGAAGACAAACCCAGATCGAATCTTAAAGCAAACAATGTTTCCATAATCCATTTTGCATAGACAACAAGATTCACACAAATTTGACATCATTCCAGTCCCAACAAAGTTAAGACATGATTCAACACTATATTCAATAGGGAACAAACCCACATTCCATTTTATCTAATAGAGGCTCTTCATCAAAATACAAAGAAAATTCAAGCATGTGAATGCAAAATAACCATCACAGACATAAAAAACCCATTTTTTCCAAGAGCAGAGTTATTTTAATGAAAAAATTAGGAAAAAGTAGAACAACTTAATGGATAGAGCCTATCATGCCTGATAGAGCTTCCTATCGATTTGTAGAAGACTTCCAGCCAGCCTCCATAGTTTCTCCTTTTCCAAAATGAAATCAACAACCCAAAACTTCTTCTTATGCCTCTTATACCTCCACAGATCAAAAATAGCTTAGAGGTGCCAAAAATAGCAAAGATTGAAAATAGAACTGCTGGTTCGAAGAACCCAAAATCTCCATGCAGAGAAAAAATCACCAAGAGAAATGACCAAACAACCTCCCAAAATCTTCTTGCATCATCTCTTCCTAGGTGGTTTCTTCACCAAGACCAAGACTCATTAATGCAAGGACAACCAACTCTCCCACCTAAATCTCCATGCCACCACCATCCAAAATTGGTGAGCTCTATTTCAAACATTGCATGCATTTTAACTTTAGTGATGATGCCAGCTAGGCATCCCCCTCAACTCTCCATGCCTCCACCAAAACTAGCAGTGCAAAGTTTAATAAATTCAAAAATCAAATCACATTAATGCCATAGAAACCATCACCACCGACTCCCATTTTCCATGTAACCCTTAGGTTCCCCTTTTCTTAGGTTATTAGTTAGATTAGATTGACATTAGATTAGGATTCGACCTTAGTCTAGGTAAATAATATTTACCTTAGGTTATTCCAAAACTTGCCATAATTAAACATGCCAACATAGGTTAGGATGCAAACCTTATTAGTTTAGAAATAGGTCTAAGGTAGGTCCAAATTACCTTAGGTTAGAATCCAAATAGGATAGAACATTACAACTTAGGTTAAAATATGATTAGCATTAAACATCTCGACCAAGGTTAAGGTATTCACCTTAATAGCCCAATATAGGCTTGATTCTTCTTATTACGCTATTCAACATCTTAAACAAAAATATTTATCAAGAAGACCACGGTTTAATACTTACCACATGATGCAAAAGCAAGGACATCATCAGAAGGGTCCTCATATTCATAACCAAAACAAGACTCAGTCCACATTACCTTTTACTTTAGAATGTCAGTTTATCAAGATGATTAATAACGAGAATTGAAGCATACCTTGGATCAATGGAATTGATCCAAGGTTTTGTTGTTAACATATGATAAGTATGAAAACAACAATACAGGTTCACAACCTTTCAAACACAAGGAAGAATGGCTTCATTTCAAGTAAACAAATTACAACAAAATGAATCCTTGTACAAGTAATAATTTATCCATTGCAAACATGATTTCCAACAGTCAAAAGAATACACCTTCCTAAGACAAATCACATGTCAATGTTTGCAATGTCAAGAGGAAATGAAATCAAGGTAACAGTTTTCTAAGATGTTACATACTTCCCTCCTAAAAAGAATCATCATCCCGATGATTAACTTAATCAAACAATTTGCATCAAGGACAAATCAAATTATTATACTTCCATTCATATGTTCAAAAAAAAACTTAGATTTTAAAATTCCATAATCAGCATTAAAGTAGTTGTCCATTTTAAATAATGTAATGTTTGCCCAAGACTGGAAGATTTATTGACATATCAAGAATAAAATATTAAAATTTTATCAATCAATAGAATCAATTTTATTCAAACAAGTATGAAAAAGTAGTTTTCATATCTTCATATTTTCCCAGGTTGCACTCTCTTCGTTAAACTGATCCCACTGGACCTTACATTGGCTTATTTCATGATTTCTTAAGTGCAACTAGATGAGTTTCCAACACTCGAATGGGTTTAACCATGATTATTCCTGGGTCTTGGACCTGCAAGGAATTCCAATTTAACACATGTGATAAATTTGAAATGTATTTCTTAAGTAGAGAAATATGGAAAACATCATGCATTCATGATAAAGTAGGAGGTAAAGCTAAATGATAAGCTACATGGTTGATTACTTCAACAATTTCAAAGGGTCCCACATAACGAGGTGATAACTTGGCAGCCTTGCCAAAAGTTATAGAACTCTTTTTTGGTTTAACCCGCAAAAAGACCTTCTCACCAAGTTCAAATTTCTTATCAACCCACTTTAAGTCAACATAACTCTTTTTCCTATCTTTCATCTTCTTTCAAGCATTCACGAATCATTTTAACTTGTTGTTCCATTTCCATAAGGATTTCAGGTCCAATTACCTCTCTATCCTCAATGTTGTCCCAACTAACAGGGGTTCTGCATTTCCTTCCATATAATGCTTCAAAGGTGCCATCTTCAGAGAGGCGTGATATGTGTTATTATATGAAAACTCAACTAATGGAAGGTACTCTTCCCATTTATACTGTTGATCCATGCAATACATTTGTAACATATCCTCTAAAACTTGATTAACTCTTTCAGTCTGTCCATCCATTTCTCGGATGATATGTAGAACTGAAATTCAGCTTAGTTCCTAGAGCTGCATTAAGTGTTTTCCAAAATCTTGATGTCATTCTTGGATCTCTATCTGATATGATCAACTCAAGTACTCCATGTAATCTGAAAATCTCATGCATGAATCTTTTTTAAAATAGGTGAATCATCCTTAAGATTACCAATAATAAAATGAGCTACCTTTGTTAGTTTATCTACAACCACAAGAATAACATCATGTTTATTTCTTGACATAGGAAACCCTTATACAAAATCCATGCTTATCACTTGCCATTTATACTTTGCGGTATGTTGTGAGGATATAATAAACCAGTTGGATGCATATGCTTTAGCTTTAACATGTTGACATTCTAAATAGTGTGTCACAAACTCAATCACATCCTTTTTCATCCCTTTCCAAAAATATTGTTGTTTTATATCAGCAAGCATCTTTGTAATGCCAGGGTGTCCAAAAAAAGGTGAATTGTGAAATTCAGCTAATAATTTCTTTCTTAAATCATTTAGCAAAGGTATGTATACCCTATTTTCAAACCGTAAAGATTCCTTCATTGTCAAAGTGAAAACCTTTATATCTCACATCATTTGGATCTACAACAAGTGTTATCTTTACTTGTTGAAAATAAGAATCAGATTCCATAACACTTTTTACCTCATCTTTAAACTGAGTTCTCAATGTTATAAGAGCAGAAATGTGCTTCCTACGACTTAGAGCATCTACTACTCTATTTTCTTTGCCTTTAATATAACTTATGTCAAAATCATATTGAGATAGAAATTCTAACCATCTTCATTGTCTTGCATTCAAATTTGGCTGAGTAAAAATATACTTCAACCCAAGATGATCAATTTTTAGTTCAAAAGGTTTACCAAGAAGATAATGCCTCCATACTTGAAGTGCATGAATAATGGCAAATAAGCTCTAGATCATGTGGAGCATAATTCAGCTCATGTAACTTGAGTTTTCTACTTTCATAAGCTATGACATGATCCTTTTGTAATAGAATACCTCTGAGACCCTCCCCGATGCATCCGTTACAATAGTGAAGTCTCCATTAGGGTCAGGTGCAGACAAAAAATAGGTGTTTTAGTTAATGATCCTTCAGAGTTTTAAATGCATTCACATTTTTCATTCCATACAAATTTCTTATCCTTTTTCTGTAATGAAGTTATTGGTGCAAAAACTTTGGAGAAGTCTTTAACAAACTTCCTATAGTAACCAACAAGACCCATGAAGCTTCTAACTTCATGTACATTCTTTGGTGCAGGCCACTCAATTATTGCTACAATCTTAGAGGGATCTACAACTATTCCATTCTTTCTTATAACATGACCCAAATAGTGCACTTCTATGTCATAGAAAGAACATTTAGACAACTTACCAAACAACCGTCTCTTCCTCAAGATTTCCAAAACTATCTTCAAATGCTCATGGTGTTCTTCAATGATTTTAGAGTATATGAGAATATCATCCAAGAATACAAGAACAAATTTTCCAAGTATTCTTGAAAAATATTATTCATTAAATTCATAAAAGTTACAGGTGCATTTGTTAATCCAAATGGTAAGACTGTGAATTCATAATGTCCATACCTTGTTCTAAAAGTTGTTTTATGAATGTCTTCATATTTTATTCTTAACTGATGATATCCAGATCAAAGATCTATTTTAGAATACAATGATGCACCACACATATGATCAAATAGATCATCAATTCTAGGAAGTGGATATCTATTCTTAATCATTGCCTTGTTTAACATCCTATAATCGATACACAATCTAAGTGTTCCATCTTTCTTTTTCACAAAGATTACCGGTGCTCCCCAAGGTGAGACACTCGGTCTAATCAAACCTTTAGAAAAATTTCTTGTAATGTGCCTTAAGCTCTATCAACTCAATAGTAGTCATTCTATAAGGTGCCTTGGAAATAGGCTCGGTTCTCAGTTTGATCTCAATAGTGAATTCAAACTCCCGTTTGGGTGGAAGACCTAGTAACTCTTCCAGAAACACATCACTTGAAGTTTCATAACAACGATATCTTTCCATGAAGTCACTACTTTCTTCAGTAGTTTTAGAAATTTTTACTGCATATAAGGTGCAACCTTTGTTTTTGGCCTTTTTAAGTTACATAGCTGACAATTTCCTAACCGAAATCTCACGTTTTACACCCTAAATGTCTATTGTTTTCTAGATCATCCAAACAACTAATATGTTTTTCAAAATAGTCAACCTTTTCCTTATGCTTAGCTAGCCAATTAACACCTATGATTACATCATAAGACCTAAAGGAGCAACATAAAGGTCAACCTCAGTGGAAAAACTAGGCAAGTCAAGGACTACTCCAAAAAGACACATACTAACTATGTATGTACAACATTATTTCCATAATGTACAACCCATGATTTATCCATTTTTCCATCTTTTCTTTTTAATTTTGATGCTAATTTAGTAGAAATAAAACATTCAGTAGCTCCAGTATCAAAAAGAATAGTTATAGGTATGCCAAATAACTTACCCGAACCTCTATGGGTGTGACTTACTTTTCAACCTATTTTGTTAGCTACTGTAGCGTGTATCTTGTGTTGCTGATTATGGTCATCCTTCTTCAAAGGACATTGGTTTGCGTAATGATCCTTGCCACAATTATAACAGCCTCCTACAAGTCCCTTTTTAGGCTCAAATTTATTTCCAGCCTTAAATTTATCATTCTAACCTCGTAGGACTTCTGTCTATTATTATTGTTCTTGACAAAGTTATTTCATACATTAGCAATAGGTTTATTCGTTGTTGTTTTCTTGTTGTTATCCATTACAAACTTATTTTTCATACCAAACTTCTTCCATGGTCCCTTCTTAGGTGCAAGAGATGATGAAGAGTTTGGAACTTTCTTTCTGATTTCCTCCTTATGAGTAAAGATTGCTTTCAATTTTATTCCTGCCTTATGGATTTTTCAACAACCCCTTCCATAGTGGTTGGGCTGTGAACATCCACCTCTCCTCCTATAATGGGATTTAATCCCATGATAAATTTTGTATCCTAAACTTCTCATCAGTTTGATACTTGAGGTACATACTTAAGGAGTTTAGTGAACTTCTCCCAGTACTCTATTACAATTAATTTTCCTTGAGATAAGTTTTGAAATTTAGTCATTTTCTGATCATAATAAATTTTGGCAGCCATCATTTCCTAAAATAACTTTTAAATTGATCCCAAGTAATATTTGTTTCATCAATGTTTAACTCAGCCTTACGGTTGTCCCACCATGAAGATGCTTCATGGGAAAGATGATATGCTCCCCATATTGCCTTAGTTTCCTCCGAGAAGTTCCTTATTACAAAGTAATTCTCCATTTCACTGAGCCAATTCTCAGCTCCATCTCCTAATGTGGTGCCATCAAACTTAGGTGGACTTATCCTTTTTATATCATTAGTGAGTTCAGTTTCAGCCTTGCCTTTTTATTTTCAGGCTGATCAGGTATGTTTGCATTATTGTTATCAACACCTAAATTTCCCACATTAGTGTTGTCCACAGGGTGGCTGATTGTTATTACCAACATCTTCTTCCTCCTCCTCATTTCCCATTACTTGTTGTTCAAGTATAACCAAACGATCTCTTGTGTCCAATAGGGTAAGCAAGGATCTCATCGATTTTTGGGCAGTAGCTGCTTCTCCACCAGGTGGTGGGTTGTTTTGCAGATTTCCTCTTGTTCTAACCATTTTCTATTAACAAGAAAATTTAAGTTTTATCAGATTATGGACACAATAGGTCCAAGAGCTGCAACCTTCAGCTCTGATACCAAGATGTAACATTCCCATTTTAAGACTTTAGAAACAAGGAAAAATTTTATATATATATCTCTCTATTCTAAATAATCATAATTTAGAACACACATTCCATGCCAATCAATCTCATAACAGATAACCATATGCATTGTAAATGACTCGGTGAACTACCGATCTCTCATTTCATGACTCGATTTCTAACCGATCTCTCATGTTAACTCAAAGTATTGTATACTAAGTATACTTGGTTCTCTTACCCTATTCTGGGTATTGAGTGTTTTGTTTAAGAGACCTATCTGAATATTTGTTACCAATATTCATCTAAAATCTCATTTCTTAAACTAGGTGACATAGACAACGCAACCAACAACTTGCGATACTTTGGCCAAATATTTCCAACATACTTATTCATGTTATATTCCTAGATGGCATACTCATCAAATGGAATACATCCTTCACCCCACTTCATTTGTATCTAGAATGGTCTTCACTAACTCCTGTTAGTCCACTTGTTCAAGGTTTGACCCTAACCTAGGTTAGCAACATAGTTTGGTATAGAGAACCACTCGTGGTGACTAAGGGTACTTAGACATACTCAATCGACCTAAGTCAATTGCATGTGTCTAGTTATCCTAAGTCATCGTGAGTTACCCCATACTAAATCATGTTCCTAACCTGACCTAGAGTAAAACTAAGATCAAGTCCAAGTTTATGTAGATCTAGATGATCAAATCAAGGGTGTTGCCAACATGTCAACTAACATTGTGTTCCTCATGAAGACCAAGTCTTCATGAAGGTATAGTTTTACGTTGGCGTGTGCCAACATCCGACAAATTACCCATCTTGATGTACATACCCAAGCAAGAAGTGAATTACTCAATTATATTCCTTAATTAATTTTAATTACAACAACCTGTTGAACCCTAATTTCATTAGCCCTTAAGGTTGACTTCCACAGTTGAGTTGTTAAGGTTTTGCAGAAACAACATGATTGCTTTTTAATCATCAACTTCTTACTTTAGGGTTCAGTTAATTAAAACAGAAACAAAAACATAATAAGATTTACATATTATACCTAATCATTCTTAGCCTATTTAAGTTCCAAAATAGGTTCCATTATTTTAGACTTCATTGAGATGAAGTCTAATTGATAAATGTTCATATTTACCTTTCATTTGTTTTAAACCTATCAAGGTATTAGTCAAGAGGAAGTTCACCTTCCTCTTTCTTGTTATGAGTTAGGGTTCATTGTACCCTTTTACATTATACAAGTCATCATAATTAATTTGCACTTTCATTAACATCTTTTAATAAACCATAGAGACTTAGATAAAAGAACATCTATGCATGCCAACTTAATAAGCTGCATTTCATTTAAGGGATAGTGTAACTAATTCCCTTCCATCTAACTTATTTAATGTCAAACTTAAAAAGGGTCCCATTCTGATAAGAATATGATAAAATACAGATAAGATTACAAATTTCCTTTACAAAATGCACAAGGAGAATAACACATCATGAACAAGTAACTCTCAATATTTTTCAATTTATCAAGGTGAAATACAAATTTTACAAGACCATGCATTGCAGACATCTTTCATGTCAAACAACATCAAGTTCATTTAAGAAATACAACTTTTCTTCTTTCAATACATTTCAATAATGAATCATATTTCTTCATGAAAGATCCAGTCTTTAAGTAACAAATAACATCATAAAATTTATTGTCTTCCTTTATCACTTACGAAGTCCATCTACAAAAAATTTGCTAGCATGGGTCAGTTCATTGAACTGAGCATGATAAGCACTAAGCATTAAAATGATGTGCTTTCAACTAACTATTTCATAAAAAGAACTCTTCTTTTATGAAACAGTAAATCCATACAGATAGATACATCAAAAAAAATAACAATCATAAAAGAAAGAACAAGTGATCAACCAAATTAACATTTAGTAAATATCATGATATAATCAACACTCTTCAGCCATTGATTTCATAAGGAATTATATCATATAAGTAATATTTCATCCTAATTACTTATCTCATTCTTCCTATAGGTACTTATAGTTTATTTCTTACTTCATTCAATCTAAATTCCAAAGATAGACACTAACTCTAATATTTCCCAAAAATAGAGTTATTTTTAAGAAGCAAAGAACCATCATACTCAACATTAACATGTTCCATCATAAAACATCTACAACCCAGCTAATTCATCCTTCATGAAAGGTTTTAGGTTGAGCCATCAACATCATAAAATAAGAGATTCCTATTTCAAATACTACATCCAAATTTAACACCCAAGATATAGCCTAAGTCTTAAGTTAGGCCACAACAGGTTAGAAATAGGAAATGTATTTAATTGATTACTTGCATTAAACATTAGTCACACATTACCAAATATTGTTTCCAATCAACACAAGTCAAGGAAAATAAGTAAAGGATTATCTCCAACTACTCATTTTGAAATCCTATTAAGTGATAAAACTGAACCGATCAATTCCTTAAACAAGAGTAACACAGAAGAGGGAAAAGATGAAACAGAGAGAGAAAACAACTCAAAACTTCCCTCGAGTTCGAGGAGAACAATGTTACATTCAAAACTCAGAGAAGAGAGGATAAGAATATAATCTCCTTTAGATTTCAAAGAAAACAAAGATGAATATCTTAATTTAAAAGAGAAAGAGAGAAGGAAGTCACAAAAGAAGGGAGAAGATCCCATTATTCTTTCACAAGAGAAGAAATACATATCAGAATTTAAAGACTGATACAGATCTAATCAAGAGATCTTTGTACTCATGCCAAACATTGAAAACATAGAAATAAATGATACTGGACCAAATTATGTGACTACAATATGCAAGTCAGATACCAAAGATGAAGTTCTCTCATCTTGTAAACAAGAGCAACAACCGTAGTGCATTAGCTACGTCTAAAAAGATGTTTTTAAAAGAATTCGTTTAGCAACATTACATGAAATATCAACAACCACAAGACATTCCAATTCATCCATTAGTTTCACTCCATATAACCAAAGCCTAACCATCCTTTCCAAAATGAAAATTTATATAAAGTCAAGTCAACTCAAATTCCCAACTTCACAGAGGTAAGAGAAACCATCTTTAGGTAAGAAGAGAAATAACCCAACTAGTTTTGAACTCAATGAAGATGCAATACAATAAAAACATGACTTTGCTACATATGCACAAGTCAATCTCAAGAGATGTTTAGAAAAACTGAATTCATTTCAGTCCATTCCTTATGACAGGCTCAACTGTACTAACCCTTAATTCACCTAGATATTCCATTCCCTCAATGTTCTTCATAGATCAAAATAAAAGTAAAGATCTAGAAACCCTTCAAGATGAACCGATTGGTTAGTTCCTGAAGCATGAATTTTCATCCAAGAAAAGATGCATATACATTCATTAAGTCTTTCCCAAAAATCACGACAACATGGTGTTTAACAAACTTACCCTCAAATAGATTTAATCAGGAGGTTCATCCAGGTCAAGAATAGGTAAGTCATTAACAAACCATCTTCTAACTTACAAGCGTAAACAACAAGGTCGACATCATGCAAGTTCAAGCAGGAGCTATATGTATAAATCAAATTTCCATCCCAGATAGAACCAACACTCAAAATATCTTCCATTATAATAGAAAATTCTATTGTCCAACTTTAGATCAATCTTAAAGGTTCCAAAAATGTATAAATTTTAGAAAAAAAAAAACTATTATATTCAAATTTTGAACCAATTGAAGAAAAACCATTTCAACATTTCCACTTAATATATTCAAACAAGTTTCAATCTAAAGATCAAAAAATCATTTACTATTGTTTTCAAACAAGTTTCAATCATAAAAAATCATTCCAAGCAAAATTTCAACACAACTTCCATAAAAGTAACAAGATTTGAAGCAACTAAAGATGCAACTGAGAATAATACCTTTCTTACCTCCTTCCAATAGAGGAAGACAAACCCATATCGAATCTTAAAGCAAACAATGTTTTCCATAATCCATTTTGCACAGACAACAAAATTCACACAAATTTGACATCATTCCAGTCCCAACAAAGTTAAGACATGATTCAACACTATATTCAACAGGGAACAAACCCACATTCCATTTTATCTAACAGAGCTCTTCATCAAAATACAGAGAACAATTCAAGCGTGAATGCAAAATAACCATCACAGACATAAAAACCCATTTGTTTCCAAGAGCAGAGTTGTTTTAATGAAAACATTTAGAAAAAGTAGAACAACTTAATGGATAGAGCCTATCATGCCTGATAGAGCTTCCTATCAATTTGCAGAAGACTTCCAACCGAGCCTCCATAGTTTCTCCTTTTCCAAAACAAAATCAACAACCCAAAACTTCTTTTTATGCCTCTTATACCTCCACAGGATCAAAAATAGCTTAGAGGTGCCAAAAATAGCGAAGGATTGAAAATAGAACTGCTGGTTCGAAGAACCCAAAATCTCCATGCAGAGAAAAAATTACCAAGAGAAAATGACCAAACAACCTCCCCAAAATCTGCTTGCATCTCTTCCTAGGTGGTTTCTTCACCAAGACCAAGACTCATTAATGCAAGGAAAACCAACTCTCCCACCTAAATCTCCACGCCACCACCATCCAAAATTGGCGAGCTCTATTTCAAACATTGCATGCATTTTAACTTTAGTGATGATGCCAGCTAGGCATCCCCTCAACTCTCCATGCCTCCACCAAAACTGGCAGTGCAGAGTTTAATAAATTCAAAAATCAAATCACATTAATGCCATAGAAACCATCACCACCGACTCCCATTTTCCATGCAACCCCTTAGGTTCCCCTTTTTCTTAGCATTAGTTTAGGTTAGATTGACATTAGATTAGGATTTGACCTTAGTCTAGGTAAATAATATTTACCTTAGGTTATTCCAAAACTTGCCATAATTAAACATGCCAACATAGGTTAGGATGCAAACCTTATTAGTTTAGAAATAGGTCTAAGGTAGGTCCAAATTACCTTAGATTAGGATCCACATAGGATAGGACATTGCAACTTAGATTAAAATATGATTAGCATTAAACATCCCGACCAAGGTTAAGGTATTCACCTTAATAGTCCAGCAATAGGCCCTTGATCTTCTTATTACACTATTCAACATCTTAAACAAAAAATATTTATCAAGAAGACCACGGTTTAATACTTACCACATGATGCAAAGCAAGGACATCAGTAGAAGGGTCCTCATATTCATAACCAAAACAAGACTCAATCCACATTACCTTTTACTTCAGAATGTCAGTTTATCAAGATGATTAATAACGGAGAACTGAAGCATACCTTGGATCAATGGAATTGATCCAAGGTTTTTCTATTAACATATGATAAGTATGAAAACAACAATACAGGTTCACAACCTTTCAAAACACAAGGAAGAATGAATTCATTTCAAGTAAACAGAATTACAAAAAAATGAATCCTTGTACAGTAATAATTTATCCATTACAAACATGATTTCCAATAGTCAAAATAATACACCTTCCTAAGACAAATCACATGTCAACGTTTGTAATGTCAAGAGGAAATGAAATCAAGGTAACAGTTTGTCTAAGATGTTACAAAGAAAAGAAACAATTCCATTAATGAGAAAGATAATTAGAGTTTATATCTCCTCCTCACTTCTCTCCACCAATCCACCATGTGAATTGAATGATCCATCCACATGATCATATTTATTTAACCCCAAGGGTCACGAACCATTAAGTGACGGATGTGACTTTATAAAAAGGTGTCCTGATTTAAATATTGATTAATAATAATCAGTTAAACATAAACAAACTTAGTTTATATTAAATAATGAATAATGTAGCTATTCTTAAATCTTTAATTATAAACTAAGGTTTATAGGCACTTAATATTATGTTTTAACAAGATATGTCATGAACTATTGCTTTTTCGTAAAGATGCTTGTGCTAGTAAACCAAGCTAAAAATTTAGGAGAGCTAGTTAGATTATAATGAGATGAATTGGTAAACCAAATGAGTTTTGGAAAGCTCAATGATCCAGTTGGATTGAGCTCAATGAGCTAAGGGAGTTGATCAATCAAGCATCAAGGGGATCATCATGAGAAATTCCTACGGTCATCTTGAGCTTATATCGGGGATCTCTCAATAGTGTTTCTAAACACTTGTTCAATAACCCAAGGGGTATGTGTATCATGTCGAGGAGGAGATTGTGATATTTATTGAAAATTTCTTCATTGCAAGGATCCTCTTCATCGGATGTGATAACCTCTCATTTCTTCTCTCTTTCTCCCTCTTCTTTCTTCCCCTCTTCTAATTATTCATTGGGCATAATCATTGTATTTTGTCTCATTCACTTAAGTTACTTCATAAAGTTACATTGTAAAAGTAACTTTAATTTATAAAAAGGGAACTTATCTCCCACTTCTTAGGAAGATGAAAAAGTCACAAGTTGAATGAGACCATGAAGAGTCATGTGGGGGTAGGTGAAGAGTCAATTCACATTGCTATAAATTGGGATGGCTTATCCATTCCAAGGGATCTTAAAAGTTATAAATTCTTGGTAGCAATTGTGAATTGTTGTAGCTTGATTGAAGCTTTGTACTCAACACTACACATGAAATGAAAGCTAATTTTCTTCCATTTTCCCTTTCTCATGTTTCCTCTTTTCCCTCTTATATGCACTTTGTAAGCATGGTGATTAAAGAGAGATTTGTATCTTCGATGAATGGGCCTCAAGAAAATGTGTGTCTATGTGGGTTTTATTTGTCTCACTGATAGCTTCATTGTTGCTTTCTTCTATATTGAATGTTGAACTACTCTAGTTACTAGGGCTAAATTCTACAATTATCCTACTCAAGATAGTAACCTTCCCTTCCCGATTTCTATCCTTCCCCTCTCATCACCGTGATTTCCTCCTCAGTAACCCGTACAAGAAATTTTCCACGAGTTCGGGGAGTGTCCCCTGTGATCCCCAACCTATTTGAATAACCCACAACATTTAGTTTAGGATAAGATTAGTTACATTCAATAATGGGAGCTACACCATTCAATGCAGAGGGATGAATCCTCGTGAATGTTGGTGAAGACACCTAATTTTCCATATTGAATTTTTTTCTCACCAACAATTTTGGTGACTCCACTGGGGATAGATTTCCCCAAGTGCACCCAAAAAGGATCTCTACCCAAAAATACACAAAAAATACATATTAAAAAAATCAGATTTTAAAGAAGAATAATTTTTGAAGGCAATTTTGTCAAGGAAAGAATCCCTGTCACATTCATTTCCCATAACAAAATGAGGAAATTTCTAGACTGGAGTGAAGTACCAATGAGTGACAACAAAGAAGAAGAAGAAGAGGATTTATGAGAAATGCAAATTTTTGATCAACCATCATTCTAGAACATATCTTGTAAAGCCAATAAATTTTAAGGAAAGAAGGTTCATACCATCTCCGCAGTAGCAGAAAAAAAAAAGACTTTCTAGAATGGAGAAAATTATTGTTTTTGAAGATCCCATCATCAAGTCATGGTGGTTACAATTCAAGAAAAGCATTGTTAAAGGAAATAAAATGGGAATTGTTGCTTCTAATGATCAAGAATATAAGAGATGGATGAAAAAGATCCAAAAGAGATATGAAAGGATGTATAAAAGATATGATGGTGCAAAATCCACTGAAGGTAACTTTTTCAACTTTACACAACTCACTAACAATATGAGAACATTGTCCTTCATCTCCCTCCCTCTAGATGATTTTCTTGCATATGATGATGAAGAAATGGATATTTTGAGAATAGAATTTGTGCAAAGACTTCTAAGTGCAAAATAAGGAAATTCTCATCCTGAGGCCTATCATGAAGTTTGGAAATATGCATTGGCATTACAAAGAAGGTATGAACATCTTGAAGCACTTCGTCAAGTGGAGGAAGAAGAGGAGATCTGTCCTATGGAGGAGGATCCTAATGAATGTCCACACTATGAGGTGTTCATCCATGGAAGATTCTTGAACATTGTTTATGAATGCCATATCATCGAACCTCCTCAATCTAATTAAATAAATACAATGGAATATGATGAAGAAGACATGGAGGTAGAACCTCCATTCATCAACTCATTTTGGCTTGAGACACAACCAATTGGAGGAGTAATGGATTCAATAGAGGAATATTCTTGTTGCATGATGAATGATTCAATGATTTTCGAAGAATCCATCAACAATGAAGAAGTACCAGATGACGAGTTTGAGGTAACCATGGATAATCTCCTTTCAAATTTTGATCTTTCAATTAATGATGGAATGGAGATATGTGAAGAAATGCAATAATTACATTACTCACTTTGGAATCAAGATGATGAATCCAAGGTATTCATGGATAGTTTTCTTTCCAACTTTGAATTTTCAAGTGATGAGGAAATGTTGAATGAAAGAATGGAGATATGTGAAGAATCAAGTTCCCTTCCTGATTTAATCATGGATGACCAAATGGAAGAGGCCAACTTATTTCTTGAAGCCAAGGAGAATGAACAATTCAAACATAACCTCTTCAAGGAATTAACTCCACTAGTCTCACCCAAGGAGCAGGATGATCATCATGGTGAGTATGAAATCTTCCATGTTCCATATGAGAAAGAGGATTCAATAATGGATGATCAAGATAAAGTTGAATATTTTTCCCATATTTTTGCCCCAACATGGTCCTATGCTTCCCATCGAGATGATGAAATAGATTTTGAGCTCAAAGGAGTTCCCTTCAAGTATGAACCTCTTCTCCTTGTCAGAAAGTGTTGTAAATTAAGTATTCTCGTGCCTATGAGAAGGAAAGCCTTGGGAAACATAAAGCATAGAATATGTGAATGAGGATGTTTTAAATGAGTCATGGACACATGTGGATCATATTTTCAACCATATCTTAGAGGAAAAATACAAAGTTTCTTCCCATGAGGACAAAGATGAGAATATGGCAAGCTCGGAAGAGTTATTTGTGCAAGACATCTTGAAGGCTGCAAAAGAGACTCAAGACCCCACTTAGTCTTGAGTTCTGAATCGAGCTAGGGAAATTTAATATAGGTATGAATCAATGTGTGCTCTTATTTTTGATACACCAATGTTTGATGTTGAGATGGAGTAGAGGGGCGAGATGGATGTTCTTCCCAATGCCTTGGTCGATGCAAGGGAATGTGAATATAGAGCTTCCCTTTCCTATTTTGTGAGGAAGATCTTAAGTGCAAAAGAAGGAAGGTTCTTGAATCTCCTCTGAATGTCCCCAAAATTGAAGACAATATATCCACCATGGAGGAAGATAGTAGGAATATGTCGAGTTGATTTGCATTAAAGAGAGTTGTTCAGACTAAAGTGAAAAGTTACAAGAGTATTGGGAGTGTGTTGAAGATAAATTGTTCTCACCACTTTAGAATAATCCACCAATGTAGAACAAGAGTTCATATGGAAAAATACACTCAAGGGTAAATAATGCCTCTATGAAAAAATTGAGGGTTATAATTTTGAAAACAATACCAAAATGGACTTCCAACGGATAGATATTGGTGATAATCACTCCGGAAAACAAAGTGAGAATGTGCATGGCTCTTACGAAAGAATTCAAAATCAAATTGAGCTCACCATTTCCCAAGATCTAATTTGTCTTGAACATATTTCCATGCTGCAACAAGTTCTCAAAGATGATGAAGACATCTAGACCAGTGATGTGACATTTATTTTTAAAGCATTTTTTGGAGAAAAAAGTGAGATGTTTAGAGAAGCTATCGAATGGGAGGAAAATAAGTTTGTTCTCACCCCTTTAGAGTGCCTCACTGATCTAAGGGATTATTCCACATTGCAATTCCTAGATGAAGAACATTTCCATGACAAGATCAATTTTCACACTTTTGAGAGCATGGAGGAATGCCTTCTCATGATCACAAGACATTAAATGGAAGCCGAAAGATGCAGGGATTTCAATAAGGTGACAAAAATTTCACTATATGAAAGAACATTCTTATTATATTGTGAATACAAAGATGGAATCTTGGTGTGTCTCCTTATTCTTAAGCCATGCAAAGCCATCACATGAGTATGATATGATTAGATAGTGACTTTTGTGTTTCAAAAGTTAGAGTTCGTTGTTCCATGATGACATGTAATTTTCTCAACCCATTGCCAAGTATGTGTACATTCTCTCTCCGCCTCTATAAATACCCTCCCCTATAACATAATTTCCCTTTTCTATCATGTGTTTTTCTCTTTTAGTGTGTTTGTTTGTTTATATGTGTGTGTATTGGAAGAAATGATTCCTTAAGCCTAATAGATAATGCATTGGTCCATGAGATCCCGGGGTTCCTCATGCTATATCCTCATTGTGCTTGATCCATAACATGTCACCAAGCTAGAGCCAACTATTGTCATGTGTTTTTTCAAAGGAAAAATTTAAACTTGAAAGCATGACAACCATAACCTCTTTTGTGAAATATTTTGATTGTAAGTCATCCCAAGGCCCCCACCAGATTAGCCTATCCCCGTGTTGGGATTATTATATCCTTCCAATTGGTAATATGTGTTATGTAAACCTATTACATAGGTGATTTATTGATATCAAGTTCATTCAAGCGCTTTCAAGTCAAGATCCTTTAAGATAGACTCTTCAAGAAGCTTAAAAATTGTTATTTATGGTCTTCCTAAGGCTGACGCACACCCCTTAGAGTGGAATGAAAGGGTCAAGATAATAAAGGAGGTGTATAAGAGAGATAAGAAGTATGTGGAATTTATTTTAGAATATTATTGGAAGTTTCGAGGTTTTGGGATAGATTTAGCAAAAGCGGGTCCTGGAGGGTGAAGTAGATTGCAGCACAAAAAGAACCCCTGAGCTTCAAGAAGTGATTCCAAGAGATTTGTAAGGATTTAGGGCTCAAATGAGATATAAATGGAAAGGTATTTCAGATATCTAGGTGATGGTGGTTTCACATCTTTCTCAAGACACAAGAATTTCTTCTCCCAAACTAACTTCAGCATGCACAACCTATGATCCCAGAGAAAACACTTATTTTAAGGAGTTTTAATGCATAATCAAGGTATGTGACCCATCCAATTGTTTTAAAAAATAAATTTCTAGTCAATTTAATATAAATAAGTGCATGAAAATACTTATGGACGCTCAAGTTACGCTTCTGTCAAGTTGCTCCCTAATGTGAGATCAAGGAGTTAGTCAATTTTCTAGGTGGACATATGTCAAACCCAGGTGGTGGAAATGTTTTTTGCACAAACCATCCCAAATTTTTGGGAATTTTGGGAAAAATTTCTCCACCCATGCCTAGATCCTTCCTTGGTCACCCACATGACCCAGTTTCAGCCCCAGGGTGCTTATTGCTCATTTTCTCTCTCTCTCTCTCTCTCTCTTCCGTCGTCCAATCCCCATCTGCCACTTGTCGAGCCCAGATGAGGGAAATTTTTTTTTGCACCAATCATCCTAAATTTTTGGAAAAAAAAGTGCACCCATACCAAAGATGAAGAAAAACCAACTTCTTCACTTTTCATTGCTGCTTCTAGTTCTTCCCATGTGTGCATGCACAAACCCTCACTGTCGGAAATCCTCATTTTTCTCCATTCATTACTTCTAATTCCACCACCTATATATTTTATTTCAAATCCATTCCAATCCCTCAAATTCTTCCATAACAAAAAAACCCTTATTTTTCAGCTGTCACCATGTTAAAATGTTTCTTAGAAGCTTCCATAAATGAAAACCCTTGAATTCTTCATAACTCACAAACTAGCTAAATCAAATGCTAAAATTTTGGTCACATATATTCCTCCCAAATTACTTCAAGATGAAACAAACAAAATATTCAGACGTTCCCCATTAATTTACAATATAAAAATTCAAAAAATTTTCCAAAAAAACTTCCTCTTCAATTTCCCATTGATCCGAAGAGCGGGTGAATCTAAAATTTTGAACGGAGCATCTAGAGAGAAAACCCATCACAGAGAAGTTAATTTTTCATCAATCTTATGTGGGAAAGATTTATACCAAAATCTTTTTACTCCATTAATTGCTGCCATGGTAGCTCCATGCCCTCAAGCCCGCACTCAAGAATTTTTTTGTTTTTTATTTCCAAGCATTCCAATGGGCGAAACACAACGAAATTTGGAGCACGAGAGTAGGAAAAAAATCTGAATCTAAAAATGTCATCCCCATAAAAAAATGAGGCCATTTTTAAACTTACTAAAAATAAAATATTCTATACTCCTTCACATACTAAAAATAGTAACTCCCCTAAATTGTAAGTAAGGATCATTTGGAACAATCAGAAAAGATGTAAAATGAAAGACAAGGAAAAATGCCAACTTTCCCAAAATAATAGGTTAGGGAAAAACAACCTGCTAAAAATGAAAATGCATCATCAACCAAGGAGGATGAAGTGTTCCAAAAGTTTCAAAAGGTCATATTGAAGCAAAATGGGTGATATGTCCCAAAATAGTAGGTCACAGTCCTACTTGCTAAAAATAGAAAATCTCTATTTTGGGTGCAGAAATTTGCAGATGGCCCCATCTTCACTCATCTTTCCACTTTTTGAACTCTTCACATGGTTACAAAATGGTCTCATAAGATCAAATAGATAAATTAAGCCTCCATATGGGTCTTGGAAGCATCTTCTTGGTCCTAGTTGTGCCCGAGAGCATGGTAAAGCATGACAGAGGAATGTCCAAAACACTAAGCTTGGAAAAAATTCAAAGAGCGTCAAAGAATCCATTGATTCATAAGAGTAAGTCATCATATTTATCATAAGGGATTGAAAATATCATCACACCATCAATATGAGTTGGTCGAAATGATAAGATTGGGATAACTGAGTTGTGCCCGGTGAGTTGGGTGAGTTGGTGGTAGCGAGATAGTTGGCTAGTTGGGTGGATTAAAGTAAGTTGAGTTGAGCTGACATTAGTGAGCTTGATTTTGGCTGGTTCCGGTGGTGAGATATTTCATGAAATATTCCTTTTAAGGAAGATGCTTGTGCTAGTAAACTAGGTCAAGCGATAGGGGAGAGCTAGTTGGATTACAGTGAGATGATTTGGTAAACCAAATGAGTTTTGACAGGCTCAATGAGCTGGTTAGAGTGAGCTCAGTAAGCTCAATGAGCTAGAGGATTTGATCAATTGAGCATCAAGGGGATCATCATGAGAAATTCATGTAGTCATCTTGAGCTTACATCAAGGGATCTCTCAACAATGTTTCTAAACACTCATTCAACAACCCAAGGGGTCTGTGCATCATGCCGAAGGAGGAGATTGTAATCATCATTGAAAATTTATTCATCAGGGAGCCTCTTCATCGATGTGACAACCTCTCCTTTCTTCTCTCTTTCTCCCTCTTCTTTCTCCCCCATTTTCTAATTCTTCGTTGGGCATAATCATTGTATTTTGTCTCATTCACTTAAGTGACTTCATAAAGTTACATTGTAAAAGTCCCTTTAATTTATAAAAGGGAACTTATTTCTCACTTCCTAGGAAGATGAAAAGTCACAAGTTGAATGAGACCATGAAGAGTCATGTGGGGGGTAGGAGAAGAGTCAATTCACATTGCTATAAATTGGGATGGCTTCTCCATTCCAAAGGATCTTGAAAGTTAGAAATTATTGGTAGAAATTGTGAATTTTTGTAGCTTGATTGAAGCTTTGTACTCAACACTACACATGAAATGAAAGCTAATTTTCTTCCATTTTCCCTTTCTCATGTTTCCTCTTTTCCCCTCTTATATGAACTGTGTAATCATGGTGATTAAAGATAGATTTATATCTTCGATCAATGGGCCTTAGATAAATGCGTGTCTATGTGGGTTTTGTTTGTCTCATTGATAGATTCATTGTTTCTTTTTTTTCTAAATTGAATGTTGAACTATTCTCAGTTACTTGGGTGTGAACTCTACAATTAGCTTACTCATTCTAGTAACCTTCCCTTCCCGATTTCTCTCCTTCCCCCCTCGTCGCTATGATTTCCTCCCTTGTACCCTATACAAACACTTTACCACAGGTTTAGTGGAGTGTTCCTGTGTGATAACCAATGTATTTGGCCAACCCACAACATTTAGTTTAGGATTAGATTAGTTATATTCAATAATGGTAGATGCACCATTCAATGTAGAGGGGCATAGCCTCGTGAACGTTGGTGGAGACACCTAATTTTCCATATCAATTTTTTTCTCATCAACAATACTTTACCTTCTCTTCTATTAATCTAATTGAATCATTTTCCTTGCTTTATTCTGATTTACACTTCTCTTCTAGATTATGAGTCTTGTTTTCATACTCCTTGATATGAAGACTCAACTTCTTGTTCTCCTTTTCAACATGCTTTAACTCTCTTTGGATGCCCTCAATATTACCTTTGACATCCTCTTCATCCTCATCATAGTCACTGCAATAACCTGATATAAAATCACTTAATAAAGAAGAGCCATCACTAGAAGACCTTATTGCATCATTGGTCATGAATAATACCTCATTTCCTACATCCTCATGATCTAATTCAGATGAAGAATATGAAACACCACTACTAGCATCGATGTCATCATCTTCCATTGATTAAAAGATTCTTTTTCTCATCTTCTTGTAGTCAAATTTCTTAAAGTTCTTTCTACTTTTGTTGAACTTATGATTCTTCTTACTATGATCATCGTCATGATTTTCATCTCCTTATTTTTCATGCATATGACAAAACTTAGTAGAAAAATAACTTACTTCACCCCAATTGAAACACTTAAATGGAATTTTTCGTATATACTTATCATATCCACCATTAAATCATCTAGCCATCATTGCAAAGAGTTCTTCATCATCAATTTCAAGAGCAACATCATCTTTGTTCTTCTTGCATTTATTCTTCATTTCAGACTTGAAAGAAACCTCTCTCTTAGCTGGTTTGGAATCACCAATCCTCATTTCATATGCAATCAAAGTCCCATGTAACTCATCCATCTTCAAGGTAGTCAAATCCTTTACCTCTTCAATAACAAATACTTTAGAATCAAACCTAGGAGTTAGGGATCTCAAAACCTTTTGAACAACAACTTCTTATTTCACATCTTCTCCTAACCCTTTCATGGAGTTGACAACCTTGTCAACCCTAAGTAAATATGTAGCAATAGACTCATCATAATTCATCTTGAGACACTCAAATTGATTTCTAAAAGTTTAAATCTTAGCAATTCTTACCTTTGAGTCACCTTCACATAAAACAAGAAGTTTCTCCCATGTCTCTTTTTTCTAATTTTTAGTGAATTACCTTTCCCATATCAGATTCTCCAAGTCTGCATATGATAGCATTAAAATCCTTTGAATTCTCACTACAAGCCTTCTTTTCTATAGCAGTAGTTGGTGTAGTGGTAGAAGTAGTATAACCATTCTCCACATCTTCCCAAATATCAAACCATTGTGACATAATGCGAGTCTTCATCCTCAAAATCCAAAAATCATGATTCACACCATAAAAAAAGGTGCCTTATAGGTAGGGAACCCACTCTTCCAACTCATCATTTTTGTGCTTCAAAGAATCACCTTTCAAGTGATCAAACTTATCCAAAAGGACCCACTCGATGCCAATTCTTGGAAGCATAATGGATTGAGAGATGGGAGGGGTGACTCAATCCTCAAAAAATTAATTCAATTTCAAATTACTTACTTAAATCACAAACCACTTATCTAACCATTAATGTGTGCACAACATAAAATAACATATATAAAATCAACCATAAAAATGAATCAATACCATAACACAATATATAAGTGGGAAACCCTCTCGAGGAAGAAAATACACTAAAACAAAAACTTTATATTGCCATGTTTCAAATTTAGTGAGGCATCAACCTTCCAAGGAACACCAACCCCTAGTTTAGTAGAGCAACAACCCTACAAGGAACACTAACCCCTAGTTTTGTGAAGCACAAACTCCACAAGGAGGCTACAACCCCCCAAGATGATCAAACACCCACTAAACCACTTGATGATTAAGATCTCTAAATTTTTTTCTTGCCACAACTAGTGGAGATAAAAATTTCAGCTCACAAACCCTTGCTCAAATCCCAGTCTTCAAACTTGCATAAACTTACAATTTCTTCACTTATCAATACTTCAAACCATTGAAAAAACTCTTACAATAATTATTCAACCTATCATTGAATCTATAATATCTCAACACATGCCTTTGTACCTACAAATAACTCACATATAGGTCACACTTTTGATACTCACTCAACTAGTTGCAAATTACACCTAAAACATCACATTTATAAGATCTCCTAGATTAAAATTCGAAAGAGTGGAAATTTCAATCCTTTGGTTCAACCAATTAAAATTCATAAAATCCTATTTGAATTATTAAAACATTCACATATGAACCATGTAGGTCGGTCATTCCTAAAACCATCCAACATGCACCAAAAATTCCCAAAACCCCATCACTAGGATGAGGAAAATACACTAATACCAAAACCATGATTAATAAATCTTCCTAATTCACTATAAATGGGTAATATAACATATAATCATAAAAATGGTCATACATTAGCTTGAAACAATCAAATATTTCATTAAATGGGCCCACTAGGTCATATCCTTCTCAAAACAACTGTTTACAACACCTTGATTTTACCTTTGGGTCTCAAGACCACCCAATATTAACTAAAATATGGAATGAAAAAACTATAATGAAACCTAAGGACATGTAGAACATATCCATGAAATTTATACATCATGAAACATCTATATGCTCAAACCACAACAACTTTACTCTTCACCAAAATAAGCTACCTAGAATTAAGTTTTAAAACTCAACTAGTTTGCACTATTTTTACCACTTTCAAGACCTCAAAATGCCTTCAATAGGAAAAAAATTCATCCCTCTTTAATTTTAAGGTAGTAGAAAGAATCAAATGAACCATATCATGCTTCAATCAACTCAATCTTTCAACAAAAATAGTCCTCTCCTGAAGATCAAGAAACATTCATCTCCATAAAATGACCTAGATGAACCATAAAATAAAATAACCAAGATAAAAACCTTATAAAATTAAAAATATATCTTAATCTTATTTCCATAACATAATGTAGCTCCTTCTAACTCTAAGTGGAAGGCCTTTAACCAAGCTCATCTCAAACCGCCCCCAAAACTACCCTTTGACTAGTCTTCACAAATAGGGCACACTTTGCCATTTTTATGCATCACCGTGACCTAAAACCACCATGGACATCAAGAAAAACTCACATGATAAAAAAATGTCAATTTATTTTGCAACTTCTTTGGACAACCTTGTCCCAAACTGAACTTCTTCGAAATAGGCCTATTTGAGTGGAGTCCACTCATCACCACAAGCACTATCATACCTTTATGGAAACCTGGAGGAGTAATCTACATAATCCAATAATCGTCCATGCACTAGAAATAAATTATAGGTACTTATGATATTTTTATTTTGTAGCACTTTTGAGCTAGGGTTTGAAACACATAAGAAGTTGTCTACCTTCTTAACATTTGTTCATAAAAATGTGATGATGAAATGACCTCTTTATTTTCTGTGAAACCTTATAGAATCAATGTATAAATATCCTTGAAATACAAAATGTCCCATGAAAAGCACACAATTTATGGTGAGCATCAAAAGATCCAATTCGAGCTAGAAATGACCTTCTTTTTGATCCGGTTTCACCAAATTTTACATAACTTGCAAATTAATCATCATGGAAACCTGAAATTTTACCCACTACATAATGACACATCCTAATAACATATCCAATCATCACCATGTCACAAATATCTCTCCATATCTACATACCATATCATTTTCATGGCTAGCACTTAGGGTTTTACACTAGCAAGGCTAGGGTCAACTGAAACAACATCATAAAAACTCTCCAAAAGGTCCTAACATACTTGGTACATCATGAATAAAATCCTACATGCATACATGAGATCACATGGTTCCACAACTCATCCTCATTCCTCCTAACACCCGCTCTTGGTCTAGATGAACATCTAAAACTTGGTCACCATCCCGTATCTACAACTTGAAATTAATGTGAGTGCTCAAACACTCCCCAAACATGCTCTTCATACTGCCAACATACTCCTAAAGCTATTAAGAATATCCAATCATCATGAACCATCACCTAGGCTAGTTAGGTCACTCGATTAGTCTTGCGAAGAAAGCCATTCCCACCGAATCTCCTCAAGAAACCACGATCACACCTAAATATTCATGTCATCATCATTCTCGAGCATCATATGACTCTAATCCATCATCCAATTTTTCATTAATGGGATTTTACATCAATGACAACACCTAAATCACAACATGCTAATAGTCCTATTATTTTCATTCATAATATCATCACCATCCCTATTGTCAAGCTAGTTAAGCGAAGCTACGCTACGCGTATGCATCCTCACATAGCCTTCCTCATTAAATAATAATTGAAAAATATTATTTCAGCCAAATTCATCCAACCCATCAATTATCTTCAATGGGTTTCTAACATCATGCCCATTGCTAAAATATCCGGAAAGCTTCGATTCTCGCATGGATTTTCGAGACTTAAATCTCATTTTTTCCCAAGGACGAGTTTTCCTTTACTAACATCAATCATCTCATTGAACTAACCATTGTCCATGAAATTATTTCTCTTATGGATGGTTTTTCTAGTTACAATCAAATCCTTATCGCACCAAAAGACCAACATAAGACATCTTTCATCGCCCCTTGGGCACCTATCAACATGTCATGACTTATATATTCCACGATCTCATCTAAGAAACCATAGAGGATCATATCGATGACCTTTTGGGTAACTTCGATTTTCAAAAGGACCATATTAATGTCCTTAAAATCCTCTTCACGTGCCTTATTTGATACTTCCTTTTCCTCAATCCCACCAAGTGTGTGTTTGGATTTCTAATTAGATAACTCATCTTCCTCATTTCCATCAGGGGTTTTAAAGTTGACCCCACCAAGCTTAAGGAAATCCTTGAGATGCCTCCTATTAATCTAAAGAAACTTCATAGTCTCCAAGGCTGACTTCAATTAGTCCACCACTTCATCTCGCAAATTTGTGATTGTTGTCAACCTTTCAATCATCTCCTCTAAAAGACACCCACTTCAAGTGCGATAGTAATTTCTAAAAATCGTTTGATGAAATTAAGAAATATCTTCTATCGTCACTGTGCGCATGCCTCTACGTGAGGGAGAGCCATTCTATCTCTACATATTTACCATCGACTATGCTCTAGGTGTCATGTTAGCACACCGTGATGAGAAAGGTAGGGAGCATGTTGTCTATTATATCAGCCATACTCTTCATGACTATGAAACCCACTACGTCGAAGCTAAAAATTGTGTTGCACTCTCTACTTCATAACTTCCAAAATTCACCACTACCTTCTCAATCATAAGACATATATCATCACTAGATTCAACCCCTTAAAACCATGAATTCTAAACCCTATCACAATGATCACATCACTCAATGGCTCATGCTCATGATTGATTTTGACCTAGATTTTATCTTCCAAAATCAGTCAAGGGTCAAAGCTATCGCTTGATCAAATCATCAAGCCCTCTTCCTAATAATCAACTCCCCAAAATAATTTATTGACGAATCCATCAAGACAATCGATCATGAATATTCCCCCTTAAAAAGATGTTGTTATTTGATGGTTCTAAGTGTCGGAAAGGGGAGGAGTTGACTTCATCATTATTCCTCCTTAAGGGACTCCTATCCCTGTCACCTATAAGCTCAACTTTGAATGTACCAATAACATGGCTGAGTATGAGGCCCTTATCTTAGGCCTCCAAAACTGCTATCATGTTAGGTGTCCAAATCCTTGACATTTATGGTGATTCCTAACTTATCATCAATAAAATAAAGGGATTTTATCAATGTAAAAATGAAGTCCTCCAAAAATACAAGGACATCGTTGATTTTATCCTCAAAGCCTTCGATCAATACACTATCCAAACCATTCATCATTCATCCAACCACTTTGTAGACACCATGACATCCCTTTCATCACTCATCCATTTGATAATGAAGAATCCAAACTCTTCGTTGTTGATATTGCATTGATCAAACATCCCATACTAATGAGATTCCTTCTATCAATCTCATCGAAACCAACCAATCCGATCTCTGGTATACCCAATTCTTCGATTATCTCTCTCAATCAAAATTCCCTTCGACCTATCTAAATATGATAGGAGGTAATTCCTTCAACATGCCAACCACTATGTTATCTTCTCGTGGTGGACACTTTAGTGGTTTGGCCATCACCAAACACATTATTTGGATGGGCTACTATTGGCCCACCCTCAACCAAGATTATTGTGAATATGTTAAGAAGTGTGTCAAGTTCCAGAACATTCTAATCTCACCCATATAATTAGCTATGCTTTACAACCGGCTCAAGATATATGGCTTTTATCCTAATGGGGACTCAACCTCATTGGTCTCATTAATGCACGTTCTTCTCAACGTCATCATTTCATCCTCACTACTAAATTTTTTTCACTAAATGGGTGGAATCCATTCCACTCACGTAAACCAAAGATAACAAAATTGTTGACTTTTTCTATCAACACATCATTTGTTGCTTTAACATTCCTCACAAAATCATCACGAGATAATAGAAATTCCTTCAAAAAATAACTTAAGAATTTTTGTGACACCTTCAATGTCAAGCTTATCTTCTCTTCTCCATACTATCCTTAAGTTAATGGTCAAGTTGAATCTACTAACAAAACTCTCAATAACATTCTCTACAAAAATTTAGTAAGGTGGGTCGGTATCGACACCTTCATATCCCCTTCGCTCTTTTAGATTATTAGACTAGCATTTGAACTCCTACAAGAACTACTACCTTATTTCTTTTCTATGGATTTGAATCTATCCTCTTGAAATTTATATCCCATCTTTGTGCATTTATCTTTGCAACCTTGTCTCTAATGAGGAATATCACCAAGAGTGTCTAACACAACTTGAAATGTTAGATGAACATCACTTAATTTCCCTCCAACATCATCACATCTATCAAGAATGTATGAAACACACAATAAACATATCAAAGAACATGACTTTAACATTGGTGACCTTATCTTAAAAGAGAATCGAATGTCACTACTCTAGAAAGGAGCCAATGTGGGAATTTTTCTCCAAACTGGATTGGACCATACATTATCACTCATAAGTATGGGTCCAGGGCTTACCACTTAGCCTCCTTGATGGTAAACTTGAAATGGAACCTCTCAACACCTTGTACTTGTGGCCTTTCTATTGTTAACACACCTACTAACATGCCATTATTCATATTAATGATCTCATTTCCATCATTAACCATCTTCATTTCCCATTGTAATGATTTAGAATCATGTGGTCTTCCGTCACTATCTTATATGTGACCTTGAATATGAGCACCACAACTCTTCTCATAGCATATTCCTTATGGAAAAGTTCCTCCTTTTAGGTGGGAACCCTATAATCATTGCATTCATCTCCTTCTTATCTACCTATTGGAACCATGATAAGGGTCCACATGTGTAGCTTTTACACATTACTTCCCCTCCCTAAGTGGTCTACTAGGTTATCCTCAACTCAACCATAAAATAAAATAAAAATTATGGATGCTCATACAAACTGCTCCTTCAAGGACAACCATAAAATCAAAGCTATATTATCCATACTACTCCTCAAGGATAGTTGTTCAAATAAAGTAAATATTATCAAAAGTATATACCGATCCTCAAGGATAGTTATTGCGTATTTTATCCTCGCCATCTAAAAGAAATTCACAAATACAAATAAAAATCCATAATTGAAGACCACCTATCAAGGATGTATACTTTATTATATTGTGGTAATAAAGGCTTCTTGTATTGACCAACCTTAAAAATATCAAAATAAAAATGCAAAAACCCAAAAGCACTCATCCTAGGAAATCTTCCCGCTTCGATTGACTTTCCCTCAAAAGAAAACTTCCCGCATTGATCATTTTGCACAATAATGATAAGAGTTGGGGCATACACCTAAGGAGAAAGTATTTCCCCACACAAACTACACATAAAACCATTTTTGTGTCTATAGTAGGTATATAAGCACACCTTCCATCTTCCCCTCACGTTCTTTCAATTTACTAACTATCATTAGTTGTGTTTTAACACCTACCATATGGTTGTAAGTGCATTGATTTATTCGTGTTCCTTATCACATTTTACCTCCAATCTAGTCCCAAAACATCTATCCTATGTGACATTATTATTATGATGAAATTTTACTTTCTATATTTGGATCACCCTAACAAGGTCAAATTCTACTCATACCTTTCATTCTAGCCATTTTTGTTATCCCATCGTATCAAACTCACCCACATTGAACACAAATTTCAATTCTGATCTAAGTTCTAATCTATCACATCCATGTTCACAAAGTTCATCCAATATCTAAACCTAAATGAAATCCACATCTCTATTGTATTATAAATCTACACCTATCTCCATCAAACCATATTTGTATAAACACATCCATACATCATATCAATACCTCTATCAACATCTATATCCATTAAATAATTTTTCACCCATAAAATAATTATTCAAATTATCTTGTCTTGTCAAATCTACTTATCCAAATTATATTTTCTTCCACTTTGGACTCGTGTGTCACCCATAAAACACCATTCCTTTCCTTACATAGCTCATTTTACTATTTTTTCCTACCTACCTATCTTATAGCACATAATTATTGATATCCAAAAGCCCACTCTGTGGCCATATGTGTGTTCCCTCTCTGGGCACCACATCTCACCTTAAGTCCACCTTTGTGGCCATTTTTCTCTTTCCACTAAGACGTATAATTTCTCACTTCTTTATACTTGTAGGACATCACATACTCGTTTACCCTACTTTGTTGCATGACATTCTTTCATACCATTGTCTTGACCATACTCACATTTTTACGCATACTTTTGATGTATTCCTTTGACCCATTGGTTTCACGGATTGAACATCCATATGAGTGGATTCCCATTGGATTCCCTCCATACTTGTTGTGATCTTTTCCAACTAAATTTTCTCAGAGGACATTAACGTCACCTCCATTGAAAATGTCCTATATTCCCTATCGATGTGTTTCTAGGATTACTTTGCCATATTTATTTTAGTTTATCCCATCCTTCTTGTAATGGTCATATCACTCTCCACTGGGGCATATTTTCTCATCTTTCCACCTTAACTTCCTTCCTTCATCCATCTTTTTCAACCTAGTAATATATTTCCTTTACGACATTGATCCCTAGTTTGAGGGGGAGCACCTACACAATATTGTATCACTTCTGGTTTTTGTCTCGTGGCTTGCTTAACACAAACAACTTGACAAAAAGGGGAAAATGAAGACAACAAAAATTGATTCACTAGCCCCCCATTTTTCTTTCAATCACACCATCATCATTGTGCACACTCGTACCCATGTCCCTATTCAAAATCCCATTTTCCTCTTAAATCAAATTTATTTCCTTAGTTTCTATTTTCCTATATTAATTCTATCTCATCACTTTGATCCCATCGAATCATTAATAGTTTCCATTATCACATTATTTCATCTCCCCTTATGCACCTTGATTACACTTATCACCCATAATCATATTAGTCATCCCTAAACATATTTATTACTTTAATTACATCCCAAAATATCCCATTTATCATTTTTAGACTCACCACCCACCCTCATTTAATATTTCCAACCACCCTTACCTTTATTAAATGTACTTCCACCCCATCCAACCACTATTTCCCATCCCTATGCAACTCAATATCTCTTCCAACTCACCAAATTAATTTATATCCCTAATCACCACCTAATTGGGCCTCATCTCTCAAGTTTTACATCATCCACATAAGAAAAATCAACAGATCCCCATAATCGATGATGACCCTATCGGGCACTAACGACCATATACATACACCATCACCCCTTCCCAAATGGAGGAAACTCTTAAGGTCTGACCTATAGTAAATTTTCACCGGTTTCTTTCCTTTTACGAGCTACCACCAACCTCTTGAATCCACTTTAGATCCTTTGTATACCATTTTGGACGATTAGGAGCTTGGAAATTGTTGGAAGATGTATTTTATTGTCATCACTTATACGTTATCCATTTGTAGGTCCATTCGTCATTTTGAGATTTGGAATCATATCACCGGATTTTTTTGCTTCAAATAGCTTTAGCACCCATTAACCCTCACTAAGGCCTAAGTCACCCTCAATCGCTGCGATTGTTCCGGTCACTTTTGACCCAATTTGTCTTAGTTGTTTTCCTACATCCCGTACCTTTTCTACTAGTCTCTCTGCTTGTGTAATACCCAAATACTTCAATATCTATGTTCTTCCTAACAAACATCCCAAAACCTTAGTTTTCTATCACAACATCTCACAACTACCTCCGGTCACCATCAACCTCTATCCTACTTGCATTATTTGTCTAATTCATCATTGTATGTATTATCCGAACTTTATTTTAGCATACCTCTAAACATTTATGTTCTGGTTATCTTCTATATTTTACCTATTCCTTATTTTCAATCAATTTTCTAAACAAGTGGGATGACACCCTTTCTAGAAATTTCTTCATTTCTCGAGACTAGCCTTGGTCAGAAACCCACCATACAAATATACTAATATTGTCTTGTGTAGCTATCCTTTATGTTGTGCAGGTCATCAAGATTTCCATGGAAAGGATTTGTGTGCCCGTATTCCATCACCATAACTATCAAACATTAGATGTATCCTTAAACCCTACCATATTTAGAGTTTCTTATTTTATAGGATGTTATTTCATTAACTTGGAATATGAGAAAAAACTTATCAAACACTTACAATGTGATAATAGTTGTAAAATGGTTATCACAAAGACAAGGTAACTATGAACCATTTTAAAAGAAAATAAAATGCTTGGATGACCTACAAAAAACAATAGTCATTCAAGGCATAAAAAGAAACATAGAGGTAAGGAAGATTTCTACAATACAACTCAAAAAGGATAAGAACAAAGGTTGCATGCTTTACGCAATAAAAATATCATATTTAAGTGAGGAAGGTAATACTTCCTTGAGATACTATTCATTGTTATAAGAATACAATGATGTCTTTATGAAGGAACTACCTAGACTTCCTCCAAGGCATATATTTGATTTCACAATTGATATCAAGCCCGGAATAGAACATTTTTATAAGGCTCCTTCTTGAATGACTACAATGTAACTTGTGAAACTTAAAGAATAACTGCATGAGTTATTATATAAAGGATTGATTAGACCGAGCATGTCTCCTTAGGGAGCACCGATCATATTTTTCAAAAATAAATATGGCATGTTAAGGTCATAAATTTACTACTGTATTCTTAACAAGGTAAAACTCAAGAATAGATATCCTTTTATAAGGATAGATGATCTCTTTGATAAGATTTGATATGCATTATTCAATTCCAAGACCAATTTATGATCACGTTACCATGAACTAAGAATAAAAGATGAAGACATACACAAGACTACTTTTAGGACAAGATATGACCATTATGAGTTCATGGTATTACCATTTGGACTCACAAATGCACCTGTTGCATTCATGAACTTAATGAATAACATTTTTCAAGAATACCTAGACAAATTTGTGCTGGTTTTCTTATATGATATTCCGATCTATTCCAAAAACATGGAAGAACATAATAAGCACTTGAGAATAATTAAAGAAAAAAATTGTATAAAAATATTTATAAATGTTTGTTTTATTAGAATGAGGTGCAAACCTTGGTCACAAAATAAATGAGGAAGGAATATGTTTTCCGTGTTTTTGCATTGGAAAAATTCACTTAAAAACAAGACAACCATACCCTAGTGTGAAAAAATTACTATGGTATACCTTTCCATACACACCCTCCCAAGTCAACCTATTCCATGTATCATTCCTATCCTATCCATCCAATGGTTCATATGTATGTGTCACCATTCTCCATAGGTGATTTAGGGAGAAAAATATCATTCTAGTACGTCTGAGGCAATACCTCTCAAAGTGGATTTTCAAGCAAGCTGAGGAAGGGATACCATCATCCTTTCTAAGACAAGTGCATGACCTTCGGAGCTAAGTGAAGGACAAAATTCATCAAGGAGGTGTATTCATGAGCCAAGATAATTTTACAACTTATTGTGGAAGATTTTGGGAAATATTCATATAACCAGGAGAAGATTCATCAAAAGTAGGTTTTTGAGGCCGAAGGAGCTTGCATCGCGAAAGAGCACCTGAAATTCAAGAAGTGATTTTTTGAGCTCCATAATGAGTTTTAATTCAAACAATATATCAATGGAAATAATTTTCATTCCCCTACATGGTGGTAAAATTAGATTCATCCTAAACCCCATGTAAGTTTCTAGGAAACTCATTCTTTCTAGGAACATTTGGTGATCCCAAGAAAAATGAGGTTTTTGAGAGGGATTCAAGTTTTTTCAAGACATGAGACCCATCCCATCCTTCTCAAAAGGTAATTTCAATTCAATTACATATAAATAAGTGTGGAAAAATTCATCTGGGAACTCAAGGTACATGTTCGATACTTAGCCAAATTTCTTGGGTGCCATGTGGTAGCATGAGGTTGAGGTACATTTTTGTGCCCCAATTTTCCATTTTTCTAAGGGAAAATGGGGAATTATTTTTTCACCCATCCACCCTTAGGCTTCATGGTCACTCCATGTGACCCCGGTGACTCCATATAGCCCCTTTGACCTATTTGACTAGCCCCCTCACCTACTCCCGCATGTGTGACAAGTGTCACTCCAAGGCTAAGGCACATTTTTGTGCCCCCATTGTCCCTTTCCAAGTTCTTCATACGACCGAAAGATGGATCCCAAGTGCTTGTTTTCAACCCCCTCCTCCATTCGTCTCCACCTATGCATGAATGACAAATGCAACCATGGGGATAAGGCACATTTTGGTGCCTCATTTTACTTTTCCCAAAAGGAAAATGGGGACAAAAAAATTCACCCCCTCCTTCTCAAGGTTTCCAAAGCTATATAAACAACACTTCACCATTTTTCCCTCATTCCCCACATTCCTCCATTTGCACTGAACTCGGATTTTTTTCCACCTGCTCCATTTTCTCTCTCTCTCTCTCTCTCATTTGCTCCACCATCTCCCCATGATCATAGAACATGATTTTGAAAATAAAAACTCAAAAATCCATGCTCTAGGATCCATTTTTGTTCCAAAATGAAAATGCACATGAAAACTAAAAATCACATATCTAAAAAACTTGGGCACGACTTGATCTCAAATTTTTGCATTCTTCTACATTTTTGAATGAAGTAAGAAACTAGGTGATGGATTTCACATACACGAATATAATTTTTCGCAATGAGAAAACCCTAATTTCCCTGCACCAAAATTTAAAAATTTAATATCTTCCATTCTATATAACTTTAGAGGTATAACAAAGAAAAAAACTCATATCTAAAAAGTTGATTTTGTCAAAGTACAAGGTGGGAAAGAAAATTGCAAAAATATCAGAACTCCATTAATGGCTTTCATGGCAGCTTCGTGCCCAAAACCTCACCAGGAAAAATTTATTTTTCAAATTCTCAAGGTTCCAATGGGTGAAATCTCTTGAAATTTTGACCAAAACATCATAATGAATTATGTAAAATTATACAGTTGGTTCCATTCGAATCCGACACCAAGATGGCATGTTTATATTTTTAGTAAGTATTTACTTTGGAGAGCTTACTAACAAAGGTAAGTTTGAGAAAATGTGCATTCAAACTCTTCATTCCATTCCCACATGATCGAGAAACTTAAAAATTAGCATAAATGGTAAAAATGGATAGAATGGGTACTCACGATGGACATACTAAAAATAGTAAATGGGAAAAGTAGGTTGAAAATGGTACAATTTCAGTACTTTGCACATTATTGATTGGTCCAAGTACTCACAGAACCTTTCCACTCAGGTTTCAAGTAGATTACCACATTCCTTGATGCGATGAGTGTAAAGCATCAAAATGTAAAAATTATCAATTTTGCATCAAAGGCCATTCCAAGTGTCTCTAGGATCAAAAGGTTTTCTCAATAAGGGAAGTTATCTCTTATTTTTCTCGGTGGTATTCATCTCAATAGTTCATCATTTCAAGAGTTTTCAAAGGGAAAAGTGTTCAAAGTGAATTTAATTGGAGTTTCCTTCATTGTGCAAGGTGTGTGGAAGGTCATTAGGTTTTTGTTTCCATTATCAACCTATCTAGAGTGGATCTTCATGAGCAACATCTATGGTCATCAAGGGAATCTTTCCACAATGTTTTAAACTCTACAATCCAAAGTATCTATATATCACCTATAAGAGGTAGTTGTGATCACCATCATGGTTGAATTTTGTAAGAAATTGTTTCAAGGTCTCGCTCATATGCATGATTGAGAAAAAGGAGTGGAAATTTTTCATGGTTCATTTAAGAGGAAATTTATCATGCTTTGCAAAAGAGATAAAAGGTTCGAATTTGTCATTGCATTGGAGCATTTCACCAGTCTGTGAATGGAGCTGATCTTCATCAAAGGAAGGGGCATCTTCATTCATGCTCGATTTCCTCATATTCTTCCTCCTTCCCTATTTCTCCCTCCTCCTTCTCTCTCATTTCTAATTCTTCATTGAGAATAATTATTGTATTTTCCTATTCCGTTAAGTGACCTATTTTTGAATTTGTAAAAGTATTTTCTCAAAATTATAAGAGAAACACTTAATTTGTCTTTTCTAAAGGAAAACGACATGATTTCTCCTTAACTTATCTCCTTCCCCTTAACGCTATGATTTCCTCCCTTTTACCCTGTACAAGTAATTTACCATAGGTTCAATGGAGTGTCCCTGTGTGATCCCTCTCTTATTTGGCCAACCCATACCATTTATTTTAGGATTAGATTAGTAACATTCAATAATGGGATTTGCACCATTCAATGCAGAGGGGTGTAGCCCCATGAACGTTGGTGGAGACACCTAATTTTCCCAATAGAGAATTTTTCTCACTAATAGTTTTTGGCAACTTGCTACGAAGAGATTTTCCCAAGTGCACCCAAAAAGGATCTCTTCCCAATATATATTAAAAAAAAAAAAAAAAGACAAAAAAATTCAGATTTCAAAAGAGAATCATTTTTGAAGTCGAATCCGTCAAGGAATGAATCATGTCACATTTTTTTCTCATGCACAATGAATAAATTTTCATATTGGAGTGAAGTAAAAATGAGTGAAAATAAATAAGAAAAAGAAGAATATGGTTTCCAAGAAATTAATATAGTTGATCAACCATGGTTCCAGACCAGTTCTTGTAGGAAGGAGAACTTAAGAACTATATACGGGTATATTTATTCAACCAGCTTACATGTATCTAAAAATAAAGGAAAGACATGGTAGGATAAGAAAATTTTCTATTTGTAAAGAACCTATCATCAAATCCTGTGGCTACAATTCAATAAGAGCTTTGTTATAGGAAAGAAAATGGGATTCATTGCGGCCAAAGATCAAGAATCTAAGAGACTAATGAAAAATATGCAAAGGAGGTGCAAGATGCTGTATGAATTCCATAAAGATGAAAGATCGATGAACGTAATACTTTTAACCTTGCACATCTCCGAATGAAAATCTTAGATCCATGTGTTTCATCACCCTCCCTTGGGATGATTTCCTTGTGTATATAAATGATGAAATGATAGCCTTAAAAATTGAGTATGTGGAAAGAATCATGAGCATTATAAAAGGAAATTCTAATCCCCAAATCTATCTTGAAATTCTCGAAATATGCCAAAGATTTACAAGAGATGTACGAACAACTTGAATCACTCCATAAAAAAAGGAAGAAGAGGATATTTTTCTATGGATGAAGATATCGAGGATTGTACATACTATGAATTGTATGTCCTCGGCTTCTAAAGAAGATATTTTCTTGGAACCTTCTAATGAGAATCAAATCAGTCTTATGGAAGATGACGAAGGATAGGATGGTACATAATCCATAGAGGGTAATTTTGCAATTCCACACAGCTCACTATAAAATTAAGAACATTTTCTTTCTTTTTCCACTCTCTAGATGAATTCCTTGCATAAAGTGATGAATAAATATACATTTTGAAAAGATAATATGTGAAAAGGCTTCAAAGCATAGTAGAAGGAAATTCTGACCCCGAAGCCTATCGTGAAATTTGTAGGTATGCTTTAGCTCTACAAAGAAGTTATGAACACCTTGAAGCACTTCATGTTGTCAAGGATAAATAAAATCAAGAAGATCATAATGATTTTCCTCACTATAAGGTGTTTGTGTCTAGAATATTCTTTGACGCTTATAAGGAATGTATCATCCTTGAACCCTCCATTGAAAATCAAATAAACACATTTGAAGATGATGAAAAAGACATGGAGGTGGAACCACCACTCATCAAATCATTTTTTCTCAAGGCACAACCCATTGAAGGAGTAATGGATTTAAGAGAGGAAGATTCTTATTGCATAATGGATGATTCAATGCTTTCCGAAGACTCCACCAACAATGAAGAAGTACAAGATGATGAGTTTGAGGTAATCATGGATAATCTCCTTTCAAATTTTGATCTTTCGATTAATGATGGAATGGAGATATGTGAATAAGTGCAAGAAATCCATCCTTCACCTTGGACTCAAGATGATGAATGCAAGGTATTCATGGATAATTTTCTTTCCAATTTTGAATTTTCAAGTGGTGAAAAAATGTTGGATAATGGGATGAAGCTAGTCAAAGAATCAAGTTATCTTCCCAATTTAATCATGGATGATCAAATGGAAGATGTCAAATTTCTTTTTGAAGATGAAGAGAATGAACAGTTCGAACACAACCTCTTCTCACCAAAGGAGTAGAATGATCATCACATAAAGTATGACGTATTTCATTGCTCGTATGAGTAAGATGATTCAATAATGGATGATCAAGAAAGAGTTGAAAATTATTCCCATATTGTTTCCCCAACATGGTTCTATACTTACCATCAATAGGATGATGAAATGGATTTCAAGCTTAAAGGAGTGCCCTTCCCATAAAGTATGAATCTCTTATCCTTATAAAAAAAAATTGGAAACTGAATATGCCCATGCTTGTAAGAAAGTGAATCTTGGGTGACAAGAAACATAAAAGAGATGAAAAAGGATGTTTCAAATGAATCATGGACATATATAGATCATATTTTAAACCCTATCCTAGAAACAAAATGTAGAGGTTCTTCCCATAAGGATGAAGACGAGTATATGAAAAGATCAAAATATTTATTCATGCAATGCTTCTTGAGGAATGCGGAAGAGACTAAAGAACCTCAACTTAGTCTCGAGTTCTTGACTCGGTCTATGGAGATGCAAGACAAGTACGAATGAATTTTTTTCTTCTCATTTTGATACACTAATGTTTGATGTTGAGATGGAGCCAATGGATGAGTTTGATTACCTCCCCGATGCCTTGGTTGATGAGAGGGGATGTGAAGATATGTCTTTCTCATTCGTGCTTTATGAAGAAGATCATAAGTGAAAAATAAGGAAATTTATTGAATCTCCTATGGTTATTCCCAATATTGAAGACAATGTCTCCAACATGGAGGATGATAGTGAGAAAAATGTGGATCCAATTTGCACCAAAGAGAGTTGTTTAAAACAAAGTGAAAAGTTGTAGGAGCCTTGTGAATGTATTTAAGATCAACTTACCACCTTTGGATGCTCCACCAATACAGAACAAGAACCCATGTTGAAAAATCAACTCAAGGGCGATGAAAGTTTCTATGAAAAAATCAAGGATTGCAATTTTGATAATGGTATCAAAACCAATTTTGAGTGGATGGATATTGACAAAAAAAGTTATAAACAACAAAGAAAAAAATTTCATGACTCTGGTGAAAGAATTAAAAATCAGATTGCACTCACCATTTCCCAAGCTCCAATGTGTCTTGTACATGTTCCCATATTGCAACATTTTCCCAAGGATGATGAGGAGCTCCGTTTCAATGATGTAGTACCTATTCTGCAAAGCACTTGCTTAAAGTGACAAGGTGAGATATTTAGAGAAGCTATTGAATGGGAAAGAAATTAGTTTGTTCTCACTCCTTCTGAGTGACTCATTTATTTAAGAGATGATTCCATATTACAATCCAAGGACAATATTTCCAATTTTGAGAACATGGAGGAGTGGTTTCTCATGACCGCAGGACATCAAATGAAAACCACAAGATGAAAAAATTCTAAGAAGGTGATAATTTTTTCATCAAATGTAAGAATTTTTTTAGTATACTATGAATATAAATATGGAGTCTTGGTGTGTCTTATTCTTCTCAAGCCATGCAAATCCATCACTAGAGCATAATTTGATCAAATAATAGTTTTTGTGCTTCAAAATCACATTTCAGATCCATTGTTCCATGATTGCATGTTCTTTTCCCAACCCATCACTGGATATGTGTATATTCTTTCCCCTCCTCTGTAAATACCCCTCCTATGTATATAATTTCCCTTTTCCTTTGTGTGTTGTTTTCCCTTCTAACATGTTTCTCTTCTAATTGTTTATTTGTGCATGTGTTCATGTTTGGAAGAAATGAATCCATATAGTGTAATAGATAACGCATGTGTCCACAGATTGAATTGAGATTCTAGGATTCCTCATGCTAATTCCTCATTGCGATCAATCAACAATATGTCTCAAAGCTAGAGCAAACTATTTTCCTATGTTTTTGCATGGGAAAAATTCACTTGAAAACATGATAACCATACCTTAGTGTCAAAAATTTCTATGGTAAACCTTTCTGCACACACCCTCCTTGGTCAAAATATTCCCCATATCATTAATATACTATCTTTTCAATGGTTAATATGTGTGTTTTACCCTTCCCCATAGGTGATTTAGGAAGAAAAATATCATTCAAGTACTTCAGCCAGTACCTTTCAAAGTGGATTTTCAAGCAAGCTGAGGAAGGGCTACCACCAACCTTTCTAAGACAAGTGCATAACCTTTGGAGCTAAGTGAATTCCAAAATTAATCAAGGAGGTGTATTCAAGAGCCAATATCATTTTTCAACTAATTGTGGAATATTTTGGGAAATATTTAGAGACCTGTGAGCAGATTCATAAAAAGCAGGTTTTTTAGGGCAAAGAAGCTTACATCGTGAAAGAGCACCTAAACTTCAAGAAGTGATTCTGAGAACTCAAAAATGATTTTTAAGCCAAAAAATATATCAATGGAAATAACTTTTAGTCTCCTATGTGGTAGTAAAATCAAATTCATCGTAAACCCCATATATGTTTCTAGGCAACTCATTCTTTTTAAGCACAATTGATGATAAAAAAAAAGAGTATTTTTAGAGGGTTTAAGGAGTAATAAAGCCATGTAACCCATCCCATCCTTCTAAAAATTTCATTTCCATTCAATTTGATATAAATAAGTGTGAAAAATTCATTTGGGAGCTCAAGATATGTCTGTTTCAAGTTACCGCCCAAGGTACATGTTCGATACTTAGCCAAATTTCTTGGGTGCCACATGGCAGCATGATGCTGAGGCACATTTTTGTGCCCCAATTTTCCCTTTCAAAGGAAAAAATTGGGAGAAAAAATTTATCCCCTCCCCCTTAGGCTTCATGGTCACTTTATGTGACCCCGATGACTCTATATACCCCTTTGACTTATTTAACTAGCCCCCTCACCTACTTCCGCATGTGTGACAAGTTTCATTCCAAGGATAAGGTGAAGTTTTGGCGTCACATTGTACCTTTCAAAGGGTAGAAAGAGGAAAAAATGTGCCCCCTCCTTTTTCCCCAAGTTCTTCATACGATCGAAAGATGGCTCCCAGGTGCTTGTTTTCAACCCCTTCCTCCATTCCTCTCCACACGTGCATGAATGACAAATGAAACCCTGGGGATAAGGAAAATTTTTGTGCCCCAAGTATCCCTTTACCAAGGGGAAAATGGGGAAAAAAATGTGGCCCCTTCTCCTCCTCAAGGTTGCCAAATATATATAAAGAACACTTCATCATTTTTCCTCATTCCCGCACATTCCTCCATTTTCACCCGAAACTCGGAATTTTTTTCCAGAATTCCTCCTCCATTTTTTCTCTCTCTCATTCACTCCACCATCTCCCCATGATCTCGAACAATTTTTTTCCAAAAAAAAAATCAAAATTCCATGCTCCGTGCTCCATTTTCGTTCCAAAATGAAGAATGTACATGAAAACTAAAAAATCACATATCTAAAAAAATAGGGCATGACTTGATCTCAACTTTTTGCATTATTCTAAATTTTTAGATGATTTTAAGACCCAAGTGATGGATTTCACATGCCCTAGGAGAAGTTTTTACAACAATCAAATCCTCATTTTTGGAATCAAAATTAAAAAATTTAATATCTTTTGTTCTAGAGACCGGGTTGAGCCAAAACTTCAGAGGTGTAACAAAGACAAAAAACCCATATCAAAAATTTGATTTCATCAAAATACAAGGTGGGAAAGAAAACTTGAAAAAATCTTAGGGACTCCATTAATGGCTGTCATGACAGCTTCATGCCCAAATCCTCACCAGGAAAATTTTATTTTCAAATTCCCAAGGTTTCAGTGGGTGAAATCTCTTGAAAATTTGACCAGAGCATTGTAATGAATTATGTAAAATTCTACAATTGGTTCCATTCAAATCCAACATCGAAAGGCTAGTTTATATTTTTAGTAAGTCTCTATAGGAGAGCCTACTAAAAATAGTAATTCCAAGAAAAATGTGCATTTACACTCTTCATTCCATTCCCACATGATCGAGATACTTGAAAATTGATAGAAATGGTAAAAATAGCCAGAATGGGTACTCACGATGGACATAATAAAAATAGAAAATGGGCAAAACAGGTTGAAAATGGTCAAAATTCAAGTACTTCACACATTCCTGATTGGTCCAAGTACTCACATAAGATTTCTTCTCAGGTTTCAAATAGATTACCGCATTCCCGATGCGATGAGCATAAAGCATTAAAATGAAGAAATTATCAATTTTGCATCAAATGCCATTCCAAGTGTCTCCGGGATCAAAAGGTTTTATTGATAAGAAGAGTTATCTATGAGAGGTCTTCATCTCAATAGTTCATCATTTCAAGAGTTTTCAAATGGAAAAATGTTCAAAGTGAATTTAATTGGATTTTCCCTTTAGTGTAGAAGTGTGCAGAAGGTCATTAGGTATTGCTTTCCATTCTTAACATATCCATAGTGGATCTTCATGAGAAATGCCTACAATCATCAAGGAAATATTCCCACAGTGTTTTGAACACTCATTCGGTAGTCTGAAGTATATTTATATCATGTACAAGAGGTAGTTGTGATCTCCATCATGGTTGCATTGTGTAAGAAATTGTTTCAAGGTCTCATTCATATGGATGATTGGGAAAAGGAGAGGAAAATTTTCATGCTTTGTTTAAGAGGAAATTTCTCATGGTGCAAAAGATATCAAAGGCCCATTGTTTATCATTGCATTGGAGCATTTCACCAGTCCATTAGTGGATCTGATCTTCATTAAAAGTGGGGCATCTTCATTCATGCTAGGAGTTCCACATCTTCTTCATCCTCCCCTCTTTTTCCCTTATCCTTATCTCTCCTTTGTAATTCTTCATTGAGCATAATTATGTATTTTTTCCTATTCATTTAAGTGACCTATTTTTGAATTTATAAAATTATTTTCTCAAAATTATAAGAGAATAATTAATCTATCATTTTTAATGGAAAAAAAAAAGTCACAAGTGGAATATGGAACACATAGATTCATGCGAGGGAGGTGAGAGGACAATTCACATTGCTATAAATTGGGATGGCCTCTCTATTCCAAAGGATCATGGATTTTGAAAACTTCCACTCTATAGTAATTGTGGATTGTAGTTTTGAACTTTGTATTAATGCATAAGAGATAAGAGCTACATTTATTCCATTTCTATTTCTCATATGTTATTCTATCCCTATCATTATGCAACTTTTTGAATGTCAATAAATAAGAAAAGAGTCTGTTACTTTTCTTGATGAGGATATTAATGAGACTTTGTGTTCATATTATTATCTTGTCTTGATGTTTTTTTTTTATTAAGGGCAAATAGTTTTGAAGGGACTATACCCTGTATACAAAAGGGCTCAAAAGCCAGATATCAGAAGTGAGAGAAACAACCCAGAGAAGGGCAAAAAAACTAACCTCGGAGGCTCATCAGCCAGATAAAAAAACATATTAGAAGAAAGGATCCAGTTGTACAATGATCCAAAAAAACAGAAGAGATCAAAAAGCAAACAATAGATATCTATCCTAGAATATCTTCGCCAAAAAATAGCTCCAGATCCGCCAGTCATCAACAACTTCGCAGCCAGTAAACAACAACACAGCACCACGTTACTTGATAGCCCTATCAATTTTGGTTTTGATCGCTTGCAGTGAGATAAAGAAAGCAATGGCTGTGGCCTGAGAAGAGTCTTTCATATCCGCCTGAGCAATTGCCATATCCCTCTTCTCTTTGGGGCCCCAAATGTTTTCATTAACCCCGCTTAGGCTGCATACACTATGAACATGTTGTTCAATGAAATTATAAATACTTTTAAGAGCAGATAGGATGTAGTCATTTTGACTTTTTGCATTTCCCATTCTGCCATCCAAAGACTGTAGCTTCTTGAATACTTCAGCAATAACCCCTCCTCCTCATCATTTTGTAGTAATCCTTTTCCCTTAGCTTTTTCCATATTTTTGATTACCCTTTTGAGCTCTTGTATTTCCTTTTCCATCCTGTCCACTCTAACCATCAAATCCTCCTCCTTAGGCTCCTCCATTGGTTGGCTGATGTGCAGGAGGTTCTCAGCAAGCTCAAGGTCTTTGTGGCTTCTAAGCACCCTCTGAGAAGTAGGGATCTTATTCTTCATGCCCTTTCTTTTCTTGCTAGATGTAGTTGTTTCAATCTTCCTTTCAAGCTGAGGGGGAATGAAGGCGGTGTGAGCAGGGGGAGGAATGGAGGAAGAGGGTGGGTCAGGATTCACGTGGGGGCTGTTTGAACAGTGGCGATGTATAAGCAGAATTAGCCCTTGATGCAGAGGGACTGCCCTAGAATGGCTCTGCACTTCCCTAACGGATTTCTCCAGAGAGTTTATCAAGTAGTGAGGGAAGCTGATGGTTATATTTCTATGAAAGTGGTTAAGAAATATCAAATGCTTTTGTGGTATAGTAACAAATCTCCCTTCAAGAGTTACATACCTAACAACCATCTTGGCTAGCTCAGCAAAAGGCTCAGGAATCGAAGCCACCTTGATGCCAGCTGTCACAAACTCAAGATTCTCCCCATCATCTAGGAATTTCTTTGTCTCCACCTCCCTGTCTACCTTCTTATTGAAGAATTTCATGCCATCAAGACTGAGTCCCGAGATCTGGGCGATGAGCTCCTCCATGATCTCAACCTCCATGTTGTTGTATTTAACAACCCGATTCTTCCATCCCTGTGTGAATTTAATAGAAATATCTTGATCAAAACCTTGAATCCTTTCTATCAAATTCGCTAGACCCCCAATTTGAAGGTAGTTCCAGAGCACAGCATCCTCTTTCCACGCTGGATTGTGGGTGGGCTCTGTTTTGCATGGTGGACCCCCCATTTTTCCATTATTTCTACTCTCAATGGTAAAGATGTTAGCACTATGCGTAGCAGTTTTAACTTTGTTTTTGAATCTTTCCCTTTCGTGAAAGAAGATGTAATTATTAGACCATACTTTGTAATTAGTGACCCGCTCCTTGGCATTCTCCCTATGAAAAGAAATGATTGTTGTCCAGTTCACACAAATGTCATCAATCACACAAATCTTATATGATGTCATCATTCTGTACTTAAGAATCCGCTCATTAGCATCAATATTACAGCCGTTAGTGATGATTTTCGTGGCCATGTAGATCATTGATTATGTCTTTATTAACTTGAATGGGCAGAACATCCCCCCTTAGCCAAGTTTGAAAAGTATTGGTAACTCCAAAGTTTGCCAAACCATCAGCGACCCTATTGCCTTCCCGATAGGTGTGAATGATTTTTACATTTTCAAAACTATTGCATATATCAGTAGCTTCAACAATGAAGTCTCTAATTGACCAGCTGGGGTGTTGCTTTTTGTTTAATAGATTGATGATGTTTAGAGAATCACCCTCAATTATAATATTCAGAATATTACAATCTCTGGCTAGCCTTATTCCCCAAAGAGCAGCAAGAGCTTCAGAGTAATGATTAGTTTGCCTACCCATTTTCCTAGAAAAAGCAACAACAAAACAACCTCTTTGATCTCTGATGACTCCTCCACCTCCAGAGTCTCCCTAGATTGCCTTTTGAGGCCCCATCAAAATTTAACTTATGCCAATCATTGGGAGGCTTAGTCCATTGGACGGTGGTTCTATCCATACCATTGTTGTTCTTTTTGAAGGCAGTGTCAATATTCCAATCAGTCAGAATGTATTCTTCTTTCTCAGGGTAAAGTCTATTTTTAGGAGGTTTAAATCTAGCAATATTATCCTACACAACAATGATAATTTCCTTGTAGACTTTGTTACATGCCTTTCTAGTGTTTCTAAAAATGACATCATTACGAGCCTTCCAAACTCACCACATAGTGTGAGGTAAAACAAGTTGCCACAATCTCTTCACCACACAATGCTTATACGGAGAGTCCCATTGTTCCCAGGCCTGAAGACAGGTAAGGGGAAAGATCCAATTCTGATTAAATTTTTCAAAAACAAGATGCCAAATTTTGGAAGCATACTCACAATGAAGAAATAAATGTTTTATGTCTTCTGCCTCTTTCTGACACATGCAACATCTATTCGGCATGATGAATCCCTTCTTAATGAGGTTTTCATTGGTCGAATCTTGCCTTTAATGATGAGCCACCAGAAGAAGTTCACTCTAGGGGTTAGCTCTGGCATCCACAACTTATGCCACTTAATTTCACTTTCAATAGCGGCAAAGAAAGAATTGTATCCTGATTTTACTGAGTATTCCCCATCAAAAGAATCTTTCCAGATGAGTTCATCCTTAAGATTTTGATTACTAATATGGATTAGAGAAAGTTGATTCTATAAAGATGAAACATCAGACTATACATTATCTTTCTCCACTTTTAACTGTTTCCATTTTCTTTTGTTTTCATCCACCTCAATGTATCCCTGAATTTTGTGTCCATACTGTGTGATTAAGTTGTCTTTAATGTGTCCATAAGAAGAAATCCAATTAAAATCAGTCCATTTATCAGTCCTAGAAGTTAATGTCTTGCCCATCCCCAAGCTTCCAGCTACACCCCTGAGAGAGAATATGTCTACTGTGAAGAAGATTGTTCTAGAAAATAGAACCATTCGGGAGAGACTGATCAGAAATAAAGGAAATCTTGCTTTGGTTTGAAAGGTATTTGATCTTAACCAACTCTATCCAAGGCTTGTGCTCTTTTATAAGTCTCCAACCTAGCTTTGCAATAAGGGCAGCACTCATATGCTTGATATCTTTGATACCTAACCCCCCAAGCCTCTTTGGTTTACAAACCTGCTCCCAAGCCACTAAATGATACCTGAACCTATCCTCAGTACCATGCCATAAAAAGTGCTTTTGAATCTTTTCAATACTGTTCGTCACTGCTGCTGGTATGCTGAACATTGACATGATGTAAATAGGTAGGTTTTGAAGTGTGCTTTTTATCAATAAGCACTTGCCTACGCTTGAAAGTATAGCTCCTTTCCAGCCAACCAATTTTTTTTTAAATCTCTTAATAAGATCATTCCAGACCTCATTAGAAATCTTGCCAGTACTTAAAGGTAAACCTAAATAAGTAGTGGGAAGAGAATTAATAGTGCATCCTAGAATATTAGCAATCTTTCTTTGCCTTTCCATAGGAGTATTGAAGAAATATATAGAGCTTTTGTCAAAATTAACTTTTTGCCCCGAGGCTTCCTCATAAAATCTAAGGACAGTTTTGATAGCCTTTGCCTCAATTATTGAGGCCATCAGAAGAAGTAGAGTGTCATCAACAAACTATTGGTGGGAGGAGACCTGATTGCCAGAAGTTGGAGGAAATCCTTTTATCATGCCAATGCTAATAGATTTGGAGATAGATCTGCTTAAACTATATGCCATTATAATGAATAATAGAGGGGAAATTGGGTCTCCTTGCCGATTCCTCTATTACTGGAAAAAAAACCAACCGGTTCCCCATTAACAACCACCGAGAATCTAGAAGTAGAAATACAAGAGTGAATGATTTTCCTGAATTTATTTTGGAAACCAAACTTGGATAAGACCTCATCCATGAATCTCCAGGAGACTCTGTCAAAGGCTTTATGCATGTCAAGCTTGATAGCCATCCCTACCTTTTTACTTTTATCCATAGAATGTATTGTTTCATGAACCATGATAATTCCATCTTGAATAATTCTTCCCTGAATGAATCCGCTCTGTTGTTGTGAAATGATCTCCATAAGAATAGGTTGCATTCTAGTGGTTAGAATCTTTGTGAAGATCCGATATATTACATTAACCAAACTGATTGGCCTGAAATATTTGAATTCCTTTGCATCCAATTTCTTCAGAGAAATCACAATGTGTGTATTATTTAATTCTTTGATAAGATTTCCAGTTCTATAAAACTCATTAACAGCTTTCAACAGATCTTCAGAGCAAATTTCCCAACATCTTTGATAGAATTTTGCTGAAAAACCATCGGGGCCCGGAGCCTTATCCCCTTCTAAAGTGAAAACAACCTTTTTCAATTCCTCAATGGTAACAGTTTTGGAAAGACTCTTAAACCTCTCAACAGGTAGTATGTTATTAGGAATGGAGTCTAAGAGAAAGGAGGCCACTTGTTCATTGTAGGAGTTATTCTCAGTGAGTAGATTCTTGTAAAATTTGAGGGCTTCATCTTTGATATCTTCAAAATCCTTAGTAATGTTCCCATTATCCTTAGAAACCTCAGAAATTTTGTTACAAAATCTATGCTTAAGGGATGTCAAATGAAAAAAATTTGTATTCCTGTCTTCTGCTTTAAGCCAAAGGGCTCTAGACTTCATTCTCCAGAAGGATTCTTCATGGTTGTTTATATTATGCAGATCTGAGAGAAGTTTTTTTCCTGCTAATGATCCTCTAGAGTCATACCTTTCAAGGAAACATTGAGTTCAAGCTCTTCCAACTGCTGCTTAAGTTCTTTCTTCTTTTCAAAAATATTTCCAAAAACTTCTTTATTCCAGATTCTAACCTTTTGCTTAACATTTTTCAACTTCTGTAGAAGCCTAAATTGGGCCGTCCCTGTGCCTTCCCAATACCACCACTCTTTAATTCTTTCTAGAATATCTTCATGCTCAAGCCACATTTTCTCAAATTTGAAATTGCAGTGAAAAGGTTTGACCCAATTGAAGAAATTTAGGACAATATGATTATGATCAGAACCCGTTCTGGGAAGAGAAGAAAGATGAAAATTCTGATCTAAGATCCATTAACGAAATAAGAGCTCACAAATTTAACTCGAATTAAGTTCTCCCCAATTCTTACATTAGACCAGGTAAAATTGATTGCCATGAAGCTTTATGTCCATAATATTAAGAGTCGAAATGAAGTCAACAAACTCTTCCATACTGAGAGAAAATTCAGAGCTTCCCCCAAACTTTTCTCCTGGATTTAAAGGAGTATTGAAGTCTCCCATAATTAACCAGTTCATGTTATCAACATTATTTCTAAACAAGGTTAATTCCTTCCATAAATTTCTTCTACCCGTAATGTATTAGGTGCATAAATATTAGAAAGGATCCAACTATGATTATTCTCAAGACTTCTAAAGATGTTATTTAATCTATATTGAATGTTGAACTACTCTTGTTACGGGGTGTAAACTATGCAATTGGCCTACCCATGATAATAAATTTTTTCCTTGAATGTCAACGTGTCAAAGTAGAAGACACATAGCCTCTCTGTCTGTTGTATCCTCACAACATTCCACACTATAAATGGTAAGTTATTAGTATGGATTTCATGCAGGGGATGCCAATGTCAAAAAATAAACATGACATGATTCTAGTTGTTGAAAATTTAACAAAGGTAGCTCACTTCATACCAGTAATATGAAATATAATTCACCCATGATTGAATAATGGTTTGTGCACAAAATTTTCAGATCACACATAATTTCGAGTTAATAATTTTGGATAGGGATCCAAGGATGACCTCTAGATTCTGGAAAACCTTAAATTCAGCTTTGGGAACAAAATTGAATTTCAGTTCAACATACCATCCGAAAACCGATGGTCAAACTGAACGAGTAAACCAAGTGTTGGAGGATATGCTCAGGATGTATTGCATGGATCAGAAATACAAGTGGGAATAATATCTTCCATTGGTGGAATTTTCCTATAACAACACTTTTCATTCTTTGCTAAAAATGTCACCATTTGAAGTGTTGTATGGGAGAAAGTGTAGAAATCCCATCAATTGGGATAGTACTGAGGATAGAGTGTTAGTGGGCCTTGAAATGTTAATGAAATGGAAAATAAAGTGAAGCTAATTCGTGAGTAAATAAAAAAATAGGTTGATAGGCAAAAGAGCTACATAGATATGAAATTAGTAAACAAAAATTTGAGCTTGGAGATAAAGTTTTCTTAAGGGTTAAGCTCAAAAAGAGATCAATAATGTTTGGCAAGTCTACCAAGTTGTCTCCAAGATATGTTGGACTATTTGAAATTCTTGAAATCATAAGTACAATTTCATATCGTTTGGAATTATCTCTCGCATTGTCTAGGATGCATGATGTTTTTAATATTTCCTTACTTAAGAAGTATGTTTCAGATGTAATACATGTCCTTAACTAGAACTCTTTACAGTTCAGGGATCTAGGAATCGTAGTGGTAGAACCTATTAGAGTGTTGGAAAATCATAGGTTGCACATGATAAATAGAGATATCACACAATGCAAGTCCCAATGGGATCAATTTTATGAATAAAGTGCATCTTAGGAGAATCAAAGAGATAAAACTGTGGTTCCTTATTTGTTTTAGTAATAAAGACTGATATTTGACAATCTATTATGATATACTTGATATTATTTTATATTCTGGATGATTAAAATGACAAAATTATGTCATATTCCCGATGGATTAGAAAAATTGGATGATTTGAAATTTGTTACAACCAATAAATTTGAATATAGATAAATTAAAATATGGAAAAATTGTAAGTTTTGGATAAAAATGTTTACTATTTTCTTTAGTTATATGATAATAATCATGTTTTATTATTTTGTTTGCTATTAATGAGTAAAATCATCGGGATGATGATTCATTAAGGGGGAAGTATATCACATCCCTTATTTTCATTTTGTTTTATTACACATATAAGTTATATTATGAAAAGTGGTTTACAAAGGCAAGAGGATATGCATTGTTGCAGTAGGCTGAGTTTACAGCTATACGTATGTAAGTATATCCTAAAAAGGATATATATACTTACATGTAGTTGTATGCCCAACAACGTAACATTGCTTCTAGAGATCATCTAATTAAAAAGAAAAATTATATATATATATCCCATTAGGGTTTTGCATCGAAATTCATAAGTCGGTTTAGTTTCTACTACATTTATCACCTCTTTACATTTGGAGGGGATCCATGTGTCACATTTGAAGCACACCGAGATACTAAGCGAGCTATTCATCAATTCTATCTAAGTTACATCCGAACGGGTAACTCAATTCCAAGAGAGCTATCGTTGTGAACATTGACGAGTCTTGTTTTTCACAGACCAAGCCTGCATATGATGACCGAGATTTGCATCCATTCACCAACACATTGGTGATCCTCCTTCACACAAGCCAATGGTGGATCCACATCCACCCCTCGCACCCTACACAAACAAACAAAGAAGAGGAAAGAGAAAACCACGTAACGGTAGTCATTATCATCAAAAGTCCTATACACAAAAAAAATAGTGAAGAAATATAAAAACAAAATAGTAGTGGATCAAATCAATCTTCAAACGGTGAAAGAAACTAGAAATCGTTGGAGATAAAAAGGAAAATGATAGAATACAAAGAAGGAGATTCATTTTCTATGGATTATCCCTAATCTGCCTCCACTAAACCACCTACCACATGGCTCTCACCTCCCGCCATGTTTGATTTTCATAAGGCCACCAGTTTTTTAATATTTTAAATACTATATTGTTCATTTTATAGTCCATGTGCCATAAGTCCCTATGTGGTTAGTGGGTGAACGCTTGGTAGAGTGAGGTCACGAGTTTGACCCACTTATAAGCGGTGGTATATTAATTTTTTAAATTGGAGTAGCATATAACTTTTGTTTCCAATATAAAGGCTAAAACCATAGCTAATCCGCTTAGCAAGACTTACCTAAACCCAATACTAAAAATAGTGGAGAAAACCTAAAAAAGGGCATTTTTTCTCCCACATTTCTTATTTTTCATTCTAAGTAAAATTTTCCGAAGGAGGGACACCTAAAACTGTAATTTTAGCCATTTTTGTGGTTTTTTGCCTAGTGAGCCGCACATGGCTCCTCAGGAGGCCACTAGGGTCTCGCAAAACAATTTTTTTCCTACCATTCAATTTTTCATAATATTGGATGTAATTGTAATATTTCAAAGTGTATTTTTAGTTAATTTTACTAATTTACATGTTTCCATGTTCAACCGTAAACTTTGTAACTACTAAAACTTGGCAAAACATTGTAAACAAAATCAGCAAATTTGGTTTTGTAACACTCACGAGATCTTCAGATCTCTTTCGCAGCATTCGGCATAAACAATGCCTTTAGGAAGCGCTTAAGAGTAAAGTCATCGCGACTACTACTACACTTAATGCCTAATATAGCTACAATAACATCGTCTAGGCATCATCCCTAAAATTGATGGGAGTAATAAGGACACATTGCACACACTTTAAGCCCTCTCATCCTGTCTATGAATGATTTCTTGATGTAAATCTAGACACCGAAATTATCCGAGTATACAGATAAAGTTACGTGTCTCGTATGAGAATATTTCTTTAAACCGATGTCAATAATCACACAAACCCCTTTCAAGTATTGTCTTGATACCACATATAGGATTCTTTCACGTATGTCAATGCCTCTTTCACTTACTACCGAGTATATAGAAAGAGTGAACTTCTTCCACGTCTGACCGGTATCGGAAGGGTGTGTATATAGAAAGGTTTGGTATATCGATCGATGGTATATAGATTGAGAGACCATATACAGGAGTGATTAAAGCCTTACCCTTTATTACTTGATTATGGACACCAATGCCCCCAAGTTCTTTCTTCTAGATTCTCAACTTCTAAGAGGAGACAACTATATAGCCTGGAAGACAAAGATCAAAACACAACTTGAGTTTGAAGAGATTTGGAATGTTGTGGATGGTTCTTTAACCAGATCAACAATTGATACGACATAACATTGAAAGTTTGATAGATCCAATCAAAAGGCCAAGCTGATAATCTTGTTTTTTGTGTCTAATGACGTGCAACCCCACATTTGTGATGCCAAATCGGTCAAAGAAGAGTGAGAAAAGTTGATCACAATGTACAAGGCTAAGAAAAAGAATGTAATACTGCATTTGTAGAGTCAATTACACACACTGAAGTTCAAACAAAATGAGAAAATAGAAGCCTTCTTGCGAAGATTTGTAGAATTAAGGGATTCACTTCTAGCCCAAGGAGAGGAGGTCACTGATATATCTCTCATTCCCATTGTTCTGAGATCACTCCCTCCTTCATGCTGCATTTTTTTTATGACACTAAATTTTTTAGATCGACAATTAGTTTTGAAAAGTTAGTGAATCTACTGCAATAAGAGGAAGCAATGTACAATAAAGATGATGAAGAGGAGCAGGAAATTTCTTCTCATTAGAAAGGGAAAGGAAAAGGAAAAGGAAAATATCATCAAAATTCCCAAAATCAGCATCAACAAGGGGACAAGCAACAAAAGAAGAAATTTCCTATCTACAAAAGAGGACATGAGTTAAAATATTGTTGGTTCAATACCTATAAGAAAGGTTCATCAAGTAATTCTAGACCTCAACACCGAAATCTCACAAGGGAAATTCAAACTAAAATCAAGGGAATAAGAAGGGGAACTGGAGAAGAAAACCCCATTAACAAGAAAATACTACGAGCAAGAAGAACATTCAAATAATGAAGACTTCTTGTACACTATTCATTGAAGTGAACCTTCCATGTCATCTAGTGATGTCTAGTATGTTGATTCAAGAGCCACTTGACACATGACCAACCACAGAGACTAGTTTACCACAATGAGGGACACACCTTCAAAAATCATGTTTCATTAGGTGATGATTCTTCATATATAATACAGGGGATTGGGAACATTTCTCTTCCTCTTGGTTCACGCAATTATAGATTGTCAAATGTACTATATGTCCCTAGGTTAAAAAATATATACTATTAATTAGTCAAATCCTAGATCACAATTTGAAAATTTAATTTGATAGTCATTCCGGTAAGAAAATGTGTTTGATTCGAGGAAAATCACGAGGCTCGAAAATAGTTGTAAAAGCCTCCAATGTGGGATGCATGTTCCAGCTTGATTTTTCCACAGAGATGATCAAGCACTTGTGGCTAAGAATTCTACCTCCGCACAGTTGTGGCATTAGAGACTTGGTCACATCAATTTCAAGTATCTTGAAACACTTTTCCGGTATAACATGGTAAAAGGATTTCCATCTCTCTAGAAGGATACAATAAGTGTCCTCATTGCCTAACAGAAAAAAATAGAGCTTCATTCTAGAATAGTACCTATCAAGCTCACGGTAAGCTTGATTTGGTTCATGTTAATCTTTGTGGTGCGATGCAACCGATTCATTCTAGATTTCAATACTTCATGCTTTGTGTTGATGATTATTTGAGAAAAATGTGGATATATTGTCTTCATAAGAAAAGTGAAGCTTTTGAGACTTTCAAGAAGTTCAAAGTGGCTGTTGAGAATGAGACTGGTCATCACATCAGATCTCTCTACTCAGATCGAGGGGGAATTCACCATTAATGAGTTCAAATCCTACCTTCAAGCTCACGAATTTGTCGATAGATGCCTCCTCCACACACACTTAGAAAAAATGGTGTTGTTGAGAGAAGAAACTATACTATCATGGAAATGGTGCATTGCATGATTGATGATTATGGATTAACGAGGACATTTTGGGTAGAAGAAGCAAAGAAAATTGTATATTTGTTAAATAGAGTGCCCATAGTTGCTCTTGATGGAGTGACACCATATGAAGCATGGTCGAAGCGAAAGCCATCTATTGCACACCTCGTAGTATTCAGTGCAAATAAAGTAGCACATACCCAAGAAGAACATAAATAATTTGGATATGAAATCACAAAAACTCATCTTTATTGGCTGTAGTGAATAGACTCTTGGGTACATATTGATGGATCCAAGACCAAAAAAGTCTACACTAGTAAAGATGTTGAGTTTTTTTAGAAGAAGGAAGCAAAGACTCCTCCTCCGGACTCACCTAATGTAGATTTTTCACATATTGTAAAAATAGAAGTTGATTTTCCCACAAATGATGACAGTGATGATCGGGTAGAACCATGACCCACTGGAGCAGCTTCAACGCATGCTCAAGTGGTATACTAACATTATACGAGATGAAAAATTGGATGCTCCACCAGAGACATCCACCACTAGACCACGAGAATCACAAAGAAAGAATGAGAAGAAATAAAATTTTCTTTGATGAGTAGAGTTATTGAATTTGATGAGCCGTCTACATTCCAGGAAGCCCTACAGTTGAAATCTTTGAAAGATGTCATGGATGATGAGTATTAGTTAGTGATGAAAAACAACACTTGACAACTTGTTGATCTTCCATAGGGAAGAAACCCATTGGTTGCAGATGGATATTCAAAACAAAGTACAAAGCAGATGGGAGCATAGATAAGAATAAAGTGAGACTAGTAGAAAAATGGTACACATAAAAATAAGGCATTGACTATGAGGAGACATTTCCTCCCATAGTTAAGATCAAAACAATCAGGATGATCTTTGATCTAGCTGCACAGTTTGGTTGGAAAGTCCATCAGATGGACGTAAAAAGTGATTTTCTAAATGAATATCTACAAGAAGAAGTCTACATTACTCTACTTGAGGGATATGTTGTACTTGGTCAAGAAGAAAAGGTATGTAGACTCAAGAAATCTCTGTATGGCCTTAAATAGGCACCCCAAGCTTGGTACATCAAAATTGATGAACATCTCATACAACATGGATTTTTAAGAAATCCATACAATCCCAATCTCTACATCAAAAATCAAGGGGGAGATTGTGATTTTTGTTGTCTATATCAATGATCTAGTCATCACTGGAAGTTCAGTGAAGATGATTGATGCAACGAAGAAATATCTTAATCGATCATTCGACATAAAAGATCTCGGGTTGATGAACTGCTGTCTTGGATTGGAAGTATGGCAGAAAAATAATCACATATTTGTTTCTCAGTTGAATTATACCAAGACAACACTCAAGAAATTTAGGATGATGAATTGTACACCTATTGCTACACCTATAAAGAATAGATTTCAATTATCTCATTTACATCCATCTCCCGTAGTAAATACAACTCTCTATCGACAAGTGATTAGGAGTATCATTTACCCGACCTACATTAGACCGGATATCACCTTTACAATGAAACTATCTACCACGGTTCATGCGGAACACAAAGTTTGTCATTGGAAGATAGCAAGATGAATCTTGATATATATCAAGGGAATAGTGGATCTTGGTCTAGAGTACAAGAAGAACGACAACTTCTTCTTGACAAGATATTTAGATTCAGATCATGTAAGGAATATTGATGACAGGAAATCCACTTCAGGATTTGTGTTCTTTTTGGGATTTGGACCGATATCATTGGGAAGCAAGAAAAAAATCTCACTCTTCTACGTGTGAGTATCATTTTGTAGGTGAAGTTGTCTACGAAGTGATATGGCTACATCACATACTTGAAGGACTTGGAATACCACAGGACAAACTAACCACCTTGTATGTTGATAATGAAGGTGTTCTCAAACTTGTTTGCAATATAATTTTTCATGAAAGAACAAAGAACATTGAGGTACATGTACATTTTATACGTGAGCATGTCTTGAAACACAATATACAACTTCAGTTTTTCCCAACAAACAATGAGCAAATATCTTCACAAAGTCACTTACACATGACAAATTTGAGTTGTTCAGAGAGTTCCTCTCTGCATCACTTAAGGAAATGCAAAATTAAGGGGGGGAATGTTAGGTAAACTAAGGTTAATTATGCATTGTATTACCTTAGGTAATTAATAATTCATTAATGTAATTAGTTATTGATTAATTGTTGAATGGTTATGATTTTATAACCATAATATTTGGATTATTATAATCCCGTAGGTTTATTTGTTTCATTAGTTGGAACAAATATACCTACACGATTATAATAATACAAATATTATGGTTATAAAATCATAACCATTCAACAATTAATCAATAACTAATTACATTAATGAATTATTAATTACCTAAGGTAATACAATGCATAATTAACCTTAGTTTACCTAACATAAAATCATCGAGATGATGATTCATTAAGGGGGAAGTATGTAACATCCCTTATTTTCATTTTATTTTGTTGTAAGGATAAGTTATAATATGAAAAGTGGTTTACGAAGGCAAGGGGATATGGATTGTTGTGTAGCTGAGTTTGCAACTATACGTATGTATGTATATCCTGAAAAGGATATATATACTTACATGTAGTTGTATGCCCAACAACGCAACATCATTTTTCGTCAAGCATTTATGGAGTACTTAGTATTCATAAATTATTTTTTTATACTTGGTTGTATGAATTTACTTTACCTTTCTCTGTACGATGATTTTGTAGCATTGGTGTGTTATACATTGTTATACCTATTTATGTGACCTTGTTTTTCTTGTTTTCCATAGTTAATGTTTTCATAATAATTGAAATATGTTACATGGTTGTAATTGTATTATTTTTGTATTGAGAAATAATTATAACTATTTGATGGACTAACCTCCTTGATTTTTTAGACGGTCATAGACCATAAAGCGAAAGATGGTATTCTATATGGAACATATAAAGTTCGGGATCATCAAGGTAAATGTTTATTTAGAGTTTCACTTAAATGATATTATTTACAATGGTGTAAATGTATTTCTTATTTTCTTATAATACCTGGATCATGGAAAAGTTTTGCAAGGTATAATTGTATTGGTATTATTAGTCTTTGAGGATGGTAAGTTGACATTTAATTGACTATTAAAATATATTATCCTAGACCATACTCAAGTGCATTGCGATTTTTTAATCCATGGCAAGCTGGAACAGTAAGTTAGATGACATTATTAGATCTTTTCCTATAAGTCAAATTAGTTATTACATTTGATTTACTCAAAATCAACTTAGATCATCGGTGATGGCATGATTATTGTCTAAAATATTTGACAAATCTAGGGTAAATATTACTATGTTTGTTCATTATAATGGTATTAAAAATTTAACATTAAGGACTATGGTATTTGACCAAATCATTGACAAAGTAGTTACATTGGTTATGAATTAAGGCCAAAGACCCGTGGAATATTTTGAATAGTTTTTAATGGCTTTTTACCATAGCTTACATAGTGTTTTATTTTATAAGGTTGAATCGACCATACCATGCATTAAAAAGGGGTATTTGATTGTTTTTTTGATTTATAATCTTTGACCAAACTAACTCCATACAAGTGATTATGGCTTGGGATATTTGAATTATTTTGGACATAGTCCAAACCATGCAAACTTAGTTAATATTTAAGTTTTTATAATTAGTCTTCGACTTCTCATAAATCCACTTGGAAAAGGGAGGGAAGTTTTGCGAACCTAGGTGGTGAGATTTTCAAAGCCACTATGTGGCACCGGTAAATATTTAATGTCATTAATTACGACAACCAACTCCTCGAAATCCAAAAACTTCCCTTCAAAGTTATTGCATGCCAAAAGAGAACTTCATTTTTATTGTTTATTTTTATTTTTGAGCTCCATTTTCTCAAGTTGTGCATGGTGAGGGAGGGGGAAAATAGTTTATGGAGATATTTCCTCATTCTTTTTACTAAAAATAAATAATTTTATTATGACATTTCAATGGTTTAAAGTTGTGAACTTTTTAGGTTTATTCAGTTTTTTTTTTTCTCATAAATCTTGGAAGAAAATAATAGAGAAAATTTGTAGGGACATTCAAGTTACCGGACATGGATTTCATTGACTCTCTCTCTTGTTTCTTCATTTTGAAATGATTGAATAAATATTGGGTTAAATCACTTCAAGTTTTGTTGATTTTTCTATACTATTAAGCTTGGAAAATATAGAGAAAAAATGGGTTTGTTTCTTTATCTGGGTGCTTCGAATAATAAACTATAGATGTCATTATGTTTATTTGCCTTTGAGTTCGAATAGTTGGCCGTGTTAATTTTATTTAAAACCCATATTTGTAAAAATACAATATGGGTATGAGTTATTTTCTTTGGTTTGCATTTGAGTTTGTGTTCTAAGGTAGTTGTTGTATACAAAGTTGAGAGTGAGGGGTATTCGTGGAATAAAATTATTATCTCCATTGAAGTTTCCAAAACTATAAAAAGAGGTTTATGTGTTATTGATGGTCACTATAGGTAAATCAAGAAACCTTACTTTTTCTTGTCTGCAAGTATGAAATACTTCACTATTGTTCATGATCAAATCTAAAAAAATGAGTATGAATGAACTGAAATTTGGTCCATTTCTTTAGAATTTTGAATACTAATTGACATGTTGCAAATTTTATTATTTTCATCCATGGAGTTGATGTTTTCCCTACTTGATAGAATGATTTAGAAAAAAGGATAACTAGTTGAATGACTGTATGTTTGAGTTTTGCTTCTTGATATTTTGTCACCTTATCTTAATCAGTAATAAGTTGAAAATATAGCTCCGTATGATGATACTCTTGCATGTGCATTTTTATATTAATAAAAAGGAAAGTAATGCTTTTTAAAGCTATTTGTGTCATTAAATTATCTTTTTCATTATTTAAGTTAATGTTAACCCATGACATTGTTGCTTGGGTAATGTGAAAAGATAATTGTTATCATTTCTCCATTGTATTTTAGTTGGATACTTGATAAAAATTGCCTTGAACAAAGAACTTTCTTTCTCCCTTCAAATAATATTTAATGACAAGAAAATATGATGAGTGATGAATGGAATTTGTGTGCAAGTTGTATTGCTCAATGGTTTTAATGAAAATAATGTTGTTATGGAATTTCATTGAATCAGTTGCTCAAAATGAAGTTATCATTATATATAATTAGAGACCTTACTTGGTGTTTGGAAAGATGTTGTGAGAAACATTGTATACATCATTAGATCACTTCATTGCAGTTGATATGTTTACTTAATATGGTACGTGTATTATTTAAATTGTATCTTAAGTAAAACCTAGGATGTTCAATTGATTCGTAATGAAACAAATTGATTGAGAGTTGTTAATCCATGTTAGTTTGATGAATTGACCATGTATATTATTTTATTTTATCCTACATATTGTAGGATGAAATAACTATTATGAGGTTCTATTTTTATTATTTTTATGCATGTTCATCATGCAATGATTGTGTTTATCTAATTTCAAATATTGATTATGTTGAACACCCGATTATGGGTCATTGTATTTATTGAAAAGAAAAACATGATTTTGCTGATTTTCATGAGTCAATTTGAAATTATTGTAATATTTCAAAATATAAGGATACATCCTTATTAAGTTTAAATAAATACATTTATTAATTTTATATCTTGTATGTTTTATGCTTTGATGGGATCTAGGTGGAGTGGTTAAGACAGATGGTTGTATTTGGCTTTACTTAGCTTCAAATCCCACTTAGGCACGATCCCTATGCAGGGTGGTATTGTCCAAGGTGGCATGACCGGAAGGCTGATTTAACAACAATGGATTCTAGTTTGAGATCACCTACGCTAGAAGTGTGTTCATGTGTGGTGGTTCTAGTTCACTAATTGTTGAGATTAAATTCTATATCTTGGCTAAATGTACTCTAGTTCATAGCTTCACCAAAAGAGTTTATCAATCTAAAAAAATATCTCGTATGTGTTGTAATAATGATATATATATATTTTTTAACAATGGTGTGTACTTTTGAAATTGATTACAAAATTTTACTCTTTATATGTTTGTAATTGTACTTTACGACAATTATTATCCTTAATAAAAATGAAAATTAATACAACTATATGAATGACATCATCATTTATATGTTTAAATAAATGAGATTAATTAAACAACGCTGTCATGGACAACGATACATGAAATAATGAAATTTCATTGTAACTATATCGTAATGAGATTAATTAAATAATTAATCCATCTACATGGATCAACTATATAAAGTACATTGATTTATAGTTGTACCTTTTCATGACAACAACATATATAAAGATATATTCATGCCTTATTAGCATAAGTGTTAAACCTTAAACTATGAATTAAGATGGTATTAAGAAATGTGATCAATACATTTATGAATTAATATGGTAATAAGAAATATGATTAATATTTTTATAATTACCGTCAATATGAATCAATAATTATACTTAAAGGTTTATATCTCTTTCTTAAAGAGATACATAAACGTTAGTTAACAAATTGGTGGAATTACAATACAATCTAAATGGGGTTACTAACAACAAAATTTGTAAAGTGACACTACGGAATTAATATACTTTGTAAGATAGTAACTAGTTAAGTTACTATAGATCTTGTCGTTAAACGTATAACTTGACTTAACATCTAAACGATGAATTCTACCTTGTATTAAGATATTCCTATCTAATAGTGTGAGATGTTATAAAACTTAGTTGATTGATTTTTCAAGTAGATTTTGTCTCCAAATCACCGTATCCCCGAATGGTATGGGAATTAATAAAAAATTTCAATGTGATTGGGACACATGGGATCACCTCTCAAGCTATGGGACTTGCGCTTGAGGTGAACCTCTAGAAGGCCTTCCTCTTCCTAAACTAAACACAACACTAACTAGACCTATACTAACATTTCATGGGATTAGGGAGAGAGAATGCAAGGAAATAAAATCTATGCTAGAAGTGGTGATGCACCAAGAAAAGGGATGTTCAACTTCTAGAAGGGTTAATGTGGGTAGGATGCTTGCATCATTGGCCACCTTCACCTATTGCAACTTGGAAAGGGTACAAAATACCACAGACTGAAGCACATGTTCCTTCGCTAAACTTTAAACATACACAATAGAAAGATCAGCTTTGATTTGATACATAGATAATTTATCAAGAGGATAATCACAAGCACATGTCAAGCATCCACTTAAGTGATAATAATAATGCAACTCTTAATCAACAGAAGGAAAATAGTTTCTCACAACTGATGAAAGGTAATCACACTATTATTTTCACAATATGAAATAGATAATCTAAAATAAAGGTAAATTAATCAATAATGCCAAGGAATCACATTCACAAAGCATACAATGACTAATCATTCAACACAATAAAATAGATCTTCAAGTGCAAGGTATAACTCTGAATATAATTAAAAGGTTTCAACAAATCTCTGAAAGCACTCTTCCAAGCTTGAAGAGAAACTTCACCAAAATTTCTAAAAATATGTCTATCTCAAATAATGGAAGCATTCCACTATTTATAAGTTCCTAGGTTGAGCCATTACAACTGGGCCCTTAACTAACATTTAACTAAAAATAGAAATGTCATTAATATAAGGGAACATGCTCCCATGAAAATAGAAAATTTTTTGCAAAAGGTTTGACCAAGTCAACCCTACGCAACTTTGATTGATTCCAAAGCTTGAACCTGTCCTTTCATGGCCACTCAACTTTGGCCTGATTCATCTGCATCTCCTTTCTCTCAAGTTTTTGTTGTCCTTCCTCCCATACAACCATTCAATGTCTATACTCGAAGAAGTGCTTGATAACACCCTGAGTTTCTTCATCTCCAGGCCCACATGCATAGTGATTCACTACATCTGCTTTGTCTCGATCTCTTTCATGATCCTGGCTGGAAACCTTTGAAGTTTATTTGTGACTTTCTTTAGTCTCCCTATGAAATTTTGACATAAGACCAATTCGGTCAATGGAGTCACTATTGAAATTCTTCGTGACGTCATCATCACGCTTCACCAAATCTTTGAAATTTTCCTTAATCTGATCCTCAGAAGAGCATCAATATTTTCATTGAAGAATTTGTAGTTTGGTGTTGTCAAAACTCCTCTCGAGATTTCATTCAGGAGCATCTATAATCTCCACTCATTTCTCCTCCAATTTCTTAATCAAATCTTGTAATACTTGACACCAAATTCCATGGCCTTTTGATATTCAAACAATTTAGAGGCATCATCAATCACCTCTTCCTGAAGAAGCAAGTCAGAATCCTCTTCTCTAATGTCACTCCATGTTGCCAAAGTTAAATTTAAATTATTATTATCCTCATAGAAGGATTCATCCATCTTAGAAATGGTGATTTTTGCAACCTGCAAATCATTATATATCTCAACAACTTCCTTGATCAAAGGATTAGCTTCCTACAGAATTATTTCCATCCATCCACTCACTGATCTCCCTTTCTGGCCTAGCTTCTCGAGCTCATGATAAGAAATATCATCAATTGTAGATGAAATTTTCATAGCCGTAGTAGTTGAGATGTCAGTGGATGGAGTGGGTTGGGTTACTTTACATAGTAGTGCAGTGAGCTACTCGACCTTGGCCTTGAGCTCATCCTTGGTGGCCTTGTCTTTGTCATATTTCTCCAAAAGGGCCCCAAGAGCAGTGTGTACATCTTGCTTGGCTCCTTCATGAGTAGCCTTCCCCAATGAGAACTTTGATATCCGGTAATCTTCTGCTTGTGATTGTTTCTTTAGTTTTCCCTCAACGGGGTAGCCACTTCTATCACACGCTCTCCAGATGGATTAACCATCAGACTTGATACGGTTCTCGGTCTCTTGGCCTGTCTTTTGGGCATGGACTCCAATATGTTGAGATCTATAACATCTCCCAGAGGAACCTTTTTCTTTTTCTTGGGAGTCTATCTAAACAACCATTCTGGTATGGCTAGAGCCATGAAGATGGAGTGGTAGATCCAATACCTGAAGCATCAGTTAGAGCAAGATCACTAGAAATATCAGCTGGTATTTGAGTAGAGGTAGCAATGATGGAAGGTGTGGAAGTAAGGACAACCATAGGAATTGACAAAGCAATGTTGGGGGTTGTAATTGAAGAAAATGGGAGTGTCAAAGGAAGTGAAGAGGAAATGGGTGACCCAATATTTTCCCCAGCTGATAGAACTAGAAGTGACGAGAATACCTGGGCCATAGAAGGGGATGGGAAAGAAGAAATGATGGTGGAAGTGGAAAGAAATGATATGGGAAGTGATAATGGAGGAAGGAGAAGATGTGATGGATCCTGATGACACTAGGAGAGTCACTGAACTTCAACTACTTCTGTCACTAGCACTACATGTGATGTAATCTTGGGAGTAGTAGACTTAGAGAGAGATGAGCCACCAACAACAAAGGAAATCTTCTTTGGAATTGTAGGAACCCTTTGAGTCGACCTCTTTCCTTTTGTGGGTGTTGGTTGGTTTATTATTGGTGTAGCCCTTTATTTATAGGTTGATTTTCCCTTTGGGTGAGATTCCCAAGGTGGTCAACCAACTAAAAGTCCTCTTTAGAATGGGTCCCACCCTTTCCTTAGTATTGCTGCATTCTTCCACATACCAATCAACCCATGGCAAGTGGTTGATTGGCAATATTATCACTCTTGTTGATGAATCTAGGACCTCATCATTGTCCTACATGTCCTTTGGCACATCAACCAAACCAAAATTTCTGAAACTTCATCAAGGGTTAACCTTTCATAATCCCTTTTTCACATGATGTATTCATCCCAACAATGAATCCATATATCTTCTAATTGGGGTACGTGAGCACTGGACCGACTGTCTCCCCAAACTTACCCCAATAGTCAAAATTAGTCTACGGATGGAAGGTCCACAGGGTTACCTCAACCATTTCTACATCAACATTTTTTTCCTTGTGAATATTTGGGCAAGAATACCTGCCAATCAAAACAGGGAAATGCATTCCCACTTTGTGACGCTTATTTTGGATTCGATGATAATCCAACAACTACTGAAATAATTCCAAAAGAATCCATTTATCAGTGGGACACCTTGGTAATTTTCTTGGGGCACCTATGAAACCCAAAATCCAGATGTAGGTGAATGTAGGAAACTAAAAGTAGATTGCTCCCCATTCTCACACCTCTTGGAAAGCCTCATTAGAAACCCTCTGATTGTATAGTTATTTGTCAAAATGATAGAGGATGACAAAACGAAGAAAGCATCGTTGACTCTTTGAAATGCTTGCTTCCCTCATCCAGAGTGAGTTGGGATAAAACTCATATATTTGGGAGGTGCTTTGTTAAACACCCCCGTATTCAAACCCAAAATCTCCCATAGTAGAAAGAACCATATATACCAAGAAAGATGTCATGTAAAAGGTCTTTGTTTCTAACACTTTTCCCAACTGATAGTAAATGTTGCTACTAATATGCTCCCCCATCGGATAAACTCATCATTCTTCTTGATAGTTTCTATGTACAAAAACATCCATTCTCATGAATTCCTTTGCAGAAGGAAGACCTGAGACTCTTCTTAATAGCACAATAAGATCATTGACTTCCTGAATAAAATCTGATCGATGCATAGTTTTGGGTAATTTGGAGAAATTCTTAACTCAGATAGGATTTCATCATAACCTTTGAGCATACTTCCTCTTTCTTATCCCAATGTTCCACTACTATTTCTAGTGAAATTGTGGCATAATCTTGAACGTCTGAAGTTTAAACAAATCCTCAAAGAAATCTGGGTCCAAACAGATTACCACCTTATCATCACTATCCCTAACTGACATGGAGTCCTCGTCAAAGTGGGTTACTTGCAGCTAAAAAATTTTTTTGGGAAATGCACAGATGTGGAAAACTAGTGGCAAGGGCAAGACCACTATCGTAGATGGCCTACATCCATGGTTTCTTATTTGGAGCCTTTAATCTCTCCCATAAAATCGGGAAGATCAATTTTTCCTAGATCAGTGTCCCCAATATTTCCTAAGTCGAGGATAGGCAGGATTGGGGAGCAACCCCAAGAAATGAGTACTTCATCTTCTCTTTCCCTTTGAAGTGGAGGTAGACATCAAAACCTATGTTTCGGGAGCTGAATGTTGTAGAAATTACGAAAACCTAAAAACAAAAATCTCTGAAATTTTGAACCAGAAAATTTCTGAAAGGAATCACCGAATCGAAATCCCCAAAAGAGTTTCCCTTAAAATTTCTGAAATCAAAAGTTCCAAAAGAAATCTCTAAACCAATTTTTCTAAAAATAATTTTTCAAAGAGTTTCCCAAAGCCGGAGGTTCCAAAAACCCAAAAGCAACAAATCTCTAAAATCCCAAAGCAAATCAAAATTCTCCGAAATTCCAAAGAAAATTCTCTAAAATAACAAATCTCTAAAATCTCCAAAATCTTTTTTCCGAAGAAAATTCTCCAAAATCCCAAAAGAATTCTCCTTTGTGATCTTCCAAGGAATTCTCCAAATGATCTTTCTAAATGATTTCTCCGAAGGAATTTGCTCTAAAAATTCTAATGTTAAATCACCAAATTCAAGAATGAGAAATGAAAAGAAGTCACGAGAGGCCTAAAAGATCCTTTGAACAACTTTGAAAACTTGGAGGAAACTCAAAAATGAAACATGGTGAACCAAAAGAATGACATCAAAAAATGCAAAGGGAAACCAAAAGAAAAACCCAAATGAGGAGAAAATGGAGAAAAAGACCTAAAACCAAAAGAAAAATAAACAAAAAACATACCTTGAAAAAGATGTGCAAAGTACAAGAATGAAATGTCAGATGAATGTGTCAGGTAAAAATGACAAGTAAAAATCTGAGTTTAAATAGAAATCCTAATATTAATGGTAAAAATATGATCCATATGGAGGTAGGTGAAAATTAATTACGCACAAAATCTCCGAAGGTCTGAAACCCGAAAGCCCAAAATTCTAAAAATTTGGGATTTCAGACTTGAAAAATGGGAAGCAAAAAACAAATTGGTGATTGAAAAGTCTGAAACCCAAAACTCGAAAGTCTGAAAATTCAGATTTTCAAAAATTTGACTTTGGAAAACTTCAAGTGAAAATCCTAAAAATGACTCGAGAACTCCAAAACCCTAAACCCAAAAACCCAAATTTCAGGTTTTTAGACATTCGGACTTCAGAAGTCCAAGAGGGATTTAAAAAAAGAGCCAAAAAGTTTCGAAACCCAAAACCCAAAAGTCTAAAATTTAGACTTTCAGAGTTTCGACTTCAAAAAATTTCAAATGAAATTCTGAAACTAAGCTTAAAAACTCGAAAGAGAAAAAAACTCAAAGTCCAAAAATTGAAAATTTTTTAGATTCTCAGCCTTAGCAAAAATTCACTGTGGAAGGATTTCTTTAAAAACATTGGTCTGACATATAGCCTTCTTCAGGGTAGGTTAAATGGTTAACATTTTTGGTGATCTCCAGGGAAAGCTTTCCTGCTAAGCTTTTAGACTAGTAGCCTTAAGCAAAACATTGGGCAAAGGAGTCTAAAAACAAAACCAAAATAGAAAACACTGAAAGCAAAAGAAAAAAAAACAAAACAATGTGCAGAGCACTTGGAGGAAAAAAAGAAAAATATACAGGGTGGAACCTCCTCAAAAGCAAGCTTTGAGGTGTATCCCATTCACATGAATGGGAAATTCTTCTCCATTGAGTCTGGATAGGAAAATGAATTTTCCTCTTTGTAGCTTGTAATAACATAGGGCCCACTCTAAAGAGCATCAACTTGGCGTGCTTATCGGGTTTGGCACGATCTTCATCCCATTTTAGAACCAAATCCCCTTCCCTGAACAACCTATCAGAGGATTTCCTATCAAAGGATTTCTTAACTTGAGCCTGATGCTCTGTCAATGTATTCATGGTGGTGTTTCGAATCTCCTCTAGCTCCATGAGTTCTGAAAACCTCACTGTTAAGGCCTCATCCTCCATAACTTCAAGCCGATAAGCCAAATCCAGGGAAGGAATTTCCAAGGAAAGTGGAAGTTTTTCTTCCCTTCCATATATGAGCATGAAAGGAGAAACCCCATGGCCTTTTTAGGTTATTCGATCGCCCATAGGGCGGTCTTGAGCTGTGTATGCCAGGTTCTTCTATTGGCCTCCATAGTGTGCTTAATGATTCTTATAAGATTCTTGTTGCTAGATTCGGCCAACCCATTTCCCTGTGGGTAATAATTAGATGAATTCTTGAGGTAAACTCCATTCTTGATGGCCCATTCACTTATCTTCATCCCGAGGAAAGACATAGCATTGTTTGAGATAATAGTAAAAGGAACACCAACCTTGTCATCAAACTTTCTAGAAAATCTAGAACAACCTTTTCATTACTTTCTTTTAGGGCGACTACCTCTGTCTAGTGAGTGAAATAATCCATGGCAGTAAGGACCCATTTATGCCCCTCACTAGATGGAGGATTAATCATCCCGATGAAATCTAAACCCCACTGAAAAGGGTTGATCCACCTAAACGGGGCGTAATGGGAGAGCTGTCAGCCTCTGTTTTCCTGCAAAAAGAGCACACTCTTTACATTTCCTCACCCAGATATGAGAGTCTTTGAACAAGTCTAGCTAGTAATAACTAGCTCACATGATCTTGGTGGTGGTTGTTCATGTAGAGAAATGTCCTCTGACAGGCCATTGTGGAATTCCTCTAATACCTTGTTCACCTATTCTGGCTTGACATAACATAGAAGAACACCATTTAGATCCTTTCGGAAGAGAACATTATCTATCATGACATATGGAATAGATTGCAGATGGAAAGTTCATCTCTGGACTTTATTCATGTTTGGAGGATATATCCCCAAGAGAAGAAAATTCTTCATCTTAGTTGACCAATCAATCTGATCATTTCCTTCATCATCATGTAGAAGCATGACTTCTTCCATCTTTGGTCTCCATGTCCATGCCAACTACTTGACATAACCCTTTTCCCCTGACAAGCTTAGTGACCTTGATGTGTACGTCATACTCCATTACTTTCGTAATCCACCTAGCTCATTTCTCATTCATCTCCTTATTCAACAAAAATTCTTTGATGCTAGGATGAGAAACCATTAAATGGATTTTGTTGTTAGACAACATAGATGCCTAAACTTCTTTAGGGCTCGAATGACTGCAAAGACCTATTTTTCGATGAAGGAATATTTGAGTTTGTATTCCTTAAGAGACTAACTTGAAAAAGGCAATGGGTTGCTCCATCAGGTCATCATTTTGCTGAGTGAGAATTCTTGAAATACTTTCCTAACCTGTGAAAGCATAGAGAATAAAATCCTTGTCAAAATGAGGATTCACCAATGTAGGAGCTTGGGAGATAGCTGTCTTGATGGCTTCAAAACTTTCTCTTCCCTCCTTCATCCATGAAAATGGAATATTATTTTTAAGCATGGCCATCAATGGTTTTTCCAACGTTGCAAACTGAGGAATAAATCTCCACACAAAATTTATAGTTCCTAAAAAACTCTGAGACCCTTTTTATGACTTGGGAGGGATAAGGACATAATTGACTAAATCCTAGCTGGGTCGATAGACAAACCTCTGCTGAAACAATATGTCCCAACAACTTTCCTTCCTACACCATGAAAATGCACTTTTTCAGATTCAGTGAGATGCCAAATTCCCTACACCTTCAAAAACTTTCCTTAGATGGGTGATATGATCCTCAAGCATGTTTGGAGTAGACTAGTGATATCATCAAGGTAAACCAAGATCATATCATTGATGAGTCCCTTAAATGCCATATCCATGGCTCTCTGAAAGGTGGCCCTTGCATTAGATAATCAAAAGGCATCTTGTTGTAAGCATATGCCCCATTTGGTGGTGAAAGCCATCTTGAATTGATCATATTCTTGAACCAGAATCTGATTGTATCCTAAATATCCATCGAAAGGAAAATCTTTGAGCCCCTACCACTATTTGGAGGATTTGTTCCATTGAGGGGAGAGGGTAGTGGTCTTTCAAAGAGGTGTGGTTCAGGTCCCTAAAATCCACACACAACCGAATTTCACCATTCTTTTTCCTTACGGGTACCAAATTAGCTACCCACGAAGAATGCTTGATAGGAAAAATTATACAGGCCTCGATAAGCTTGGTTAGCTCTTTCCGCATCAGTGGTTCAATTTTGGGATTAATTGGCCTCTACTTTTGATGAACTGGTTTGGAGTTTGGATCTAGTTCAATAGTATGTTGAGCTAAGCCGGGATCAAACCACACAAGTCCTTGTAGCTCCATGTGAAAATATCATGGTATTCCTGACATAATCAAACAAAATCCTCTTTCTCCTAAGTAGTGCATACCTTACCAATTTTTAGGACCTTCTCACTTGCCACCTCAACCTCTTCAAAATCTTCCTCTTTGACCACCATATTGGTGCTCTGTTTGGCTTGATCATCTGGATTAAAAATGGATTCCAATGTAACCAGGCCTTTTGGCAGCTTGTTTCCTTTTAACTGTATAATCTGATCACCATAAGAGTTTTGGAGTTTATCCTAGTGTTTGGCAGTGAATTCTACTTCTTGTTGTAGGAAGAGAACAATCTATTGATCACTATCAAACACCTACCAACTACTCACATTATCCAGTACCATAGGATGAACCACCATTTTGACCATCTACTTCTGCCCTTCTTTCATGATGTCTATTGGTACGTCATATTGAGAACCAATGGTAGCCAACCTATCAACATCTTGATTTTGTTTCCTGGGGATTGCATGAATTTCAAAAGCTTTGAAATCTTCTATCAGATCCCAGACCCAATTTTTGTATGACCATAGTAAATCATTTTTTGATGCACTACGGGCTAAACTGGTGCACAACCAATTCACTATCACCAAAGACAGTCAAGGTGTGGATTCCTCTTCATTGGGCCAATTGAATTCCTTGTATAAGAGCTTCATATTCAACGACATTATTAGTGCAACTAAACTACAACCGAAAGGAAGAGAAATATTTGTTTCCTTCTGGAGATACTAACATAACCCCTACACCAGATCCATTTTTACTTCATGATCCATCAAATAACATCTACCACAGTCCATTTGTATCGCTTGATGCCTTAACTAGCTGAGGTATGATGGCACATCTTCTTCATGAATGCAATACATACCTAATCCAGTCTCCTCCAAGAACAACATACCAGATTCTTCATTTTCCAATAAATCAACATAGGGGTCGTATTGATGGTTTATACTCACTTCATCGAGAATCATATCTGGAACCTCTTCGATGAGAGTAGTTGGCTCATGATCTATATCCTCATCTTTGTGATCACAAATGGCATAATTACCATTTATGGGTTTGGATGTGTAAGGTTCCACGTGATTGTGACATATTGGTTCTACCCTTATAGTTACCTTAGTCCCATATCGGGTCCTCAGGATCATATGTGACCATTCTGATGACAAATAACCTCCCATTTTTGTGGTGAAATCCCTCGTGATAAGCAGATGGTGAAGAGGGGAGGGAGATCAATGACAGATATATCCTGTGTGAAAGTCAAACTAGGACATGCATGGATAGTAAGCTGAAGCCCCTTAATGACCCCCATAGTTTGGATTGCACAGTACCATCTAGCTAACAAACCCTCTCAAAATTGGAGCATATGGAATTTGTAGTACATCCACGACCTACTTAGGCATCATGAAACTACTGGCTCCAAAATCGATCATACAATTGTGCACCAAATGGTCACCAATAATCAATGAGATATAAAATGGTGGAGGCTTGTTGGTCTTAGCATGTATTTTTGTCTCGGTTGGCATAAGCTGGTTGCCACTACTACTTCTTGACCTGATGGTCTCATTAGTAGTGCCAAAGCTATTCAAAGCCTCTCGTAGCAAGTTCCTTTGAGAAGGAATCGAAAGTGCATCCCACATTATGATGCTCAAATTGGTCTTCTTCATTTGTTCCACGATGTTGAATGGAATCACTCCCACTTTGCTAATGCCTTTTGGGGCATTGGGGTCTTCCTTTGATAATGCTTATTGGGTATCGTGATACTCAACATCCCATATTTCTTTGTAGTTTATCCACAAATACTTCTGATGATTTCTTTCTCATGCCTTTATCATCTGGTATCTATGTTGGGGCCTAGAAGTGGATGCCTGATCAGTATTAGAAGACTGTGAGTCTATTTCCCTTTTCTTGGAATGTGTGTTAGATGCTATGGTGGAGGAGTCAATATTCACACCACAAAAGTCCTCTCTTGCCAATTTAGTAATGTGGTTTCATCAGGAGCTTGGTCTTGGATTTCTAAAGTGGATGGTCTAGCAGATGATTCAAATGGAGTGGTTATGCTTTGAACCATGAGGGCTTGACTCAAAACTCCATTTGGGAAGAGATTCTGATTATGGGGTTGAGAACAAGGGTAGCACCATTCATAGTCTTGGATGAGGTTGTTCTGACCGGGACTATAGCTTGGGAAGAACTGGCAGTAGAAGGGTTCCAAAAATTCAAAGGTTTTACATTCATGTAGCTTGGCTTGTGGCCTGATTTTATGACTGACCATTTCCATGGAATGGAGGATGGTTCATCTGATATTGGGGTTGAAAGGGGTGAGCATACTAGGACTATTACCTCTTCATTGCTACGAGTTCATTCCCAAAGTTTGTAATAGTGACTTTACCTCAGCCAAATCATTTGAGGGATTGGATGCATGCATAGCTACTAGAATAGAAGCTTCTAGAACTAGGGAAATGACTGGTTGTTGGCTTGTAAGCTCTATAAAAATAGGAATGGGAGGCCTAGGAGCAATTTTACCTTGCTTGAATCAAGAAATTTTCAGCTCATACGAAAACTTCATAAGCATTAGGGATAACGGTCCCCCATGGACTGAATCATGATGGTGACATCACTATTCAATGCCCATAAGTAATATAGAAATGTGCTTTCTAGGGATGGCCTTACAAGTTCTGGGATCCATTTCCAAGTCTTGTCAAAATGGAGGTTGAAATCACTCATATACTCTTGAGGAGACCACTTGATAGTATGGAATTGTTCTACAAGCGAGAGATTATCACTTTTGTCTTCAAACTATTTACACAACTTCATGCCTAAATCATTCCAAGTGGTAACAGATCCAGTAGCTAAACTCTGGAACCATTGAAGTGCTCTTCCTTTGAATGAAGTAGTAAGGAGTCAAAATACCATGTTATCTTCCATGATATTGTGTACTACACGCAGATGCTAGCTACATCCAATATGTGCTCCCGAGGTGAAACATTAGTCTCCCCAGTGTAAAATGGTAAAATTTTCAAGGCAATTGCTACCGGTATGGTGGGCATCTCTTTGCACTAACAACAAAGGACTATTGATATTGAATGGAGGACAAGTATTGGCTGCCATGACGTTCAAAATCTGGTTGTGTCTTGATGGGAAAAAATGTCCTTCAGGAGGAGTTGAATGTCCTCTACGAGGTAAAGTGGAAGTTGATGATAATATGAAAGGTTTCTTCCCCTTCTTCTTGGGGGAGACAAAGAAAGCTCTATGATTATAATTGTCCCACCTTGAAGAAGCTCTTGTGAAATTCTTCACATAAGTTGATGTACTTGAACTTTGAAATCCAGAGAGATGGAGTCACCAGTACCTTGTGTCAATGGAATGAGAAGAGAAGTACCAACTCTCTGTCCCACCGGGCATGCCAAAAATGTTGTCTCCAAATCACTGCACCCCGAATGGCCTAGGAATTAATCACAACATTCGGTGTGATTGGGACACATGGGATCACCTCTCAAGCTGTGGGACTTGTGCTTGAGGTGAACCTCTAGAGAAGGCCAACTTCCTCTTCCTAAACTAAACACAACACTACTTCTAATGTAAGAAAGATGGCTAACTAGACCTATACTAACATTTCATGGGATTAGGGAGAGAGAATGCAAGGAAATAAAATCTATGCTAGAAGTGGTGATGCACCAAGAAAAGGGATGTTCAACTTCCGAAGGGTTAATGTGGGTAGGATGCTCACATCATTGGCCACCTTCACCTATTGCAACTTGGAAAGGGTACAAAATACCACAGACTGGAAGCACATGTTCCTTCATTAAAATTTAAACATACACAATAGAAAGATCAACTTTGATTTGATACACAGATAATTTATCAAGAGGATAATCACAAGCACATGTCAAGCATCCACTTAAGTGATAATAATAATGCAACTCTTAATCAACAGAAGGAAAATAGTTTCTCACAATTGATGAAAGGTAATCACACTATTCTTTTCACAATATGAAATAGATAATCTGAAATAAAGGTAAATTAATCAATAATGCTAAGGAATCACATTCACAAAGCATACAATGACTAATCATTCAACACAATAAAATAGATCTTCAAGTGCAAGGTATAACTCTGAATATAATTAAAAGGTTTCAACAAATCTCTAAAGCACTCTTCCAAGCTTGAAGAGAAACTTCACCAAAAATCTCTAAAAATATGTCTATCTCAAATAATGGAAGCATTCCACTATTTATAAGTTCCTAGGCTGAGCCATTATAGTTGGGCCTTTAACTAACATTTAACTAAAAATAGAAATGTCATTAATATTAAGGGAACATGCTCCCATGAAAATAGCAAATTTGTTGCAAAAAGTTTGACCAAGTCAACCCTACAACTTTGACTGATTCCAAGAGCTTGAACTTGTCCTTTCATGGCCACTCGCTTTGGCCTGATTCATCTGCATCTCCTTTCTCCTGCAAGTTTTTATTTTCCTTCCTCCCATACAGCCATTCGGTGTCTGTACTCAAAGAAGTGCTTGATAACACCCTGAGTTTCTTCATCTCCGGCCCACATGCATAGTGATTCACTACGTCTGCTTGTCTCGATCTCTTTCGTGATCCTGGCTGGCAACCTTCAAAGTTTATTTGTGACTTTCTTTAGTCTCCCTATGAAATTTTGACATAAGACCAGTCAATCAATGGAGTCACTATTGAAATTCTTCATGATGTCATCATCACTTCACCAAATCTTTGAAATTTTCCTTAATTTGATCCTCAGGAAGAGCATCGATATTTTCATTGAAGAATTTGCAATTGGCATTGTCAAACTCCTCTGAGATGTCATTCAGGGCATCTGTAATCTCCACTCATTTCTCCTCCAATTTCTTAATCAGATCTTGTAATACTTGACACCGGAATTCCATGGCCTTTTGATATTCAAACAATTTAGAGGCATCATCAATCACCTCTTCCTGAAGAAGCAAGTCAGAATCCTCTTCTCTAATGTCACTCCATGTTGCCAAAGTTAAATTTAAATTATTATTATCCTCAGAGAAGGATTCTTCCATCTTAGAAATGGTGATTTTTGTAACAACCTGCAAATCATTATATATCTCAATGGCTTCCTTGATCAAAGGATTAGCTTCCTGCATAATTATTTCCATCCATCCACTCACTGATCTCCCTTTTTGGCCTAGCTTCTCGAGCTCATGATAAGAAATATCATCGATTGTAGATGAAATTTTCATAGCCGTAGTAGTTGAGATGTCAGTGGATGGAGTGGGTTGGGTTACTTTACGCAGCAGTGCAGTGAGCTGCTCGACCTTGGCCTTGAGCTCATCCTTGGTGGCCTTATCTTTGTCATATTTCTCCAAAAGGGCCCCAAGAGCAGTGTGTACATCTTTCTTGGCTCCTTCATGAGTAGCCTTCCCCAATGAGAACTTTGATATCCGGTAATCTATTGTTGTGATTGTTTCTTTAGTTTTCCCTCAACGGGGTAGCCACTTCTATCACACGCTCTCCAGATGGATTAACCATCAGACTTGATACGGTTCTCGGTCTCTTGGCCTATCTTTTGGGCATGGACTCCAATATGCTAAGATCTATAACATCTCCTAGAGGAACCTTTTTCTTTTTCTTGGGAGTTATCTAAACAACCATTCTGGTATGGCTAGAGCCGATGAAGATGGAGTGGTAGATCCAATACCTGAAGCATCAGTTAGAGCAAGATCACTAGAAATATCAACTGGTATTTGAGCAGAGGTAGCAATGATGGAAGGTGTGGAAGTAAGGACAGCCATAGGAATTGACAAAGCAATGTTGGGGGTTGTAATTGAAGAAAATGGAGTGTTAAAGGAAGTGAAGAGGAAATGGGTGACCCAATATTTTCCCAGCTGATAGAACTAGAAGTGAGAGAATACTGGGCCATAGAAGGGGATGGGAAAGAAGAAATGATGGTGGAAGTGGAAAGAACTGATATGGGAAGTGATAATGGAGGAAGGAGAAGATGTGATGGATCTTGAATGACACTAGGAGAGTCACTGACTTCAACTACTTTTGTCACTACACTACAGGTGATGTAATCTTGGGAGCAAAGAGACTTAGAGAGATGAGCCACCAACAACAAATGAAATCTTCTTTGGAATTGTAGGAACCCTTTGAGTCGACCTCTTTCCTTTTGTGGGTGTTGGTTGGTTTATTTCTAGTGTAGCCCCTGTATTTGTAGGTTGATTTTCCCCTTTGGGTGAGATTCCCAAGGTGGTCAACCAACTGAAAGTCCTCTTTAGAATGGGTCCCACCCTTTCCTTAGTATTGTTGCATTCTTCCACATACCAATCAACCCATGGCAATGGTTGATTGGAAATATTATCACTCTTGTATGATGAATCTAGGACCTCATCATTGTCCTACATATCCTTTGGCACATCAGCCAAACCAAATTGTTGAACTTCATCAAGGGTTAACCTTTCATAATCCCTTTGTCACATGATGTATTCATCCCAAAATGAATCCATATATCTTCTAATTGGGGTACGTGAGCACTTGGACCGACCTGTCTCCCCAAACTTACCCCAATAGTCAAAATTAGTCCATGGATGAAAGGTCCACAGGTTACCTCAACCATTTCTACATCAACATTTTTTTCCTTGTGAATATTTGGGCAAGAATACCTACCAATCAAAATAGGAAATGCATTCCCACTTTGTGATGCTTATTTTGGATTCGATGATAATCCAACAACTACCAAACTAATTCCAAAAGAATCCATTTGTCAGTGGGGCACCTCGGCAATTTTCTTGGGGCACCTATGAAACCTAGAATCCAAATGTAGGTGAATGTAGGAAACTAAAAGTAGATTGCTCCCCATTCTCACACTCTTGGAAAGCCTCATCGAAACCCTCCAATTGTATAGTTATTTTTCAAAATGATAGAGGATGATAGTGAAGAAAGCATCATTGACTCTTCGGAAATGCTTGCTTCCCTCATCCAGAGTGAGTTGGGGATAAAACTCATATATTTGGGAGGTCTTTGAACACCCCTGGTATTCAAACCCACAAAATATCCCATAGCAGCAATAGCCACATATACCAGGAAAGATGTCATGTAAAAGGTCTTTTTTCGACACTTTACCCAACTGATAGTGAATGTTGCTACTAATATGCTCCCCCCATCGGATAAACTCATCATTCTTCTTGATAGTTGCTATATACAAAAAACATCCATTCCTGAATCCTTTGTAGAAGGAAGACCTGAGACTCTTCTTAATAACACAATAAGATCATTGAATTCTGAATAAAATCCGATCGATGCATAGTTTTGGGTAATTTGGAGAAATTCTTAACCAGATAGGATTTCATCATAACCTTTTAGCATACTTCCTCTTTCTTATCCCAATGTTCCACTACTATTTCTAGTGAAATTGTGGCATAATCTTGAACGTCTATGAATTTTAAACAAATCCTCAAAGAAATCTGGGTCCAAATGGATTACCACCTTATCATCACTATCCCTAACTGACATGGAGTCCTCGTCAAGTGGGCTGCTATAGCTAAAACAAATTTTGGGCAATGCACAGATGTGGGAAAACTAGCGGCAAGGGAAAGACCACTTTATATGTAGATGGCCTGCATCCATGGTTTCTTGTTTGGAGCCTTTAATCTCTCCCAAAATCAAGAAGATCAATTTTCCTAGATCAGTGTCCCCAATATTTCCTAAGTCAGGACAGGACAGGATTGGGGAGCAACCCCAAGAAATGTGTACTTCATCTTCTCTTTTCCCTTTGAAGTGGAGGTAGACATCAAAACTTGTGTTTTGGGAAGATGAATGTCGTAGAAATTCTAAAAACCTAAAAACAAAAAAATCTCCAAATTTAAAACTGGAAAATTTGAAAGGAATCACCAAATCAAATCCTTGAAAAAGATTTTCCAAACTCAAAATTTCCGAAATCAAAAGTTCCAAAGAAATCTCAAAAACCAATTTGTCCGAAAATAATTTTTTCGAAAGAGTTTCCGAGTTTCTAAAACCCAAAAGAAATAATTCTTTGAAATCTTAAAAGAAAAAATCTCTCAAATTCCAAAATGAAAAATTCTCTAAAATCCCAAAATGAGAAAATTTCCAAAATTTTCTCTAAGAAACAATTCTCCAAAATCTTCTTAATGATCTCTATGAAGGAATTATCTAAAGAGATTCTCTAAAATGATTTTTCCAAATATTTTTGAGAATTTTTGAAAACTAATGTTAAATCACCAAAGTGAAATAAAGAAATGAAAAGAAGCACGAGAGGCCTAAAAATCCTTTGAATGAACTTTGAAAAGACCTTTGGAGGAAACTCAAAAAATGAAACATGGTGAACCAAAAGAATGACATCATAAAAAACATAGAGGGAAACCAAATAAAAACCCAAATGAGGAGAAAATGAGAAAAAGACCTAAAACCAAAAGAAAAATAAACAAAAAACATACCTTGAAAAAGACGTCATAAAGTACAAGAATGAAATGTCAGAGCAAATGTGTCAGGTAAAAATGACAAGTAAAAATGACAAGTAAAAATATGAGTTTAAATAGAAATCCTGATATTAATGGTAAAAATACGATCCATACGGAGGTAGGTGAAAATTAATTACACATAGAATCTCGAAGGTCCGAAACTCAAAGCCTGAAATTCTAAAAATTTAGGATTTCGGACTTGAAAAATGGGAAGCAAAAAGATGAAATTGGCGATTGAAAAGTCTGAAACCTAAAAACCTGAAAGTCCAAAAATTTGGATTTTCAGAAATTCGAACTTTGGAAAACTTCAAGTGAAAATCCTAAAAATGACTCGGAGAACTCCGAAAACCTGAAACCAAAACCAAATTTTAGGTTTTTAGACATTTAGACTTCAGAAGTCCAAGAGGGATTTAAACAAAAAGAGCCAAAAAGTCCCTGAAATTCTGAATATTCAGACTTTCGGAGTTTTAGACTTTGGAAAATTTCAAATGAAATTCTACTGAGTTTAAAAAATCCGAAAGAGAAAAAAATCTGAAGTCCGAAAATTGAAAATTTTCAGATTCTCGGCCTTAGAAAAAATTCACTGTGTGAGGATTTCTATAAAAACATTGGTTTGACATATAGCCTTCTTCCGGGTAGGTTAAATGGTTAACAATAGACACTTAGAACTGCACTAGTTATCAAACCTAAATAAATAGGTTAACCAACTAAGAACAAGTTATGTACACTCGAATAGAGTGTTGATAAAGGGATCAAGTATATTTAATTGAATTTATAACTTCACATGGTTATGTTGTTATCATATGGATTGTAAAATATATTTCATGCTAGATTATAATTGTTCTTAGTTAAAATCATTGAAGGCATTTAATGGGATCAAGGGGTTTGTTTTAAAAGAAAAAAAAATCCATTGATTTGGGGTAATTATTACATTAGTGTTACAAAAAGTTTCCTCACTATGTCACCTAGGAAAATATACCCTTTCGCATCCTCATGTTCAATCCATGCAATACATCCTTATTGATGTCAACATCATGCAATGTGCACAGTGATTATATTCACTAATCTTTATTTTTTGAGCTTTGATGCCCATGGATGTCCTACCACTACCTCTCGGTGGATACTTCATTTCATACAACCAATATTTAGGTGACTCATCAACAATATTCTTATTCTTTGGTGCTCTCCTTGGTGTCATTTTTCTTCTTGAACTAGTATAACTATTTAACTTATAACTTGTGTGCCCTACACACCTAATTACTTGAATTGTTCCTTTGGTGATGAACTTCCAACTTCTTACTCAATCCTTGTGCCTATTCACTTCAATTTCGTGCCCTGGATCAATCAAACTCGTTCCCTAAGTCCGTGTCTTCACCCATGAACACTAGCTCTACGTTTTCACCCGCGAACCCTAGCTCTGCGTTTTCCCTTCACACCCTTTGTATAATCTGTTGTCAAAATTTCACCCCCCCAGGGTAAATTTCGATAACATGCATCAGAGTTTTGCAGTTCCAAGCATGTAGATTGATCCAGGAAAAATCATAAAAAATGACTAAGTCCTAGTCCTAGGGGCAGTCGGGACATTTGGGACATCTAGGCGCGGATTGGCCGAAAAGCCTCCAGGCGGCCCGTGAAGCAAAGGGACATCTGGGACAGAAGTACGTGGCAGGCGCGAGAAGCCGATCCAGCCAAAAGAGGAAGAAAAATGACTAACTGCTAAGTGGGACAGTTTGGGGCAAGAGTACGCTGGTAATCGCGGCCGCCGGATCAACAAAATGAGAACAAACAAATCCAGGAAGCAATTGGGACATTTGGGTCGTGATGACGCGAACCGGCTGGTTCGCCCAAAAGAGAAAGTTCGTACTGGGACATCCGGGATGAAGGGACACACGGGACGTGGATCGCCGAAGGAGCCAAAAGCCAATCAAACAATGCCACGTGTCATCGGCCAAATGAGGGATGAGGAAGCCCATTTCGGGCGGATCGGAAGTTTTTGGCCCAAGCAGTTTGGGACATCCGGGACATAAAGACGCGAAGGGCGCGAAGGAGCCGAAAGGGCCGAGAACCAACCAGATCATGACACGTGTCGCAGGGGAAAAATTCCAAAAGTCAAAGGGCGAGGTCTCAAGCACTGACCCGAACCAATGGGATAGTGCCACGTGTCCAAGCTAGGGCCCACAAGGAAAAAATCATGCCGGAAGGGTTGGAAAACCCGACAAAGGAAGAAATGTGTCGGAGGGGTTGGAAAGCCCGACACAAAGGAAATCAGGTCTTGGAGTCGGGGAAACAAGTCGAAAAGCATGGGAGGAAAACATGTCGAGCCACCTCCCATACCCGATGCAAATGCAAGTCACACTTCCGAACCCGAAACAAAGGAAAACTTGGCAATACCGGCGGAAGCGGGTGTCGGGAAAACACAAGCATCAAACACATGTCGAGGCATTCCCCAAACCTGATGCAAATGCAGAGGAGAGAGAATTACGTATCCAATCAGAGCCTGCCACGTGTCGTCTAGGTGGCGAAGCGTGGGAAAAGATTTCAAAATCCGTTTTGGTCTATTCTGTGCCCTAAATCTTCAGATCAACATATCTTTTGATCCAGAGCTCGGATTTGCACGTTCTTTACATCAATGGAAAGCTTATGAAATTCTCTACATGATTCCGGAGTCAATCTTGCGTTTTGGTGCAGTCTAGAGGGAGAAAATCAAGAAACGGCTCTGACGCGTGATAATGGCCAGAAGTAATGTTTCAACAACCAGTTTTAATGCACATGGGTCGCATTCTTCTTCAGCATGGCCAGAAGTGATGTCTCAACCACCGATTTTAATGAAGAATGTGTTTTGGTCAATGGTTGGGCTGCTTACATGTTTTCCTATGTTTTTTGTCTCCTGGGCTCGACCCATGCATTGTATAAAGCCAGATTTGGCTCATTTTATATGGGGATTACAAGTGGTTCATCTTTTCTGCTCTGCCCTCCCTTCTTTTCTTCTCTAGGGTTGGAAATGGAGTTCGAACCTCCTCCCTTGCTCTGTAATGGCATTTTTGCCTTTTACTATTGAAATGATGTTCTGTGCAAACTTCTGGAGCAACAAAACGTGTTTTGTGATGCATCTGTCCATCCTTGCTCGTTTTTGCTTGTTCTCTTCTTGCCTCTCTTCATTGCAGGTATTTGTGCATGTTTGAATGTTCATTGCAGGTTTGGAGCTATGTTCATGGAGTTTTGGGACATTTTCTGTGTGAAATCTATCCTTGGGCCTATGATGCATCTGTCCATCCTTCCCATTGCTCACCTCTCTTTGTTCCATGGCAGTTTTGATAGATGTCCAACATTCTCCTTCTCTGGTGTATCACCGTTTTAGTGTAGGCTTTTGTTCTTTTCCTTTCTCTCTCTCTCTCTCTCTGTCTCCTTGGCATGGTTAGATTAGGATTAGATTAGCTTGCCTACACTGGAATAGCTTGTGGCAGGTAGTTTAGGAGCAGGAACCAGCCTTCTCTAGAGATTCCTCTCTCAGTTTCACAAGTCCCACGCTTGGAGAGAGGTTTCCATGTTGTGCAATCACACTGGATGCCTGAGTGATCAACCTAGAAGCCTGATCTGCATCCAGGGGTGCTGTGATTTTGCATCAACAGTTTTGGCATGCCCGGTGGGACCTTAGAGGTCTTCCACTTCATCTTTTGCAGGTTGGTGTGTTCCTGTGAAGATTTCAGCCTTTGGAGGCACTTGCAAACACATCTGGCGACTCCATCTGGTCAACAACCCATCTCTGAAGTTGCAGACCTTCCCTTCCATTCATTTTCATTCATTCTCCATCCATTCTTCCTTCCATCTCTTCCATCTTCTTTCATTCTATGAGGTTGTGCAATCATGACTTCATTTCCATCATGGAATTCACATCAACAACAGCAGTATATCACACCTCCAACATGTTTTACAAATCCTCCAAATCAGCATTTTGAGCAGATTCAAGATCAGTATGCATACCCATATGAGCAGCAGTGCCAAAGTCAGTTTGGCTATGGAGCCTTCCAAGAGCAAGAGTATGCATACAATGAAGACCATCAGATGCAAGATGCTGGTCTGTTGGAGAAAATCCAAAAGATGGAGGTAAACATAGTGCAGTCCAGGGCTCAGGCACAGATGAAAGCATTTGGAATCGGTTGCAGAGCACCTTGTCCATGGGTGGGACCTTTTCCAAGGCATTACAGCCCTCAGGAGAAGCTTGACTTCATGATTGCAATGTTGCCTTTGCTTGCAAAGTGGATTGAAGAAATAGAGGTGTATGAGAGGAGTATTCAACAACCTTGCCAACGAGTAAGCACACCTTCTCATGCCTTTTCTTTTCCTCTTTCCCAATCTGTTTCATCTCAGCAGTGTCAAGCTTTAAACTCTCCATCTGCTGTCCCAAATGTTGATCCCATGTCTCCATCTCTCAGTCTTCCATCCCATCTCAGTTTTTCCGCCCTCTTCTCTTCCAAATCCAAACCCCCTCCACAAGAGCTAAATGAAATACCCCCTCCTCCAAAGAAACAAGAGGTTTCACCTCCTCCACCACCACAAAAAATTGTAAAATCAGTTGAGCTACAACCCATCCCTCCTCTTGCATTCCCAATTCCATGTGGGGAAGAAGAAATTGCAAAAATCAGCCATGCAGGACAGCAAGAAGAGGAGCCCGACAGAAAAGAAATGACAGACAACTTGAGGAGTTGGGCTGCTAAATTTGGGATAACAAAGATCCCCTTGATGGTTAAGCCTACAGAAGAGGCTAGGGTTGGAGAACAGGTGGTGGTTAGGACTGATTTTGTTGCAGCAGAAGAAGAAGATCTTGCAGTCCCAACTTGTCCTCTAGAGCAGCAGATTGAAGAGTTTGACTTGACAAACTTCATGCTGGAGGAAGAGTTAAATCAAGAGCAAGATTTTCTTCAAACATTGGAGGAAGGAGAAGTTGCTCCAAATCCAAAAGAAGAGGAGCACAATCTAGCTATGGAAGAGAAAATTACGGATCCAAGGGCTTTGAGCACAAAGCAGGCTACAGGAGAACCTTCAGTTCTTCTTTCTACTTCATCTCTCTCTAGCTCCAATGTCGAAGAGGAGTTTGATCTCTCAAACTCAATGTTGGAGGATGAAGGAAACCATGGTGGTCAAGTTACAGATCAAGAAGACACCATGGAGGAAGTTGAACATTTGCAGCAGGACAGTCATGAGGTAGTTTATCTGTCAGATTTGGAGGACTGTTTTGATGGAGAAGAGCCGGTTGAGTTTCCACCATTCTCTCTTTCATCATCCACATTCCAAACACAAGAGTCTGTTGTCATGAAGGAGAACATTCATTTGCAGCAGCCTGCAACTTATAACAGCTCTTCGGAATCAAGATTTAAAGATTTTAATCTTTCATGTTCTTCATTGGAGGAAGGGAAAGGACAGAAGAATTCCACCATTTCTTCCACGTCATCCATCCAAGAGGGTCTGCAAGAAGACTCCATTCTTGGAGTTGAAAATCAGGGAAATGGGCATACTCAAAGGATCAGACCTTGCCCAATCAGGTATTTGGCTTCATTAGAGCCAAAGGAGAAGTCACAACCACCATGCTTGCTTCTAAGCATGAGGGTGAGCTACAAAGTACCAAGGATCAGTTGTCATACCTCTTCAATCCAAATGCAGAGCAACTAAAAGAGGTATTGAATTTTCCTTCAGCTGATACCTTGATGATTTGGGTGGAATACCAGCTTCTTGTTGATTTTCCACTCATCCTAACACCATGATCAGCTCCAAATCAATTGCATGGCTGCCACTTTTGAGAAAGGGAAGCTATTTCTCACAACCAATTGCAGGGTTTGTTTAGCTTGCTTTTGCTTCCAGTTAGAGTAGAGTAGGTAGGTTTGCTTTCAGTAGAAGAAGTGCTTGTGCACACTCTGCATGTTTCATTTTGGAGCATGTATGATTTTCAGTTTTGTACATAGTTTTTGGTGTTGCTGGTTTTCTATGGCACAATTCATTTCAGTGGCATTTTGGTGAAGAACAACTCCATGTCCGGTGGGTTTCAAGTGGCTCAGAGGGAAGTTTTCAAAGTTCAGATCAGTTTTCAGGCTTGCTTATGACTCCATGCCCAATGGATTGCTTCAGGCTACTGATCATTCATCTAGCAGGCAGATGACCCCACTGAGTCGCCAAACTGTTGTCAAAATTTCACCCCCCAGGGTAAATTTCGATAACATGCATCAGAGTTTTGCAGTTCCAAGCATGTAGATTGATCCAGGAAAAATCATAAAAAATGACTAAGTCCTAGTCCTAGGGGCAGTCGGGACATTTGGGACATCTAGGCGCGGATCGGCCGAAAAGCCTCCAGGCGGCCCATGAAGCAAAGGGACATCTGGGACAGAAGTACGCGGTGGGCGCGAGAAGCCGATCCAGCTGAAAGAGGAAGAAAAATGACTAACTGCTGAGCGGGACAGTTCGGGACAAGAGTACGTGAAGTACGTGAACCGGCCGGATCGGCCGAAATGAGAACAAACAGTCCGGAAGCAATTGGGACATTTGGGCCGTGATGACGCGAACCGGCCGGTTCGCCTGAAACAGAGAAAGTTCGTACTGGGACATCCGGGATGAAGGGACGCACGGGACGTGGATCGCCGAAGGAGCCGAAAGCCAATCAAACAACGCCACGTGTCATCGGCCAAATGAGGGACGAGGAAGCCCATTTCGGGCGGATCGGAAGTTTTTGGCCCAAGCAGTTTGGGACATCCGGGACATAAAGACGCGAAGGGCGCGAAAGGAGCTGAAAGGGCCAAGAACCAACCAGATCACGACACGTGTCGCAGGGGAAAAAGTCCAAAAGTCAAAGGGCGAGGTCTCAAGCACTGACCCGAACCAATGGGATAGTGCCACGTGTCCAAGCTAGGGCCCACAAGGAAAAAATCATGCCGGAAGGGTTGGAAAACCCGACAAAGGAAGAAATGTGTCGGAGGGGTTGGAAAGCCCGACACAAAGGAAATCGGGTCTTGGAGTTAGGGAAACAAGTCGAAAAGCATGGGAGGAAAACATGTCGAGCCACCTCCCATACCCGATGCAAATGCAAGTCACACTTCCGAACCCGAAACAAAGGAAAACTTGGCAATACCGGCGGAAGCGGGTGTCGGGAAAACACAAGCATCAAACACATGTCGAGGCATTCCCCAAACCCAATGCAAATGCAGAGGAGAGAGAATTACGTATCCAATCAGAGCCTGCCACGTGTCGTCCAGGTGGCGAAGCGCGGGAAAAGATTTCAAAATCCGTTTTGGTCTATTCTGTGCCCTAAATCTTCAGATCAACATATCTTTTGATCCAGAGCTTGGATTTGCACGTTCTTTACATCAACGGAAAGCTTATGAAATTCTCTACACGATTCTGAGATCAATCTTGCATTTTGGTATAGTCTAGAGGGAGAAAATTGAGAAATGGATCTGACGCGTGATAATGGCCAGAAGCGATGTTTCAACAACCAGTTTTAATGCACATGGGTCGCATTCTTCTTCAGCATGGCCAGAAGTGATGTCTCAACCACTGATTTTAATGAAGAATGCATTTTGGTCAATGGTTGGGCTGCTTACATGTTTTCCTATGTTTTTTGTCTCCTGGGCTCGACCCATGCATTGTATAAATCTAGATTTGACTCATTTTATATGTGGATTACAAGTGGTTCATATTTTCTGCTCTGCCCTCCCTTCTTTTCTTCTCTAGGGTTGGAAATGGAGTTCGAACCTCCTCCCTTGCTCTGTAATGGCATTTTTGCCTTTTACTATTGAAATGATGTTCTGTGCAAACTTCTGGAGCAACAAAACGTGTTTTGTGATGCATCTATCCATCCTTGCTCGTTTTTGCTTGTTCTCTTCTTGCCGCTCTTCATTGCAGGTATTTGTGCATGTTTGAATGTTCATTGCAGGTTTGGAGCTGTGTTCATGGAGTTTTGGGACATTTTCTGTGTGAAATCTATCCTTGGGCTGTGATGCATCTCGTCCATCCTTCCCATTGCTCACCTCTCTTTGTTCCATGGCGCTTTGATAGATGTCCAACATTCTCCTTCTCTGGTGTATCACCGTTTTAGTGTAGGCTTTTGTTCTTTTCCTTTCTCTCTCTCTCTCTCTCTGTCTCCTTGGCATGGTTAGATTAGGATTAGATTAGCTTGCCTGCACTGGAATAGCTTGTGGCAGGTAGTTTAGGAGCAGAACCAGCCTTCTCTAGAGATTCCTCTCTCGCCCACAAGTCCCACGCTTGGAGAGAGGTTTCCATGTTGTGCAATCACACTGGATGCCTGAGTGATCAACCTAGAAGCCTGATCTGCATCCAGGTGCTTTGTGATTTTCCATCAACAATAACTTCCAATTATTCTCAAGGAGTTCACTACCATCAATATTTCATGCTTGTTCTCACTCAACTCTGGTTCAAATTTTTCCTTAGCTCTCTAGTTTGTTCTTCACACTTTGAACTTTATCACAATTAATCTCTTTATCACACAAATTCTCAAATAACAAGGTAGGAATGATTTTGTTCATACACCTTTTATGGATTTTCCAATTTCTAGCCACATTAATTGTAGTCACCTACCACCATTTCCCAACTTTAAAGCACTTTTCCCACATTTTTTTACATTTCCACTTTCTCCTGCGCGTGTGGAATTCTCAGAACCTTATGGTGCGGTACTATTTCATAGGATGCACCCTCTTGCACACATCTTTCTACACTTTGCACACATTCTTTCTTTGTGTCACTTGCCAAGTAGTCTACCCTTTTATTTCCTCCCTCGCGTTACACCGCATGGCTCTTCATTCATGTTGTTTTCTTATGTGAGAAATTCCATCAACTTCTAGCACTATCATTTTAAACAACTTTACATAGTATCGAGCCACTCACTATGCTTTCTTCCATGCACCAATATATTTTCCCATCATGCACCATTATCTCATACCATCGCGTACTCATTCATTATCCTCCCAACCAATTTAATCTGCCATTTTTCCCGTAACACACCTACACCTGCTTCACCCCACACTAAAAACATGCACAATCCTCTACACATCAGCCTAAAATAGAGTAATCAGCTCTTGTGTGCAAACATACTTATTAGAAAAACAAAGCAAATAACACAACACAGATAAGGACATATAATCTAAATGGAAAGAGTTCCTTATTACAAACACATAAGAATCTTATTTATAATAAGGCTTCAACCTACTCCCATTAAAGTAACCAAGAAACATAGTGTCATCCAACGCCTACAATTGACATGCATATGCTTCCAATATCTTGGTTATTTTAAATGGTTCTAACCAATGCACCTTTATTATTCCAAGATGATGCACAAACTTGGAGTCATACAAAAGAACCGTCTTTCCCACAATAAATAACTTATTATTAAAATGTCTATCATGCGGCATGTCAAGCCTTTTTCTAGATTTCTCTGCCTCTTACAATGCATCGCATAATTGTGCACCACTCATCCAATTGCATCATTTTATCAATGTGCTCATCTACTACTTCCTCATCAAGAAGCCCGCCTACACATGAAATATGCAGGGGATGGTAACATGAACTCCATGGGAAAAATTGCTTCTGCTCTGGACACTAATTGAAAAGGTATTTCCTTATTCAACCTCTTGTATGTTATATATGCCCATAACACAACTAAGACCTTGTCATCCCAATCTTTCATGCTTACATCACAAATATTTGTCCCAAAATCTCATTGAAATAGTTTGCAATTCCATTAGTTTGTGGGTGATAGGGGGTATTTTAATGATGCGATACCATAAAATATGCCTATATAATTATAATCATCTCATTCAAGAAATTATTTCCTTTATCACTAGTAAGGCTCAATGGACAACCATACATACTAATGATGTTTTCCCATAGAAATATTATTGTTGTAGTTGCGTGAAATCCTTCGTAGGTGAAACCTCCGCCCACCTTTTCGAGTAATTTTTTCATGTGATGATGTAATGTGTGCTTATCTCGTTGTGTAATTCGTGTAATTGGGCCAACAAAATCAATTTCCCACTTCTCAAATGACGTTGCACTTGCTATTTATTTAATATAAATGCAATTAAATCTAATTCTAGAGTAAATTTACTATACTAATGATGTAAAAGTGATAATTTACAAGTAGATGCAAACACATAAACTTGTACAATATGGAAACCTAAGAAAGAGAAAGAGAGGGGTGACTTAGCTGGTTTCACATAATCTAGAGGTGAAATGGGTAGGAGAATTATTGAAACATACAATAAGCAAGGTGTCATCAAGGCTAGTTGGAGGTTTCGGGACTTAGAGATGTGTAAGATATAAGCGCCCACGTGAGGAAAGGAACACCCAGAACTAATGACTAATCTAAGCGCTAGTGTCTATTCAGTGTTTGGGTTCTATCCTTTTTGTACATGTGGAGCTTTGATGTTAGTTTCCTTTTGTCACTCTTGTTTTGATCCTAGATCTTTGCTTGCACCTATAACCTGTAAAACAATTATCTACCTACACATTTCCACAAACCACATCAAATCTAATCAAAATGATGCAACATGTGGAGTTAGACTAACCTCAGTGGTCACCTGAAGAATGAACTTAGTATCAATCACTATACTACATTTCAGACTCCATATAGTTTTGTGTGTATGTGTGCAATGATGCCATTGTGCAAGTTACACAAAGAATAATAGGCTAGATCTAGAATGTAGCAATACATAAAATGTATGTGATGGAATAAAATGAACTTCCCCCTCCTATGTTTTGTATACATAGCAATGAAACCCTTGTCCCATATATGAGTGTGCTAGATGAATTCCTTTGAAGTGCTCTTGTGCCTTTGAATGCAAGCTTAGGTGATGATAGGTAATGCTTATTACTTGGACCCTTATTTGAGAGCTATAACTATGAATATATATGATTCCTGTAATTGACAAATAAAAGGCCGACCCAAATTTATAAAAGATGACCAAAAGTAAAAGAGGCCTAAAAGAGTAAGAAGAAGGAAAAGAAGGCCATGAGCACCCAGAATGGAAAAGAGTGCCTAGGCACTTCTATCCTAAATTGGTGTTACTGTCTAAGGTGATAAAAGATAAATCCATCAAACATCGACAAGATGTAAGGTGTGTATGGTCAATAAAAGTATAAGAGACAAAGCAAAAGGCCCAAAAGACGTTTTCAACCACTAGTTTTCTTTCTTAGGAATCATGTATATACTAATATTCTCTAAGACCTAGAAATGTACCCAAGTACATATATTTTGTGTCTACATATTCCCCTACTTTATGTTGTTGAGTGAATACTTTATGATATTGTAGAAAAGAATGTATCCGATAGCATGCCGAGTGGATAGGTGAAGTGTGGAGTGACCGTAATGTGAAGTGTGGAAAACGAAAGAGGAGGTAGAACCTAGGGGCGAAGTGTATGCATAGTAGTTTGTGGATTATGGTCATTGATGTGATTTGCTTCTTGTTGCGCATAAGGATGGACTTGCAAAAAGAAGAGCAAGAGAGTAGTCAAAATTTTTGTATATAAAAATCAAAGTAACATGTGTATAAGTAAGAGAAAATGTAAAAGTGTGTTAAAGGAAAGTGTGCACCGATGTATAAGAGAGAAAAATAAAATTATCTTGATTTTCTTGGAGATGTTGTTGGATTCATTTCCGAATGGTGAGGTTTTTGGGAAATCTCATGCTAAGAGTGAGTTTTTGGGCAATCTCACACCAAAGATGAGTTTTTGGGTGATCTCATGCCAAAGGTGAGTTTTTTGGGTGATCTCACACTTTGATAGAATCGTGTTGGGGGAGAGGTATATTTTACTTTCCATCCATGATGCTTCTCAAATAATTTCCAATGTAAAAGGAATGTCCTCAGTATGTAATCGCTTGTAACTATATATAACTAAACATAAAATGAATGTAATAGAATTTTGAAACTAGATTCAAGTGACTCAAGCTACTATAGAAATATGTTGTAAATCGCTGGAAATTGTGTTGAATCGAGAAATTTTTGTCTTTTCCTTAAGACACAAGCACCCACCACTACTTGTCTTATTTGGGTGCTAGTGTCCACTTTTTCTTCATGATCCAAGTCCATTACTGACCACTATGTACCTACATGATCAAAGCCAATTCTATAATATACCGATATATTCTCAAATCTTTGAGCTATTGTAGGGGTGATTTTTTCACCCAATTGATGTCCCCCTCATTCGGGGTGCATGTGATGACTATAGGAGAACACAACCCAAAAAACCAAACTTGAAGGTGATATGTATATCTGAGTGTGGATACTTGTAGGGGGTAGGGATGTGCATGGTAGAAACCAAGACACATGCAAATAAGATAGATTAGAAACAAGTGTTAGTGTAATAATAGATAACATGCAATTGAAAACAATGTAGCAAACAACTATGAAGACAAGATGTAATGCATAAAGCGGTTTTCATACATGGGACATTGCTCACAATGTCACAAGAAAATCGAGGGCTGAAACAACCATAAGAAAAAAATGGTCAAGTAAGACATAGGGCATAGCCCACAAAAAGAGCAAACAATAGAAGACAAGTAGTAAGCAAAAGGTTACGATAACCATGATTGCAGAGTCCTCCGAAGGAAAATGCTACTCATGAAGAACCCGTTAGCATGTTATAGAGATAAATAGTATTTCAAATCATGTATAAATAATTGAAAAGTAAAGTTATAGTAATGAGACATATTAAATAAGGTAGCAATAGAGCCCGTGATGTGTAGAGTGTAAAAGTAGTAAAGGTAGATTCCTAGGAGCCTTGGTGGGACCGGTAAAGTGTGGTGTCGAATGTCATGCATTGTGTGAAATTTTTAAAATTTCTGCATTCACCTCAAGATACCAAGTGGATGCACATGTATATAAAAATATAAATGACATACTAAGTATCTAGCTAACATATGAAACAAAGTGGTCACGTGAGTAGTATAAGCGATCAAGATCAAATACAACCAAGCCGCATAAATGTGGTGTATATGCGATGTTGTGTTGTGATATATAAAATGTGTGTAGATGTAAGGAGTTGAGTTTCCCCGGTGAATGTGCACATGATTTGATTCACTTAGAAATGATCCCTCAACAAACAAGAATGAACCATAGGACAAGAGTGTGTCATCGGGTAATGATGGTACAATGTACTAGAGATATGAGAGTGTGTAGAAAAGATGCATCGTGAAGCACAGAGCGTGAAGTGTAGCTGAAGTGAGGTTCATTTGATAATTGGACCCTCAACAGGTTGAGTATAAATTGAGGAAATAGAGTGCGTCATTGGGTAATGTGCGTACAAAATATGTAAGAGAGCTTAGGAAGATATATATTGAGCACAGAGCATGAAGGGTAGTAAAGAAGCTATAAATATGTACTAGAGACAACCAATAGTGGTGGAGGGGGAAATATGATGCCCCCAAGTGTGCAAGTTAATGAGATCTATGTGATGATGGGAGAAGGATTGTGCCATGGTGGATGCATTTGAAATGTATCATAAGAATACATATGGTTGTCACAATGGTAGGTAGGAGCAATATCATGACTAGCATCATATTTTGGGATTAATGAAGGAAATCCAAGTAGGTGACGGATCGAATCTTGTGTCGAGTGAATTGATTATGCTTCCTTAGATGGTGGTTGATTATTTGGGATTGGTAATGCCATAGAAGACTTGATAGGAGGAGGTAATGGGGTAATTGTTTTTTAAAGGTGGTTACTTATTTGGAATTGGTAACACTGTAGAGGACTTGATAGAGGGAGGTAATGGGGTAATTATTTATAAAGGTGGTATGACACTGGGTTAGATAGGAGGATCTTGACTTACCGAGAGAAGGAACATTAGTAATTATGGCATGATGCTCATTAGACATAGAGGGAGAATATTTAGGAGCCTAGTGGGATTTAGCAATTGGAGATATGCATTTAGTAGAATGTTGTGTATCAAATGAAATAAAAATCTGATGCTCAAGGTACGCAATTCTTCATCTTAAAGAATAGTAATAATTTTCATGATGTCCATTAATTATATGATAGTTGAAAAATGGATGACCTTTATATTTTGTGAGATGATAAGGAGTTAGTAATGAGTAGGTGGCAAATTGATCAACTGGTGATTGAGAAGCTCAAGAAGAATATCATGTTTCTTAGCATTTAGATCAAACTTGAGAGGTGATGGTAGCGGTAATAATTTAGCTTCACTTGTATGAGCACATGTAGTAGACATGGGATTAGGATAAGGTGTAGAAGAATAAATAACATGGGATTGAGAAGTAGCATTAAGATGTTGGATTTCAAAAGGGATGTAATCATGGTTTCCATTACTTGAAATTTATATTGAAATAAACTGTGTAAATATTGAATAGAATTGAAGATGAGTTAATTGGTTATGGTATTTGGACTAATAGAGTCATCAAAGAGATGATCAAAAATGAAACTTACTTGTTTAGGTGGTGTATTGTTATGGAGGTACATAGTGTCTAGGGAATTTTGGAGAACATATTTGTAATGTGGGTGAATTTGAAGTAATTTATATAATAAGACTAGAGAAGCCATGAAATAAGATCCAATAGAACATGGAAAATAAAGATCCAAGTGTTTGATCATGAGTAGGGTTCACTAGATGATTTAATATAAATGTGATTAAATCTAATTTCGAGTAAATTTAATGTACTAATGATATAAAAGTGATATTATATAGTAACACACAAGAAAATAATCATGTACAATATGAAACCCTAAGTAAGAGATAGAGAAAGGGTGACTTAGCTGATTTATTAAAATATGAAGATGATATGGGCAAGGCAAATTGTTTAAAAATACTATAAACAAAGTGTCGTGAAGGCTCACCGGAGATTCTACGACTCAAAGATATGCAGAAAGAAGTACCCACAATAGGACATGAGTGCTCGGTGCTGTGAGTCGATATGGGGGCTAGTGTGCAAAGTGCTTAGGTTCTACCCTTTTTGTGTAGGATAATCTTCACCGTTAGTTTCCTTTTGTCACTCCTAGATTGTTGATTTCACCCAGTAACTTGCAAAATAATTATCTACCCGCATATTTCCACAAACCACGTCAACTCTAATAAAAATTATGCATGATGTGGAGTTGATGACCCCCATGTGCTCACTCAAAGAGTGAACTTAGTACCGAGGGCTATACTACATTTCAGAATCCATGTAGTTCTATGTGTATGTGTGTGTAATGATTCCCTAGGATGCCCTTGTGTAAGTTGCACAAGAATATCGGGATAGATTTAGAATATAGAAATGTATATAATGTGTGTGATGGAATAAAATGAAATTCCCCCTCCTATGTTGTGTATGTAGAGTGATGCATCCCTTGTCCCTTGTATGAGTATGCTAGATGAATGCCTTTGAAGTGATCTTATGCCTTTGAATGCAATATTAGGTGATGATATGTAATGCTTAGTTCTTGTCCCCTTATTTGAGAGCTATAATTATGTATATATATGATTCCCTTATTTGAATTTCGTAATTGATAGCTAAAAGGCCGACCCAAAGTTATAAAAGATGACCAAAAGTAAAAGAGGCCCAAAAGAGTAAGAAAAAGGCAAAGAAGGTCAAGAGCTCCCAAAAGGGACAAAAGCACTTAGGTGCTTTTGTCCTAAATAGGTGATATTTTATGAGGCCATAAAAGATAAATCACTCAAATACCAATAGGAAGTAAGGTGTGTAAGGTCAATAAAAGTATAAGAGACAAAGCAAAAAGACCTAAAAGACCTTGTCAACCACTAGTTTTTTTCTTAGGAATCATGTATATACTAGTATGCTCTATGACCTTGAAATTTACCCAAGTGCATAGATTTTATGTCTAAAACTATAGGTCATAGTGGCATTTCATCCCGGTTTCTGGCTTTCCTAACCTCTTACAATGATCACAATCCTTAACAAATGCCTTGGTATCCTTATAGAGTGTCTCCCACCATAATCCAATAAGTAATATATTTCATGTTATTGCTTCACCGCATAGTGAACCCCTACAATTACTCCATGCGCTTCTTCCATTATAGTTTCATGCTACTGTTCCAACACACACTTGCACAAGACTTCATCTCTACCCATGTTATATAGGTCTCCTCTAACTAGATGGTAGGGCGATATGCAAATCCTTAGTTGTTTCTTCTCTAGGTTCTTCATACCTTCAAGCATAACTCCTATGCACAAGAATACCACAATATATTCTAAGTCAATAGACATGTGGTGTGGTTTAATAACTAAGCATCTAAAATTGTTTATTCTATGCTTTTCATGTCTTCGTTGGAATTAATTCTTGATAAGTGGTATGGTCCCAAGTTAATTTTTATGGGCTTCACTATAACTAAGAAATCAAACTCTTAAAACAAAAGTATCCAATGAAAATGCAGTCTTGCAAAACCAACTTGTTAACCAGATATTTTAATGGCATGTGATCGGTGTAAAAGATAAATGGTGTGGTTAAAATATATTGTTTAAACTTGTTAAGTGTGTACACCATTGACAACAATTTGTGCTCTGTGGTTGTATAATTCGCTCAACCGATATTAGATTTGTACTTGTAAAAAAAAATAGGATGATTGACAATTACCTTTCCTTGGTTGCACTAACATTGCTCTAATGGCTGTACTAGAGGCATCTACATGAACATGGAATGGCTTATTCCAAGAAGGGAAGCATAAGATAGGTGCAATGGTTAAATTCTTCTTTAAAGTCTCTAACACTAACTATAGCGCATCACCCCAATAGAATTTTCCATTTTATTTTAACAATTCTTCAAGTGGCCCAAGAAATCTTTGCATACCCCTTAATAAATTTATGGTAATAACCAATATGTCTAAGGAATTTGCACACTTCACGTTTATTGGTGGGATCCTACAATCCTAGGATGACTATAATTTTAGCTGGGTCCACCAAAAATCCTTCTTTATATATAATGTGTCCAAGAAAATTACCAAATGGTGTTGTAAAGATACACTTCTTAATATTCAAAGAGATGTTAAGCTACCTTTATCTTTCAAATATCATCCTCAAGCATCATAATGATCTTTAAAGAACCCATAAATAGTCCAATCATCTAAGTATACCTAAAGAAATTTATGAATAAACTCCATTATATAGTTCTGAATGCTTAGATTATATATTATGACTCTTCAACGGGCTCAATTATGTCTTCCTTGAGAATTTTGTCAAATTCATCCTTCACCTTGACATGTAGATTAGGATTCATTTGGTAAAGCCTTTTCCTAACCGTTCGCGCACCATCCTTGAGTTTGATTTTTTTCCCTAATGATGGATGCACATCCTTTAATTCATGGTATCCTCTAGAAAATATATCCTTAAATTCATGAAATAGCTCAATGATTTTCACCACCTCTTGTTCAAACTAGTAGTCACTAATAATTACATCCTTCAAAGACGCTCTTAATGTCAATGTTGACTTTCTTCATCTTCAATGGTACATGTTAAGCTTACAATTTCTCATCTACTTATTACAACACCTCACACACACTTTTTGTATGCTGTAATATTTGGATCCTTGACTTATTCATTGTCTATGAGATAAACAATCTTCCCTTTCTACTTTTCCTTCCAAGTGCATCCTAACAAGGTATCCTATGATTCCACCATGTTGTCACTTCAAGATTACTAGATTCACTAAATAATTGAGTTGTAATTTCTTCAGCCTTCACACTATCCCCCAATGTAATGCGTCACATGATCGAAGAGCTTCATGAACCAATGGTTTAGTAGAAAATTAATAAAAATTATGAACAATACATACACTCAAGTTGCATTAATTCATTATTTCTTGATTTATCTCATCATGTATATACCAGACATGCGCACACCCACAAAAAGTAGAATAAAAATTATGCACCCATAAAGATTGTGGTAGAGTGTCTTTCCCCTCCATCCAATGCCTCTCACAATTGTGAAGATGTACCATCAGAGAATTCTTCTCGTCATAATCCTATGTGAAGGAAGGGAGATTGTTTCAGACAAACCTTGTCAAGAAAGCCACTCTGATCTCACATCAACCAAGTAATCTCTTTCTATGTATAGTTCACCACCACATTGTGGTCCCACACAATGTGTATACCATCATATTTCTCCTATACCCCTTATTGTGCAACTATTCCTCCATCATACAAAAGAATGACTTAGGATTTTCTTCTCCATTGTACTTCAACAAACAAACCTTATCCAATGTACCTAACTAGCTGCAGTCTAATCACCCTTGTCACTCTTCCTCAAACCTTTTTCCCAACCATATCGTAAGTACCATGATCCCAATTATCACAAGCCACACTAGTAGTGTCACTTATGGACTGCACATCTTCCCACTGAAGCATGCCCTCCTTTGATGACTCCATATTCTTTATGTCGCACACCGTATGTGCATAGATTATGTTAAGATATTCTTCACTGATGGGTTCTATGTAAGGCACAATATTCATGTCATCCATTGGTATCACAACGTGCTCATATCTATTCTCAAAAATCACATAATGCTTGTTAAAATGTAGGTCTGCATTGTTGGCATAAAATCACGATAACCTATTAGTGCAATGAAAATTATCTGCTTTAGCTAGCTCCAAGACCTCAAAGTCACCCTTGAACTTGGCTCCTTGAATGGTGATAGAAGCATCCTTAAAAACCCCATTAGGAATAACCCTTGTGTTGTTAGACATGTATAAAACATTTAAGGATGGATGTAATGGAATCCTTCCCATTTGGTTCCAAGCATTAAGTGTGAGGACATTGACTTCTGCGTATGTATAAATGAGGATATTACTTTCCATCCATCAATTAATCACTGCATCCAATGTGATTTCTTTGTCATACTTGTGATCTTGTCGTGGTAAAATGAAATGGAGAGTTTGGAACACCATTTCTCTAATTGCATGTGGTATTATGTCTTGCAACCATTCTCCCAACATCGGTATGATATTCTCCTACCTGATCATTCTACATACCTCTCTGAGATCATCCACATATTTTGGTGATAGTTTCAAGAAATGTATCTCTCTCTAGATCACCTTGATAAAATCCATTATATCTTAATATACTTCCTTCTTTTGGCCCACATATAGATACTTTGTATAAATAACCTTCTCTATTCTAATGAGCGGTCTTGATCTCCCTTTCTCATGCACACACCGTACTTCTATGTGTGTACTTGAAAAATAATGAACGAGGTTCTGCTACAATTGAATTCTTAGGTGTCTATTTCCCTTTCTTGGTGCATTCAACCTTAATCATGGTTGCACCCTTATCCTTCTTATTATTTTTACACATGTGGGCATATAAATCTAGAAAATATTTGACCTTATGAACCTTACCACAATATGTGCAAGCCGATTCTTCGGGCACTTGTGCGTGATAGTGATCAGGTGACCCACAAGTGTAACATGTTCCCCTTGTAAACTGTCCTCGGACACCATGACCTCTCGCTTGGTATCCACATCTAAAGCCTCAATTATCATTTTATCCCTTCATTACTTTTTCCTTCTTACACTGTGGCATGCTCTTTACGTCATTCCTGATGTACCCCCATTTCACATGCCTCATACATTTGATCAATCGATAATAATTAGCTGTGTCATGAGTATGTACATCACATATTTTTCAATACAACGAAACGTTCTTCTGCGTAGAACCTTACAAAAGAAAAAATTTGTGGACATCATGGTTCTTGTGATAAATTCCACAAGCTTTCAATAGTGTGTGAACATTCCCGAGTGGACAACTATCCTTGAATTCCCTTATACTTCATAATCGAAGTGCACTAGAGTACACTACGCATCTCATGAGATAAATTAACAGATAAATTTTCTAATTGAGTGGTCATTTATGCAATTTGGGCCTCAAGGAATGGACTCAATCCAATACCTATGCTCACAACCACTTCTATGTGTAATGTTGCTTCTAAACCCTGACATGGGTTAGTGATTGTCTTATGTCATAATGATCTTTGGAAAGGTGTTAGCAAGCCTCCTGTAAAAACTTCACATGCTAGATCTAATGAATCTCATAAGAAATATTGGGCAATAAGGTATTGAAATCATCACATTATCTAACACTCTCAAACAAGCCCTTCTTTAAATATTTCAGCACACTAATTATCTACTACTTAAAATTAGGTACGTGGAATTTAGCTAAGAATGCGGCACACAAAACATCATAATCCATTGATGTATGATGTGGGTCATATTTCCTATATCAACTATGTGCGTGGCCCTGAAGTGTTGTTCCAAACCGACTAGCATTTCGATATGGAGATGTTATTCCTTTGGCCCTCTATAAAATTTCACACTTGTGCACATGCTTTGTTGCATCTTCCACACCTTAATATTCTATTAAATGAAAGGAAATATTGAAAAATATCTATGGGGTTTTTATTGTCCCGATTTTAGTGGTCCTTATCCTAGAGTGGGGCCAAATCCACGAACTTGATTCTCCACTAGGATTTCCTCCATGTGGTGGAATACATGAGCCTCCCGATCCTCCTTCTATGACTTGGGGACCTACATAAGTACTACCCTACACCTTCATAGTAGTGCTAAACTACACACCAACCATTTTCCCACTACCCCAACTATAGGATTACCTCTAATAGTCAAGACACCACTTCTTTGTCATGACATCGTACTAACTAGATTACTTCCAAATAAACTCTATCTAAACATGGGATCATGTTTCCCTAGTTTAATTATTCTTCCTCTTGTGTTTATACAAAAATATGCTTACCTATATCTTCAACCCAATGTGGAAATCGTTGATTACTCAATTACTCTGTCACAATGATGATCCTCTATAAAAATTTCCAAATTCAAAGCACCAATCACAAGGGTTAGGTGTCCAGGATGGGTTAGATGTGCACCAACAATTCTCATTATTTCATCATACTTGCTCTCACTAGATACCAAAGGGATACTTCTATTGTGCTTCCCAAATACTATAAGGACATGATCTTACGGTCCCTTTCCTTCTATAGGGTCCCTATCTCACGCATCATTATATACGCAGTCTCTCTTCCCCATCTCTTTCCTTTACTTGGACTAGCACCATCTTTCCCAAACCTACTTTACTGTCATAGTTATGTGTGATGGAGTTTTATCCTTCCATAAGTAAGTTCTCCATTCATAGATAAATCATCAAGATATTTATAGCTAACAATAGCGTGTGTAAGTATGATCCCCTTGGCTTGCACAAAAACTAGAACTCTACCTCCTTTGGACACAAATACATCAAAATCATGTATTCCAAGGTATAATTACACAACACACCTTCCCACTAATGATATATAGCTCGATTCCATTGTTCATCCAAATCGAGAGAGTTATTTGTACTAATCCCGGATCAACACTTACTTCTTTCCCACCATACACACCTATTCTATGCATAAGTTGCTAACCATTCATGTAACTCTTCTCGGTAAGAAACTGAAGAACATCTCATATACATTTTCTTCCACCCAACACTCAATATTCTCTAGTGATAGTCAGAACCCCATGTGTACACCACATATTGTAGATAAGAATAAAATAAGGTCCCAACAATGAAACCAAAAAATTGGAGTCTAATTGTCAAAACTTTACAAGTTCAAGTGTGTTGGAACTTCACCTAGATAGATGTCTAGGTGCTCACCTAAAGTACACAAAACCTACCGAGTTCCTCCTTTGTTCACTTGTCAAGATCTAGTTTGTATACTTAGACATTATATCATGAACAACAATAAGCAACAAAGTATATCAAAAATAACATATGTGGAAAAAACTAATCAACATAGCTGATCATTTATTAACAAAAAAATCAACAACAATATTTGAATATCCATTATATTATACACATCTCTATTAATTCTAACAATCCATACAAATTTTCCATCACAACATAATTCATTATCTTACATAAACTCACTGATTACATCCGTGCGCGCATCACTCAAAGATGCACATACATTTTATAACTGCATACCTCTAGCTCCTTCTACCTCTCTCTAAAACACGTCTCTTTATATTGAGTGTGGAACCTATTTATATACGGTGGGGAATTTCCTTCACCAATTACATGTTTTAATTCTAACAATAGATGTATTCAATCTAGGATGCATTCCTGTAAAACTTACTTTAATCTCTAGCTTGTGCCATAAATAGTTCATGATTTCTTCCTATAAATAAATATGTCCTTGCATGTTCTTTACCTATCTCGCATGTGCTTTTCCTTTTTCATTACTACAACTCTCCTTTTCCTATTTTTGGATGTGCCTCGCATGCTACGCCATCTTTGATTTTTCCTATTTTTAGCCTTCACATTAAAATTGGCTAAGTCCTAAACTTGTGTGTGCATGCACAAACCTTTGTGCGCTAACCTCATTTTCCCCTCACATGAACCTCCACATAATGGCATGTTCTTTGTTTTCATGTGTGTTTGATTCCACATGTTACTTCGACCTTAGTTTTTTTCTCTTATTTCATGTGCACCCTCTTGTGTGCGGTCTTTAACTTTTGCAAATGGCTAGTACTTAGCCATTTTATCTAATCAACGTCTATGTATGATGGCTTGTTTATTAAAGAATTATCATGAAGTAATAATGGTTCTATGAGTTTTGAATAAGTGTGTGAATACTATGAAGGAAGAAAGATAACTTAGAAGAGAAATAGGTATGTGATTTGAGGTTTGAAAACTTGAAGATGTAAGGTGTGCATGTTTAAAGCTTAAGTCTATGCTTTAAGTCCTAATGTAGGTTTGTGTTGTATATGAGAAGCAAGGAATTGGTTGATGAGACCAATATGTCTTTAAGGTATAGCCTATAAGGCTATGAAGGATTTGAAGAACCTAAATGTGTCCATTAAAGAGATTTTAAGGGCTATGATCAAGAGGTTGGAAAGGATTTGAGTAGGAAGAGTATGATGAAATCATGAAGCATAAACCTTGTGTAGAGTTGTTGAGTTGATCATCATGAACTATTGTGTATTTTATTATTACATATGTTGAAAAGTATATAAGAGTTTTATTAAGGTCATAATTAGATAGTTGGAGGTAGAACATCGAGTTAGCATTCTTAAATATGGATATGCATGATACAACTTGCCGAGTTGAAGTGTTTTTGATATCAACATGAAGAATTACATGTTTCTTATACATGAAGGTTCGGGTATGATCAATGGAATCATATAAGGAAAGTTTGCATAATTGTTAATTGATGTCTAACATGAAGAGATGTGTGCATAGTAGTACAAGTATTGAGTTATAGAAGACATGTATGTATGATGTATGACCTATTCAAGATCAATCATAATGATTAGGTTTCTAGGTGATGAACATCAAGAATAACGTGTAAAGGATTTGCAATAAGATAGATAGTTTGGAAGAATAAGGTAACCATGCTTGTTGTGTCCTTGAGAGAAAATGATTAGTCTATAAGAATAATAAGTTTTTGAGATTATAAGCCTATATGAGGGATATGGTAGCCTAGATGAGTCCATGATGAGTGTTGTTGAAGGTATGATCAAGATGACTAACAACATGTCATGAAGAAAGGATACCATGACAAGTGATAGAGAAATTTGGGTTTGCACATGAAAAACTAGTATGAAGAGGTGTTCTAGTTGGAAAGTTGATGTAATGAGAATGCCATGAAAAATTTGTGGGTTACCGATTATACGAAGCCGAGTATAGAGTCCTGATGAAGACATTTGAAGTGTTTGTATCCTTTAAGAATTCAAAGGTATGTCAAAGATTTATTGTGATATTGGTGTCATAATTTCCTTATAAGGTCTGTATGTATAGCGGTTGAGAAAATTATATGAAGTAAAAATGAGTTGTCATAGTAGTCATTATTGTCATGCAAAATGTGTAGCATGAAAAATCTAAAAAAATCCATGACAACCTAAGCCACATTTGAAAATCCTTCTCTTGGTCAATGTAAACTTGTCCTTTGGCTAACTTAGTCACTGTGTTACCCTCATAATGGTTAGGAGGAATGTGATAATTTTATTTTAAAGTTTGTTTCATGTGTGGGGATGCTATTCAAGTTTATTCATGAATATATCTGGACCCGAGAGAAGACAAGTGCTTATATAGGTTCCAAGAAGGGTTATTTTTGGCCTTTTTACACCCGATGAGAACCACCATGGGAACATACAGGGAAAGGAAAAATAATCCAAGAGGTGTGTGGTAGATAAATGCAATCATATGAGGAATTTTAGGAAAGTTATATAAGTAAAACTAGGTTTAGGAACAAGTTATGTAACACTGGGCTAGTTGTAGCATGGTGTAAGGAAATGAAAACAATGAAAAATTTAGTTGGCTTGTTTTGGATGTATCATGATCCTCAAGATGATTTGGAAAGGAATCATATACTCATTAAAAATATAATAATTCCTACTTCACATTGAAAAATGTTTCAATATATTCTAAGGAGAATATTTTCGATCTTGTCTCGACATCAGTAGGTGAAGATCTCGACCTAGTGAAGACTCAAATGAGGATTATGGGAGTTAAAAGGAGATTTGGGATCTTCTTAAAATAAAAAATTGAATAAAATTCAACCGTATGCATTCTCCATAGGATAAGTTAGATAAAAATGTAGATTTTCTTCTCGTGGCGCTTGACCTTCCCGAACTACTCATGACCAGATTTTGCAAAGGGGCCTGAATTTTAAAAAGGAGGTAGAATAAAGGTCTTAAAATCATGAAAACATATTCCTTTAGTTTTTACACTCAAAATCATATAATTTTTCCTATGGAACACCTAGGGAAGCTCTTGGGGCAAGAAGACACTCCGACAGACTATTTTTAGCAGTGCAATGGTGAAGGAAAGCTTCCAAAAGTGGTAATTTCGCACTTGGAGACCCATGATGTTAATTTTCCCCTTTGAAAAAAGTAAAAGGGGACATGGATGAAAAAATAATCCACCACCATGGTGAGATAATCATATTTGAAGGTTGTGTCACTTAAAACCTCACTTGAAGTGTTAGAAAGGTGTTATCCACTCATAACTTAATCGGCCCCTTCCTCATGAAGATAAGACCCTAGGCACACTTATGAGGGCCTTGTTTTCATTTTTAACCTTTCCAAAGGTACATGAGGGACACAAAATTTCACCCCACATGGCAATGAAGTTTTGCATCACTTAAAATATAACATGGAGTGTTGGGAGCATGTTTTCACCTTACTCTCAAATCTGCCCCCTTTCTCATGATAAGGCTACCCCATGGTGATTTTTTCAAGAAATTTTTTCCCTTTTCACACTTTTTACCTTATTAAATGTGGTAAGGGACATGAGGGGGTCTGAGACCCATTTAGTAAGTATGGCCACCACACGTAGAGGAGAAATTTCGTCACTTAAAGTCACAACATGGGGTGCTAGGTTTGTGTTTCCAACTCTCCAACTTATATTTTTGAACCCCTATTCATGATGCTTCCACCCATGGTGAATTTTTACACCCATGATGTCCCTTTTCCCTTACTAAATATTGTAAGGGACATAGGGACATCTGAGACCCATTTAGTAACTTTTAACCCATGTTCTCATCTCATCTAACCTAGGTTAAGTAGGGTGAGTTAGCTAGGAGGGGTGAGTATAATAATCATAATTATCCATTTTTGAATCATTTAAAATATTTTCTTTCCTCCATTTCTTCTAGTGTGCTGTTATGGTGTGAAATTTTCTAGAGACCCCATTGCTAAAACCACACTTTTGTTCATATCTCCTTGATCCTTGCTCCATTTTCCTTGAAACTTGGTCTATGGCTTATATTCTGAACGCCTTTGTGATGAAAAAATCATTTCCATTGATACAATAATTTTTTTACAGAATCTCCTTGAATATTCCATTAAAAAATGTTGACTTTTCATATCCCAAGAGTTCTAGCTATTGAAAACTTCTAAAAATTAGAGCATGAAACCACATTAGAAAAACTAATCTAAAAAAACATTTTTCAGCTCAATCAGACACCCAGAAGGTGAAATTCTATTTTTAGTAATTTGGCACCAGATCCATAATAACAATATTAAGTGTTAAAGACAAGGATTTTAAACCTTCAGTGCAATTCTCCAAAGTCCGAAACTTAACAAGACTACAAAATTTGAAATTTGGGAAAATTGGCTAAAAATAGAAACTAGGGGTGACTTGTGACTTACTAAAAATAGTAAGTATTCAGATGAATTTAAAATTTCACACAAAACTTCATCCCCATTTTCATCTTGAATTTGAACCGTTGCAATCATCTTCTCTTTCCATGCTTCTAGAAACAAGTGACATCAAATAAAATAACCATGGTTGATGAAGATTCAAGTTCATCTCATTCGGGAAAGAGAAAGAGGGCATATTGTGATGATATTGAATTATATCCTTCTATGAAGCTTCTATGAAGGTATATAAGAGGTATAAGGTTGGAGAACATCCTCCAAAACAACTTGAACTAGGTGAAATTGATCCTTCTTAGTCTCCTAACCATCTGGAAGATCCAGGTGTTTCTATTAAAGTACTTGAATCGGCCCATATCGGTCAGTACTTTGGTCCCTTAGCAAACACTCCTGAGATGTATAGTTTCATTTCCACACCTACCGAGCCTTTTTCATGGGTAAATGAATTACTTGGAGAAGAATCAAGGATAGTGCAACAAGCAGTGACACCTAACTTTGAGGCCATCTTGAAATACATGAGGACCAAGAAGGGAAAGAGAGCACATGCAACTTCTTGTATCGACACCGAGGCATCTGGAGCTCAATATGTGGAGGTGACACATCTGAAGGTAAATAATATAGTGAAAGAAATAATACCTAGTGATTATGTAATGATGAAGGTCTCTTTGTGTCAAGCTACCCACGAGGGTGATTATCATTTATTTAAGGCATATTTTTTCCTGCCTTCTTACTCAAATCAATATTACAAATGAACAATTGAGCAATCGAAAGAACATGTAAAAAATCTTAGTGCTTACATCCAACCTTTTATATATCCCATTTCGTGACCTTCACTCCCTATGGAATACATTCTTCCAATCAGTAGCTTTGACCTTGAAGTGCTCGGAAATCACAAAGGTATATGATGTAGGGAATATTATTGAGAGATGGATCAAGAAGATCATCCAAAAAGGAAAGACATTGTTTCCAGAGGTCCTCTCTCTAATCAAATATATTCTCATCACTTTATCAGAAGTGAAGAAAGAAATGGAGGAGATTGAAAGAGAAAATATTAAATTGGATGAGGTGTTCCCACTTTTTTCGAGGTGAGATCCATTGACATCATGCCCTCATGAGTAAAAATGTGTTCACATCAGCTACCGAGAATTTGTCCCTAGTTTGGGTCTGCATCATGGATGTTAGATACAATATGATTGAAGTTACAATCTCCAAACTTGAATCTAGTGGAAAAATTCTTTCAATATTTTTAATGAGGTTTGCAACTATGTTCAGAGCCTTGAGTTCCCTCCACTCATCGATAATTCATCATCGAAGAACTCATTGTTTCCCTCTAGGAGTTGGTCAAGAAAGAGGTAAGTGATCATATTTCCTTCAATGAAGATACCTTAGAGTCCATTTTTAGCATCAAAGGATATTTTGATAACATTGCAAGAGACCACAAAAAATGGTCTAATTAGTGCAAGGATATCAGTGATGTTTCAAAGACATGGTTAGATGTGTTGAGTTATGTTTTCATTCCTGAAGAAGAAAAGGTGGAAATAGTGTTGTATCAGTTCTAAAAAGAATTCAAAGGACAAGAGTTCATTCTAAAAACTCTCCCTAAAGGATCATGAATCAAAAATTTATCCATCATGTAGGATTTCGTATTCATTAGGGTAGTCAACTCCCTTCTTCTTCCCCCTCTTTCTTCTATCTCCCTTTCTAATTCTTCATTGTATGAAATCATGGTATTTCATATTATTCACTTAAGTGACTCTTTAATGTTATTGTAAAGGTACCTTTTGATTTATAAAAAGGGACTTATTTACTCACCTCCTAGGAATATGTAAAGTCACAAGTGGAATAAGAACTTGAAGGGTCATGTGAGTGGTAGATGAAAGGATAATTTGCAATGCTATAAATTAGAATGGCTTCTCCATTCTAAATGGGATTGAATGTTATTTTTTTGTAGCAATTGTGGATTTTTGTAGGTTGTTGAGCTTTGTATCACCACTACACAAGAAATAAGATATGAATTTCTTCCATTTTATTTGCTTATGTTTTCCTCTATTATCTCTCTATTATGCAACTTTTCAAGCATGGTAATCTTAAATAACCAAGAAGGAACTTTGTGTCCTTGATTAATGAATCTAAAGAACTGTGTGTCTCTAGTTTGTAAGTCTTACTAATTGCTTACATTTTTTCTTTCCTCTAATTGAATGTGTACCTACTATGGTTATTGTGTGTGAACTTTGATAGTGTCTACTCATAACAATAACTCTCTCTTTCCTAATTTCTCACATGTATCCCTCATTGTTGTGAATTCCTCCCTTATACCCCATACAATAATTTTTCCATAGGTTCAATGAAGTGTTCTTGTATGATCCCTAACCTATTTGGACACCCCACATAATTAGGATAGTTTATATTCAATAATGGGATCCTCACCATACCCAAGAAAGAGGGGATTTGCCCCATGACCGTTGGTGGAAACACATAATTTACAAAATGACAAATTATTTCACCAACAATCATGTAATTAAAGACCTAGTTGACAACATAATGAAGATACAAAAGTAGTTGTGGTGATGAGGTTTTATTTTTGAAACATGAAGGAGGTATCCTGATGTTAAAAAAGGCATGAATGATATTTAATCTAGCTTGGTGGACTAGTTTTGTGTCTTGGAATAATATATCTTATTGCAATTTGACCTAGCTATGTTTGGTGTCATGATAAAGATTGAAAGTACTTGTTACTTTTTGTATGGATCAAAGAGGAGAGTTTGGTCTTGGGGGGGACTATTTATTCTCTAAAAATCATTTGAATCAAGGTATGCAAATTTTCTTGTATTTTTATTGTGATAAGTATCAGTTTTCTTATGCATAGGTTTGAGTGTACAATTGATAAAATACATGCTTTGAAGTAAAAATGAAGGTCTCCTAGTTCAGTTTTTGTGAAGGTTTGTCTCATTGCATTAAGAAGAAAGAAGGTGAGAAAGGATTGAAAAATATCATTTGGTATCATTCTAGTAGTATGTGAAAGAGTTAAGAAGTCAAAAGGAGCTAACCAAGTGAATTTGTAGCCCCATTAGTAGGTTTTTAGTGCCAAGAAGAAATGTTGAGTCTTTAAGACAAGTTGAGTCATTTTTGACAACTAAGAAGTGTTATTGAAAGGTGATATTTTTTCATTATTTCTTGTAATTGGTAGCAGTTCGTTAAAGAAGTTGGTCTATTGGTATCAGGTACTAGTAGTAGTGGTTTTAGTTGGTATCAAGAATATGGTGACCTAGTCAAGGTGAGTTGTTTTTTGCTCTTAAGTTCATTTGAAGAAGGTGTGCATTGAGTAAGGGGGATCTTGTAAATTGATTTTGAGATTCTATGTTTGGTTCCTATTTCTAACCATTTCTTCGATGTATGGTGGTTATTAGTGTGATTTAAAAGGAGGAGTATGTTCAGCTAAGGGGGAACATGTTTTATGTTCTACACTTGGTATCATGTTGCTTCATGTTGTGAAGAATTCTAAGGTGAGTGTATTTGGTCAACTATTGGTGTCATATTTTGTGTTTTGAGATTATATTGAAACTTTTGGAAGACCCTAGTGTGTTGAAGATCCTTTTTCATTCATGTCAAAAGGGGAGAATGAGCTAATGGCACATGTAAGTACCATAAAGGGAAAATGAGAAAATGCAAAGTAAGTATCATTTTGAAGTGTTTTCAGTTTGTAGTATGTTTAATATCAACACGTTTTCCATTAATTAAAAAGGGGAGATTGTTGGAAAGTTGTCATTTATGTCAAGGTAGTGTTGTGCATGATTGGTTTCATGGAGAACTTGTTAGAAGGTTGTGGTCATTAATGTCAAAATGAAGATTGTGCCTTGTTGATGACAACGAATGATGCATGTTGTGATTTATTTCATCCGATGCATAATGATGATGTCAATATCTTCATGATGTATTTCAATTGCTTGTGAAGTCATTTGTATTAGAGAGAGAATTTGAAGGAAAGATGAAGAAATCAAGTCCTACTAAGGTATGAGGCTCGGTTTAAGGAAATTATGGGCATGTGATTATTTTCATAGTTGTTACATGTTTTCGTAGGATTTTTCATAAATTTTTTAGGTCAAATCTTGAAGAAAAAACATGAACATTTGTTTTATGGATGAACCTAGAGGAATCCTTGAGAATTTCCTCTCATGATGAGGTAGGTCAATCATTTTCCAGTGTCGGTATGAAAATGAGAGTATGGGAAGTGGTTTTTCATGTTGTTTTATGTATGTGGAAAACGTTTTAGGTCATGGTTTGGAGTATTTTGCAAGATATTCAGTTTTTGGTAAAATCAGTTTTTAGAAATGGTGTTTCCCAGTTATAAGTCAATGTTGAGATACTCGTTGGTATGTTAATATTCTGCATGGGAGCCTAAAATATTTAAGACATGTTGGTATGTGTCCTACCTAATAATTTTTACATTATTTTATGTTTTAAGGTCAACATCTTTATGAACAATCGTTAACGAAAGACAAGTAAAAATTCCTCCTAAAACCCTAGCTTGAAGTCAATTGGAGAGATATTGCTCAAAAAGTCCAAAATGGAATAATTTTGCAAATTTTATCATTGGATAATATAGAGGACTCTCATATATATCTACAGTGGTTTTTGTGTACATATGAGTTATTGGACCCCACCGAAAATAGGTTGTTTCGAATATTTTGTTGTAGCAGTCAAGTTGTATAATGTACATATTGAATAAATGGATGTTTGAGGATGATATACACACATGATACTTTTTCATTATAATTTTTGGAAAATATTTAGTCATTTAGTATGCCTACCAATTCAATCATTCATGACTAGTTTTTGAGGTGTTGAGACAATTTTGATAGTGCTTAGAGAAGTGTTGTTTTTGATCCCTTGTGTTTTGATTTGGCGAGTATAATGCAATTGGGATGATTTTGATATGCTGTAGTACCTCTTAATGTGTTTCATTTGTATTGGATGAGTTTGTTGAGGTGGTAGAAGCTTCATTCTTGCAAGGTAGTTTTCTAGGTGTACGGTCCTAATAGGATAGTCTTGGTTTTGAGGTGATTTTATGGTATGAATGGATGTTGAAGAGCTATATAAGCATGATGAAGGTCATAGGAGGTCATGGAAATTTTTCTTGAATATTTTAAATTCTTGATGAATACTATATTTTGTTAAGAAATGTCATGGTGTAAAGTCATACTTGTATACCTAGTTTTTGTAAGGTTTCTCGAGTCCTAAAAATGATGTAAAAGAAAAATTGAGTCATGTAAGTCCATAAAAAGTCAATATTGTGATTTTTTCATGTTTCTCAGATGTTTTTGGGCCATATCATGGCTGACATACATGATGTAAAATTTAACAATATGGTTGAGTTCTTGAGAGTCATATATATATATATATACATGTATAAGGGCAATTTTAGGACTAGTGTCTTGTAGATGAAATGAGCAACCTATAAGGGCATGTAAAGGCTATATGGGGTCATAAAGACCTTTGGAAATGCATGAGATTTCAAAATCTGAAGATGATCAGTTTGGAGAAGGCAGGTTTTCCATGACCTAGTGAAGGTGAAGAAGAAGAAGAGCGAGTGAGCTAAGGAGGCAGTTTTGAGTGTCTTCAAGGGAAGATGAGTTTGTATATAAAGAGTAGATGATGTTTTAGGACTAGAATGTGTGTTAGAAGCCTGATTTCATGTTGATATATTAGAGATAGAGAGAATACCAAGAAGAAGAGAGAATAATTGCAAATATGTCCATCGTTTATTGAGTAAACAAGAAGAAGGTGGAAAACATTCTTAGGTGATTGAATTGTTGCTTGGTTTTCCATGTGGATTTATTGCTTCACTAAAAACCTATGGGGTTGGTGAATCATTTTAATTTGGTGCTTGCTAAATATATATAGGTTCCTGATAAATTAGGGGTTGGTACCTCCTTACAAGTTAGTGATTGCTAAAGTATATTTGGTGCTAGATAAATTAGGGGTTAGTGCTCCTTGTGGAGTTGGTGCTTCACTAAATATTGATTTTTGTCTATTAATGAAATGATCAGTAGGTTTTATTCCCCGTTAGGGTTCCCACCTAAATTATTTTTTTGTGTTCTCTCTTGTTTCATGTTCATGTGGATGGATGTTATGTTTCTTTGATGGTTTGTTAAGTTAATTGACATTTATCATATAATGGTTTTGTCATGATAAATGTCTAGCATGAAAAATTGAAAAAAAAATCCATGAGAACTAAGCACACACTCAAAAATCCTTGAACGGAGTAATGTAAACCCCATCATGGAGAAGAGGGATGTGGATTTTTTTTTTAAGTTTATTTTATGTGTAGGTAAGGTTGTGGGAAGCAGGTTCATGGGTTTATTGTGACACACTTTGAAGGAACTACTCCCACGGTCTAAAATGGTCTATTTTAGGACTTTGGTAGCTCATGGCCATCCTCCGGAAATGAATCAAGAAGATATAATGATTCCAAGTAGTGCATGGCAGAGATATGCTATCATTAGAGGTATTTAGGGAAGTTCTGTAATGAGAAATAAGTTTAGGAACATGTTGTGCAACATCGGCCTACTTATAACACTGGTGCGGGAAATGAAAGAAACAAAAAGATAGTTTTTTCTAGATGTTGCAAGATCCTTGGGTATTTTTTTAAGTTAAAAATACTTATCATAAATATAATAAGGTCTACTTCACATTGCAAAAGGTTTTGGGAGATTCTATCATTTGTATTTTGAGATATTGTCCTGACAATACAAGTGAAGATCCCCAATCCCTAGAGATTAAAATGAGAATTATGGGAGTTCCAAATGAATTTATACATAATTCAAAAGGAAAATTGAATATAATTAAACCCTCTACATGCCCCATGTGATAATTTATACAAAAATGCAAGTTTCTCTTTGGTGGTAGTTAGATCTTTTGGGAATCGCTCATGAGAAGAATAAAAAAGGAGGATAAAATTAAAATTGCAGGTATAATTGGCTCCTAAAATTGGTGTAATTGGTTTCATTTTGTATTTTAAAGTAAAAATAATATAATTTTTTCCCATGAAACTCTCGGGGAAGCTCCGTGGGAAAACATTTACTCTCCTATGTCTATTTTTGGCAGTTGTTGGTGAAGGCAGGCTTTCCAAAAGCATACAAGTCACATTTTCACACCTTGGATGAATTTTTAAACCATTTAATTTGGTTAAAAGGTGTAATGGATGTAAAAATTGTGACCCTAAGGTGAGGAGATTTGGTTTGAAGTGATTCGTCACTTAAGTGACAACTTGGGTGGTTAGGGACAAGTTATGCACTCACGACTTGAAATGGCCCCATCCTCACGACCCAACACCCCCATGGTGCACTCGGGATGAATTTTTAACCTTTTAACTTGATGAAAAATTTCAATTGGTTCAAAAATTATGACCCCAAAGAAAGAGCATGATTTCGTCACTTAAATCACAACTTGCTTGGTTAGGTATGCACAACTCTAATCTATGCCTCCTCCATGATGAGTTAAACCCTTGCACAATTTTTCAGAATTAATGCACATTTTTACCTGGTTAAAAATTTAATCAAGTGAAAAAAAATTGACCCCTTGCAAGCCTTCTCACTCTCGACACTTGAACCCTCAATTTTCTCACTAGAGAGTTGTTAACAAATCACCGTAATGAAACAACTCCGACCCCCTCCTCATGTCAAACTTACCCATGTAATAGTTTTCCATTATTTTTTAAATTTTAAACCATTTCACAACTTAATAAATGTGGTAAGGTGTAATGGATGCTTCTAGACCCATTTAGTAAGTGTCAACCCTCCCTCAACCCGGGTTAAGGAGAAGGATGTGCCAGTGGTTAAAAGTGAGTTCAGCTTAACCATAGTTCAAGTTTGAATATTTAAAATATCCCTAAGTAATTTTGGAGCCATTTTTTAAGAACTCTCCTCCTCCATTGCTATTATGACTTTCTCATGTTCATATTTTGCTAAGAAATCCTATACATGAAACGAATTTTTTTCTCATAACTCACCCGTTTGTGCTATGTTTTTCTTGAAATGTTTCCTTAGAACTCCCATAGTGAACGCCTTTAAGATGATCCAATAATGATCACCACCAATCCTCTTATTTTTTCATATTACCCACATGTACATTTCTTCCCAAAAATATTAGCTTTTTTCAAATTTAGAGAAAATTGGATGGTAGAAGCACTTAAAAATTGGAGCAAGTGATAGCGCTGAAATTCCTAATACGATGAGACAATTTTCATCCCAATCCAAAACCAGAATCCCTACTTATTATTTTAGTAATTTTTGCTCTAAATCTTATAAAAATAGCAATTCTAATAAAAATAATCAACCATCTAAAAACCTTTGTGCAATTCTCAAGTTCGGGACTCCAAAACTAGAAATAGTGAAATTGGGAAAATTGGCTAAACTTAGCAAGTAAAGGTGAGGTGTAACTTACTAAAAATAGTAATTATTCAAATCATATAAAAAAATTTCACACACTTTCCTCTCCTCATTCCATCACTATTATGGGAAACCATGAAGATCAAGTATACTAGGTATGAGACAATATCCACTCTGTCTATAGAATATCCACTTATGGGAGACAATGATGTAGCCCACCTTGATCTAGAAGAAATGAGGAATCAAATGAAAAATGAGGTCAGGGAACCAATAGAATAAAAGATATTTTCTAGTGGGATTTTCAGAGTAGGAGGTCACTCGCTTTCATATTAAATAACTTAATTGGTCTTAATTTGTGCCAAACACTATGACCCTGCCTCTCAAACAATCACTACAAATGACAAATCACTTTGGTGACGGTCCTAAATCCAAAAGGAATTTCAAGTTGTCTAAAAATCATGACTCAAATCAATATGGTGATTATCACAAAGGATTTTGCGACTCAACAATGGCTTGGGACATAATCCTTCTTGCAAAGGATTGGAGTTGAATCATGGTTGAAACATGGGAGAAAACCATCAAGGCTACCAAAATCAATGTCAAGGGTGAAGTTCTATGAATACTAATTAGATTCTATTATCTTACTGGGAAGAGTGATGGGTGAATAACACACCAAGTAATTCCATGAATGGATGGACCAGTTCATGTTGACAATCATGGAAGGAAATAAAATAATAGATTGAGGTCGGTCATCGTGATAGTCTACACTAGCAAATTGAAACAAATTTTCACCACCAAGAGATTGCCAATGACTTCCTATCTAGTGTATGCCTTTACATACACTAGACCATACATAGGAATGTTCATTTCCTTAAATTTTGGTCAAAGATCTCCTAATTTTGAGAAGTAAAAATATTACCTTTAAGGAAAGAAATGTTCAATTCATGCGGGTGAATGATGCATTCGCCATGTTCAACATCCGGATACTTGAAGGAAATATTGAAAGAAGAATCTATCCTCAAGCATCATAGTTGATTTAGAAGTATGGGTGTCACTTCACATAGTTTCACACCTTCACCTACATTAGGGTGAGTGGATTTGATCTTTCTCCACTCAGGCTACCTAAGTATCCTAGTGATAAGATCACTTTGGTAGAACTCTACATGAAACTTTATCAGGTACATCTCAAGTGTAAGAGTTCAAGGAAGAAAGGAATCTCATTCCCCATCTCACTCGGTGTCTTCTCTTATAATATTGTAGTGGATGCCATAAACATTGAGACCTCCCTCACTACATTTCACCTATTTTCATATGTTCCTAGGCCCAAATTTGACATAAGGAAAGATCTTGATTCTTTTAATGTTCTCGATTGCATCACATTCCCTAATTGAAAGACTATTGGGAAAATTATGTGGATGATCTTGAAGTCAGGGAAAGAGACTACATGAGGATGACTGTGGAAGAGATGGAAGCATTTGGGTTTGATTGGTTCACTGGAGGAGTTTAAGAAGATGGTTTTGAGTTGTTTAATAAAGAGTACCAGGTAGTGAAGTCATATTCCCTTCATCCTCCCTCATGGAGTGTTCGTGAAGATGGAGATATCAAAGAGTGGACCAAAGTGGTGATTCAAAGATCAAGAGATTGGTTAAGAGGAAAGAAGGCCTCTAGTATGGAATAAATCATCACTTCAACCGTACTTAGACAACAGTGACACTCATCATCTCTCAAGGAGCCCGAGAGATCTATCAATTCATCTCATTCTGAGAGGACCTACAAGAGGAAGGTTATAGAAACCAAGAGCAATGAAGTTTCACCTCCCATGGAGTCTCACAATAAATCTAAGATCAGGGAAGAACAAGTTGAAGAGGAGGATAAATTTGAAGAGTTATAATAAGGAGATATTGACCCCTACCAATCTCTTGTGCATCAAGTAGAACCAAGTGTCTCATATGAGGAAGTTGAGTTAGCTCATAATGAGAAATCATTGGTCCCACAATTGGAAGTAGAGCTCCCTAACATATTTTCCACACCATCGGATCCATTCCCATGGGTCCATGAATTACTTGGTGGAGAATCAAGAACGGTGCAACAAGTTGTAACACCAAACTTTGAGGCCATATTGAAGTACATGAAATCCAAGAAGTCAAAGAAAGCACAAACTACTTCAAGATTCTACATTGAGGCTTCTAGAGCTTAGTTTGTAGAAGTTGCAAGACCCAAGGTGAACAAGCCTTTGGAAGAAATGACTCCCAGTGATTATGAGATGAAAAATTCATCGCTTAGATAAGATACACATGAGGGTGACGTTCATATTTTCAAGGAGTATTGAACTCAGAAATTGAAGTGGAATGAAGAATATAAATGAACCATCAAAAATTGGAGGAACATGTGAGGACCTTGTCTTCATATGTGTAGTCATTCTTGGAACTAGGATCATCATCCTTGCCTCTAGTTGAGGTGGTCTCACCCATCAAAGCAACTTTGACCCGCAAGCCCTCAAGCAAGCCCAAGGATTCACAAGGAAGGGGGGAGAGTGGGTGGGGAAAATCATTGAAAAAGGTAATGTGCTTTTTCTCGAGGCCCTCTCCCTATTCCGCTTCGTCTCAAGTACTATCTCAAGGATCAAAGGCACCAAAGAGGAAATTGATAATAAAATATGATATAGGATAGTGTTCTCCCACTAATCTCTAAAATGGGGATTCTTGACTCCTCATTCTTGGTAAGAAAAATGTGTTCATGGACTCAATTGAGAACTTTTCCCCTATTTGGTTTCATACCATGGTTGTAAGGTGCGATGTACTGAAATATGCTTTGACAGAGCTTGAGGAGTATGAGAACAGTGCTCAAGGAATTATTAAAGATATAAGAAAATGTGTAGAAGAGCTCGGGGCCTCTCATATCAATAAAAACACATCTTTGGAAGAGATTGTGTCTTCTTTTCAAGAAATGGTTCAGAAATAAGTAGTTGATCCCTTGTCTTTCAATGAAGATACTCTATATTCACTCGTAACAATCCATGGTTAAAGTTAAAACATTTCTTAAGATCACGAAAATTGGTTCACTGAGTGCAATATGCTAAGCCACATTCTAGATACTTGGATCAACACATTGGAATATGTGAGCATTCCGAATTCATAGAAGATCACACTGACAATTGTATGTTTTGTCAAAGAGGTGAAAGGGCTTGAGTTCAAGCCAATTGAATATGCATAGGATGAATCAAAGGCATAACATTCATCGAGGAGTGGTCTTCATCAAAAAGTGGGGATACTTCATCATTCTCCATTCTCTTTCTCCTTCTTCTATTCTCACTCTTCTTCTACTCCCTTTCTTCTAATTCTTCATTGTATGTAATGATGAATTTTGTCTTATTCATTAAAGTGACTATGTAATATTTTTGCAATGTAAAGGTCACTTTTGAAATTATAAAAAGGGTACCAATTTTTTATTTCCTAATGGCATTTGAAAATTCACTTGTAATGGGAATATGAAAAATCATGTGGGGGTAGATGAAGAGATGTATTGTAAAGATATAAAAGGATATGACCTCATAATTTTAAGGGGAGGGTTAATTCTTGTTTACTATCTCTCATTGTATTTCTAGAAACAAGGGCCTTCATTTTATCTATTCTCTTGTAGTTTGTCATTCTACCTCCATCTCAACTTATAATCCATGAGCATTGTAATTTGTGCAACATGATGCAATAAAAATTTGTGTTTCTTGTTGAATGTTCATTTCTTTGTGAATGGTATCATTGATGCAAGTGAAATATTTTTATTTTAATGAAATGAACTCAGCTATGCTATTTTTGATTAAAATATCCCTCATATTTCCCTATCCTATATTTCTCACTAAGTAATTTTACTCCATTGTATTCCATACAAGCATTTACCATAGATTTAGGGAAGTATTCTGTGATCCCGATCTTTGTGCCACCCCAAAAATTAGTTTATATTCTATTCATTTCCTTTCTTTCAATAAATGGAGCTGACCCATTCAAGAAGGGGGACATAGTCCTAGAGTGTTGCTGAAATCCCAAAAAATTTCCTCACAAGAAATTATTTCGCCAACAAATGGTAAATGCTTTGATGGTTCACACAAGTTAAGTAAAAGCTCACTATGATGCATATATTTTGAATGCAAGTTAAGATAGCTAAAGTAAAATTTTGTAAAAAAATGATTCAACCTCCCTCTCAATGATTTTGCTTCCAACAGTATGTTCCTTCCCTAATATATTTTATAGTTATAGTATCATTTATGAAGCAATTCTAGGTTCATATCTCCTTGTTCCAACATCAGCACATCCTATAACTTCCTATAATCATTTGTAACAAGAAAAACACATTCATTCTCTCATGTTTTCAAGTTTATATCTTGTGTTTCATGTTATTTTGATATTATATAATTAATTTTAGAAGTTAATTAATCAAAATTGTCATTTTTAATCTAACGTACATCCATTTAGTCTAAATCTAATCTCACTAAATCAAATTTAGATTAGAAAACCATATTGTTTCTTAATCTAAAAGGGTGTAACCGTTTTGGTGAAACCACTTTTGATTGAACCCTTTATCTTATATAAGATCTCCATAGTTCCTTGTGTATTAGGCCTATTGATATGAAAATCCTAGTTACCTTAAGGGTTGTGTTGTTTTAGATTATATATGCTTTCCTTATATGAACTTCTTGTGTAGTCTTCTGGCTTGCGAATCAACCCACTGAGAATATTGTGAATTTCCCTTAAAGTCTTCAATACTTTAAATTCCAATGGTTTTATGATCTCCCCACTCATTTTGTGTGCTCATTTACTACTTCGAAATTTTATTTTTGTTACAATTTTCTATCAACATTGGGGATAAAATATTCCATGCACAATTGGATAAACTATGACAAGGGTCTAATGAACCTATCAATAATTATGTGTTGTGCTACAAGATTATGCTCACCAAAATGAATATTTTTTAACTAATAGTGAGTTACAAGTCTTATTTACATAAACTTTACTCTATCCCTTGCAAGAATTGGTCATTTTTGAAAAGTTTCAATATTTTGACCATCTATGTCACACTTTGAAAGAGCTCAAAGATGAGTTGTTACATATGAGACAAATCAAGTAAGTTGCCAATGTTCCCACCACATCTACTACTAATTTTTCAAGCAAACCAAATTCAAAGGAAAAACTAATGACATTAAAATTACTTTTAAGGAAAATCTCACTATCATTTATCAATCTATTAAGTTACAAATTCAGCCCACAAGACACCAATATACTCATTTATAAATACCTCTTCACATTGTATTAAAATAATTTCTCAAATTTAATCTCATATCTCTCCTTTTATCATTTGTGGTTGATATGAGTAAGCCTCAAAGTAAGAATTTTGATGTCAATTCATGCTATGACTATCATCGATGTACCAGTCACCCATCGATAAATGTCTAAATCTTTGTCACGTTGTAAAAATCTTATCGATTCTAAAGCTATTGAATGGGATGTGCACACTGAATCTTCCAAGCTAATCAATGATAATGTTAAGTTTAAAATATTTAATTATCCACTTCTTAAAATGACACTGAAAATATACTTCTCAAGTGCACAACACCTATCATACAATACTTGCACTACCCTCTTATGATCACCCTTTAGATGAAATGATTTGTACTATCACTCACATACCATCTTCTACACCACTTATTACTTTGTATGACTTTGATATAGATGAAAAACTTGTTTCCAACATGTTATCTATATTTGTATCTATTAATCATGTACCAATATATGTTATTTTGGTTTATCCACATAACATGTATAATATATACTCCATCACAATACTCTAATATTTTGGAATTTGCACACAAAAATTTGCACTTGATACTAATCCCCACTTCCAATGCATCACTTTACCTAACATTGTTGGCATTATCATTACATCGGTTCCATTCCTGGTTACTTCCACTCTTAGTTTTGGTGCCCTGCGCGTTTAGGTACCCTTAGCTACATGCTCATAGAGATATTACCTCGATACTCCACCAATGTGTCAAGTTCATTCATAATGAATAAGTTATTACAATTGCGGGTGTTCCCCTTACGGATACACCTATTTTCTTCTTCCTAGTGTATCTACATATAGGTCTTTGGTTTCACACATTGTCTCTCATATTTTTAGCATAGGTTCTTTCCTAGGCCTGTACTCCTTCATCCTATCCTTAGTCACCTTGGTTCTCCTAGGTCTCCTAATATGAATTTGGTTGCACACCCTACATCTCAAATTTATATGTCTTCTCATAGTCTAGTAGCCCCATGTCATGCTTCTCACCATCCTCACTCCCCTAGGCTCACACTCTAGTCCTCTAGTACACATACTACCTACATAACTTTTCAACCGTATCCTAGTACTTGAAACACTCTTTATTCTAGTCCACTACGCCAATGCCAATATTTAAATGCTACTTTTGCACGCGCCTTATACCCTAGGAATTCTTTATAACATATTATCACTATGGTACCACTAGAATTTGGATCACAATTGAGACCTAAGCCACGGTCTTCCCCAAAAAAAAAAAATCAACCTCTTCAGGGAGGTTCTCATTGGATATTTTTCATGCTCTTCATAATTTTTGTACATATCTATGCATTCCAATAATACAACATTAAATCATTTATAAACATATAAAACTTGGACCTATGCATTTTCCTTGATTTGTTAGCACCTCACACTATACATGTTGAGTATCACTTTGGTTTGTTAAATAACATGCATTCTTTACGCACCCGTATTCACTTGGTATATGTAAATGGATGCAAGGAACAAATATTTATACATGCTTATAGGAGAACATATCATTACTTACATTCCTCTCTTAGGGAAATCCCTCTATCTTTTATAAGTACTATTGTTCTATCATAGTTCCTTTATACTTCCTCATTTATGATCAATTACATACATTGTGTACTTGTTATTTTTCAAACTATTAGAACCAACACATGTGTCTTGTGCACCATTGACATCTTTTGTTTCACATATTTCACCTATATTAACTACTATATCATGTTATCATGTTCTAAGACTTTTGTTTCAAGCATATTTTCTTGTGGGTGTATATTACTATTTGTTTATTTTCATTTCTTATAGGCTATGTGACTTGACTGTCTTATGACATTGTGGATCATGCCTATCTTGTTTGTTATTTCTCTCTCTTATTTTTAGGATTATGAGACTGGATTGTCTTGTGACAACATGGGCATCCCATGTTTGCAGGATTTATGACTTTTGTTTGACATTGTTTACATATTTATTACATCCTACTCCACTATCGTTATATTTACACACATTTAGAATAATTTTATTATTATCTATGTGGTTTCTATATATCACTATCATTCTTTTCTTGTGTACCATGGTTAACACCGTGTAAAACACCTTCCTTTTTGCAGTGCATGTTATTCCATGTGGCCACCACTTTGGAACTCTACATTCTACTACATATTATCGAAATCTCCTTCATCAACACACATCTATTTACTTGGAGCCACATGTTCAACATGGTTTTTCACAAGCCTCAAAAGAGGGGTCACCATCCACGTTTATTTCTAAACTTACAATAGACATAGATAAAATTCTTGGGGCACACAGTACATATAGGTACAGAACTCAAACATAGTCAAGAACATATATTTAGATAAAATTCACATGTTCATAACCATACATATTAGTTAAGAATGAATAGTACGGTCCTAAAATTCCCATACATTTTTTCCCATGGGATAGAAACATCGGCTTTATCAACAAAATAAGGTTTTCATCCACATTCTCAAGTTTTGGGTATAATTTTAGGCTCAGTTCACTCGGTTTAAATTAGTACAAGGTGAAAAAAATACTTCAATCCTTTATTATGGAATTCGTTTTCTACTATAATTTCAAATATCTTAGGGGCAAGGGTCTCCTTCATTTATCAAAAATTTAACATATTTTCAATTTTTACTCATATTTTATTCAATCGTGTGACATATGGGGGAGTTTTGGGGAACTTATTCTCTATTGTATTGTATGTACTTATTTACAAAATTGTGTCTAGATATGTCCTAAACAATGTGATCCATGGGGTTATGAAAGGTATCAAAATAGATAAGGTCTTCGTAGGCAACCATTCCTCTCACATCACATTCAAAGGGAAGATATCAAAGTTACTAAATAAATTTGATACCTACTCTTATTCCTTTGCAAGGGTGCATTTATACCCATATATTATTCTCTCTTCCATACACCTTCGTGTTTGGTTGCATGCACCTAACACTCTGGTTTTTCCATATCACAAATTGGGACTGATGACCACTAATCATTTGGAAAAGTTCAACAATACAAATCTCCAAGCACAATAAAAGCACAATGTTCTCTCCTTCCATAAAGTAGACATGTGTATTCATTTCTTATTTACATATTTTCATTTCACTTTTATACAAATGCAAATAATTCACATTACATGTTATATTTGAGTTAAATTTCAATTCTTTATAGTGGAAATTGATTACACTCGTGTTGTAGCTTTCATCAGGAACATGCAAAACACCAAGCACAATAAGGAAACTACAAAACAAACATTCCAAAGATAGGAAAAGTGTGCTTTCACACTCAAGTATATTTTCCTTTAAGCATGTAATGTTCATTTAATACTTAAGGGGGAATGTAGACACTCAAATTTGACTATTTGCACTTTGACAACACTTGATTTGGGGATACACTCTTGTAATGATAAATACCATCTCCCCTTTCCTTCCAAGGTATCTATTTAGCTTTTTTCCTTATACATTGACATGTCGACAAATTATGAGAGAAAAATGCATAAAATACATATTAAAACACCATGCAATAACTTCTAAACTATATTTAGTATATTTATTACCCTAGGACATGGCCATATAGTTTGGTCACGATTTTATATTCTATCCAGTTGACTTGTATTATTTTGGCCGACATGTCCTCTAACTTTGCTTTCAATTTTACATTCTTTTTTGGGTCTTTTACTTCATTTGGGTCAGTCTTTCTTAGATAAATAATCTATGGAGCCCTATATATGCAAGTAAACACTACCTCATTTGTGAATTTGGAAATCATATCACAATGTATTGATATAATCACTTCTTACACTTATAAAAGGCACTCACAACTCCCTAATATCAAAATAACACATCTATAATCATTATGGAAACACCCACATGATGTTTGAAGATTCCTACTAGGTTAATACAACATTGTCTCTAATTTTCAAGTACTCAATTATCCCCCATCCAAGTATTTTAGCAAGATCCATAATCAAAGTAAACATTGTCAAAGAAGTTGCCAAGTTTGTTTGATCTATATAGATATCACATGGTAGGTGGATAACAACAAGTGAATAGAGATCCTTGTAATAAGATTGTCAACTAGGGTTTGACAATGACAACAATTTAGGTACAAAACCACTATATAATTTTGCAGGAATAGAAACATAGTAGGTCCAAGATCATACGATAGGTTTAAGTATATATGGTATAGTTTTGAAACATTGGTACAATCCTACCCTAAGATAGTTTACAGCTTATATTCTTAGTTCCAAAACACTTCTAAGTTCAAATATCCATGTTCTAGCATTGCACAATCTCTGTAAATTCCCATAATAATATGTAACAAGTTAAGTACATCCATTCTCTCGTGTTTTCAAGTTCATATCATTTGTTGCATACTTCAAAATGCTATTATGATTGTAGAATTAATGTTGAAAGCTAATTAATCAAAATAACCACTTGTATCTGACCTACATCTATTTAATGTAAATTTGATGTCATTAAATAAAATTTAAATAAACAAACCACATTGTTTCTTAATCTAAAATAGGGTATAAAAATTGGGTATGGTTATATGAAATTAGCCATAGAGTTGAAATGCCTACAATAATGAAGAAACTACATATATTCTATATTCTCCCATTTTGAGAGAATTTATTAGTTGGGAATATTTTGGATATAATGCATATATTTAAAAATGTAAATTGGTTTATATATGGAATCAAATATATAACAAAGAGAAATACACTCTACATTCTAGAGCCAATCTAAAAGTCAGTTGGACAAAGAGGTATCTTATAAAAGAAGGGGTTCCATTGATATTGCATAAAGAGCAAGTCAATTTAGTGGATCAAACAATACAAGAGATTCAAAAAATAAATAACTATAGGTACTCCATGAAATATGCAGCTACCATTGATGGGCACATCATATGCCTCAAAACACATTATTCACATAACATTTTGAAGGCAACTCACATGTTTTTTTGTCTTAACATATGCAACATATTGTTCTCCTTGTATTCAAAATTTCAAATTTATTTATGTAAGATGCCGGTCATTGTGTGTTTGTGTTTTCATTGATATCAAGTCCAATGATGGAAAATGGTGTCATGATGTCATGCGAGTCTCCATGAGGTGTATTTCATTGTCAAACATGAATGTTGATTAGTAGTGTCAAGTTTTGGTGAGTTGTCATGTTGTCTTGACATGGTTTTATCCTACATAGTCATGGTATGAGATCTCTAGAGTTGGTTAAAGGTTTTCATGAGGTCATTCATGGTCCTAGATTTGTGTTACATGTGTTAATGAGTTTTTAAAGGTTGTCATAATCAGTTCATGAGGTTTCATGGTCGAGTCAAGTCATTCCAAGTTTATTCCTAGCCCTGAGCATGTAGAATGGGTTAGAGCTATGAGTTTTGGAGATGATCAATCCTAAAAACATGGTATCAGTATGGTGGTAGTGTATATGAGGTTTATGATGATTTTTAAGTCATCTCTCAGAGGTTTAGTGCATGTATGAGGTCCTTGGGAAGAAAATAGGTGAAGAACATGCAAGATAACACAAGTCACTACGGCTAGAGAGATTCAGATGAATTTGAGACATGGGATGAGTATAAAAAATTATAGGATTTTTTCATGATGCTTCATGAAAAGTTTCAGGTAATTATGAAGAACAAATTGCAAGATACATCGCTTTTAGAAAAATCGAGCGATTTAGAGTGTGATTTTAAGGCAAAAGTTGACTTTTCGATGCTCATTGTGGACTGTGTTTTTTGTATTGGGACCTGAGATATTTGGAATATATTTTTAGGTGAGTTATAAATATTTTAAAACAATAATGAGGTTCTTTGATCATCACGTTTTTATGAACAATCGTTATGAAGATAAGTTGCTTTGAAACCCTAGTTGAAAGTGACTTGGAGATAAAGGTGCATAAAAAGTTTGTTTTGGTTCCATTTAAAAAATTTATGATTGGAGGATGTAGAGGACCCTCCAAATTTCCAAAAATCATAATAGAGCATGTGACAATATGTGGGCCCCACTTGAAAATGCAAGTTTTTGAAGAGCTTCAGCTTGTGAAGAAGTTTCCCAAAGAAGGTGAGAAATAAATTGACTTAGTTTTAGCCCTGGATTTTTATACATGTCCATGATAGTTTTAGATCATGTTTGAAGTGAAAATGGAAAAGTGTTCCCTATTTATGAAGAATGGTTTTTTTGGGGTAGTTCGGAGTAAACTTGTGGTAAAAGAAATTGTAGGAACTACATGAGGAGTTAGGAATCCATTAAAGTTTTTTTTTAATCTTGGTTTAGAGAGATTTCTAATGGCATATCAAAATTTTGTTTTTGATATAGTATGAAGAAGTTATGAGTTGTTCTTTGAGGGTCAAGTTTGGAGGATGTTTGGTTTGGCATGGTGTCAAGTAGCTTCATAAGGTAAAGTGTTAATTTTTAGTTATTCATGTTTGTTTAAGGTTTTTGAGTGCTTAGACATAATATCTAAGGGTATTATATGATTTGGTTAAGATTTGAAGTGATTTTTGAGGTGATGGAGCAAGTTGAGCTTGGTTCAAGTCCTTGGATCAATTTCTGAGTCCTAGAAGGCCTTCCACTGAGTTGGAAGGATGTAATGTTCTAGAATAAGATTTAGAGGGATTTATAGTGGTACATTTTTTGTGTCTTGGTGATGAGATTTGAGGTCATCTAGCTCGCCTAAGAAGGTTACCCGATTTTCTTTCTCAGAGTTGGAATTGTTTGATGATTTAAATGTAGGTGTTAGAAATGAAGATTTAGAGGATTTATAGTGGTACATTTTTGTGTCTTGGTGATGAGATTTGGTAGGTCATTTTTGAGGATGAAGGTTACTGATTTTGAGGACAAGATTTCTCGACAAAGAATGAGGTAAATGAGGTATGAGATGAATTGTTTGATGATTTATATCCCTGGAGAGTGAAGAGGGATAAGTTTTGTTCCATGAAGGAATTTTGAGATGTTGAAAACAAAAAGGGTGAAAACTGTAACATCTCCATTTTAAAACACCGTTAACAAGGGAAATATTTTTTTTTCTTATTTTTTTGGTATATAACGTTTCTCTCGTTATGAATTATAAAATTCAAACACACGTTCAAGATTTAATAATTGTTCTCTCGCCCAAACAACACAAATTTGGATCATACAATTTCTTTTTAAAACGAATGTTCCCCTGCTCACATATTTACAATATGGAACACACATTCAATGCCATTCAATCTTATAACAGATTCTATATGCTGCTGTAAATGACTCGATGAACTACCGATCCTTCCATTTTCATGGCTCGGAGTTTCAACGATCCTTCATTTCATGACTCGGCAACAACCGATCCTTCATGTACATGACTCGGAACAACCGATCCTTCATGTTTATTTATGCATAGTATATTTTATATACTTGTTCTCATAACCTTCCCCGTTATCGAAGTGATCCATTTAAGAAGACTATCTTGAATATCTGTTACTGATATTCATCTGACATCCTGCATCTTAAATTAAGTGATAAGGACAACGCAACCAAAGAATTGCGATACTTTGGCCAAAGATTTTCACATGCTTTGCATGATCATATTCCCCGAATGTGATACACATCTACGGAATACGTCCTTCACTTCACTTCACCTGTTATCTAGAATGGTCTTTCCCGGTTCCTACCAGTCCTCATCGCTTAAGTTCCGTTTTAACTTTCGATTCCAAATAGTAATATGAACGGGTATAGAAGGCACTCTTGGTAACTAAAGATACACAGACATACGGTGTCGTTACCCCACGACTCCGTGTGTCTGATCATCTTTAGTATTCCGGAGTCACTCCGTATACCAGATCATACCCTATCTCCACCCCAGCTAAGATCTACACCTTCAGCCTATGTATTCCAAATGTTTTAATTCGGGAGGGCATTGCTATATGTCAGCTGCAACATTGTGTCGTCATGAAGACCCCATCTTCATGAAGACACCTTGCTGTAGCTGGCGTATGCCAATGTCCTGCAGAATCCTCCCATCGAGAATACACATCCTGCCCAAGTGACTTAGCCACGAGTTAATAGTTTAAGCAATTTTCAGCATCCACGCTGATCCCTTGATCCTCGTTTCCGTTGCAGTTGTATATACTAAGAGGGACTAAACTGTCCATTAGTTTGCCAAGTATCATCTCCTTCGTATCGAAGGGCTACATTTCCTTACTTGGTTTATTTCTTAATCATTGGATTAAGCAGTCCCTAACATAATAAGTTTAACCTATTAAACTTAGCCAAGATGTTTCCAACTGCAACTAATTTCCGAATATTAACTTATTAGACGTCATTCAAACGAGGTCTAAACTTCGAGAAATGTATTCATTATTCTCCTTAACGTTACATAGTTAAGGTCCATTGGTTATGGATATATGTGTCTTATATCCTTTATTCTGAATTTTATCAAACGGGATCATTAATGAGGTTCGAAAACGAAGTTCGAATACTCCCAATTTAAATTGGTATTCCTTAGCTCCTAAGCTAATCCTGAATACCCTCCGATTATAAAATCATATTCTTCTTAATCCTTTTTAATGTCAATTCAAAATTCATCTTTACCCAAGTATGAATTAATTGCATTGTTCAACTTAAAAGTTGTATTTAAGTAAGAATAGATATCGCTTTCAATTCAAAGATCCATCCAAGGACTATGAAAAATTCCAAATCAAGAATTAACATCTTATTCCCAATTTATATAACAATATCAAATCGATATAATTATTGAAAATATCACACTTGAATCGTATTCAATATTTCAAGTCATAATTTGTACATTTGCCAATCCAACCGATTGGGTATAGTTTATACAAAGCATCCATACAACTCATGGACGTAAGAATGTACTTTCTTCTTTCACAATTCCTCAAAGAGGAATAAAAGCAACAGTTACAATTTAATTTACATCTAATCAAGAGGCATCAGAAGACAGCCAAGTCTTCATTCTAATCAAATTCCATCTGCAAAATGAATTGCACGGGTCAGTTCAATGAACTGAGCACATTAAGCACTTATCCTTAAAATAAGATGCTTCAACTAACTGTTTCAATAAAAGAACCCTGCTTTTATGAAACGACAGCAAAACATCAAACTCAAAATAGGCACAACGGAGAGGTCAGCATAACAACTGAACTATCAGAAAAATATCATCACAAGCAGCCAAAGGACTGCTGTCCCGTTTCCACATAATCATTGCAAGTATCAATTTACAATATTTGTAACGTTAAGAAAACAAGTAGTTTGCTGCCTATATAGCATACAGTTATCCTTTCCACGCCTTTCATTAATAACAAATGCAAAGGATGAAACTAACTGAATATAAATCCATTACGTTCCTTTCCGTTCATGAAGCATGTTAAATTTAAAGCATTCAAGTACAACAAGAAAGCAAACAGCAATGCATATAGTAGCTCCCATCTAAGCACTATAAAATTCTTCATTCACGAATTCCAGATTTCTAACTGGATGAAAGAAGAAAGATCATTTTTCTAAAACATTAATTCATATCTCTATTTCTTTCCACATGACTGTCCTCACAGTGAAATCCAACGAAAATCAATTCAAGATAACAGTTCAGAGTGAAACTTACAAAATCCACTCGGAATTCACTTTCCGGCAGCAAGAATAATTTCATTTTATTCCAGTTCATATGAATACCAACAGGTTAGTAAGACATTATATTCATCGTTGGGCAAGCCGCATCAATATGCATACTATGTATTTGCTAAACTAGCGATTCCCTACTTCTTACACCGTATAGCTAGCCAACAACAATTATGCAACTACGCAAGCATATATAATCATATGATCTTTTATACCTCTCGAACGCATATAGTTCTTAATAACAAGTGGTACATTGCTGTACCTACAAAGAAGATCAAGTCATATGCACTATAATTCCAATGTCACTTTCGAGTCCAAATAGCAAAAGAGAAGAATTCATTCTCTATGATTTCATTAAGAAACAATCATTGTATTCAAAGCAGAAGTAAAACACTCAAATCATGTTTTTCTTAGCATGACAACTCAAATTATAAAAATAGCGTAATGTTGTCCTTATTGAATAAAGCAACTCACATAGCTCATGTATAATATCAATCCAACATGCTTCAACAATGAATACTCAATTCGAGTTCTATCTCGATCAACCGTTAATTCCAAAACAAAGATTTTCCATTTTCTTAAGGAGGGACAACTCCAATTATAACATTCATATATCGGTACCTCTATAAGGTCAAACCCGTTTAAGGGGTTAATTACCTAAGCATGGTACACCAAATAGACTCGAAAAACAAGCTAATTCCCACAATTTCTATTTATTAAGGACAAAATCCAAGTCGAGTTCACATTCACAAGACAATTCTGCATGTAAGGTCAAACCTCATCTACAAGACACCATGGAATCAACTTTCCATCACCGAATAAAGAAATATAATCATTCACCGCACCGAATACAAATCAATTTGTATTTGGGTATACATCCAATAGGGAGACCGAACAAAGATCATTAGATCACCATAAGACCAACCCATTCTCACAAAGAAAGAGAAAACATAATCCAAAGAACAACCTCGAAGGAAAAATAGCTGCTTTTTCTCTATTCTCACGGGTACCAAAACGTATTCGCTTATTTCTTAAACAAGTAAAGACACAACAATGGAAATATCGCAAATACTTCATTCAAGCGAAACCAGATACTCATTGAAAACCCAAATACCATCTTCATTAAAATCCCAAAACCGGAGAAGGGAAATGATCTATATCCATGAAACTTTCAATAAGAAACAATTTCAAACACTAATGCTTCTTTATTTTTAGTCCGTCAACAAAAGGACGTATAGTTCCAATGCCAAAAATAGCTCAAGTAATATGTACCGTTTACTTTCCATTCCACAAGAGTGATCAATTAATATTTTCATATAACACCCATAACCAAAGACGTTATGGAGGTAATTCCATTCGAGAAGAACAATACAGTTAAACACAGCAACAGAGGAACAATTTTCTTAACATTCCCTAAAGAAAGACAATAAGAAAAGATTATACTTTAAGAAACAATTCCACTTTATGGAGCGATTGCACAGCCTTTTCCGGTTTCGAGCAACACGAACAGTCAAGGGAATATCCATCTCAAACCATTTATACAGTCAACAACTAATACTGTAAATCATTTTCAACATGAATCGAGCAAAGGCAAATCAAGGCCGAGCAACCAAAATCAAATCTTCTTATCATTTTCCAAAGAAAAGAAGCAAGAACCAACAAAATCCATTTCCAAATCAACTCAATAACAATCATGCAATCCCAACCCAAGAGCAGGGTTGTTTTAATGAAACATTTAAATCAAGCAAAGATTTTAAAGAGAAGGGCTTAACGTGCCTGAGATATCTTCTCCAGAGCTCGAAGAAAACGTTGTTTGCCGCGTTTTTCTTCCACAACGGCAACACAATATTCCCAAAGACTCCCTTCCTTTCTTCAGCTTATCAACAAATTTCAAAACTTCCAAGAAAATGTCAAATGCAAGAGCTGGTTCGATCCGAACTGCACTAAAGAAACCAAATGCAGAGCAACTTCACAAAAGGCTCGAACCAACAAAAATGAAAACCAATTTTTTCCTCATGTCAAGCTTTCCAAGGCAAGTGGTCGCGAGGACCAAAACCATTAATGCAATAAAGGCTCGCCCTTTTCCTTATTTTCCACGCCACCGCCACTTGGGTCAAGCGAGTTTTAAATTTCAAAATTTCCATGCAAACCGAATTTAGCCAAAACTCTAAATAGATACCTCTATTTCCTACCCGCCCGCCAAAATCGGCGCCGTCCACGAAGGGACAGCTTCATTTAATACCAATGAATGCCTCTTTCCCATCCTTATCCCTTTTCTTCCCAAGGGTCTCATGTACTCCCTTAGTTTAGGATTAGTTTAGGTTACATAATTCATTCGACCTAGGTCTTAGTTAAACCTTAGGTTTTTAGAATTTAGATTTATTTTCCTTTCTTTTTTTTTGTAATTTAAAAATCCACTTAGGATAGTAGTGTAGGATGTATGTTAGGCCTTAGGTTAGTTTAGGTTTAATTCACACTAACCACTAACACTAACAACTTCCTTCCAAATTTCCTTACTAACATCCACGTTAACACGCAGAGCAGGGACGTTCCGCCCTTCGATTACATGCCAAGGCCACCCGTGTCCAGTGCGCCGCCCCACGAGGTCCCGACTCGACAAAGACAGGTTCAAGAATCGAACCCCTGCCGTTGGCATTTTCGTGCGCTATTCACACTGTAATCAGCGCCGCACGCCATAATAATCCTAGTCCAATTCCCGAGTGTGAATTAACATAGAAACACAAGAGGACTCGGATACTTGAATCAATGGAATTGATTCTGATTATGCAATCAAAGACAAGAGCAAGCAATTATACGTCAACTGTCACATCAAGACACACACAAGTACAATATTTGTCATCCCATGCACGAATCAAAGATGCAAGAATCCAAATCAAGAACACATTCTCTTAAGATCAAAACATATCTTAACATGTTTGCTTTCATGCCAAGAGCTATAACAAATGTAAAACATTCACCAAGTTAACATAAAAATCATTCAAAACCAGTTGAGGTTGTGTTAACAAGTTAACAAATAAATCACAAGTGTTAAGAATCCAAATTAATAACACATTCTCTTAAGATCAAAACATAATCTCCACCTAAACTAAACACAACATTCACCAAGTCCTAATGCAAAAAAACAACCAACTGAGGTTGTGTTAACACCAAATCAGCAACTGTGATGCAGGACATTCTGTGTGATCATGGTATCACCTCTCAAGATGTGGGACTTGGGCTTGAGGTGAACCTTTGGAGAATTCCAACTTCCTCTTCCTAAAATAAACACAACACTACTCCTAATGCAATAAAAACAACTACCTAGAACTATACTAACATTTCAAGGGGATTAGGGAGAGATATTTGCAAGAAATAAAACCTAAACTTAGAAGTGGTGATGCACCAAGAAAGGGGTTTTTCTAGACAAAATTATGGCTTTCCAATGAAGAGAGATGATCATGAGGAATAATTAACATGCATTACGACCCAATTTACATACATTACTTCATTCCTTGATAAGCACAATGACCTCCAAAACTTGCAAAAGGCACCAAGGTTGCACAATACACCTGCAGACACAAAGAGAGGCAAATGGAAGTAGAAAAAATAATGTAAGGACATATAATTGATCACAAAACATAATTTCCATTACTCCAAGCACATGCACAAGTGTACCATTACAATGGGAAAGGCATAAGCTGTCATTACAATTTTTAGAAGAAAGGCTTGAGAGCTTGCAAATTCACAACAACTCAGCTTGTGAAAAGAGGGGAAGCTTGGAAAATGTCTAACTCCTTTGGAATAATCACCCCTTTTAAATTTATATAAAATTCTGAGTTTTTGATAGAAAGAGGGAAGAATCCTAAAAACTAGGCAAGAATGTAGTTGAACAGGTCAACCATGATTGCTTCATTAATTGTACCTCCACCTCTTGGACAAAGTGTTCGTGGAGTGAAGAAATCTAGAAATTTGGAACACTAAAACCTCTCGAAAAGACATCCCCCATGATCCCATTTTTTATCTCTTATTCTCCCGATTCCATCGACTATAACTTTGTGAAAAACGGACAACCCAGGAGGAAGTTATGGCTTGTTGAGCGAAAGGTTATATTTTGGGCTTCCGGGAATTGTGCTTATCCAACTTGCTAATATGCTTTCATAAATCCAAATTTTGAATTTACCTCCATTTAATTAAAATATAATATTTTAATATATCATGGAACCCCCCTTTAATCCCTCTGAGTAAAAAATTATGCTTCGAGAGTCTCTTGGTGATGATTTGGCAAACAACTCGCTAAATGAGCTCACATTTGATTTTTGCAATAATTCCCTATCTGGTTAGTCCCACGTTTTACATTGAATTGCAATGGACACCTCCATATTAAATTCTACGCATTCAAATCCATGTTGTTATACCAGCTTTGGTCTTGTAAATTCCATTAATGGTGTGTCGGGCCCCAAACTTCACTTCCCTTCGAGTTATTTTCCTTCAATTGCATTGAATTCGATATGGCCGACTTGGCGAAGAACTCGCTGCCACATCTCCTTACATGGTGTTCATTTGATATAACTCGGCTGAGTTATTGCATGTCACACTTTGCATTAAAGTTACCCGACCTATCCACTAAAGCCTCGCCGCCAAATTTTCCACGTATTTCATTGAATTGGCTTCATTATATTCACCACCGAGTTTTGGGGAGTTCCATGTTTCATATTGAAATGATGTCGAGTTATTCATGTCGGACGTTAGAAACCGCCCTATAATTCATTGGCTAATGTTTTGGGGTCACCATATTCTAGCTCAAACGAGCCCTACCACGTGGCATGAACTCCCAATGAATTCTCTTACATAACCGAGTCAATTGGCTTGAGATCCTCACAACTTGCCACGTATTTGGGCACACGAGCTCCCTGAAATTACTGACCCCATATTGACTTGGTCCACTTTGGGAATTGAAATCCAAAAGAACTCATCTCAAACATTTTCACAAACCCTGAAGGCATGGAATTCCGAATCCCGAAAATCTGTTACTCCAAATTTCAAAGTTTTGGGCTTTCGGGCTTCGAGCTCTTCAAGCTTATTTTTTTCAACTCAGCAGGTGAGTTCCAAAACAAGTAATTTTGAAAGCTTGAACAAGTAGGTAGTTCCTGAAATACAACTCCAAAAGTCTTTGCCACTCATTCGCCTGATCTATGCAAACTTCTACATGCCGAGCCATTGATCTGATCGAGTTATGCACGAGTCAAGTTGACTTCGCTCTGCTTCTGTGCAATCGTTGCTATCTCCACGTGAAGTTTTCCCTCGCTTGAGCACATTATTCGTCGTTTCTGTGCATGATTTGAGAATTTTGAACCCACTTCATTTCTCTATCTGGTCGAGCCCAATCTCAAGTTTTTCTTCTTAACTCGGTCCAAAGCCAAGCGAGCTCTTCATGATTATTGCGATCATTCATTCATGTAACTACCATCTTGGTTTGGATCGAGCTCTTACTCCCGCTAAGAAAACCCAATAAACACCCTATTTCCTTTCATTCCATTGGGCCATATTGTAAGCCATGGCTGAGCTCTTTTCTTGCATGGGTTCCTCATGCGTAGTGTCTCCTTTGTATTGCCTTGTGAGTGGATCGATCTGATTCCTATAAACACGGAAAGGCTGAGTGACTCATCCAAATGAACTCCCTTAAGATATCACCTTGATCATAAATGATTCACTAGTCTAATGAGCTCCCTACTGCGTGGGCTTCCATGATTCACTCCATACTCAGATTTCTCTGAGTTCCAAACTCGTTCCTATCCAGATCATGTTGATGTAGCTCAACTCACGACCAATGCATACATTTCCGAACCTAACATTCAGGCACGATTTGAATATCAACTCTTCTCCAAAGTTATGTTCATTTTCTCTGGCCAAATGACTTATTTGTAAAACCCAAATCACCGAGCACGTCTTCCAGATACGCTTCCATCTTGATCATGAGTCGAAACGATCAAGTCAACCATTGTTTTCACCATACATGTTCATTTTCTCTGGCTCGGCCGCTCAATCCGAGCTCACAAACCCGAGCTCCTCTTGCCTAGCCCTTCGATCTTCCATCCAATCCTTGGCCTGACATCAATTTATGCACTTACTGCGAGCCACTTTCTTAATGGATGAGCTCAGGCCTACTTTCCATTGTTGCGAACCCTGCCAAACTTTTAACTCAGGCTATCCTTGCGCTATTCCTGAGAATGATGCTCCTACGAATTATTCAAAGACTGCATTAGAGCCTGCAACGCCAAACCGTAGGTCGAGCTATTCACCGCTTGAGCCCCACCCATCGATACACAATATTACACATGGCTCACTGAGCCGAACACTGCATGAACTTGTCCCAACCTCAAATGATCTTGACAAGCTCTTAATTGGCTCACCAATATCTAAGTTCCAATTTTTCAGCCTAAACGAGCTCTTCCCCATGCAATTGGCTAACTCACCGACTTCGCTCAAGTTTGATATGACTCATGACTCTTTTTCTGAAACCCAATTCATCTCATCAAGCCATTTTACTTCCGAATCGGCCTTGGACTTCACATCCTTTGTGAAAACATTGGCTCGGATCTATGTTTTTCCTCAGCTCACCAAAAATTGACCTAAGTCCAAGTTATTCTACCAATCGATGGATCCATGGCACCGAGTGACCCAAAACACGCTTCTTTGAACCATGAGTTAAGTGTTGAGATTCTCATTGATATGGCTCGAGGTTTCTAGTGATCGAACTATTTCTCTAGCTATGAAACACATCTAAACTTTCCCCTACGTGAGTTGTCAGCGCCAAGCTCCTTCACCCTTTGATGTTTTGGATTTGCCGATAATTTTGCTTTCTCGAACTCGTGTTTCCAAACATTCCTCCAAGATACTTTGACCTAGGCTCGACACCTCACTCCATGAGTATCTAGTACTCAAACGTGCAAAACTCAACCATGTGACTCCAATGTCATTTCACTAGAACCTTTCAATGCTTCACCACAAATTTTCTAGAACTAAACTCGATTGGAGCTATTTCACAAACATTTTAACTCATGCCCTATGCATCTCCTTTGAGCTCTTCTCCAACATCATGCAGATCACAATAAATGGCTTGAGATAATTAATAAAAATTTCTCATATTTGATTCAACTATAAATGGTTGAGACGGTCATCTACTCCGAAGCCAATTTATTTTTCATCAGACTTCATCATCTGAGTCAAGCCACTGCTAAGTTTGATTACCCCCATTAAGTTATGTAAGTAAACTTCTCAATCATCTTTTGAGGAATCTCCTTAACTCATCACTCATTCAATCACTATGCAAGGCCGACCATATGTCGAACTTACTATTTCCTTTAACATGAGCTCTTTCCCATCTCAACATAACTTACTATGTGAGTGGCTTGAACCACTAAACCCTAACTCAGCCACACAAATCGAGTTATAGCTCAAAAATTTCATGAATACCCCGAGCTCCTCTCTCCTTTTGGCCTAGGACAAACCCAATTTGATTCATTCTTACTCCTCGAACGAGCCGAGCTAACACTTAGTTCATTGTTTTGCAATGTTTCCCTCTTGGTTTAATGGTGTCGAGACCTTTTTTGATCTTTAACATTACCTTTCTCTACGTAAAATAGACCCGACGCTTGTGGCTCATCTAAGTAGCATCAAGCTCGAGTCATTGAGCTACTTATTAACTCAGACCCTATTGAATTAACCCGAGATACATTTGGGATTTAGTACTTCCTCATGGATATACCAACATGCATTCGAAGAGGTTAATCACCGAATAGCTTGCTTGTAGCCTTCACGAGCTCGCTGAGATAAAATAATTAGCCTCACATTCATTTAGCTTCGACCAAGCTATATTGAAGGTCGTACTCCTTATTCATTGTGCAAGCTAACCTCGTATGGACCATTCTAGCATGCTTTCAACCTTGTTTCTTATTATCATGGAATTCATGGAATTTCCTTGGTTTCGAGGCATCATGGAGTATAGCAGAATACTAAAAAAATTATACACCATCCTCAACCATTTCAGCCTATAGACCCTGGTCCATTTTTTTTTCCCGTGAGATAAAAATAGATAACATGTTGTAAAACTACTTTCTGGTAGCTCAATTTGGTGAAGAGGAAAGTTGGTGTGGTTTGCACATATGGATGTTTCATAAGCTATAACATGCATGGATGTGATATAAAGGTCTAGGAGATTCCAATGAGTTGTCACATGATATATTTTATGCGTTTTGGTGAGTTCTTGAGGTCCAAAGGTGAAGATAGGGTTCTAGAAACAATGTTTTTGTGAAGGATATGGGATTTATTGAGTTTGTTATGATAAATTTGATTGGTTAAAGCTTGTGTATGACCATGTATGATGTTGATATGTTATATTTCACATGTATGAGGAATTTTAAAGCTTTAAAAATCATGGTTATGGTGTTTTTGGTTTTAGCTCATCCAGGTGATGGGGTTTTGAGTTGTTTGGTGCATTTGAGCATGGATGACCTACATGGGTCCATTTCATGAGTTTATATGAATATAATATTTTTTATTGAGTTATTTTGGTCTAGATAAAGGCATAGGACTGACCATTTATGATTTATTGAGAAGAGAAGTATATAAAAGTGATGATTGAGTTCATTTTTGAAGAAGTTCAACTTATAGAGAAAATGTGACCTAGGTGAGGGTTTGAAAGTTGATTAAGGGAACAAATTTAGATCCAATTATTTTTATATGTTTGAATAATGTTAGAGGTCATGTATGAAAGGTTTTAAATCCAAAAAGTGGTGAAATAAGTAGATATAGCGAGCTAGATGAATGAGGGTTTGAACAAGGGTTCAAGGAGTGTGAGATGAATAGGTGATCTCCATCGGTTGTTTGCAGAAATAAAAAATAGATACATTCATATTCGATGATTGAGTGGGTTCTTTATTATCTTAGGGGTTATAGCCTCCTTGTGGAGTGGGTGCTTCACTAAATTAGGGGTTGGTGCTCCTTGTGGGGTTAGTGCCTCACTAAATCATGAGTTGGTGCCCCACTAAAATTCTTTACTTTGTGTAATATAAGTAGAGTTTCTGTGTGGGTTTTCTTCCCCATGAGGGTTTCCCACTTATATATGGTGTTTATGTGTTGTGTATCTTGCATTATGTTGTTGTGATTGAATGTTGAATATCTTAATAAGCTCACATGGTTATGAATGATGTATGGAAAACTTAGATGATGAATGTATCGTTTTATAAATGAAGTAAAAAATTATCAGTAGGACTAATTCACCCCTCCCATTTCATTCTACTTCCAATAATTGGTATCGAAAGTCCTTGAGAAGTAAGTCTAACAACTTGAAGGAGATCCTCTTGGAGCACAAGTATGGGTAAGTCTTTAGAAATTAATCAAATAATAACTAGATTGTACCAAGCCAAGAACTCGATGCTAATCAAACACCACGATTAATAAGATGAAAGTAATTCGCCATAATAACTTTACTAAAACCATTGCAAAAAAATGAGAAACAATATCATATATTATTATGGAACTCAATGAAATTCAATGAGTATGGTTCTTACTTGTATATGCAAGGAATAAAAATATAAGAACCAGTCTAGGTCGTAGATCAAGCCATAAATCAAGGAAAGAACTAGTCATCAAAGAACTAGTCAAGACTATAGATTTAGGAAAGAACTAGACATCAAGGATCTAGTCAATACCATAGATCAAGGAAATAACTATACCTAAAAACTAGATAATATCCCCCTAATATCTAAATAAATAAAAATAAATATCCACACACATAAGTGGGTGAGGATAAATACAATAAAGGTAAATAAAGTACTTAGGTGAACATGAGCTAAGGTAAATACCTACTCTAACACCCCCTCAAGTAAAGCTAGGGGCTAAAATAGAAGTTGCATGTGCACGTGATGAGTCCCGAAAATAGGACTCGATGAGGTACTTATATAAAATATATCCATGAAGAAATATCAAACCAAAAGAAGGAAAGAATCCTACTAGAAGGAAATTGAAAGAAGAAGAAGAAAAATGAAGTTGTTCTCACAAACACCCCCAAGAACAAATTCTGAAACCCCAAGCATGCCATGTAACTCAAGGTAGCGAGGTGATGCAAAAGGATTCGTAAAGATGTATGCAACCTACTGTTGATTCAGAATGTACTCTAAGAAAAGAACTCCATCCCGAATGTCTTTGTGAATGAAGTAGATGTGTATCTCAATATGCTTGGTCCGGGTGCTCTACTTGGTTGCGAGAAATGTGAATTGCACTTTGGTTGTCACACCAAAGTACATTCGGTGAATCCTATGGGAATCCAAACTCATCGATAACCATCGAATCCAAAGAATATGATCAATCACCGTAACTACCGCCCGTACTATGCCTCTGAAGATGAAAGTGCAATAGCCTATTGATTTTTTCATGCCCAAGCAACTGGAGAAGAAACAAGAAAAAAAGATAGCTAGAAGTGGAACACTTGTCATCAATAAATCCTACCCAATATGAGTCTATACATCCAACCAACTGATTAGAACCCCTAGTGTAGTGTAGGGAAAAGTGGGAAATGTCGTGTAAATAGAAAAAAATACTTTTAGTAACCTTCCAAGGTGACTACTATGAGGAGAATGTGTAAACTGAGATACAAGCCCTACAACAAATTAAATATCGGGGTGAGTATGGGTCAAGTACATGAGACTTCCAACCAACTACTTATACAAATTAGGATCATAAAAAGTGGAGTGGTACATGTGGAAGTAAGAGTAACCCCAGATCGAAAAGGAGATGGACTTGGCTTCAAATCAGCCATATCAAAGCACCGAAGAAGATCATGGGTGTACTTTTGCCGACTCAAATAAATCCCTGAATTTGTCTGAGAAATATGTAAACCAAGGAAATGATGCAATAACCCAAGATCTGTCATGTCAAACTATGTAGAAAGATCCCTCTGAATAGTCTGAATGTGGGAAGAAGAGCTTCCAGTAAGTAACAAGTCATCAACATACAAGACAAGTATCACAATATCCCCACCAACATACTGGAGATGCACTGTATGATTGGAGTGGAAATGAACAAAACCAATAGATATAAGAAAAGAATCCATCTTCTCATACCAAGCCCGAGGGGATTGTTTGAGACTGTAGAGAGACCTTCGGAGCCTACAAACAAGAGAAGAATCTTGAACAAATCTAGCAAGTTGCTCCATGTATATTTCCTCTTGTAAATATCCATGTAAGAAGGCACTCTTCACGTCCATTTGGTATACGGGCCACCCCTGTGATGCAGCAATAGAAAGTACAAGGCGTACAAAATCCATCTTGGAAATGGGTGCAAAATTCTCAGAGTAATCAATACCTTCAACTTGTGAAAAACCCTTTGCAACAAGATGAGCCTTATACTTTTCAATGGACCCATCAAATGTGTATTTGGTTTGGTATACCCACTTACACCTAACCATATTTCTTCCTTTAGGAAGAGATACCAAATCCCAAGTATGATTCTTCATCAAAGAAGAATACTCAGTTGTCATCACATCATCCCACTCATGTATCCCATGAGCCTTTGAAAAATACTATGGATCCTCATAAACTACCTGACACAAAATTCCAGAACCTATAGAATGTGCGTGATGATGCCTAGTGGGTGGAAGATATTGTATGAAAGGTGCTACCTCAGAAACTGTAGTACAATCCCACTTAGGCATAGTGACAACATCAGTGGCAATAGGATCGTCAACGACATCTATAACCTCCTCATCAACCTCCTCAAAGAAAGTATCCTCAATATGAGATGAATAAGAAGAAGGAGGCATGGAACAAGATGAAGAATCATGAGTGAAGCGCTCATCAAATTGAACATCTGTTCGAAAAAGAACGTCATGAGTATCAGAATTTAGAAGTCGATAAGCTCTCATGTCCTCATAATACCCTACAAAGATCAAGGGTTTGATCTTCTTATCCAAAATTTTCCTTTTCTTCTTTGGCAAAAAGGCCCAAGCATGGCTCCTAAAGAATTGAAAAATGAGACATATGGCTTAGTGTTGGACTAAGCTTCCTCTAGAGTCAAATGCTCAAGTGCTTTGTGTGATGTGCAATTCTGAATGTAGTTAGCACAATTAACTTCTTCTTCCCAATAGATAGGAGGTAAATCTCTAGAATGCATCATACAATTATCCATTTCCTTCAAAGTTTTATTCTTTCATTCTCAGAAAAGTCATTCTGTTGTGGAGTATGAGGAATAGAATGTCTTTGGTGAATAATGCCTTGAGTTTCCAAAAATCAAAAACTCATTGCTGAAGTACTCCCCATTATCAAGTGCAAAGGTTCTTTATGCAATTAGAATATTGTTTCTCGAACAAATCATTAAATAATTTGACTAATTATTTCTCATACAACTGAACTGCAAGGAGAAAATGATCAAGTAGTCAAATATATGTATGTATGTAAAATATGCATGTATGTAAAATCATGTGAATGTAAAATACATAAATGAAAAGTGTAAATGGAACATGTGCACCTGATCCATGTCGAGAGAAAGGGTGTAGAAGGATATCCTGTACTCTTGGTTTTTTTTTGGTAATTTGATGTCGTAGGTTGAAGAAATGTAGGGAGGAAATGCTCTGTGTCCTCTAACCTTTAACTGCTTCCATAAACTATGTTTGAAAAGATCTCTGTATTGTCCTAGTTTTTGGGTGATCCGACGCCTGGTGGTAGAATAACATTGGGAGCAATTCCATTGTATCCTCCAGCCATTAACTACTCCTCTAAGTGTTAAGGACATCATGTCTTATACAATCTGTTGTGTATGGGGCTCATATACTGTTCTGAACCCACTTGTTGTATGTAAACCCATAATGACAAGGGTGGAAAGTGCACTATACTGAACCGATGTAAACGTGTTGTGTAGACTGTAAACCCACAATGATTCCCCCTCTCTTTAGGGACGATGCAACGTCACCGATAGGAGAATATGGCCCCAAAAGAAGACCAACCGCATGAACGTTGTAACTTTTCTCTACAAGGGGAAGGATATGCACTTGGTAAATACCAAGGTATACATAAAAAGCGTACTAACAAATAAAAGTGTTAATATGACATGCATGCATGTAAAAGACAAGTGTATGTTATGCAAACAATGTAAAATCTACCAAGAAAGGTAATGTAAACATGCAATAAGACAAGTAAGCCATACTAAGTAGGATAAAAACATGGGACATCACTCATGATGTCAGCAAGACATGCAAGGCCAACATGGCTGCAAAAAAAAAAAAAATGTGTACACCAAACATAGGGCAAGGCCCATATACAAGAACAAGTAATAACATACAATGTAACAAACAAGTATGGAAGCAATTATCCTTGCATAACAAATGTTGCACATGGAACACTCATTAGCATGTTGGAAAGATAACTAGTATCTAAAAGTATGTATAACCAAGTAATGGAGAGTGGTAAGTATAGAATGAAACAATAACACATGTAAGAGATGAATTCAGATGCCTCTAGCAACCATTGTAGGAAGGTTAATAGGTGAGAATCCATGTACTATATGTAAGAGACTTGTATCTACGATCACAACTACAAAAATATGTAAATGTTCATGTGTGGATGATATAGATAAATGACATACAAGTAATCAAACTAAAATGTGTAAGAAAGTGACTAGGAACAAGAAAATGCAAGCTCAAAAGTATACAAAACCATAATATACAACATGTTATGGATGGGTGAAATGGAATGCAATATGGAATGATAGGAGCCGCGTGCCCCGGTATATGAAAGTGTATGTAATGAGGTTCATTTTATTTTTCCCTCGCAATCAAGAATGAGCCCTAAACAAGAGTGTGTCATCAAGAAATGGTCAAGTGTTTCTTGTGTCTAATGTGTTGTGATGAATGTGTATATGTAGTGATAGTGATGATATGCGACATAGTGATGGACCCTATAGCCGAAGCGTATATCATGAAAAGATGAATGAAAAAGTGATGATTTATCCTAAGTGTATATCACTATAAGATGAAAAGAGGAAGTGGTGATGTAACCTAAGGTGTATACCATTATAAGATGATAGAATGGGAGTGGTGATGTTGCCTAAAGCGTATATGACTACTAGATGAAAATATTAAATGACGATTTATCCTATAGCGTATGTCATTAAGCTTAGAAATTTTGTATGATGAGAGGTAGAATGGTAAACATGTGATGAACCTAAGGTCCATTTGATTTGTAAACCCTAGGAAGTTGAGTATGGACTGAGGAGCTAAAGTGCGTCATAGGGTGATGAGTGCAGCATGTGGAAGATGATGTAGTGTATGAAAGACGACCATGTGATGTATATAATGTGTAATTCATGATATATAAGATGTAATGTATATGTATGATGAGTAGTGTAGAATGGTAAATGCAAGTATGTAGAATGACGACTAGTATAATGATGTATAAATACACAAATGTGTGATGTAATTCCTATAGTGATGTGTGTGGGATTCATGTGTGAAGCCCTCAATAGTCAAGTGTGAAATGAAGCACAAGAGTGTGTCATCGTAATGAATATTATAAGGGATGAATGAGTATGTGTATGAGTGTATAAGAATGTAAATATGATAGATATGAAGATGTTATAATGTGTGGGGGAATGATTTATATGTTATGCCCCCAAGGGTGTATGTATGAATAAACTAAGAAATAACTATGAAGGATGAAGGTCCTCCCTTCGATGTATGTGATGGTGAAAATATATGCGTATGGGATGCATGTAGAACGATGTCAAGATAATGTATGTATACATGCTATGAATATGATATAGTGTTATGTAGGATGTGAATGTCTAATAATGCAAAGATGAGAAATGTCCATATGATGATATGATGGGGAGGGAGGTGGGGTGTGTGAGTGTGATACCCCTACCCAAGTGTGTGCAAGAAGGTCATGTAAATTCATCAATAAGATCATCATGGTCATTATCGAAATCATATGGAACAACATGAGATACCTGATAAGTAATATTTCCAATTGGTCCGTCAAATAGCGTGAACACGCAAGTTATACATTTCCATGGCATATTGTTCATCAATAAAGGGAGGAAATGGACATCCATGAGCATACCAGATAGTAAAATTGGGTGAGTAACAAATAAAGGAGCTATTAAAAATATGCAAAGTACCAAATGGCATAGGAAAATCTATATCAAGTATGACTAGGGTCAAGTGTGCCTCTAATATAATCTAGCCAAGATTGCCGAGAGTAAGTGGAGAAGAAGTATGATAACGCACAAGGTGAACAACAAGATGGAAAACACAAATTCCATATGTAGCAGTGAGAATAACAGATCCATGATATAAATGTGGATCACATAAGGGGGAATGGAGATCCTCAAAGGTAAAACCAAGCCGAGTAAGACCATTGTGTGAACGAACGGTGGCTGGGCAAGAAGTATCAAGCAATGTGTGCTCATAATAAGAATCATTTATAAAAACCATGCATGTGAAGGGTGGTAGTAATATCGAATGAGGTACGTGCAATGGAGGAGTAGGTGAAGCAATGCGGTTCTCTAGAGTGGACCTCGTATAAAGGACCATAGCATTCATAACATCAAAAGGTGGTGAGGAAGTGGAAGGAACACCATCAACCATGTAAATAGTAGCTTCAAAGTTATGTTGAGATTCAATAGGTTGTGGCCCAATAGCATAAGATGGAGATGTAGGAGCAAATATTTCATCAAGAGAATCACTTATATGTATTTTGGGAGGACTAATGGGTATATGAGAAGCATCTTGAATTTCGGTAAAGGTAGAAGATGTAGGTATGTGATCAGCTTGAGAAGCTTCTTTTGGTGTGAGCTCATCTAGGACCCGTGCTAAAGTATTGGGACCGATGGTACACATATAAGCAATAATAAAATCATCAAGAGCTTTAGTACCTATGCCGGAAGATGGAAAATGAATAAATGAAGGGTAAGGCCTATACCTTGAAAGATCAATTGAGTGTCAACAAAGGAACGAAAAAACTATCAAACTACAAAATAATTAGAGATAGAGAAGACATATCCTCAGCCATGATAAGATGTTGGGTTCACCAAAATGATTAACTAAAATGTGGTATAATGCACTAGTTAATCTAAGCTATGAACAACTCGTAAATAAAAATAAATAAATGCAATAAAGTAGTATGGAAATGACCCAAATAGCTATGGAAATGAAAATGTTAACCCTAATGTGTAAGAGAGAAGAGGAAAGAAATCAATTGAATAGGATATGCTCACAGGAATGTGTCGCAGAGGTGATTGGAGAAAAAGGAAGTAGTAATGACTATGTAGAGAACCCGAAAAGGGTGGATCTAGGTTGATTCTTTGGATTGGAGTGCTCGCAAAGGACCGGGGTGCCTGGGCACTGGTGCCGTGTAAAAAAGCTCTGGAACCGATCTTCATTAGTTTGGAAAATATTCTAAAACCCTCGATGTCCTGTCGCATCAAATTAGTTGTATGATTCTAGATGTTTCGTGTGCTCCAAGATGAAATGAAGACCTGTAAAACCCTAACAAGCATCAATCCCTAAAAAATAAAAATGCATATGCAAGGGTCAAACTGACCTCAGATGCCACAAGGGTGGACTTACTAATTGAGTGTTGCACTACATTCCAGACCCGAATGTGTGTGTGTGTGTGATCATGCCCTAGGTTGCTCTTGTGCCAATCGCACTTTGTGATGTAGCGAGCTAACTATGTGTAGAAAAATGTAATAAATGGTGGATGGAATAAAATGAATACTCCCCTCATATGCTTGTGTGATGTAGAATAACCACCTTGTCCCAAGTGATGGAGCTATGTGGATGCAAATGATCTCCAATGCAATAGATGGATGCAACTCTAGGTGGATGATAGTAGTGATATGTGTTTGGTCCCTCATTATGGTCTCATAACTTTGTATTTATAAGGTTCTCTTGATATGATTTCGTATTAACCCCGAAGAGGCCGACCACAAGAAAAATCAAATGTTGCAACGGCTAGAAAGTTCCCAAAAAGTGGTGGGAAAGTGGAAAAGGACTAGGGTGCCTAGGGCACTCCAAGACTAAGTCTAGGTGCCCCATTCAAGGCTAAAATGATGGAATATGATGAAAATGACCTGGCATGTATGCAATGGAGGTTGCAAAACATGGCCAAGAAATGGGGGTTAATTATTACTTTCTTCACTCAAACATCCTCTAAATAGTAGTATGAGACCGAGACTAAATATTACCCAAAGTGCGTGATTTATTGACTACAGAGCACTAAGTCATTTTCCATCAAATTACCAAACCCGCGTGCAAGGAAATAAATGTCCAAGAAAGAGAAATCATGTGGAACATTAGCCTTGTCTTCAAGTAAGGATAGAAAGAAATCATAAAAAAATGGTGATTATTGAGCTAAGTGGGAGGTAATCCTCATAGTGTAACTCCTTTCACTAAGCCACGTTGAGTGGCTTTGATGATATGATAGAAAAATCCTTCGGCCACTAACACATACAAAGCAAAGGTGTTAGAGGGAAATCTTGATGAATAGGTTGATAAAGGCCAAAAGGATTGGAGCGAATTTCGTTGATGAAGAGATATGCAGAGGCTTTAGAAAAATTCATGGCCACAATGTTGATAAAGGTAGGATCAAAACCAAGCACTTTGAACAATATGGACAAAATGAAGTGTCATTCAATCCTATCATAAGCTTTCTCAAAATCAATTTTAATAAACATATATTTTTGTGTGACTGCCAAGCCCATTCCCTACCTTCCCATACCACAATAATATTATTTAAGACGTATATGCTTTTGATAAACCTTGTTTTCTCGGACTAACAAATTCGTGTAAGATGTTGTAGATATAACGCAAATCCAAAGCTTTGGAAATGATTTTATAAGATACATTGAGCAAAGTAATTGGCCACCAAAATATCCTTAGTATTTAGCATTCTATCACAAGTAATACGTTGTGATTGAGAGAGCTTACAAAGAACCACAACTATGCATTGATCGAGAGCCACTTGCCATTGTGGAAAGCTCAAAATTATCCTAGTTAATTAACATAAGCCATTTGAGAAACTACTTTAAAAATATCCTCGATAGTTGGCATTATATTTCAAGCAATCATTTGTGATTGATAGAGCTTACAAGGAACCATGGCTATGCATTGATCAAGAGCCACTTGTCGTTCCAAAGAAAGCTCATGAGACAGAATGCTAACTAGTTGGTAGAGACACATTTGTCTATATATGAGTGTGTTGTTCCTCTTATAAATAAATAATATGGTTATTGTGTTTCTATTATAAATATTGTATTGTTCATGTGCATCAATTATGATGGGTTGCATACGTGTGAGCTTGCTATTTATGAAACTCCCTAACTACATCTACATCGATTTTTTTTTTTTTTTGTAAGGAGTTCCTTCTTATAAAGTTGTTTCAAATGTTTCAAATAACTTTGAAAATGGATGATATTTAAATTATTATTCATGCTTTTAAGTATCCTTGATATTTCATCTAAAAATGTATTTATGTTTTTGAAAGACAAAATTACAATCTTGAATTTTCACATACTATGATCTCGCACACCAATGAACAATATATTGCACACTTTTCATCATTTCAGAATTTATATAGACAATGTATTAAAGCCAATAGGATGTATGCATGTGAATGGGAGAAGAGATTACAAGTTGAAGGAATTGTAATTTATAACAACAACTAGGATTTTGCATGATGAGAAAAGATGAGCTAATGATTGAAGACAAAGTAACCAACATATAAAAATATAGAGATATGTATAGAATCCATGAACATCTAAAATGTAGAGATTTGGCTTTCGGATGTCGATGTCCAAGTGGGATTGAGAGCGTTATTTCTAGTACCCATGAAATATGCCCTCGGGATCTCAAGAGTCCTTACTACCTCTCGTCATGGAGGGTCATTCTCTCATGATTCAATATTGCAAACCAATCCAATATTAAAGAAAGAAACAAGGCATATATTATCTTCCATGTCGTTATTCGATCTCTCAACCATATCACCTATTCTCTTTGGAAAATCCACCCTCACCTAGTTTCGGAGGTTCATGCCTCCTACAAAAATGTCATCACTTGGCCTCTTCTAGAATCAATGACAATGATCAATGTCGTTGGAACCTAGAAGTACATTACAAGGTTTTAAATCACAATGCATGACTTGCGAGAAGCAATCGTGATGCGATATTCCATGTCGTGGCCTACATCTATAGCAATCTTCAAACGTTGACTCAATTCCAACAAACACAAGTCCTAGTCATCTCTATCGTGGTACAACTACTTTTCTAATCTCCCATTAGATGTGAATTGAAGAACTAGACCTATAAAGCCGCAGTATGAAAATGCACCACGGGGATTCACTTAGTAAAAGTATGGTATAGCACGTGCGTTCAAAGGGTATTAAAGAATACCCTTAATTCTAGTTTCTACCTCTAATTATTCAATTGATAATACCCCCTCCTATTATATTATTAGAATGAAAATACCCCCTATTTTTTCCATGTACCTTACTTACCCATTTTTCAATTACAATTTTATTTACCCCTTTTTATTTCTACCCTAATATATTAGACAAAAATATATTATATTTCTCACTCAATTTTTTTAATATGCATTTCCTCTCAAAAGATAGTTTGAAGCCATTGAATACATATTACAAATCACCTTATATATGTTAAGCTTTATTCATTTATCAATAGTTCTTCAACCAAAACTACCCATTTTTTCCTTGATTTTTGGGAGGAATGCATGGCCATGGATAAAAATAGCATTGTCTTATTAATAGACGAGAGTTGTTATTTTTATGTTTATCTTATTTATATGCATGTCTTATTTATAAGCATGTTATATTTAGGTTGCTTGTGGTTGAAGAAAACTTTTACAAAGAGGTGCACAAGTTATATATATGTGCATGGATTTACTCTTTAGAATATGAAAAAGAGAGAATTGTATTGTATTCCTCTGACTGAATAAAGGAGAAGGTTGGCTTGTTTTCTAGTGGATGTAGCCCACATTGGGTGAACCACGTTAAATCTTGGGTTTATCTTGTGATTGCATGCTTATATTATTTCTATTTTAATTTTGTTTTATTGCTCATCTATGTTTCGATCCTAACAACTGGTATCAGAGAAGGATTTTGTTTTGGTAGAAAAAGCTCACATGAGGGTTTCTTGTTTGAGTGGGAGCAATGATAGAAGATAACAAGTTCAGGGTTGAGAAGTTTAACGGCCAGAACTTTCAGCTATGGAAGATGCAAGTGGAGGACTACCTATATCAAAAGGATCTTTATCTACCATTGAAAGGGAAAGCTTTGAAGCCATCAACTATGAAAGATGAAGAATGGGATGTTCTTGATCGGAAGGCACTGGGAATCGATATGGTTGTGCTTGATAACTACTATGGTAGCTTTCAATATTTCTATGGAAAAGACAATGGTAGATCTAATGGAAAATTGGGTAAATTGTATGAAAAACCCTCAACCTCCAATAAGGTATATCTCATGAAAATTTTGTTTAATATGAAGATGTCAGATGGTGATTCAATAAATGATCATTTGAATGAATTCAACACGGTTACTAATCAATTAAGCTCTGTAGGAGTAAGTTTTGATGATGAAGTTAGGGCTCTTTTGATTTTGTGCTCATTGCCTGAAAGTTGGAATACTTTGGTTATGGTTGTGAGTAATTTTGTTTCTGGTTCAAACACTTTAAAGTTTGATGATGTTATTGGTGTGATTCTTAGTGAAGAGATGAGAAGAAAAAGCACAGGTGAGTCATCTAGTAATGCTTTGAGTGTAGAGAACAGGGAAGACAAAAGGAAAAAAAAAAGGTCCTGGACACCATGGAAGGTCTAAGAAGGGCAGATCTAAATCTAGAAGCAGGATGGTATGCTGGAATTGTGGAAAAGCAGACATGCAAAGAAAGATTGTTGGTCTTTAAAATCAAGGAAAGATCAACAAGAAGGGAGAAAAGAGGCAAACATAGTAGGTGATGTGTTACAAGATGCTCTTATTCTTTCTTTAGATAGTAAATTAGAATCTTGGGTTTTAGATTCTGGTGCTTCATTTCATGCAACTCCTCATAGACAATATTTTCAAGATTATGTTCAAGGGAATTTTGGGCAGTATATCTTGGTGATGATGAGCCATGTAACATTGTTGGAAAAGGTAAATGTTCATGTTAAATTGTAGAATGGTAACACTTGGGTGTTGAAGAATGTCAGGCATGTTCCTAGCTTGAGGAGGAATCTAATTTCTATAGGGCAATTAGGAGATGAGGGTTGTATGGTTATATTTACAAGATTTCTTGAAAGTTACTAAGGGTTCTCTTGTGGTAGAAAGAGGTAAGAAAGTAGGTACTTTGTATTTATCCACTGTTAGTACTACTGATCCATCTTCTATTTTAGCTACTATAGGTATAGACACAACTCTATGGCATCACAAACTTGGCCATATGAGTGAGAAGGGGATGAAGATTTTACATTCACAGGGAAAGTTGTCGATTTGAAAAACATAGACTTGGACTTTTGTGAGCATTGTGTGTATGGGAAACAAAAGCGTGAGATTTCTCAAGGTTGGATCAACCAAGAAGGAGCACAAGTTAGAGCTTGTTCATACGGATGTGTGGGGCCGGCTCAGTATCTTCTCTTGGTGGTTCATGGTATTATGTTACTTTTATTGATGATGCTACTAGGAAGGTTTGGGTTTACTGTATAAAGAAGAAAAATCTGATGTATTTAATACTTTCAAGAAGTGGAAAGCTTTGGTTGAGAATGAAACAGGTTTGAAGTTGAAGTGTCTCAAATCAGATAATGGTGGAGAGTACTGCAACAATGAATTTAATAACTATTGTTCACATAATGGAATCCGTAGGGTGAAGATAGTTCCTAGAACACCACAACAGAATGGTGTGTCAGAAAGAATGAACATGACTATCATGGAGCGTGCAAGGAGCATGAGATTGCATGTTGGATTGCCCTTACAATTTTGGGTGGATGTTGTAGATATTGTTGTTTACTTGATAAACAGAGGACCTTCAAGTGCTTTGGAAGGTGGAGTACCCGAGGAGGCTTGGACCGGTAAGAGGTAAACTATTCTTTTCTGAAAGTTTTTTGGTTGTGAAGCATTTGTGCACATTGATAAAGAGAATAGGACCAAGCTAGAAGCTAAGTCAAAGAAATGTACTTTCATTGGGTATGGCACTAATGATTTTGGATTCCGGTTGTGGAGTTTGGATGAGAAGAAAATCATTAGGAGTAGGGATATTATTTTCAATGAAAGGGTTATGTACAGGGAACAACTACAAGATAAGAAGTTGGAAAAGTCTGAGTATGTAGCACTTGATGAGATAAAAGATAGAGAAGTGCTCAAAGGGCTAGAAAATCAACAAGTTGGCATCAATCTTGGCATCATTCGGTGTTGATTCTGTAGATCAAAATCAACAAGAACAACAAGAGCCTCAAAATCCAGAAAATCTTGTGAGACGTTCTACTAGGGTAAGTAAACCTCCTACACAATTATCTTCATATGAGCTTTACTATTGTTTATTGACATGATGGTGGAGAACCAAAAAGTTTTGAAGAAGCAATGCAGTAGAAACACGGAAAAAAGTGGGAGCAGGGTATGGATGAGGAGATGGACTCCTTGATCACAACCAAACTTGGGATTTGGTTCATTTGTTCCTACAGAAAGAGAGCATTGCAGAACAAGTGGGTTTACAGGTTAAAGGAAGAAGAAGGTGACAAAAAGAGGTACAAGGCAAGACTTGTTGTGAAGGGATTTGCACAGAAAAAGGTATAGACTTTGATGAAATTTTCTCTCCTATTGTTAAAATGACTTCCATTAGAATTGTTTTAAGTTTGGTAGTTGTGGAAGATTTGCATCTTGAACAATTAGATGTAAAGACTACTTTTCTTCATGGTGATTTGGAGGAAGAAATATATATGGAGCAAGCCACAGGATATGAAGTCAGGGGGAAGGAGAATTTGGTGTGCAAATTGAAGAAGAGCTTGTATGGCCTTAAGCAAGCTCCAAGGCAATGGTATTTGAGATTTGACAGGTTCATGATAGAACAAGGTTACTCTAGATGTCATTCTGATCACTGTGTTTATTTTAAGAGACTAGATAATGGCACCTATATTATCTTGTTGTTGTATGTGGATGACATGCTTGTGGCAGGGTCAAACTTGCAGGATATAAATGAGCTAAAGAGATAATTAGCCAATACATTTTCCATGAAGGATTTAGGTGCAACAAAGAAAATTCTTGGCATGAGAATCAATAGAGACAAAAAGAGTAAAATATTGACTTTGTCTCAAGAAGAGTATGTGAACAAGGTGTTGGACAGGTTTAGGATGCAGGATGTAAAACCAATGAGTACACCATTGGCAGGGCACTTCAAGTTGAGTAAAGAACAATGTCCTAAAACATATGAAGAGATTGAATATATGTCTAGAGTTCCATATGCTTCAACAGTTGGAAGTTTGATGTATGCTTATGGTATGCACAAGACCATACATTTCCCATGCAGTGGGATTTTTCAATAGATACATGAGTAATCCAGGAAAGGAGCACTGAATGCAGTCCAATGGATTCTCAGATACTTGAGAGGGACCAATAGAGCAATTGTGCTATGGAGGGTCAGAGGTTTCTTTACACGGATATGTTGATGCAGACATGGCTGGAGATTTGGATGGTAGGAGGAGCACCACATGTTATGTATTCACTGTTGGTGGCATGAAAGTTAGTTGGATTTCTAAACTGCAGAATAGATTGTTGCCTTGTCTACTACAGAGGCAGGCAGTATGTATGTCATGCTACAAAGCAAGAAAGGAGATGATATGGATGCAATGGTTCATGGAAGAGTTGGGAAAGAAGCAAGGAGGATTACAGGTTATTCAGTGATATCCAGAGTGTAATTCATCTTTCCAAGAACTCAACATTCCATTCGAGAACCAAACATATACAACTCAGGTATCACTTCATTAGATCAATTTTGGAGGATGGACAATTGATGTTGGAGAAGATCCATACAAGTTAGAATCCTGCTGATATGTTGACAAAGGCGGTGACAAAAGAGAAGTTGGAAGGTTGTTCAAGCTTTTCGATAGGTCTTCAAGATTGATCTTGAAGAAGAGAAACAAGTTAGAGAAGAGTCCAAGGATGAGTCTGTAATAGTGGGTCAGTAAACAGTTAGTCTCCAAGTGGGAGATTGTTGAAGATGTGGAGTCTAACTACAAGATGAAGTGGCAGTTTGCTTTTTCCTTGATTTTGGGAGGAAAGCATGGCCATGGATAAAAATAGCATTGTCTTATTAATAGATGGGAGTTGTTATTTTTATGTTTATCTTATTTATATGCATGTCTTATTTATAAGCATGCTTATATTTAGGTTGTTGTGGTTGAAGAAAACTTTTACAAAGAGGTGCACAAGTTATATATATGTGTATGGATTTACTCTTTATAATATGAAAAAGAGAGAATTGTATTGTATTCCTGACTAAATAAAGGAGAAGGTTGACTTGTTTCTGGTGGATGTAGCCCACATTGGGTGAACCACGTTAAATCTTGGGTTTATCTTGTGATTGCATGCTTATATTATTTCTGTTTTAATTCCATTTTATTGCTCAAGTAGAAAGATCCATTTCTAGGAGATTTTTTAACTTGGAAAGTTTGTTTGGTATTGAACCTTGGAAATCATTGTAGGGACAGATTTGGATGCTCTAAACCTACGTAATCTCCTACAACACTTGGAATCATCCTCAAGCTTATTTCCAGAAATGTTTATGGATCCTTCCAGAGAGTTCCATGAAAGATCGAGAGATAACTGAAGATTTTTTAAACTAGAAATGACTTATCGAGGTATCCTTCCCCTTAAATTATTGTTAGAAAAGTCAAGGAGCTCAAAATAGTGACATCCCTGTAGACTAGGAGGTATACCTCTTGAAAAGTGGTTGTAATTAAGAGAAAGACGTCTTAGTTGGCGAATCCTACAAAGATAATTAGGGATGTTTCCAGATAAATTGTTTTGATCAAGAGATAAGAGTCCCAAAATTTGCATTTGACCTATCTCATTTGGAATTCTTCCTTCTAGTATGTTCTAACACAAAAACAATATTTCCAAATTATGTAATCTTATAATTCCAAATGGAATATTGCCACTTTGAAAATATTATGGCCTAAACCTAAGTAGGTTAAATTTTTGAGATTGGAAATTTGTTGAGGTGTGCTTCCACTTATACTATTGAATGGTAAAGAAAATTTACTGAGTTTGGAAAACAAATTTGGCCTATGGACAGAGGAAAACACCGAGATAAATTATTATTTCCCAATCGTAGCTCTTCCAAGAGGGAGAAATTAGTGAGAGAAGTGAGAAATGTCAATGTACCCTGTTACCACTAACAAGTTGATTTTTTTGTAGCTTAAGCATTTTAAGCGGGCTCAACTTACCCACTTGGTCGACACCATACCACTCAACCGGTTTTTTTCTTAGATTAAGTATTGTGAGATTAGAACAATTTCCAATGGAATTCAAAGATGTTCCCAATTAGCCGATTTCCCATAAATTAAGGATTTGCAATCTGGTGAGCTTGGTACCAATTTCCCATGGGGTATGTCCTCTAAGATGGGTTTAATATAAACCCAATTCATTCAATTTTGAGATATTTTTTAAATACAAGGGAATGGTTCCCGACAACTTATTTGTATCAAGATGAAGCATTTGTAGTTGAGCCAAATGCGCAATTCTTGAGGAATGGGACCCTCAAGATTGTTTTCTCTCAAATCCAATTCAACTAAGGTTGAATCATTTCCTAAAGATGAAGGAATAACACATGTGAGATAATTTCTTTCTAAGTAAAGGTACTTCAACTTGAGAGGAGATCGAGCTTAGGTGGAATGCTTCCATGCGAAATTATGGGAGAGTCAGACTCAAATAAATTGTGACAACAGGAGAGAGCGGGCAAAATGGTTCCTTATAATTGATTTCCGTGAAGACTCGGTATTTATAGATGGAAAATTTGACCCATTTGAGGTGGAATGCGACCAACAAAAGTATTTTTAGAGAGATTGAGTAATTCAAGAGAGGATAGGTTCCCAAACAGAGGGGAAATGGTGCCTGTAAATTCAAGAGGGATAATTCCATGGCGGTCACAGATTCAAAAGTAGGAGTACTAGTGAAACTGATTCCAGTCTATTTGCAGAGAGGAGTATGAGAATTCCAGGTTTGACAAAGAGGAGTTAGGATCAATTTTAGTGCCACTTTGAATCCCAAGAGCCATTTTTGTTCAGACACATTATTACTTGAAATTAAGAGAGCAAGAAGAGTGAATATCGAAAAGAGGGAAAACATGAAAAACATCAACAACAAAAGAGCAGGCATGGTAGGATAGAGTAAACGATGAGGAAAACAAGAAGAGGTGTGGGAGGAATTTGGAATGTATGGACCTAAATATGGAAATACCCAATGTGAATTTCAAATAATAGGCAGCTGAAAGAGATTTGAATATCTATTTAATCATATAAGTTATTGATGCAACCTAGAATTCATCAATTCAAACCCAGGTGCATTGGCACATCACTCAGCCTAGACCGAGCACTCACCCCGAAGCACAAAAATGTACCATGCCCATTTTAGGGTTGTTGTTGCGGGATGTTAGCATGATAAAGACTTTAATCATTCGATCTATAGTTATTATATCTTTCTACAGTGCATATTTAGATCTAGATCTAGAAAATAACAACATTAAAGGATAACCATAATGAAATCAAGCATGCAATACTGAATTATAACCATGATAACACCTTGATTCAGTCCATAATCTCCATTATATTAATTACAGTAAATACACAGAAGCTTCCTTATAATAACAAGTAGTATACACTCATGCGCGTAACAGATTTAGCAACATAATCTCACGGTATCTCAGTTCTCACACCTATGTGCTCTCTCTCTATATATCTACGTTATATCTACTATACAGTTCACTACATATTTATAAGGGTGGGGACTTTCCCTTCACTGCTTACCTAATCCCAAAATAGGCCACGTGTTATTATTAGCCATGCGCTGTTACAAAAATAGCCACACATGTAATTGCGCTAACAATAGACTAGTTTTAGTTACATGAGAGTAGTAGATCTATTTTCAGCCTATTTCCATGCAAAGTGCTTCATATCTGATCCTCCAAAAATAGCCAATGCATGACGAGAAAGTATCCAATTGGTTTGAGTGCTTCACACACTATCTCCAAAAATAGATCTTTGTTGTGAAAATGGCTAAGTCCCGGACTAGTTTGTGTTCTTTGTGCGTGATCCTTTCCAAAACTTTTGCACCTTTGAATGCACTCTATTCTCCCGTGTGAACCTTATGCATTCTCTTCACTACATGCCCAGATTATGACTAGTCAACATTACCCCACACTAGTTTCATTGCCACCCCGACAATGGTTGTCTCCAAAATGAATCAAAGAATATGAATAGAAGAATAGAAAGAATTTGGATGAATGAAAGAATGCCTTCAACTTTTTGTATCTTCTTCTACAACTGGAATAATCAATTCTAGATATTCCTCTTTTATCTCCACCTCTAAGGTTTTCCAGTCATTGAGTGCGACCTCTGCTTTCTCGGAATATCCACTGCAATTGACTCCAATTCATCCCTTGTAATCTCTCCTTTTTCATTCTATAATACCAACATGATGTTGGACATGCCAGTCATTCTCCCTTCCAACAAGTCCATATTTTGAGCGATGAGTTTGCCAAGCTCATCCAACCTTTCCCTGTGTGGTTCCTAAGCTGCTATAAGGGCCTCACACTTTTACTTAAAAAGTGCTAATCATTTTACACGCCCAATGTCTCATCCTTCATGGCCTTCAGGACTTCATTGTCTTCTAAAATGGTCCTGGTCCTTATAACAGCCTCGCACAAGACAAATATTCAAAGACTTGATCCGACTTCTTGATTCGTCTTGTAATCTCTAAAGTAATCCTTCATATGATGCAATCTTTTGCATCACTAAAGCATTTTCTCATTCTGCTTCCTATGTTGGATCCTTTGGTGTTGGCATGCACAGAGGTTCATCTTAAAGCACTAATTCCACCAATGTACTTACATAATGTATTGTTGAAGGAAACGTCTTAGGTAGCTTTGGCTCTAAGTGTGGCCTAGCCGTCATGAAATTGTCACCAATCTCATCTGCCATACTGATAAAAACAATGTTCTTCTTATGTGCCAAGTATCTTTCATACTTTAGGCACACTATCTCCTCATTCTTAGTCTTGGTCTCTTCCCTTAGCGCCCTAATTGTGGCAGCTTTATCTATATTCCATCGTGTCACTTCTGGCGAGACCTTCACTAAAGCATTGCTTACTTGTTCATTGGACATAATAGTAGGCTTCACTGTTATGTGTCTGGCTTGAGGTGTCTTTTTCAACCTCCTTGACATGCATGAATCCTCACACACATCAAATTCTAGTTCATCCATGTGCGTGTGCATCGACCATGACAATTGTTTCCTTGTGTGCATTGTTGCCATATCTTCATCCATTAACTCCTAGCCATATAACTCCTTTTGTGTCATTGTGCTTTGGAAACGGCATGAACAATTTTACCTATGTCCTCGGTGTAGCCCATGGCTAGTGGAATATACTCCCCACTTGTTCTTCTTGATCTAGGCTGCTTAGGAACTTGGGCTTCAAGATTTGGAACTTGTGTGGCTATGTCCTGAGCAGTCTCATTGTTGTCTCTTCTACCCCTTTTTCTTCCTCTTCTCCATCCTTCATTTCTTCATCTTTTTGTTCTTCCATGTTCTCTGGAGGTGTAGGAGAATTGGGCACACTTTCCTCATACTCTTCCGCTTCCTCATTCAACTTCAATTTCCTTCATCTTTTCTCAGTTGTCTCCTTCTGTGGAGAGATTCAAGGTGATCTATGCACTTTTGTTTACGGGTAGCACCTTGGGTCCTTGTTCTCCTGAACACTCTCTTGAATCAGCGCTCTCCTTGGACTGCATACAAGTCCTCATCATATTCCCCTTGTGGCTGAGGTGGTGTAGTTGTGTGCTCAGCTTCATCCTTATTTAGAGGTTGTCTTCTACCTCTGTGTTCCAATCCACCACTATCGCATGATCCCCCTCTTCATCATCAACTTGAATTGTTTTTGTGGGCTTGGGTGTTGGAACATTTTCCATTGTATTCTTACCTTTTGGTGGCCATGGGAGCGCGAACTCATTCTCCACATACTTTGTATTCTCTAGCTTGGGTTTGAATTGTAGGTATACAAGTGCTGCTTTGGTGTCCCCAACTGCCAAGATTACAAGTTTCATGCTTATAATATTTGAAATAAGTCTTTTGATGTATGCATTGCACCTTGGATATACATACTTCTTCCTTAGAGTGTGGTAGTCACAATCTAACTTGTCTGCATTGAAGGTTAAGCGGTGTACATCTGAGAACCGGTGAACCGATGCATGGAAATATCTTGTTGTGAAGGCATATGATAGTTTACACCATGGACTCCAAGCCCCTTCCTTCATCGCAAATCGTGCGATGCAAAAATGTTGGTATATGGCAAGACGAATCGCCTTACCTACCATTGAAGGTAAATCCTTAGGTATGCGCCACTCTTCCTTGAACACTGCATGGAGTCTATCGTACCACATCTCTGCCCTCTTATTGAATGGTTCACTCATTGATCCATCACACAAATACTTGTAAAATATTTTCGTAGGTGACGTGTGTTCCATGGGGTACTCCTAAATCTTCTCCTTTGGCCCATCAGGCACCCCAATCTCCATAAATACTAAGGATAATAACACAATTCCAAAACTTATCCTGTCACCTATTCGTGCTTCTTCAATGATTGTCTTTTCTATGTGATCTATAATGTTGTAGACCACTCCTTGAGACATCTTCTTGGTGACATGCAACCACATTGTGTTTACCTACGACCACCTCCCTTGGTCATTCAGATTTGTCACAAGATGTGCAGCTGCCACACTACTAATTGTACTTCTTCAACTTGTCAATGTCCATACTTTTGCATGGAACCTTGGTATACCCCAAGTCCTTCCTTGTCTCCGGGATTGCGGCTTTATCGGTTAAATCGTTATCCAAATCCGACCCCGAGGCCCTTAGTCCTATCATTGTTGAAATCAAATCAGCCGTGATTCTTACCCTCATCCAAATTAAAGTAGAAGAAATCCTCATGGAATTTTCTCATCACCACCGATACAATGGTTCATACTTTATAAAATATGGCAGCTCATATAGCTGGTAGACTCCATTCTACTTTAGCAACTTCTCACCCACGTCATCATATACCAACATATCCTTTTCCGTGCACTTGTTTGTTCTCGTGCTCAAGAACGCATCGAGCTCCTCTTATTGTCGATGTCTAATGGTTTTAATCATTGATTTTACATTGATGGATATGGGAATCCCATTCTTTTCCCACAATCACGCCCTCTAGATACTACATTTCTAAGAAATTACTCTCGGGAGCAATTTCTTCTTCCACTTCAACCTTCTTCTTCCCTTTATCTCATACTACGGGTGCTTTCTTTGGTGCCATAGAAAAATATATCTTTTCTTCCCTCTGTAGTCGAGCAAGTCAAAACCCTAGCTTAAATATCCATGCCCTAGTGGAAATCACATGCCCTAGCTCATTTGTAACATGTTTACTTTGCTCAAACCCTTCTCCTATGGGAACACAAGCTTCTCCTATGCACAACCCTTCTCTCCATGTCTGGTTTCACACTCTTCGCACCTCAACACGATTGCTCAGCTCGTTCGCACTTAACCATTTTCAAATTATCTCAATTGCAATGGTAAAAATGAACTCACATCCCATCCTTATATAGAATTTCAAAAAGTTAGTTCATTTATTGCTCCTCCACCTAACAACAATCCTCTCATTAATTGACCATTTTCATTATTTTTGTGTGGTACATCTTTGCACCCAAGCTATAACCTTCTAGCGTGCCCTCCTACCTTTTGGCTGCAGACTTCTCTTCAACGCGTGTCCATGCACCTAAGTACCTCATCACTGCACCTTCCACTGGTAGTCTTCCCGGCCTCTTCTTACCTCACGTTATACTTGTTTCTTCATTCATCTTTTTTTATGGTCCCCATGTCTAGAAGCAATCTTTGTTTAGATTTTTTTCAATTCTCCAACCTTGAATAGCACTCGTACCAGTTTGTTCCTTTTATGTGGAATTATTTTCAACAATCCTATACCTGGATATAAACAACCTACCCCACACTAAGGGTATGTGCAGTCCTCTGTGCATAGAAATTATTAAAATAGTAATTATCTTCTGGTGTGTAAACATGCTTATTACACAAACACACCAACTAAATGGACAAAGCATAACGACAAAAGAAGGAAACACATTAAGGAAATGCAAAATTGAAAACCTAATCTAAATGGAAACACTACCTTATTACAAACACCAAGAAGACTTATTTATAGTAGGGCTTTAGCCTACTCCCATTGAAGTAACCGGAAACTGTATTCTATTAAGTGCCTCTAATTGACAAGTGCTTGATTCAAGTATGTGAGTGATAACATACGGTCTTAACCAATATACCTTGAGTATTCTTGCATGGCGCAAAAATTTAGAATCATAAAGGAGCACCATCTGTCCTATCTCAAGATTTTTATCCTTGATGTGTCTCATGCCATGCTTTCTACCTGGCATTCTCTTGTTTTTGACTCCAACGTGCTATGGTTCATCTCTCATCGAACTTTATTAACTATTAAATATATTCTTCTAATGCTTTCTCATCAACAAGACCTCCATCATGCGTAATACGCAAAGAAGGTAACATAAATTACATATGAATAATTGCTTATGCAAACACTAACTCGAAATGGTGTGGCTTTGTTTAACCTTTTAAATGTTATCCAATATGCCTAAAGTACTGCAGATACTTTATCATCCCAATCCTTTCTTCCAACATCATATATTTTTGTCAATGTCTGGCTCAATTTTTTTTGAAAGCCTCAGCAGTTCCATTTTCCTGAGGATGATAGGGTGTAGTCTTATGGTGTGCAATCATGAATTCAGCTAATAAAATTCTGATTGTCTCATTAGGAAAATGTGTGCCCGTATCACTCGCCAAACTTAAAGGACATCTATACCTTGTAATAATATTTTCCCAAAGAAACTCACAGCTATGTAGCCAATGCACATTCCTTTATAGGTGTTTCTTCTGCCCACCTTGTTAGATAGTCCATGTAAGTTATAATATAAAGACGATCCAGCTTATGCATGTAACTAGTGAAATAGGACCAAAAACATCTATAGCTCACTTCTCAAACGGTTTACGCTAGTAATGGTTCTCGAGAGGCATTTTATCTCTTTGAACTAGTTTTCCAAGACATTGACAATGATCACAAGCTTTACAAAATTCCTTACAATATTTATACAAGGTCTCCCACCATAATCCAACGAGTAGAATCTTGCGTGTAGTGGCATCACCGCATAGTGGCCACCTGCAATACCACCATGAGCTTCTTCCATAATATCTGTGCGCTCATGTTCTAATAAAAATGACGCAATACTTCATCCCGACCTAACTTGTACAGGTCATCACTAATTAACATATAGGGTGTGGCACGTATAACAAGTTGTTTCTTCTCCAAGGATTTCATTCCTTCTGGTGCCATCCCTATTCATAGAAAGACAACAATGTCCTCTAGTTCTAATGGCGCTCATTGTAACATGTATAAATGTGAATATGGCATGGTATCCTCAATTTCCTGTGCTTCTTTCTCGATCAGTATTATGGAGAAATGGTTTGGTCCATAATTACTTTTCCCTGGTTTTACCATAACTATGAAATCAAATTCTTGAAATAGGAGTACCCATCTGCATATGCACCCTTGTAGAACAAGATTGTTTACCAAATAGTTAAATGTCATGTGATCTATATAAAAGATGAATGGTGTAGCTAGTAGGTACTAGCAGAATTTATGTAGCGCATAGATCATTGAAAAATTTTATGCTTTGTAGTTGTGTAATTTTGTTCTACATGAGTTAGCTTTCTACTAGCAAAAAAGATAGGATGATCTACAATACCTTCTCTAGGTTGAGCCAACACCGTGCTAATGGTCATTGTGCAGGCATCAACATGTACATGAAATGGTTGGTCCCATGAAGGAAAACAGAATAGGCATGGTAGTAAGTTTTTCCTTTAATGTCTCGAAGGCGCGCTGCTTGGTTCTCCCAGTAGAATGTACCTTTCCCTTTCAGTAACTCCTCCAACGGTGTGGAAATTTTGGCATATCCTTTGATAAAATTCCTATAATACCCTGTATGACCCAAAAATCCACACACCTCACTCTGACTGGTAGGCTCCCTTAGGCCTATAATGACTGCAACCTTGGCTGGATCAACCAACAAACCTTCCTTACAGATTATGTGTCCTAAAAGTATCCTAAACATTGTAGCAAATATGTACTTCTTGATGTTCAATTAGATACTTAATTATCTACATCTTTCAAAAATTATGCGCAGATTGTCACAATGATCCTTAACTAATCCATACACCATCCAATCATCTAAATAGACCTGTAAGAATTTATGAATAAACTCCTTGAACGATTGAACAACTATGCGCGAAAAATACAACATGCGCATTTTTCAGACCAAAAGGCATTATAGTATAGGTGAACCTACCCCATTCAATAGTAAACGTAGTATTTTCCGATCCTCTGGGAAATTCAAACATGATGATACCTAGAGAACCCATCTCAGTAAACGAATAGATTTTGCACCTACTGACGCCTTCTAATATTTCCTCGGTGAATGGCGTAGGAAAGGGATCAGCCACACATGCAACATTCAGCTCCCCTGTAGTCCATGCAAATCCTAATCCTTTCATCCTTTTTGATCATCGATCACCATTGACTAACCCATTCTCGAGTCATCAATGGGCTTGATAATCCTGCACTTCAACATTTTGTCAATCTCTTCTTTGACATTTTCACAAAGGTTGGGGTTCATCCTGTAAGGTCTCTTTCTAACCGGCGCTCACCCTCTTTAAGCTTTATCTTTATCTCCTTAACGATTTATGCATGCCTTTAAGTTCATGGTACCCCTTAGGGAATAAGTCCTGGTAATCCCTTAGTAACTCTATGATTTTTTCCACTTGAGTCGACCAATATTCTCCAATTATGGCTTCCTTAGGCTCAAAGTATCTCATTCCAATATTCACACCGCTTTGTCTTCTTAGGTTTATGATAGGCGTGCATGGTCTAATTTGCACCGTCCAACACCTCACGCATACCTATTGATGTTTACATCCAGATTTTCTACTTCTTCTTCATCCACTAAGTAGAAAAATTTTCCTCTTTCTTTCTCAAGGAAAGCGTGTTGAAGTAGTATGGCATCGACCTCTTTATTTATTCAACAAGACGCGCTCCGAATTTCCTTCATCTAATAACTCCTGAATCGAGTTCTTTAGACTTGGCACTATCTCCCATAGTTAAGTGCTTTATGACTTTCAATTCTTCTTCCACCGGAGGCTTTGTAGAGAGAAGAAGTCAAATGTCTAGGCCATTCTTGAAATTAAATCCTACCAATTTCCAGTCTCTCTGGGATTTCTCGCATATACATACCAAGCATGTGCACAACCTTGTAAAGTGGAATAAAACTTGTGCACCCATAGCAAAGGTGGTAAAGCTTCCTGCCCTTTTGTCCAAAGTCTCTCACACTACTGAACGTGATGTTGAATAGGTTGATTACCATGATAGGTACATATTTGAGTAGGTGCATTTCTCTTGAAGAACCTAGTAGCAAGAGAAATCCTAATTTCTTTCCACCCTATAAGATTATCCTTGTGGGCCACCCACCAATGTGTTTTGTTCCACATAGTGTATATGCTAGCATATATCTTCTTTCCAATGGGTCTCTCCACTATTCCTCCATGGCAAGAAAAATACCATAGGATCACCTTCTCTCGGTGTAACAAGGTACCGATTTGTTACCTATTCTTCTCGACATAACAGGGGTTTTCTCCTCTAGGAAATATGCTCTTTACTTTGCGCCCTACCAATTCATAGGTGCTATGAGCCCAATTATCACAAGCAACACTTGTATTATCACTAATGGACCATGTATCCTCCCACTAAATTATCCATTCTTTAGTTGGATC